>JACDJE010000021.1:1052032-1652032 GCA_016647715.1 Pavo muticus | reverse complement strand
CAATTTTTGTATATCTTTGTAGAATGGTGACACAGTTCCATTATCACTTGAACAATGCCCTGAGCCAGGAGTCAGTGACTGTTACTGCTTTTCCTGAGGCTAGTACTTGTCTACCTCATGCCTACCATCAAAAAATCAGGCTTGTAATTCATCACAGCACCCAAGCGAAACACTCAGGAACATCAGAAAGTAGGAGAATCTCCCCTTAAGAATCTCTGATGAAATAAACCAGATTTCAATTCAACCAAACAATTATTTTGGTGTTATTTTGCTTACAGTGTGAATATCTAATGAGTGGCCTTGCTGTTTTGAAGACAAGAATATCATCTAAAAAAAATCTGTCTAAAAATCCATAGCTACAGGTATATATAGTGACCAAATGTCATCTCCTTGAACTAATGCTGTAATTGTTAGTATTACCTGGATATCAGCTTATCTGCAGAACCAAGAAATCTGCTGTAATTGTAGAAGAGAGCTGTGTCTGCTGCTGTCACCCCACTGCAAAGAGAAAAGGGAATGAAAAATTAAAACCTGCGAAAACCTGCAGAGGGTGATTCTTCCCAGATCATTTGTATATGCTTTGCTGAGGCCCAGTTCTGAGCTACTCTGGGCTCTGTGCCCTTTTAACTCATAAAATCTAAAACACTGAAAAAACATGATCTACCCTACTGTGGGTAGTCTGTAAAATGGATATAGAAATAGCATCACAACAAATGAGAAGATGCTTGCCTGATATTTTTCTGTTCTCTCATAAATGTGAAAAACTTTGCCATTTAACAAGACATAAAAGTGTGGGAATTGCTGAAGCAGTGACTTGTTACCATGTATTTTTTCTTTTTTTCTTTTCCCAGTTGTTTTTTAACACTCGTTGATTTACAGGGACAACACTGGAGATTAACAGTTCAGCAGCAACATAAGGAAGAATCATGGTCACAGAGGAAAGCCTTATAAAAGGAGGAATTTTTAAAAATTTTGAAATGGAACTATTAAAAAGACACTTGCAATACTTTCTGATTCTCTGAGCTAGTTCAGCATAGCCCACTTTCTCCATCTGAAGAGCAGATATTCAAAGAATTGCCTTTGACTTCCGGAGTTAACCCACTCCTGTATAATAAACCTATATAACAAAGCCATTTCTGAATTTGCCAAATGTTCTCAGAATGCCTGCAACCTCCTTTTCATAAAAGAGTTTTTAGCCAGGCATTGCAGTCACCCTAGAAAATGACTGCTGTTGAACTACTGCCTTATAAAACAGCTCACTCGTTTTATGAAATTCTGTTACAAATGCTCCCAGTATGGGCATTTACATGAAAACAGAGCTGTGACAGAATATCTGTACTTGATGGATGTAGAAGCAGTACTAAAAGCCAAATCTGGCTGTAATGATACATTACAGTAAAAATAGATCAAATAACACAAAAAATCTGGACTTACTGAGGTCAGGAGGAGCTCCTTTCTCGTGTTCAGCAGTTGGTCATTCTGGAGAATGACTTTCAGTTCTAGATTCACTTGTACTCCTATGTTCAGCTCATGGTTTTCATGCAAAGCAACCTTTGAATTCAGGAACAGAGACCAAGTATTTATGATATGCCTGTGAACCTTTCACCTGATCTAAAGGAAATAACCTGTGAGAACAGGCTGTCACAGGCCTTAAATTATTTTTGAGCACAAGAATCGGATGCGTACTAAGCCAAAACTGCTACGACAGAGTGAAAATGGCCATCCACAATGCTGACCCTTTGGTAAAGAACAGCTAGTCTTTCACAGATCCATTGAGGGCTCTGACTCATCACAGACTACTTTTCTACAGAGATTTTTTCCTTGGAAATCAAACCTAACAATGGAGTCTAAAAATTAAAGCACAGAAGAGGGTACAAAGATCAGCGTAATTCCCAAGTAGTTTAACTGAGATAAAACAAGCGAGAATGTAAAATTAGGAAGAGTTAGAAATTTACCAGTCACCTCTTTGAGGAAGTTCGTGTGCACAGTTGCTGGAAGGGCAAACTGGGATCAAGCTGTCACTGCAAAGGCATACCTGTAAAGTTTGCTATTGATGGACTTTACCACTAAGGACAACAGGGAAAATGATTCCGGTAACTTATACAGCAGAGTCCTTGTTGTCACTGACAAGATTGCGCAACCATAGAATACATTGACCTGGCATCATTGCTGGGAACTGGAGGGTTGTTGTTGGGAATCAACAGTAGAAAATGGACAGGCATCTGAAATCAGAAGCTGTAAGTGAAAATGTTCCCCTCAGAAATAAGGTAAGAGAATATCAGCCTTTTGCCTTCTGACAAGTATAGTTTTGTTAGCATCTAAAATGAAGTGAGGAAATATGGAAGAAAAAATGAACAATTTATTCCCAGTTCAGTACAGATAAAACTTGATCAACAAAGTCTTTATCTTCATACTTAACCTAGAGAAATGTCATATATAGTTTCACTTAAGTCAGATAAAAATTAAAATTGAACGCATGTGTTGCAGGTATTACTCAAAATATTCCCTCCAAATTCCTGGTCTTGTCTTTAGCAGCCAATTAATAAAATGTCATTCTTAATAATCATTAGATGGGAACAGAGCCACAGGATAAGGAGGATAGAAATTCAGCAGCTGTTTCTATCTCTTCTGTAAGCTCATTGCCTTGTTATAATTCTGCTCCTCTCTTTTCTATCTTGCTTTTAGTTATACCTGTGTTCTACTAAAAGTAGAATCATAGGTTACTGATTTAAGCCTGGTACAGTTTGGCTGGGTTGTCTATGCTGAGAAAGTGCCTGGTCTTCTCTCTTATAATAAAGAGGGCAGAGAACCCGTAGATGAATGCCAGGATGTAAGTATTTCTCCCTGTTGCAAGTTAATTATTATCTAATGAATAAATGTGTGAAATAGTGGCTTTGCTTTTTATGATAAGAAAAGACAATCAGAGATTTGGTACTTCACTAACTCTTGAATACCTATCTCCATTTACTGTATACATATGTACAGGTCAAAGTGGTGGACATTTATACAGTGATAATTTTTCCTCAGTTATTCACACCTTATCGAGGTAAGAGAAAAGTTACAACAATATTTTGTGCAGTTTCCTGGAGGGACAGCTGAACAGGGAGAGGCCAAGGGCAACTCAGAACAGGCTGTATTTGAGGTGGCAGTGTGGAAGCATTCATTGTTGGAGCATACAACATTTTCTTAATTACACAATTGGCATTACTCCTTCAAAAAGAAAAAATAAATAAAAATCACCACTACAGGCTGTTTAAGATCCTCTCTCGCTGCCTTTGCAGAGGAGTGGAGCCTTAAGAATGATCTTAGAAAAAAGTAATAGCCTCTGCCTTGCCCTGATTTCAATCTGGAGAAGTTTTCCACGTATGCAGAAGCATTTTCTTGTTTCTCAAAAGGAAATGCCCTGATGTGGGATTCCCTTCTGCAAATCAGCAGCACATAAGATGTGTTTGGTTTTTTTCAGCACCCTCTCTTATGTGCCCTGATCTTGTTCTGCTTAAGCCAGAAGCAGAGACTGTGGAGAACGAACAGATCTACTCCCAAACATCCTGGCTTGCAGCTCCACGGCTCCTCTGTCCCCACCCCCATCCCAGTGCTCTCCCACTCTTGGCACCAATGTGCAAAACAAAGGGGGATGTGAAACTTCCTTTTGACCCATCTGATACTTCATTTGCTTTAAAGTATGGTTTTCCTCTCACCCTACAAGTCCAAAACAGGATAAATGTTTAAATCCCCACTGCAAAGAGCATAAAAAAACTATCACAGAGTACTGAGGTGCAGTTTACTTCTTCCTTTCCCACGTCTGCCCCAGGGGTTGTTTGCCATAAGGACTGACAGATGGATAGCAGACCCTGTCCTGCAGAGGCCTTTCTGGCCCTGTTTTCCAAGCAACAGTGCTGGCTTCCCACCACCACTGCCCTCACCCACCGTGATGGAGGATTTTGCTAGGACCGGGGCCAGCGGGAAACACATTAGCAAAGATTAGTACAGATGCCATCAAATGAGGTGTTCCTCCACATGTGACCATTCACTGGTGTGACTAAGTAAGACCCTAATACCAGGCTCTGAGCTGTAAAGTCAGTTTGGATTTAAAAGCCAAATGGTCATACTTGTGCCACAGAGGACTGAGCTTGTGCTATTGGCTGAGATGAAAGGTTTGGCACAGCTTGCCACCCTCCATACCATCAGGTATGTTTTGTGTACATGTGTCCCTGAGGGTATGTGTAAAGAAAACACACTTGAGATCCACTAAGGAGAAGGTTCCCCAAATCTCAAAGAAAATGAATGCAAACACGTGCAAGACAGCTCAGCCCTGTGCCCTCCACAGCATCTCAAGAAGTGTTGTTTCCACATGTAAAAATCTCCATACATCAAACATGTGGGGCTTGACTGTGAAGCAGGAAGGTGAGCCTCAGGCCAATCTGGCAGATCACAGCATGTCAATAAGTGCAAGCAGGAGCTAGCAGTCCGCAGGCTGCCCTCCCTTCACCAAGGCACACACATGGGATGGGTCCACAGTTGGTGGTCAGTTTCTTATCCCTGCTACCACACCGTTGATTTGTCTTTCTACACTAGTTTCATGTAATCCAGGTATGCCCAACACACAGCCCACATGTGGCCTGGCACAGCCTGTCCTGTGGCTGACGAGGAGAAAGGTTCCAGAGTCATGACAGGTATCAATATGATTAAATCATCATGCTTCACTTTATTGAGAAAATCCACACTTATATAGCGAAGAGCAAAGGGATAAAAATAGCCACACACACAAGCTTATATAGTGGGCTAAAATTACACTGCTAATCTAGCAAACAGTAGGCAAAAACAATTCTATGATTGGTGCATAGAGAAAAACTATAAATCTTCTACAGTATCAGAAACATTCTCACTGTCGGCTGCCAGCTCCCTGTTTGCCACCCCCTTCTAAAACACTCCAAGGTCGCTGACCGTTGCAGCCTGGATTGCTCAGTCGAAGCAATTATATCCCTTGTTATCCAAGTATTCTTACAACATGTGGCTGCTCCCTGCCCGGTGCCATCATGGCGGAGGCTCCGCTCTACTGAGTGGCCCAGCCCGGCCCTGTGCCTGCACCCAGCATTCAGCAACACCCACATGTCAGTGTCCTATTAACACTATTTTAACTGAAACAAGGTCACAGGAAAGGTGCAGTGCAGTGCTAACTCAAGTTATGGCCAATGACATTGGCTAAAAACAGTCCTATGAACAGTGAAAAATATGCAGCCATGCTTTCCATTTTGATAAAGGAATTTGAAAATAGGTTTCAAGACAGTTGAAAATATCATCAATTTTTTGGTGTATTTGCGACTCCTTTTTCAGTCAACATAAATGCATTACCTGTGAATTTTCAAATGGAATGTATAGAGTTGCAATCAGATGAAATACTCAAAGAAAACTGATCATGTCTCTTTACCAGACTTCTCTAAGCCCTATCTGACCAGAGAAAAATATCCCTTGCTTCATAATCACACATTATTCATGTAATCACTTTTTAGCAGTACACACATTTATGAACAACTGTTTCCAAGGATGAAACAAAGGAAGAGTAAAATTTCATCAAAAATCTCTGACAAAAGAGAATTCACTAGAAATTGCATACCACTAGCTTTGTGATTTTGTTGCTTTTTACTGTTTTAATAATAAATACGTATTTTGTTTCTTATCTACTTTAACTATATTGTATATTTTACATGCGGCCAAAGACAATTCCTCTTCACTCACTGTGGCTCAGACAAGCCAAAAGGTTGGACAGCCATGATATATATCTACTTCTGAAGGATCATCAGGAGTAGGTATTTGCAGCATAGGTGGAAACAGAAGCACAGTCCCCACTCTTCTCATGTCCACCAGAGCCTCACCAGCTGCCTAGCATGGCTTTGGCATATGGCCACCCAAGAGGCTTGGAGATAGCCCAGAAAAGCTCCAGCCTGCAGCTGAAATCTAGCCATGTTGAGGCAGTATAGACACAGGTGGTATGTACTGTGACCCCAGAGTATTTCCTGAATATATTTTGGATTATGGCTATTCTCAGATCTCTGTGACATAGAAGAGCTATTTTTTGAACACCAAGAATGCCAGAGGAAGCAAGTACTACAAGAAGCTACTTACTCATTTGGGATAGTAAGGCTGAGAAATGGATAGAGAGATAGTCAGAAGCAGCTTAGGAAAGGCGTGGAGACTTCCAGCCATCAATCTATACAGCTTCCCTGTTTCTATAGGCCTGCTAGCTGAACTTTGTCCCTAAACAGCCAAATATTGCTTCTGGCTTCCCTCCCCACAGGCCTCCAGCTCACCACTCCCCAGAGCACCCTCCACCATCCCCCACTTACCTGCCTTCCTGTGATGCTGCCAGTCACCCTAGGATGACATCTGCCTGCAGGCAGTGACCCTGCCAATGAAGCTCTAGCTCCTCCGACAGCTGGGCTCTGCCTGCAAGGTTCTAAACCAGCATGCTAGGATGTAGGCTTATTATAGAGTGTGACGAGGCTGAAATTTAGTCTAAACTAGAAGCAGCTTTTCTGTTTTGAATAGCTGGCTAGAGGCTACATGACATCAACGGGGAACAGAATTCAAGCAGAACAGTTGAATTACATCATGCAAATGAAGTGGGAACCCCTCACTGCATTTGAAAAAGAGGATAGCTTAAAGCAAAATCAGATGGATTTATTTTTCCTGGCATAAAGAAATTCACTCATCTTTTTGAAACACAGAAAATATATGTTTGCTTGTTTAGTCATGAAATAAAAGCATTCTGTTTCTGAATCTCAAACAGTTAACATAAGAGCTTCAAAGGGTTTGCGGGATGAGCACATGGTACAGATGACTTTAATTCTCTTTTCGTTTCATACAAACGTAGATAAAGGGTTTCAAGTGACAGAATAGCCTTCGTAGTTTGAACATCATACTGAAAATGGTCTTAGAAATCTCTGTGTTGGTAATCTCAGATCAGAGTAGTGCATTTTTATCCTTGTGATTCAGGTTTTTCCAATTGTTACTCATTGTTACTCTGGAAGACGACTGTCAGATGAAGGGCAAAAATTCTTCTCCTTGGCAGCTCTATTTCAGGGGGCTATTTATACATTGGAGTGATAAAGCATTTAATCTTGTTTATCAATAAAACAAAACAGTGAGATTTCTGCGTAGATCGGTGCTCACCAATCCCAGTGCCAGAGTACTGCATCCTACTCACAGGGATGGCATACATCGCATGCGCTCTCAGGTTTTGGTCCCCCGTTTCCCCAGACAGCCTATTACAATTGCAGCTCCCTCCCAGCCTACACATACCTGTTCCATAGCGAAGGTCACCCAGTCAGGCTGAAAAAATGAACGTAACTGACAAAGATACAGAATTATATAAACAGTTCACATTTTTAATTGTGTAAATTTTACCAGACAAAACAGGGTAGTGCAAAATAAAGAAAAATTGCATTTACTGTCCACTGTAGGCTGAAATTGTGAAGTCCAGAACTTACCAGTTATAGTTACATTGCTGGTTTTTTTTCCTTTTTTTTTTTTTTTTTTTTTTAGGCTAGACACAAAATGAACCCATTTTGGAAAAAAAAATAAAAATAATAATCTGAACGAGGAGATCAGTAAGCATCAGGAGCATCTTTCAACAGTTCCTTGGTTAAAATATTTAACTAAAATAATAATCATAGAATCTCATAGTGCATCTGAAATATATTATTTGGTGATAGAAAGGTACCATCCAATACTTCTGTATCATAACAGTTTGTGTAGCTAATTCATTTATTTCCAGCATTGCAAAATCAGCTGCTTTCACTACAGTGAAGTCTTCAGAGGTCCAGACTGAAGAGGCATATAGAATGCTGAGCTAGCAACACCTTGGAAAGAGTAAGACAAGCTCCACCTCAAAGAAAAGAATAGGCAGGATAACTAGTTAGACCTGGCATTACAGTTTCTAGTATTTGTGGGACCAGACAGAAAGGAACTGACTGTCCACATTCTATCACCAGGTAGAAATTTAGGGTAGTATGCCGTCTTGTGGGGAAAGGGAGATGAGCCCATCTCAGAATATCATGATTTCCATGGGAAATGGTGTTTTTCCTTCAGAAAGCTAAATAAAACTGACAAACACATGCATCTCTTCTTGGCTGTGTTTTTATCATTGTAGGTGTTTGCTGGGTTTGGGCACTTATTTCCAGATGCTCATTGCCATGAATCCTGAGCAACGGGAGAC
Source organism: Pavo muticus (assembly GCA_016647715.1). Lineage (NCBI taxonomy): Eukaryota > Metazoa > Chordata > Aves > Galliformes > Phasianidae > Pavo > Pavo muticus. The sequence goes on along the minus strand of JACDJE010000021.1, from coordinate 1,643,817 downwards.
AGCTTTTTCCAGAACAAATATGTTTGCCCACATGTACAAGTAGGGCAAGAGTCCAACTCTTTTTCCTAGGATTTACTGCATAAATCAAGCAGCTTAGCTCACAGGACGAGATTTCTGGACGGTTACCTGGGCTTGCAGTTGTTACTTGTTGCAGCATAAAAGCATCCCTGCTCTAGCCTTGGATAAGAGAAACTCAGAATAGCACCCATGCCAAAGCACTTAACAAATGCACCAGAAGTACGAGCTAAAAAAGTTTGGAGAAATTAAATAGTATGATAGGCAGAACTATCATCTGCAAAACTTACCATTGAACTGATGATAGCATAGATGTCCACTTTTCTTATTGCCCAAATATAGAGTGTGGATTAGAGAAGAATATCTAAACTTGAAGTGTGCTGTATATTTTACAGTTTGAAATATCTTGTATATGGACTATGAAAAACGCCGTACCGATCCCCTTCTCCCCAAAAAACAAACTGAAAGAAAACATCTCCAAACCCGATTAAAGATCATATTCTCCAAACTATTTCTGACTTTCAAAAAGGAACATCTGAAACAAACCACTACAATTGAACAACACTGTAACCTCAAGGAATACACAACGTACTGTTTGCACATGAAACATTCTTCCATGTGACATATGGCGTGATCACCACAAGCGTAACAGCACAGCTTGCCAATGCTAATATTGTCACCCACAAAACTCTCTAACTTTGCAGCAACTTAGATTTGATACTAATAGGAGCAGTAGCTGAACCATAGTATCCTGATGGCATAGATCTTATCAACAGAGATCCTTCAAATCAATTTTATATATATATATATATAAATGTGGAAGGAGAGAGGCAAATGGAATTAATTTAAGCACAACATTAATGTTCTATTGATATAATTAGCCATTTATAAGCAGTAGGTAGCACAGCATGGAAGATGTCCTTGAATTTTTTTGGAAAATGTATTCACAAATACTTTTGCTTCACTAGCATTCATTCTATTGTTATTTTTCAAGGTGAGTACCCCACTTAAGTCAAAAGAAACACCTCCCCCATCTCAGGTTTCGAGTTTTCAATCTGCACAGGAAGTTACCTCTACGTTGATTAATCTTCCAACCTTGGACTTTAAGAAAATTCCATGCTTAGACACTGAGAAACTTCAAAATTATATTCTGCTATAAAAAGCTAATTAGTGATATATGCTGGAATGTTGTTTTTTTTCTTCTTCCTTTTAAATATAAATTTAGATTCTGGAATCAAGCCTTGATGTAGATAGTATTTTCAGCAACAAGTTCAAGGACGCAGAAGAGGAATAACCACAACCTATTGTGGATACATAAACTGAGGTGAGAAACAGCTTGCCAAATAGCTACTATGCCTATGAGCCTTAAGTAGAAGAATACAAAAGAATCTCGTTACTGAAAGGTTACCTTTCAGAAAGAAAAATACAAACAAAAATGTCAGGTAGTTCAATATTAGTTTATTAAATCAGCATTCTTTATCATCACTTCCTAAAAATGATTACAAAGCATATTAAAATATATTACAATATCTGCAAGGAATTTATTGTATAATAAAAGTGCAATAACAATGAACTTTGTCTGCCTAGCTGGACAAAGTGAAACACTCTGCACAGATCAAACTCCCTCAAAAATAAACGAGTGCCTTTGAAGGGAAAACACATTATTTAACAAATATATTAGAAAAGGTAAGCATGTGAAGCAGAAAAAGTTCATGTTCATTTTCTCCATGTTAAGTTATACATACCTAATATACTTCAAATTCTTTGCTTGAATTCCAACACTACAAAGAGCGACCAAACTGAGTGCACGCTGTGAATGGAAGGAAGTGAGAAGAAAGAGGGTACATTTCAAGTACTGTATATGAATGATGTTTCAAGTCAGGGACCAGATACTGCTGCTTTTATACCAGGTTCTACACTACTCCTAACTAACAACTAGGACCTCATCCTGACCTAAAGATCTTTGCAAATTCATCATTTTCAACCTTTCAGTTTTAAAAGGCTTTTGCTGCCCTGTAGTGTCGTTTTGAACAGTTATCCCACATTTTCTCTTCCAATCTACAACAAAAATCTAACTAACTGATTTCTGTGGGAACAGAATATGGTTGGGAATTACAACTATAGCAGAACAGTTGGAGAAGATCTAAAAGCAACAGTCTCTACTTTGGCTTACAGCAGCAGGCTACACCAATACGCACTGATTTCACAGGATGAATTGTTGGCAGTTTTGAATGATCTCACAGAAAATGTAATCAAAATCCTAAGCATAAAATGACCTACAAATTCAGGACCTTGTTATTAATCTCTACTCAAGAAAGAACAACATCAACCAAACAACAAAGGTGATCTAATATTGATGTTTCCAATAACTACCTAGAGCACAATTTCATGAGAAGGTAATCCTGCTTCCTTCCCTCCTTCTCATACTCCATGCACTGGCTCACTAACTCAGCAGAGCACTATCCAGATTACATCCCCTGAGCAACAGCACCCTACTAGATTGGTTTAGCTGTGCAAGAAATTGCAGTTTAAAGTCCAAGTGAAATGTACTTGAATTTCTATCAGCTAAGTATGACCTCTGTTAAGACGCCAGTGCATGGCGCCATAGATCTGCATATATATTTACGTGCATAGCTCTGCATACTTTTACTCCTTCAGATCAGCAGAGCAAATCCACCTCTTCTACTATATATGCTTCATGCATTCACCTTCCCCTTCAAGTCTTGCAGGAAAAGAGCAAACCATTTCAACTGTATCTAAGCAAAGTATTTTAACTTATCAAAATGACACATTTCAATTTGTCTCCTCTAGTCCAAATTAGCACATTCTCATGGAGTCTGAAGAAAAGGCTGTGTTCTACATTTTACTACCAATAAAACTAGAAAAAACAAATCACTAAGAAACTATTCTGCCCCTCTCTCTTCACTGCAGGAGGTTATTTCTACTGGCATGAGATCACACAGCTCCAATGCATTTGGTGTATCAGCCCTAGAAGCTACACGTGGTGGGAATTCAAACATAGGTCCACCCTGGAATCCTGTACAGCAGAAGAGCAAGGTACGACAGAGTTGGAAGATCAGCAACTTCCCAGATCTCTTCAGCTTTGCACACTCTACAGCGGTCACAATATACAAGCTCTCCTTCTTTCTATTGATAACTGTCCTTGCAATGCTGGTCTGGTTGGTCATTATTGCACAAATCTCTCACTGATTGCAGACACTACACACATTACTGCTGGTGCAGCCTGACTTTTAACACCCTTGCAATGTCTGTATGATACGTTTTGTTCAATCAAAAATAAATTACATAGGAAATGGGTTACTCTGCAGAAATACAGTAGGTTCACAGTTAAGTTTCACAGCTCTATGGAAGAGAACAGAGATGCACAAAGGCTATTTTGGCTCCTAACATAGGTCTAACAGAAATAAAGATGGTGTAATTGAACGATAAGAGAACAAAACTAAGACAAATGAAAGAGAGCAAGTCCACAAGAATGATCAACTATGCCAGGATATCTTTGACACTGGATGCCTGGCAAGGTGAAGGTGATCTTCCGTCACTACTTAAAAAAGCTTTATTTTTTTCACATGGTAGAGACGTCACGTAGTTTCACATCAGAATAGAAAAGATGCAGGAAGATAAGAGGCCTGGAAAGATTCAAAGTACGAAACCTGAGTAACAATCTACAAATGTATGACTTAAACAAAAAGCTGAGGCTCTTTGTAAGTCACCTACAGATTTGACTGAAGTCTTAACTTGGACACAACGCTCAAACTATTTTCCTCCCCAATACTGCTGCAAGGACGCTAAAACACTTTTTGGCTTGTTCTATCTCAGAAGGCACTACTGCTAACCCTTACTGAGACTCAAAGAAAAAGTGCTTGAAGTTACAGTACCTTCGATATGCAGGGCATTTCATACTACAGATGGTGGCGTACAAGTCAGTTCTTGCTCCCAATCATAGACCTAACATAAATGCAAAGTGGGACTTCAAAAAAAGAACTGGCCCTCCCCAAAAGACTGAAGTTCACAGGGCCAAAAATTTAACTTCTTTTAAGGTACTGATACAAGTCAGTATGTTCAACATTTTGATTGTGCTGTTAGAAAAATGAATGTTTACTAAGCATCTATTCCTTTTGTGGATTGTTTCCAATAAAGGAATAATATTTGGAGGGGACAGTCTACAACTTTATTTCAATTGATGTAAAGATCCCTGTTAGTGGCTCCATCTGTCAAATCTACCACCATATGAATCCAATCTCTCTTTGGTGGTTGCCAGCCATATGTTGGCAAAGGATAAAGACAAAAACTTCCCCAAAAATAAAAAAGTATATAAAATAATATACAGATACCTGTATAATTACCTGTAAATAGGAACTAAATACTCAGGAAAATCTTCTGAGACAATTCAAGGTACTTTGAAGATGCTGACTTTGAACAATGCACCTTTTCTTTCTGAACAGAATCTGAGGCTTAATTTCAATGAAAATCAGTTTATGTTTTTTTAAACTTATGAAAGCATTCTGCTCTCCCTTCGAAACATTCAGGAATTTGTCTGCAGTACAGTTAAACTGAAACCTCAAAAGAAACTCTGAAGCTAAAGAAGAAAGGAGATTCTGTTTTTTCAACAATAATACTGAGTATATAGTGCTGTACAAATCTGAAGAAGCAGGTATTTAGATAAGACACAGTGATGACAGACTGGTATATTTTTTGTACTTTATAGCTCTAAGTACTGAAGTTTTAAAACCAGTCTGCTCGTAAACAAGTCTGGTCATATTCTGAGCACTTCTTAAAAGACTCCTGCCAGAACTCCTCTTTTTCTGTACTCCCAATTCAAATAAGAAATAATAAAAACAAAAATTAGAATTTCTTTTTATGCCTGCCTTTCTTAAAATGTAGAGATGCTAACATTCACTTAACATCTGAAGTATGCTTTTAGTGTAGAAAACGTTCTTTGTGTGGGCAGGTGAATGTAACATTTAGAGCTTCCTTGCACTAACTAAAATAAATAGTTTAGGGAAAACTTGTGATTGCTTAAGTGTTTACATTTGGTGAAGGTCAGCTATTCAATAAATGGGATTTTTTTTTTCACTGCTTTATGGTTGTAGAGGCAGCAAGATATGGAAGCAAAATCACCTTCCATCACACATTATGACAGATTTATACAAGGCACTTGTGGATAAGCGTTTCTCAGTGATGGTCAGCAGGGACCACTACACAAATGCTTCCCTGCTTCTGATTTCAGTAATGTGCATGAAATGTGTTGTGACGGTTTAAATATGTAAGCCTAATTTAAAATGTTGGTAGCTTCAAAACATTTGTTGAAATATATCCAAAATCCTCATCCTTCCCCTAGTATTTTTCACTCTGCTGTCTGCAATGGTTTCCTGTGAGACGGTGGCACCAAGTGGGAAGGTAGCGTGCCAGGCAGTTCATATCCATCCAGTTTAATCTTGATGAGATGTTTTGCTAATGCAAACTCCTCCTCATCCAACATTCCATCACCATCACAGTCTGCAAGTTTCCAGATCTTACCCAAAACGCTGTTGGGCAGTTTGGAAGTCACCATCTCTTTCTTTGCATTGATCCCAGATATTTTGCCATTGATTGGTGATAGAGTATAGAAAATCTCATCATAAGCAGGTTTATCTTTGGCAACAACCCACTCATCTTCATCAGCTCCTTCCTTTGCACCTTCTCCATATCCCTGGCCAAAAGGTCCTGCCATAGTGCCATCAAACGCCCCACCATGTACCATCTCTGTGGGCATACTGCTCTCTTCCTGGGTGATCAGGCTCATCAGGGAGGCAATCTTGTTGGCCAGCATGTTATCCACAGCTTCAATTAGCTTTGGTTTCAAAGAGTGAAATTTAGTGAAGTCACACATCTCCAACTGCTCCTGTCAAAGACATAAAAAAGGTTTTGGTGACAGTAGTTAGAAAAGCTTCCGATACAATGAAAATGATAGGGAATGGATTTCAAATGAAAATAACCTGTAACCTTTTGAAATAGTTCCCATAACTCAAACCAGAACTTGTCTTGAAGGAGAAGCAAAGAGAACACTACGTATCATAAATGTAATATAGTGATCAAATATACTGAAAATTTTCCAAAAGTGTACGAGTTCCTCTATGAAATTACATTTACAACTCGATTTTCAAAATGGCAATGCTTAACAACAGAGCAGTTGACAATGTTACCTAACAACTTTCCATTTGATGATTTTCTTCCCTATTTGCATACTTCCAAGGGAGTACGCAAGTAGGGCTTTAGTCCTTCTAGCTCTTCTGCAAGTGCTTAAGGTTAAAAATAAATCCAGGAGTTTGCAGGACTGCGCTGATTTTATAGGTTAAACTTCTTGTTTGTGGGCAGGTCATGAAACAATATCCTTTATCAATAAAGAAAAACTGAGTTGGGTTAAGAGCAGCACTGTTTTTTAAAGTGCTGCCATAAGTCATGAAGTCATTTGGTCCCTGCTGAGTTTCCATCTTCTACATAAACTCCTACTAACCTCAGTGAGATTTTTAACTAGGTGAGGTGCCCTATTTCAACACAAGCACAAGCAAGTCTTATTTCAGACCACAGAAAAATTAAAAAAGCAAAAGGCTAGCCAGGAAAAGAGAGATATAGTGGAAACATACATACACACACACACAAAAGAACAATGCTAGAAAAACCTAATCAAACCAGAATGGCATTAAACTGCTTAAACAGATCACGTTAAAGCTACTCCTCTACATATCTGAACTGTAATAAACCAGGAACCCTGAAGCACAGATAAGTTACTTCACCTGTGCACGAAGAACTTTGGATTTCTGAAAGGAAAAATTTCCATCCAACAATGATGAGGTTGAAATCGGATGAAATTTATGCACAATCATAATCAGACAAATTTTATGCATAATCAGGTGAATATTTATGCACAGTCACCTGACTTGCTGCAACTGAGCAGTTTAGATTTACGATGTGCAATACATCTTAGAAAGCAAAGGTCAAATCTGCTATCTATTTTCTCACAGTTCTGTTCCTCAGTACAAGAGTGGTCTCTCACTTATACATCTGCTGCCATCTGCTGCTGATGTTTAGTGATATACACTATTAGTTTGATAAAGTTGTGTGCAAATTGTTTCAATACCCCAACTGAGAAGTAATATCTCTCATTTCCTATTGTGAACAAAAGTGGCAAAGGGAAGAAAAGAAAAACTCAACCTGTCCTTTGCAAATCCCCTTCTAAAACCTAACATCATGAAATCTTTTCTCAGCAACCTTGCCTGTGAAAATCTTGTGCTAAATCTGCAAGTTACTGTCTCACACAAACAATTGATTCCTAAGTTAAATATTTTAATTCATAAAAGAAACTTGTGCATCCCTATAGACAGATTAAAATAGTCATCACTCTTTATGATTAGTAGTTTAAATATCCTACATGAATTGGGAGCTATATATAAATGCCCATCTGAAAAATATTCTCCATCACAGCTGTGACTAGCTCCTCATCTCAAGTTCATCAGCTTGGAAGATCAGTTATCTTCTAATTCAAACATCATATAAGATGCCAATGATCTGAGATCAAAAGATTGTGAACTAAGGTTTGGATAATAAATGGAAAAGCATTGATAACACAACAGCTGCCCTTCTCTGAAGGAAGTGACTGAAAGTCTATACAGAGTTAAAGAAAAAAAAGAAGACATATTTAAAAATCAACAATATAAGTATAAATTAAGAACTTCTATCTTTGTTCTTCACATAAGACAATCTCTAAAGGACAGGAAAAAAACTGAAAAGCTTTTAAGGCACACTTTTCACATAATACAAAATGCCTCTGTTACTCACTGGCAAACAGTACCAGTGAGAGCAAGAACAGAGGAAGGTGAACATGAATGATGTGTGACTACAGATATCTTCACCTATCCAAATATGTGTTAGCAATACAAAAGCAGTATAAATACTCATATTTAGGACATTCTAATTTTATTTGCAGCATTTTCAGAAATGTTTAGTATTTTCTGCCACAAGAGACAAATATTGACTAAAAGTCAGAAGTTCTAATTCCTCAAGGCAATTGCTACAGTCTTGTATCAGCGAATGGACATGATAAGGAAATTATCAGTCCAGTCATTTGCATTTTGTGCTGCTTCTATGTCATGTTAACACAAGTGACCGACTGTCTCCTCTGTTACTCCTTTGCCGTTTGCCTGAAGGCTCCAAACTATCATGCTGAGACACTTTGTCCTGTATTTTACAATTTGGCAATCTTTTTGGAAAATTAATATAATTTCAGTAAGTGCAATCTATCATTTTACCTGCATTTTCCTGACTTCAGGGAAGTCTCCTGCTGAGATATGATATTCTCTTTGCAGCTGGCTATAGATCTCAGGTAACCTGCTGATCAGCTCCTTCTTTTTGTTCTCTTTTCCAAACATAGAGGGCATTTCTTTTTTCAGATAGCTGATGATATAAGCATGTACCTAAGAAGAAGCAAAGTTGAAATCAATACTACTGCTTATCTAAGCTTAACAATGTTAGTGTTCTTCACCCAGGTCACAAAAGTAAACATAAAGAATGTCCTCTCTCAAGGACAACGTTATCAACAGTTTTTTTGTGGAACCTCACAGTTACAGAAAGAGGTGTCAAATAGATTTTATTGCTTTCGGCAGTCCTTTTAAGGGAAAATGAAATCAACTGCATTTAAAAAAAATACAGATATACACTTGGGGAAAAGAAAATTGAGTGCAGTTTAAGAAGGAGCATTGCACAGCATTTTATCTGTACAGAGACATCATTCTGACATTACATTCATGGACTGTACAGACAGCACCAGCTGGATGGTCCATCCATGTCAGTAGTGGAGAGCTGTAACTCTATGTACTTGTCTTGCCAATTATTGTGAGAAGCAATTGGTAATGGCTTGAGTAATCCCAGTATGTTAAGTGGCCGGGCTATCTAATGGAAGTGACACTGTGTTCCTACCTATTTACTCAGAGAAAAGTGAGCACGTACAATCTATATTTATGTAGCCACAAAAGGATAACAGAGCAGTCAGTATGCTACAGTAACAGCATGCCTTGGTTGCCTTGCAAAGTGTCAGGGAGAAAAGTAAAGCCATTCTATCATATAAGTAAAGGCATTAATTTAGGATAACAAGTCCTAAACCACTTGGATACTTGCAGAACTCTTTGAGTTTCTGACTGCTGGGATCAAGATAAATCAGCATCCATCCCATACGTTGATCCTCCATCCACCCTTCCCCAAGCCATACATCTCTTCTCCTTGCCACCCTGCCATCACCTTTCACCAACAAAAGGATCTGTGTGGCCAGGCAGTGAGCAATATGGTCCAGGACAATACTGGGGGAAGACAGACTACTACCAAAAAGCAGCAGTACAAAAACAAGAGGATGCCTATATGGCAATGAATATAATTAACACCTACCAAAACACAACAGAATGTGTCCTACAGTATTCTGTATAAACCTTACACATAACTTGTGTAGGGAAAGTATGGTTCCACTCTTTTACTACATTCATTTAGAGTCTTACTGGAAGCTGGGGGAAAAANCTGGGATTGTTCAGTCTGGAGAAGAGGAGGCTCAGGGGAGACCTTATTGCTCTCTATAACTACCTGAAGGGAGGTTGTAGTGAGATGGGGGTCAGCCTCTTCTCTCGTGTGACTAGTGATAGGACTAGAGGGAATGGCTTCAAGCTGCACCAGGAAAGGTTCAGGCTGGACGTTAGGAAATACTACTTCTCTGAAAGGGTGGTCAGGCACTGGAATGGGCTGCCCAGAGAGGTGGTGGAGTCACCGACCCTGGAGATGTTCAAGGAATGTTTGGATGTTATGTTGAGGAACACGGTTTAGCGAGAACCACTGGTGATGGGTGAATGTTTGGACTGGATGATCCTGTGGGTCTTTTCCAACCTTAGTGATTCTATGATTCTATGAAGTCCTTAGTGAAACCCTTTACCCCTATATTTGTCACCACACTTTCAAAACTAAACTAAACAAAACAAAGAGATGAAAACATGGGCCATTTATGTAACATTTAGAAAACCAAAAATCATCACACTGTATAAAACAAACATTTTGCTTGGATCCGGATGGATATATATAAGAAATGATGGCTCATGTTCTTTGACTTTTGCCCAAATTCAGTTATACAAAAGAGAAGGGAAGCAGATGAAAAGCCATGCAGACAATATGCTTAAATTACTGCCAAGTCAGCCCTCACTTGCTCTGGCAGTGGTTGAATGGTGATTGCTTCTACCTTACCAACCTTCTGGGATGGCTTTTGCAGAGGAATGTAAATAAATAGCATTTCTCTTACAAACAAAGCAAAAGCTTCCATACTACCAGAAATGAAAGTTTAAATTACAGACAATGTGCTTTGAGTAATAATCTCCTATCTGTGTGACAGGACACAAATTCAGTGGTGGTATTATGAAAAATAAATAACTCACATAGCCTCTGAGAGTTACATCTCCCACAGATTCAGAATGCCTCACATGTAAAACCCAAATTATTATGATGCTTCTGGGATAACTTGTGATTTAAAAAAAAAAACTTTACCTCCCTTCATCACGAACTGCTTTTAAGAGATTTGCATAAGAGTTTAATCGTCTTATAGGGCAGTGGTTGAAGACTATACTGACAAGTGCACAGTGTAATCCAGCCTCTGCAAAGCTTGCACTCTACCACAGAAGACAAACCGGACAGTCAAATAAAAGGCTGCCATGAGAAAGCAAAGTAAGAACAGTGGGGGTTACTGAAGATACTATAGTGAAGTCTAAGGCATTTTCAACTAAGTAGGAAAGAGGAATGAGGTGCCAGTGTTGAATAACCAGCAATACGATCAGAGCAGCAGACTGAGGGCGGTGCTGGGGAAAGAAGCAACTACATCTCTGCTGCAAAACAAAGACAAAGGAGCTAATGTGAATGCCAAGGAAGATAAGGTTGCTCACAGCTCTGCAGTATAACAATATCACAGTCACCAAAAGTACTTGAGTAATTTAGCTAGATACTTTGCATGTACATCTTTTTAGCCAGTAAATAACCTATGCTTGCATATGATTCAGAACCTGACACCATGAGCTAGCATGGTTTAGCGCAAAAAAAANAAAAAAAAAAAAGTATTTGCTTATAAAATAAAATAGTGTAACCAGTTTTTCTTGAATTCAAACTTAAAGTCATATTTGACTTAACAAAACAACACCTATGCAAAAATAGATTGTATAGATCGTATGCATTCAACACCACTTCCTAGCCAAAAGGAATGCATGTATTTTAATTGCAGATATACTCAAATTTCTACAGAATAGGAAAAAAAAAAGCAGCATAAAGTAGTAGTGGTTTTTGCATGAAACCATGGCATTTTTTAATACAGGAAATGTGAATATTCTCTAGAATGACAGAATCAATTAAACAGGGATATTTGCAAGACAGTTTATAAATAATCTTAAGCAATATTATGGATCTTATGTTTAAAATACTTTTCTGATTATTTTTTTTTTTTTGTAAGTATTATGTCTATAGTTGATAAGCACTAACAGTTTTGCTTGTGTGTGCCAATAGGCATGTATGTTTCTCAAAGATAAGAAGAATTTTCATCAGAACAGGAAAGTGAGTCACAGGACTTAAAAAGGTCTAATACTCAAATTTGACGGCAAGTTAACAGTTTGCTTTTTTTGGGGTTACTGAGCATGTTTAAGAAGGGCTTAAGAACAGAGTGGTATAGAAATAGAACAAAAATAGTATGCAATACTGTAAAGATGTTTGAATCAATAATTAAATAATTTAAATAATTAAAGTTCAGTGCACAAGGCAGAAAGATGACACCGGAAGAATTAAATCGCTGCTATCCTGCAGATACATAGCTTATTCTCCTTTCTGAGCTGTCTGATATGCATGCCCCATAAGCACTCTGTTTTGTATTCACCTTTATCCATTTCTATTTTATGGTACATAGAAATGCCTAGAAATGATCTGATTGTAATGATCAACTCTGAAGTTAGGGAGGCTTCCCAATGCAAGTCTTTATTTCCTCCTATTTGCCTCTGTATCTTCTTTCTTGAAAAACAGACCATTCAATCAATTTACTGATTCTCTACTAGGTAGGGAAAGACTGGGAAGGATGAGAAAGGACACACTGAAAAAAGTTCTCAGTTAATTTAGCTAGCATCTTTACCTTCGCGAGTCTTGCTCTCTTAATGAGATCGTTGAGCTTCCGCACGGCAGCCTTCTGAGGGAGACTCTGGATATCCTGGAAAAGATCCTGTGCCTCTGCTTCAAAGAGCCTTCGATTCTCTGTGTTTCGGAGAGGTTGGGCCCAGAAGGAGCCGATGTAAACCCTCAGCACCTCTGGAGTGTTGATCACCTTTCCTAGGGACCACATGAGTGCACCGTAGACCCTCATCAGCTGTTGTGTGTCCACCTGGTCAGCCTTATTAAGCACGACCCTAATCTTGTCATCCTGGCCCCGGAATGCCTTTATGGCCTCTGAAAACTCATCAGATATATCCAGCTTATGGGCATCAAAAAGAAGGATGATGCGGTCGACCCTCTCAGCAAACCACTGGAGGACTTGGCAGAAGTCATAGCCTGAGGAAAGAATACACTATTACAGTTTTCCTGCTCAGAGGAGAGTCTCAGAGAATGTAGGGTAGCGGTGTAGAATAAGGGGTTCACAGCATCTCCCTGGAGAAAAAGAGGATGTGGACCAACTGGAAGAGAATGGACAGTGAGGTCAGAACAACTGTATCCTACATTTTCTTAGACAGGTCTCACTATTACCAGCTTTTGTTAATATCACTGCCCTTCTAATTTTCCACAGCCTTGCCATCCATCATCCACGCTACAATCTTTCATGCTGCTGTGAGGTACCAGCTTACACTCATGTTTGCCTCTTTCCAGAGGTTCTGATTTCAGCATGGAGAGTGAGCTGAGCATCTCTGTGGGGCTCTTATCACAGGATCTCCTCTCACTATTAATGCCAGTCACTCTGGAAGCACCATCTATCTGTCCTAACAAGTGCAAATGCAGCACTTTAGCCTAAGTCACCAATAAAATTTTTGAATTTAAAAACCATTTCCAAGCTCCTATCACTTTGCGTTGCAACACTTGCTGTTATTTCTGCCACAGCAAACTCTGAAATCCAACTTGCAAGTGATGTGCAGATGGCTTTGAGGATGTGACAGGTTACAGAACACAAATCAGCGGTGGCCTTTTTGATCATTTGAAACTGACTTTTTGATGTTCTGAAGGAAAGACTGCTTGTAGCACCTATCTGAATGCTTTTATAAATGTAGATGGTAGTTTAATCCACACATCAAACAGCATTCATGAACTAGGTTATTTGGAAGTGACACATTCTATCTGCTCTCACCACAAATGATGTGGCACTGGGCTGGGTATGCATGTGACTCATGTTGTTTGAGTAAGGAACAGCAAACTCTGACCAGGAACTGATATTCCACTCCAACTCTCTTCCTCTCAGAAAGAAGCGTAGATGCTTCTCAGGCTTTTGCTGCTCTACTGCTGCTACTTCTTCAAAAGCTTGTCCCAAAGACCACTGTCAACTACTGTATCCAAACTAAGGGCGTCTCAGGAGTTAAATCTACTTGCAAGTGCATACTAGAAAGCCACAAGTCATCCTCATACCCAGCTAAGGGATGGAGGAGAGCAGCAACCCATGAGCAGCACTGCAGAACACTTGAGCTCATCCTAAGCTGCAGGAGGGAGGGAACCAGTGCCTCCAGCAGAGGCACAAGGGTCAGGTGTCTGTAAGGGGATCAGCAGGGAGACAGAGAACAAAACAGAATGATGTGGATGAGATGAAAAAGTTGGAGAGATACTGTGCAAGCTGACCAGCTCTGCAAACACCAATGAGAGCAATGAACGTGTACTCTCATGTATCACTGGCCCAGGGCAAAGTACCAATCCTAGGCACACCAGTCACCAGCCCCACAGGTATGCCATCATGCAGTACAAGTGGGGTCAATCTGCTGTGCCAGTCAGTAACAAAGATTAAAGACAAATGATAGACCTTCCCTTTCGAGACCAAAGTAAATGATTTCCAGATTACCCTAACACCATCTTCCAAAGTTTCTCCAACTCAGAAAACAATCAGAGAGAACCTGATAGGTGGCACCCAACCTCTGTCAACAGGAACAGGCAGAGCACCTAGTTCTTCCACCCCTGGGGCCGGTGTTACTGCAGCAGCAGCACACAGGTAACTCTTGGACGAATGCTGCAGTGAAGAGCCCCTGTGTTTGGAGAAAATATCCACTTACTTCATGAAGCTGGGGTAGGCAGAATGTTGGAACAATCCCACCCACTGGTGCTGTACAAGTGCCATAAAAACAAGCCTGCAAACACACAAATTCTGGACCTGGACGGCAACAGCTGTTGCCCAAGAAAAGTCTACTGCTCTTTTCTTGTTACGAGACAGGCGTGCACCTAAACTTGCCCACTATTTCAAATGCCGCTCAGTCCCACCCAAAGATGCAATTTTTTTTTTTTTTTTTTGCTAACACTGCTGCCATGGAGTGAGTTGCCAGTTATGCCAATGAAAACCTGCATTCCTGTTGGCAGCCAGGTCCCAAGGATTACAGTGCATCACTGCAGGGAAAACCTGACACAGTGCTTTGCTACATACATCACCTTTCCTAGCATCCAACAACAACACAACTGAGAAAATTACGAGTATCTAATAATTCTGACTCTAAAAAAATGCAAAGTAAGCAATGTCCTGTATTTTATGATGAGCTCTTTCCCCATGCTTCTTCGAACCTTTGCCTTAGGTTTTGGTACCAGTTAGCTTCCCAGACAGAAAAATGTACGTTTCCTTTTCTGTTTCCATGCATTCAATGGCATTTGCAGTAAAATCATTGAGGTGTGTTCCCTGAACACTACAACAGGAAAAACCACCACATTTTCTGAGTAATTGCTTTAATCCTGCTGAGGACAACCATTCTAGCAGCCATGAATCAAATTCTCCTCCCTTTCTCAAAGCAGTTCCTCCCCACACCCTGGCAGCCGCTGCTTCATCTTTCTCCTTTCCTTACACTCATTGTTCCTTCCAAATATTGCAGACTGTACCCACATTTGTGTCTGAAATCAGCTTTTGTGCCCAGTGATGCTGCAGAACCTCCTCGCGCACTCACGGGGCGGCAGCAGCATAGGGACAGCCATTGTCTGATGGGACAATGCCGGCACACATCTGCCATTTTCATCGAGTCACTTACACAGACAGTGAACAGACAGGCAGGAAGCTTCGGGCACATGTTCCTACTGACAACAGGAGCACGAAAGGTGCATCAGAAAAAAAGATAGCTTTGAATATTGCCTCTGGTGTACATTTTTGATCCTCCAGAAAGCAATCAGCTCCTTCATCCTTTGCCACTTTGTCAGCTTTCCAGGGCTATAAATACAACAAGCTAGGAAGCAATGTGCCGCCTGTATTTCTGCAGTCCCTTCACTTTTTTCCTGTATTTTGAAATTAAAAGTTGATATGTGCTTGTTGGTGAAAAGAGTGAAGGTTGGGGTCCTGTAACCTAAGAATGGCTTTTATTCTTCCATCAAGCATGCTAGAACACCAGAAAGAAAATAAGCTGAACTTCCTGGGTGCCCCTTCCTTGGAGACGCTCAAGGTGAGGTTGGAGGGGCTCTGAGCACACTGATCTAGCTGTGGGTGTCCCTGTTCATTGCAGAGGACTCTGGCTAGGTGGCCTTTAAAGGTCCCTTTCCTTCCAATGATGCTGTGATTCCTCCTCTAGAAACCTAACCGAAAAATTCAGACGTGAATAAGCACCAATCATGCACAGGATAGAAAGCAACTAATAATAATACTTCTGAGGTATTATTTCATGTCACATTCAATTATTGGATTATGAAAAAATCTCATTTTATGTATATCCTTTAGAAAATAGCATCAAGTTTCATTAGCAAGACTCGAAGTTAAAAAAAAAAAAGTTGATGAAAACTAAAAAATAAAGTGAACAAGCAAAAATTAAAGCACTGTAAAATCTTGAAATACAAAAATCTGAAGCTGTCAGAAAAGAAAATCTGCTAAAGAATCTCCTGGTATGTTTAGAGCTTTCCTAGCAAGCTAAGAAATGAGTGCCCATGTTAAAGCCTGTAACCACCTTCAGTGAAAGGAAACGGCAGCTCCAACAGCAAAGCGCACAAGCTGTCACCTTATTTCAGTTAGGAACAGAATTTTGTCTGATAGAGGCGTATTTAAGGACAACAGAAAATATCCTGTAGAATCTGCTTTTATTTGTATTCCCTGGTTTAAAAAGGAAATCCAAACAACTCAAACTTCAAAATGTGCTAAACTAGGCTTATTTAGCGTATGTTGAAGTCACTCTAGAAGCCGTTCAGACAGGCCATTCAGTGGAGCATCACAGGATAAGTCAAGTTTGCACTCCACAAAACCACTAGTATCAGATCTGCATAAGCAATTGGGAAGTCATATAAAGGAAACATCTGACTACAAAATATTTCAAACACAGGCAAGCACAACGATGCCTAATCAAAACAGCATGCAATAAGTCCATACAGTAGCTCCATATAGCAACGTGCAGATATACCAGAAATGCTGACTCCCAAACCTCATTTATGGTACAACCATGCTGGTTAAAGCTAAGTAACATCCAGCAGAATCAAATTTTTGATTAAAGAATTATCCCAAGTTATGTATTCAAGAAAATCCCTAACACATTGAAAAACATCTTGATGAAATGTAAACTAGTCAAATTAAAACCTTGCTAATAGATAAGAAGGGCTTAAACTTATGACTGAGCACTGCCTAGGTGAAAATCTACTGTATTAAAGGGCAGGCCAATTAGGCCATTAAAACAATTGATAAGTTACATATCATATCGTTCAGAAATTGACCCTGGAATGAAACACAAACTTGTCCCACACACCCATCAAGTCTGGTGCCTCCTTGGGAATCCCTGACAGTGTTGAATTTTGTCACTCGCTCACTTTTTCAATGGCTGATCATAACAATGGTTCCATTTTCTGAATATTTCACGTTCACTTCCATACTGTTACGGAAGTGGCAGGAGATACCTGAATGCTGCCAAGCATCACTTCCTCATAAATTAAGAAGTGGAGAAGAAGGAGGATAAAGAAAACTGGATTCCAAAGCAGCAAAGCAGAATCAGGATATTAAAGACCATCTTTGGTAGCACGTGTGCTCAGTTATTTTCAGCTCCTGCAACTCACCCCTGCTTATGCGCTGTTTCTCTCCAGAGAGGATGCCTGGGCTGTCAATGATGCTGATACTCTTCAGCACCTGGTTAGGCAACTGAGAACACAGGAACCTGCCGGCAAGGTGGAGAGAAATAAATATTACCAAAGAGCTCTAGCTTACATATAAATTGTACCTTGAGAACTCTCTAAAAGCTAATACATAAAGGAAAGACTCAAGTGATATTAAACAAAAAAAATGGGATGAGATCCAAGAAGACCAAATGCCGGGTCCTGCACTTTGGCCACAATAACCCCAGGCAACGCTAGAGGCTTGGGGTAGAGTGGCTGAAAAACTGTGTAGAGGAAATGGACCTGGGGGATGTTGATTAATGCTAGACTGAACATGAGCCAGCAGTGTGCCCAGGTGGCCAAGAAGGCCAGTGGCATCCTGGCTTGTATCAGAAATAGTGTGACCAGCAGGAACAGGGAAGTAATTGTCCCCCTGTACTCAGCACTGGTGAGGCCACACCTCAAGTACTGTGTCCAGTTCTGGGCCCCTCGCTGTAAGAAAGACATCGAGGCCCTGGAGCGTGTTCAGAGAAGGGCAACAAAGCTGGTGAGGGGTCTGGAGCACAGGTCTTATGAGGAGCGGCTGAAGGAGCTGGGATTGTTCAGTCTGGAGAAGAGGAGGCTCAGGGGAGACCTTATTGCTCTCTATAACTACCTGAAGGGAGGTTGTAGTGAGATGGGGGTCAGCCTCTTCTCTCGTGTGACTAGTGATAGGACTAGAGGGAATGGCTTCAAGCTGCACCAGGAAAGGTTCAGGCTGGACGTTAGGAAATACTACTTCTCTGAAAGGGTGGTCAGGCACTGGAATGGGCTGCCCAGAGAGGTGGTGGAGTCACCGACCCTGGAGATGTTCAAGGAATGTTTGGATGTTATGTTGAGGAACACGGTTTAGCGAGAACCACTGGTGATGGGTGAATGTTTGGACTGGATGATCCTGTGGGTCTTTTCCAACCTTAGTGATTCTATGATTCTATGAAGTCCTTAGTGAAACCCTTTACCCCTATATTTGTCACCACACTTTCAAAACTAAACTAAACAAAACAAAGAGATGAAAACATGGGCCATTTATGTAACATTTAGAAAACCAAAAATCATCACACTGTATAAAACAAACATTTTGCTTGGATCCGGATGGATATATATAAGAAATGATGGCTCATGTTCTTTGACTTTTGCCCAAATTCAGTTATACAAAAGAGAAGGGAAGCAGATGAAAAGCCATGCAGACAATATGCTTAAATTACTGCCAAGTCAGCCCTCACTTGCTCTGGCAGTGGTTGAATGGTGATTGCTTCTACCTTACCAACCTTCTGGGATGGCTTTTGCAGAGGAATGTAAATAAATAGCATTTCTCTTACAAACAAAGCAAAAGCTTCCATACTACCAGAAATGAAAGTTTAAATTACAGACAATGTGCTTTGAGTAATAATCTCCTATCTGTGTGACAGGACACAAATTCAGTGGTGGTATTATGAAAAATAAATAACTCACATAGCCTCTGAGAGTTACATCTCCCACAGATTCAGAATGCCTCACATGTAAAACCCAAATTATTATGATGCTTCTGGGATAACTTGTGATTTAAAAAAAAAAACTTTACCTCCCTTCATCACGAACTGCTTTTAAGAGATTTGCATAAGAGTTTAATCGTCTTATAGGGCAGTGGTTGAAGACTATACTGACAAGTGCACAGTGTAATCCAGCCTCTGCAAAGCTTGCACTCTACCACAGAAGACAAACCGGACAGTCAAATAAAAGGCTGCCATGAGAAAGCAAAGTAAGAACAGT
Source organism: Pavo muticus (assembly GCA_016647715.1). Classification (NCBI taxonomy): domain Eukaryota; kingdom Metazoa; phylum Chordata; class Aves; order Galliformes; family Phasianidae; genus Pavo; species Pavo muticus. The sequence continues at coordinate 1,624,746 of JACDJE010000021.1, read as the reverse complement.
GGGGGTTACTGAAGATACTATAGTGAAGTCTAAGGCATTTTCAACTAAGTAGGAAAGAGGAATGAGGTGCCAGTGTTGAATAACCAGCAATACGATCAGAGCAGCAGACTGAGGGCGGTGCTGGGGAAAGAAGCAACTACATCTCTGCTGCAAAACAAAGACAAAGGAGCTAATGTGAATGCCAAGGAAGATAAGGTTGCTCACAGCTCTGCAGTATAACAATATCACAGTCACCAAAAGTACTTGAGTAATTTAGCTAGATACTTTGCATGTACATCTTTTTAGCCAGTAAATAACCTATGCTTGCATATGATTCAGAACCTGACACCATGAGCTAGCATGGTTTAGCGCAAAAAAAAAAAAAAAAGTACCCTTTCCTTCAAAGGAACATGTAGCATTATTACATGTTCAGTATAAATACTTGTGGTGAAAAATACCATTCACAGTATGATTATGTTAGCTGTTTTCACAGCGGTGAGGAAGGACAGGTCATCTCACAGAAAAGGGACCCAAAAAACAATACTTAAAATTGAAGCTGACTGCAGCTTCCCACAGTCAATATTATCTCTCTGAAAACTGATAGCCAAGCTGACCGTAAGCAACTATAAACTTTCTTCTGTGAATACGCGCAGCAAGAGATCAAACCATAAATGATAAACTTTTAACACATATGCCAGTGTTTATCAGCCAAACAGGAAAGATTATTGTTAAGAGAGAACCAATTTAGATTAATTGGCTCACAAAAGTAGACCTCCATGTCAAACCACCATCAAACACAGGAAGAAAACAAAGTGATTACTCACACAATACGGACAAAGTTATTAATAACTTCCAACTGGAAATATTTAGATGATGAGTTAAGCTACCTATTGCAACATTCACAGCCCCTGACAACTCTGCTTGATTTTGTAAATACACAGCAAGTATATAGAAGATAATGCTATCATCCTGGTCTACTGCAATGCTTGAAAACCAGCTTCCAGTCATCAAAATTAATCACTTTCTCTCAGGTCTTTTTACAGATATCCCTTCAATTCACAACTTCAAAGAGTTTCTGAAAAATCTCGTGTATGAGACCAGTTTAGAGGAACAAGACAGCATCAAAGGAAGTAGATCTTTCTGTATTTTGGATGGCAGTTTTTAAATAATAGCATTTGTCTATCATATATTATAAGTACTATAACTATAGTACTGAATAATAGTACTTATCTATTAGTTTTATTGGGCAGAGGAATTTGTGATCAAACTAATCCTGAGTTCCAGCTGGCACAATGTCTTAAAACCAAGTCAGCTCTAAGCTAGTGCTCCTACTTGTACATTTATTTCACACTGCTCAAAATGAATACAGCAGAAAAGACTTGGCAAGCAATACTGATGCTTGAAAGTAGAATTAAGTAGAAATTGAAACTTAAAATCAAAAGATAGCAAACAATCAGACCTCACCTGTTTAGGAAAGCATTTCCAAACCGGCTGAGCTTACGGAATGGCTTCTTAGGATCAACGACCAGGGCATTTCCTGGAACGCTTCCTTCTGATTCTCCATACATCACAGCAATGAAAGAATCTGTGGTAGGTTCTGGACCAATCCGCATGCCTGGGAAGTCTTGTTCCAGCAGATAACTATTGATGGAGAATATATAAAGTAACAGAATGAATGATTGAGAAATAAGACAAAACTAAATAACTACAATGCCCTCGAAAATTCCAAAGGATATACACAATAGAATCATAAACACAGTAAGCACAACAGAACCATAAAATTGCATTTTTATCTGCATTTCACTGTTTGTATTAGCTAGGAAAAGTTAAAAAGATCAAATTCCACTTTTTTTACAAGTAGGTAAAAAGATAAAGTCAGTCCCTTCACAAAAATTGAGAGAAAAGTATTCCCTCAGCTGCAGCACCTGAGCCATTCAGATGGGTATTTCTACCAAAGACCGCAGTACTGTAGCTTACACTAAAAGACATCACTTTCTTTTGTCCATGTTTTCAAGCCCTTACAAATGTTTCCAGTACTGAAAGGGAGTGTTTTGAAACACAGCACATGAGCAGCATCAGCTTGCTGACAGATCTAACCGTTCAATGAACTCTGTTGCAAGACAGGATTTTTACTAACTTCAACTCACCTTTCCACAGGCAGAGACAACACAGTTAGGAGACAATATACCTACTTTTATTTGGGAAAGAGGAAAGAGCTTTTATTCTGGTCTGTATATTAGAAAACTACTGTAACATAAAATATTGTTAAATAAGTTAAATTCACAGAACTTCAGGGCTGAAGGTAACAACCACCCTAGAGGCACGAGATCAGGCAATGCTGGATAGAAACCATCTTGCATCCCCTGCAAGAAATCTGCTCAGAGACACAGAATGCCATGTAGACAGTGGGCCAAGTTTGATAGAGCAAGTCGAGACTTGACAAGAGGCTCCCAGGGCAGCAGTGAAAAGCATCATACTGGACCAAATGCACACAAGAGAAGCCCCAGATCCCACAGGATCACAACAAACCACATCTTGAACAGTACAGGCTCTTTAGCAGAGTCTGCTGTGATAGGACAAGGGGAAATGGTTTCAAACTAAAACAGGGGAGATTCAGATGAGATATAAGGAAGAAGTCTTTTACAATAAGGGTGGTGAGGCACTGGAACAGGTTGACCAGAGAGGTGGTGGATGCCCCATCCCTGTAGACAATCAACGTTAGGCTGGACCGGGCTCCAGGCAACATGATCTAGCTGTAGGCGCCCCTGTTCATTGCAAGGGATTTGGGCTAGATGGCCTTTAAGAGTCCCTGAAAACTTTAACGATTTGATGATTCTATTACATCTGGGAAGGGGATCCAAATGCAGGCTAGGACACCTCCGTGGTAATAGGATCACTGCTCTCAGTCAGCAAAGCTCATGAAACTGGCAGGCACTGGTGATGAACCAAAGTGGTGGTCTTCTTTTAGATGACTAAAAAATAATCTCATAGCTTGCTCATGAGGCTGCCAGCACATGCAACACTTGCAGACTTCACAAAGAGTTGGCAGCATCGTGCACCTTTTAGGATTTTCAACATGCATTTTTTCAGCTCAATACTAAAAAGAATAGTGTAAATTCAAGTTAGCAGAGTATTTGAGACATAGAACAAATATGAACAAAGTGCTATGGAGCTGCAATACTTCCACGCTGACTTCAAAGATGCTGTTTTAGAAGCCAGACTCTTGAAGCGGTGACAATGCAGGAAGGCATGAGCTCCTTCCAAATACGAGTCCCACCCAGCAGCCAGTGCTGTTCCTGGCGCAGCTCTTCAGCAGACAGCAAGCACTTTGCAGGGCAGGTATTTTCCATTAAGGCGCTGGCTCACAGACGCACATCCAGAATCAGGACAGCCTAAAATAAACCCCAAGATCTTGAGTGCTGGCGGTACAAACTATACCACACTTCCTTTCATTACGAAAATAGTGCTTTCACTCAGCCACACAAAAGGGAAGAGCAGCCTCCTATAAGCTGAAAAGCTGCAAATGCCTTTGTATCGCGTGTGATTTTAGCACAGGAAACTACCTGGATTTTTAGCATCCGTGACCACATGCCCTCCTCAAGAATTTTCACCAGAGGGAGTTCAAGAAGATTCACAGGAAGAATGCTTAAAAATAGCAAGCGCCCCAAAGCCAGTCTGGATCAAACAGCAGACATCCTGTTGACTTGAGGGACTTGCTCTTCTCCCTTTGTTTTCACCTGGGATATAACCTTTCTGCTGCACTAATAACCATTTGTCTACATCCCTTGGCCAGATCTATAGCCAAACTCCGGGAAACCAGTTCACAAGGTTCCAGAGATAGCAAAGATTACTCACAGTGGCGGATGCTGATAATCATCTAAAGTCTGCACGCTTCAGTTAAGCCACGCTAACATACAAACACAGGCTAGTTGGACAGATGAGCAGTGGGCAAGGATGCAGTGTGATGTATGGAGAGACTGACTGAGCCTCTTTTCCTAGGGCTGCTCTCCTCCGCTCTGCATGATACCACAAATCCTCCTCTATTTTTTTTTTTTTAATTTTTTTTTTTAAGAACACAACAAAACTAGCAGAAAATGTTTGCTGCAGTACAAGAATTCAGACAATCATGGAATAGAATGAGTTGGAAGGGATGTTAAAGATCAACTGGTCTTTAACATCCCTGCCACCCATCAGATGAGGCTGCCCAGGGCCCCAACCAACCTGCACTTGCACACCCTCAAAGATGAGGCACCTACAGCTCCCTGGGTAGCCTTTGTCAGCACCTCACTGCCCTCTGAGTGAAAAATTTCCCTAACACCCAATCTAAATCTCCCCTCCTTTAGTTTAGAAGCATTCTCCTTTGTACTTTCATTCTGTTTGAATAACAAAGAAATTAAGAAGGCCTCTCCCTGTCAACCCCAACAAAATAATGATGCATCCCATTTTTGCTGTACACCCAACTGCACACCGGATAATACAGATACAACAGGGAGCTTTCTCAGAACTCAGCTCTGGCTGAAGTAAATAGAAGGAAGCTTACCATCTTCACCTCTGCGTAATACTTCTGAGCACAGTAAGATCATCAGCTGGCAAGCTGAGGAATTTACTTCTGGTTTTCCTCATCACAGTAAGTAATGAAAGAAAGCAAGAAAAAGAAAGCCACAGAAAAAAAAAAAGCAAGACGAGAAAGAAAAGCAAGAAAGCAAGCAAGCAAGAAAACCCCAACACTCAGTCTCTTACACTTCTAAAAGAGAAGATGTTAACAAGTTAAACATATCACACTGGAAGTTCGATGCATTGTGGGAAGGGAAGTAAAAGCTCCGTGGCTACAGACTTGCAGCAACGACCCCTATTTCTGGTACACCATCATTCTCTTCTCTTGTCCCTCCTTTTGCCACTCTGAAGCAGCCATGGGAAGCTGAGAGCATTCCAGAAGCTGCACAGGTACAGTGCCAAGTAGCTTACCTGGAGATAAGCACCTGGCGCGCAGCCATCCTCCCACCCTATTAAAAAAACAGTCAGACAAGCATTACCTCTTGGGCCTGGGTACTGCTGTTTGAGTTGTCAGCACTGTCAGTACCTGAATAAAACAGTGTTATCGTAATACATATTACTCAGTGAAACCAGGAGGTTCCACTGCATTGTTCCAAGTGCAAAGTGTACCAGCAGCATGAAGGGAAAAAAAGAGGGGCTGTCAGTGTTTGTTTTCCCATCTCCATCTCCTGGGACGTGTGGTCATTGCTAGATAGGTGCTTTCCACGAAGACTTGGTAGAAGGAACTGGGTGGATGTGTCTGAGCCATGAAAATGTGCAGTTCTCACGATAATTTCCAAATCAGATTACACTGTGCTGGGTAATTGCAATGAGTAAAGCTGAAATGAATATTCACCAGCACAACAGATTTGTGGATTCACTTTATGAACGTGATAGCAAACACTGAAATAGACCAAGTGTGTCCTTCTGATTATGAAATGAAGAAAGATGAAGCAAAAAAATGCTGTAGTTAAGATTTAAAATAATGTTTGCTTGCCAAAAGGCTACTGGCAAAAATAAAATAAAAGGAAAAAATGAGATAAGGTCTAACTTCCTTCTGAAGAAAACTAACAATCATAAACCCTGAATTATAACAATCTTAAGAGATTACAACATTTTTCCATGAAAAAAATCACCCTCTGAACCAGATTTTGAATATCAGTCCCTGTGACATAACCTCTATACTATCATTATAAGCTGCTGCTGTTGAAGGGTGTTTCCCCATCCTGCTGCAGCCAGTTGCTATCTATAGGTGGAATCTATTCCATGGTAAACCCTGATGTAATGAATGCTTATCTGCCCCCTGGGAAGGTGCTGAGGTCAGCCCATCAGCCTGCAGAACACTAACAACTGCTTTGACACTAGCATGGTTTCAGCGGTCAATTCCTGAGGTCTCCAGCACCCAGCAAATGACAAAACCACACTGTGATCTACCTGAATGGGGACGGGATGGGATGAAAGGGGTAGGTGGGGGAAAAGAAGGGCACAACACAGTAAAAGAAATTGCTTCCTCCATTCAGTCAGAGATTTTAATAAGAAGTATGAGAAAACAGGTTTGCAACCTTTATGTCAATCAAGTTCAGCTAACATTTACCAGAGGGTTCAAGTCTGTCCAGATCTCCTATCCCAGCAGAGATGACTGCAGTCTCACTGCTGTGGAAATTTAGGCTAGAGTGTTTGGAAATGAAATTTCCTTCTTCATCCAGACAGTATGTTAATACCAGTTAGCCCTATTGCTCAGTATTTTACGGTTAAAGTGGTAACATGTCACTTACAAAGCAATGCCACCAAAAGCACTTGTGAACCACCTCGAGGACCATCATACTGACTTAATCCCAGTACTTAACATGGGCACCTGTAAAGGACAGAAATTCTGAATGCCCATAAAGGAAGAAGGCAAACTGCTACAGGAGGGGAAAAAAAAATCCTATGAAATGACCCAGCAATTCAGCTGGCAGGTGGCAGCTGATCTTCCAGGTGCACAGTATTCTGGCCTGTTCAGTCTCCAGGTTACCCGTGTCCTCATCACCCAGGTAGGAATACTTGGGGACCTTTGAAGACCATCTAGCCAACCTCCTCTGCAATGAACAGGGACAACTACAGCTAGATCAGGGTGCTCAGAGCCCAGTCCAGCCTGACCTTAGATGTCTCCAGGGATGGGCAATCCACTACCTCTCTGGGCAATCTGTTCTGAAAATGCTTACTTGGAAACACACCCAGACCACCAGTGCAGCTATCATGTGAGTACAAGCAACAATGAAAATGAATCAGTCAGGGTGGCTAAAGAAATGCTAGGAAAACCTAAGTCACCCAGCCCACAAACACAGACTTCCTTTCAGCTAGCATTGGGGATCCTGAAACTGAGTTTCCCTTCTTTTGGTGACAGCCCAACTTCTATTTTTAATGCAATGCTCCAAGCAAACCTGTGTGTCCAAAGTAGTTCAACACCCACCAGAGAGCCATGCTCAGCCCAGAGCTCCCACGCAGCTGCCAAGCAGGAAGGGAACACAAATGCCTCTGCAAACATCTGAAATAGCACAGGTGAGCAAAGGCAAACTCTGCTCTGCAGTGCAGGAGGGAGGGAGCCGCACATTGCAAAGGGGAACAGTATTACAGGCAGTAACCTTTGAAACTAAAAGGGACATATTTGTATCATTTACAGAAGGTCAAAACTTCACCCAAGGACCTCTCAGCATCTTCTGCAGCATTCTAAACAATCTTTATAGAATCACAGCATTGTTTGAGTTGGAGGGAACCCTAAATGGTCACCTAGCCCAACTCCCCTACACTGAACAGGGACACCTACACTAGATCAGAGTGCTCAGAGCCCCATCCAGCTGACCTCGATCGTCTCCAAGGATGGGGCATCCACCACCTCTCTAGGCAATCTGTTCCAGTGCCTCACCACCCTTATTGTAAAAAACGTCCTCCTTACATTCCAGCTGAATCTCTCCTCTTTTATTTTGAAACCATTTCCCCTTGTCCTATCACAACAGACCCTGCTAAAGAGCGTGTATCCTTCTTTCTCACAGCCCATCTTTAGATACTGAAATGAAACATCAGACACACACACCAAGACAAATGCAGGCACTCTCCAGCTCCCTAAAATCCCCGCAAACTTCACAACGAGAACAGGAAAGACAAGAAAACACTACAAAAGTACCAACTATATCTTGAACTTAGGAGAAAGAAGAGGTGGAGATAAGGTTACAAGGTCGTTGATGACTGATGCTCTTTTAACGCAAAGTAACCAGTTCTGAGAAAAGTTAACAGGAAGTACCCAACGAGGTTACTACCAGCACGCCGTGAAATCGAGAGAACCTCCTTAACCAGGAAGTTGGCAGAAGAACCGCAGAACACCGAGCATGCCCGGGAGCAGCCCCATCCCCAGCACGGAGCACCCCGCGCCGCCCCGCTCCTTGCCAGCACCTGCCCGGGCGGCGGGACCCGCAGGAGGCGAGCAGGGCTCAGTGGGGCAGCGCTGCTGGCGGCCGGGGCGGCTCCCAGTTGCGGGGCGCGGGCCGGGGTCCGCCACCTACCGGATAAAAGTGGTCTTGCCGGTGCTGTACTGCCCCACCAGCAGCACCATGGGCTTGTTCTCGAAGTCAGCCTCCTCCAGGGCGGGCGAGTGGAACTCATGGAAGCGGTAGTGTTCCTCCAGCGGCAGCAGCTTGCGGAGGTAGAGGTCCCGCAACCCTCCGGTCACCGTCTGCACCACGTCGCTGCCGCCGACTCCACGCTCCCGCCCGCCGCCCTGCTTCCCCAGCCAGCTGAACATCCCGCCGCCTCCAGCCCGCACCGCACCGCACCGCTCTGCCCGCAGCTCCGCTCCGCACGGCCCTACCCGGTGGGGAGGCGGCGCCAGAGCCGGGAGCGGCGGAGGGGGGTGGGGGTGTGGCTGTAGCCTACAACATGGCCCGACGCGAGCCGCCCCAACAAACCCGCCTCCAGCAAATTAAAGGTTTTCTCGGCTGCGGAGCTGATGTCGGGCCGCTCGCAATGAAACCCGGCGGCTTCTCTGGCAGCTTAGCCGCCCGGATGCCTCTCGTGTTTCCCTGCTGACGGCTCCGTGTGTCACTGAGCGCCGCCGCTCCGCGGCCGCATTAGGAGCTATCCTAAACGCGGAGGAAATTCCCCCGATGGCATTCGTGTTTAACCATAGGTCTCGGTAGCACGTTCAGCCGCCCGGGAGGATCACCTTTTTCACTCATTTTAGGATAGATTTTAACAGAATACAATAAATAAGCCGGGACATTGAGGACATCTGTAAAATGAATACTTTCTTCTCTCTCTCCAGTAAAAAAAATAAAAGCTCATTCTCTCAGTTAAAAAATAAATAAATAAATAAAAACAAGTGGGGATTTTCTTCTGAATCTGTGTTTAAACAGAATTTTAGAAGTGCTTCCTCTGTGCTGCAATCTGACATCATTGTCTGTTCTGCAATATCCCTATAATCTAAATCCCTTTTAGTGGGCCCAGCACCCTACTGAGCCCACTGACCCACAGTTTTAGCTATTTACCTTCCTTCCTTCTCACTTCCACCCTGACTGTTACCCTCTCTGCGCTCTCTCTCCTTCCCAAGCACATCAGCAGGTAGAGCTGTGCCCTATCCCTGCCACCTTCCCTGCGCCGTTCCCCAAAGAACAGCTTCCAGCTGTACCAGCGCTCAACCCCAGCATTCAGCCTCGCTTCCTTGCTTCGCGTTTTATTTAGGGCTGCACACGTGTTTTGCAACCCTTTTGTTGCAATTTCCATGCTGAGTCTAAACATTTTATGCCGTTTCAAGAAGGGCCCTGTTGCCTGGCTTCCTCATTCTGTGAAATGCTCTTACAAATTCTGAATGCTCTTGATTATTTTTCATCTGCAAAAATATCTGAGTGTGGGGTCAAGCCTCTTGCCTTCTGGCCCTTGATAGCAGTCAGCACTGAAGCAAGAGAGCATCAAAGAGGGCAGGGGAGTTGTGGTGCTTTCTTGGGCTGTCTCCTGCCTCTGCAGTTGGTAGCTCAGTGCAGATTTTGCAGTGCTAGGTGTTCCCTTCATTTCATTCCAGTCGTCTGTTGCTTAGGTGCCTTATCTCTTTGCCCCTTCTGTGGAAGCTGTTCCACCTCTTTGGCCATTCTTGTCATTCTCCCCTACATTCTTGCTGAATATAGGGAACTCAGAGCTATGAGTTATTATTTCAGTCCCACTCTGTGCTTTGTGAAGTGGGGTAAAGTGCCCATTGTTCTCCATGACCCCTTCATGGCAGCTGGAAGGCAGCAGGAAGGGCAGGGCAGTGCTTGCTCTCACACACCTAGCTCTGCTTGTCTTCAGACTTCCTGCCTGCACACTTCCTGCTGTCAGCAGGACAGTTTGCCCTTCAGACAATAAAGCTCCGACCATATGTGGGTAACTGGGAGTGCTTCCAGATTCCTGGGCCTGGCTGTGGCTGGATCCAGCCCCGTACTGCAAGGAGCACTAGCACACACTCTCTGCTTTCCTGTTGGGACACAGGAGCTGTGCAGGCTCTGCAGCATGCTCCAGGAGGTGAGCATGTGCTGATCTCAGTGCCAAACAGGTTTACATCCCTGTGTTTCACCTGGGAAGAGACCTCTGACCTTGAGAGCAAAGGGATTTGTAAGGCTTCCATTTCTGGCCCACAGTCTCTTGCTGAAACATACTACAGGAGAACTGATGGGCAGGGAAGCCTGTAGGAAACATACTGAGATACAGCAGGCCTATGGGTATATGTCAATAACATTGAATAGAAGCTAAACTTACTTTAGAAAAAGAATAATCAAAGACTGGGGTTCTGCCTGTCAAACCACAGTACTCAAACTTTTAAGTCCAGTGTTGAACACAAAGCAGTACAGTGCTTCAGCAATTAGAAACTCATAACTCTCATCCAGCCATCCTAGAATCATTAAGGTCATCTAGTCCAACCGTCAGCCCATCCCCACCATGTCCACTGACTACGTCCCTCAGAGCCACACCTACACGGTTCTTGAACACCTCCAGGGACAGTGGATCCACCTCCTCCCTGGGCAGCCAGTTCCAATGCCTCAAATTCTCTTTCCGAGAAGAAATTCTTCCTAATATCCAACCTAGACCTCCCCTAGTGCAGCTTAGGGCCTTTCCCTCTCATCCTGTCGCTGTTACCTGGGAGAAGAGGCTGATCACCTCCTTACCACAACCTCCTTTCAGGCAGTTATAGAGAGTGATAAAGTCTTCTCTGAGCATCCTCTTCTCCAGACTAAGCATCAGAGATGCTTTAAGCTGTTTCACTCAGTAATAAAATGAACCACTTTTCTCTTTCTTGCTGTCTTCTATATATTCCTCTCTAATCTACTCCTGCATATTATAAATGAGTCTTATAAATGGCTAGTGTTTTCTTCTGCAGATAACTTTAATCTCCCAGATTGCCCACACAGAAGAATGTCCTTCTGTACACTCCAGGAGAGCCTGATTCTCACTTCCTACGCTGACGCCCAGCATTTCACAGAGTTCCAATAAGGGTCCCATGAAGCACCTTATCCAAGTGCTATGAAACCTGCTGTATCTGCATCAGGAAAATGGACTGCTCATATGAGAAAAGCTAACTTCTGCTGGACTACTCGGCAACAGGTTAAAAAGTCACATTCAAATGAGTGACATTATTAGAGCTGCTGCACCTCTGTTTCTCCTTTCTTTTCAAATGTAATAGTCTCAAAAATCTTTGAAGTTGTAAGCCTTCAACATGTAACACTAACACTTAAATGTGATTTAACTAAATAAATTAGCGTAAATCAGTTCTCATAGAGCAGAGCCTTAAATGGAATCTTAAATGGTGTCAGGCTCCTGGGGCATTTCACACCCAGGTCTGGAGCAAGTGGCATTGCTTCCTCAGTACATTCTCGGAAGCTATGAAGTAAGTCTGCATCTCGTGTTTAAGTTGGTTTGCTAGTAGAGGAAGAGGCTCCTAGAAGAAATTTCTATAACATATTTGCTGCAAAAAATATTTATTTCCTATGACTCTGACTTGAAAAAAACTGTTTTCTTGTATAAAGTTTAATATTTATTTACATTAACATAAAGAATCCTTAGCTCTCAAATAGGTTTTTATTTAGAAACAACAGATTTTGTTTTCTGTTGCAGTTCCGGACTTACGCTCCTCTCTTATTAGAGTGCAGATAGAAAACCAGCAGCCAGTGTCAGCTTCCTCACATCCATAGAATGCAGCCTTGGCCTGAAGGGTCACTTCAGCAAGCAAGAGCACAGCACCTTGCACCAAGCCCTGCTCCGGGGCTTGTCAGCGAGGGAAGCACATTAATTCATTAAGGAAGAGCTCGGCTTTGTGTGTTTATGCCCTTCACTGACAGACAGGCTGCAGCACTTCCGATGACAAAGTGTTTTCAGCATTCTTTGGCTTTTCACTACCTAGGCAAGTTTCTTTCTTCTTTTCTTCTTCCCATTAGCTGTGCTTGTGGATGTTTTATTTCATTTTCCCTACTGCTGAGCAGTTGGGCAGATGCTGGGATGCCTCTCTGTTGGGCACACCCATGCCATCATCACCAGCAGGTGGTGGTTTTTGCAGAGGTTGCTGTTTCTTTTGCTGCTTTTTCCGTTCCACTGCTGCACGCAAGGCCTGGAGAATCAAGTCTTTATTATTCTGGACATTGTAGTAGCTTAGGTTCACCAGTTTGTCAAAATCTTCCTCTGAATAACTCAGGTTGTTTATGTAGTATGGACCACAGCTATTGGTAACATCAACATCACCCTCTGCCATCTCTGAGGGACTACGTCTCACCCCTAAAGGAAAACAGTGACTTGGTTAATCAGCAGAACAGCCATTAGGGTCAGGCACTTCTCAGGCATGCACACATAGTTGATCACAACCCAAAGATTTCCCTTCAGAGGCGTTTTATTGCTGGGATATTTTACTGCTGGGGCAAGGTAGCAGCCAGGTCCCCAGGCCACACTTGCTGCTGATGCTCCCCAGCTGTCACCTTGCTGCCATGTCCTGGACATTGCATCACCTTCCATTTCCAGCTAACGTGGCAAGTGAATCGTGTTTACTCTTTCCCTCTTTCTTCCCCTTCTCCCAAAGCAGGTAACCTCAGCCAGGGCTTTGCTACAGCAGTTTCTTTCCAGGCAGTGAGCTTTTGATGCCATTGCCAGTTTCTGTTCCTTCTGGCCCTGCCTCCATATATTATATCCCTCACTGCTATATCTCCAGAATAGACTGCTGAAAATCCAGACATCTCAGTGGCTCAAGCCTTCCAGATGCAGAGCTGCCTTTTCAGCAACCTCAGCTCTCCCTTGCTTCTGCATAATCTACTCAGCAACTCTTGCTGAATGCTGGAAAGAATTTTTAAAAGATACAGAAAACAGACCTCAAAAGTGACATTCTCTTGTCTAAACTCAGAGACTTCACAGAGCCACGATCGGAACACAGCCCAGCAGCAAATGGCATAAATATTTTCTGTGATTCCCTCAAGCTACCTGCTGCTATAAAAACAACAAGCTTTATGTAACATCAGTTGCTATGCTGGACTTTATGTTTCCTGAGATTTGGCCGAGATACTGACAGAACCTTTCAAGCCCAATTCACCATCCCAGCATAATCAGCATACACATCACAGACCCAGGGAAAATAACCAGGCAGGTAGTCCCACGGGTGTAATCTCTGGAAATATTAGATTAATCATATATGATGATCTGAAGACAAATTCAATTAACTTATTTAATTCATTTAGTGGTAGAAAGCTAATTCAGAACTTTACTTGCAGGCTATCAGAGAGCATACATTTATAGGAACCTCCACAGCATGTTGTCGGTACTGGGAAAAAACACCCAAGGCTTATCGTGGAATCACAAATCTCAACAAATTCATGGATATCGAAAGTGTCAAGTACACAACACTTATTTTTTTTTACTGCCTTCATATGTCACCTGTGACTCAGAACAAGAGTTGATCTCAGTTGGACCTGACCATTGGTTCCCTATGCTCACACCAAGAGGGTTTCTGATTTAGCTGCTGTTTTAGACACAGCACTGCTCAATTTCTGGGCTCCAGTTTATGCCTTTGACTGCTAATGAACTGGCTGAGGGCCCTCACCCTAGGCAAGAGACCTGAAGGAGGGGAGACACTGTTGTGTGCCAGCCTCCTGTCCTGGTATGGGGATTCACCCATGTTTTCTTCCTTCCACATCACTCCCACATACCCCCTGGTTTTCTAACAAACAGCTGCCATGAGGGAAAGAGAGCAGCGACAACCCAGAAATGGGCACTAGTGCTGATCAGGCTTGAAACTCCCTTTGCTATACAAGCTGGTGGACGAGCTTGCTGTAGAATAACCATCTGTTTACATAATGGAATTGATAGTTCAGATGCTGTACGGTTTGGATTCGGGCAGTGCTGAAGCACTGTAAGCTAAGCTGCTGTCTGTCCACTGCTAGCAGAGGATGGGCATGCATTCCCAGGCTCCAAAGGATTGCACAGGTCTGTCCTGCTGCCTTGGAGGCTGGGTCCAGCTGCAAGGTGGCAGACTTAAAAATTAAGGAAAAGGAAAAAAGAATACAATTGGGGCAGTAGTTACTGGATGTTTTGTTATTACATTTCATGTACCATATACCACCTCAGGACTTTTGGTTTTCAATACACTGTGGGGCTTTGAAGTTATTAAAAAGTGATCTCATAGCATGAGGTAGGGATTCTAGTTAGCATCAGAAGCAGTAACCAAGACTTTTGACACCACTAAGGGCAGAACAGAGCTCTGTCAATATTCATCTCTTTTGAAATGACTGGCAATGTTGCTATTTAAATTCTTTAAAGTAGGGCCCACCAAAGTGCACAGAAACTGTGTGTCCCAGCTATAATTTTCAACACTTCACCAGTTCACACTTTTGTTTTCAAGGTTATCTGCGTTAACTGCAAGACTGGAAATGATTTTAAACAACGAAATCCTTCAGATTCCCAAGAGCATTCCGTAAGAGGAAAGGAGGAGAGGTATGAGAGGAAATAGCCCTGCTAATTTCTGCCACTGCAGATAAACAGAATACACTTTCTGTTGTTTAATTCCAGAACCTACCTATGAAAAGACAAAATAAACAAACAAATTTTGAAGAAGGGCATTTTTGTTCAAGGCTGATCTCAGCTCCCGATCTACTTCTGAGGAAAATTTGTGTATTTTCATCTGTTTGGTACGGTTTAGATATAAGCAAAGGGAATTTGAGCTTAGAAGTGTTTACAGGGTGGTCTGAATAACAGATATTGTACAGTAGAAAAGAAAGTAGAAGGCTGCTGCCTCTGACAATGTGGTGGGTGGCTGTAAACTTACCAGGTGCTTTGTATTCCCTGAAGGTGTCATTTATGAGAGGGAAGAATATCACAATAGGGGTTTCTGGGCTCTCCTTTTCACCAGCAATGTAGCATTCCTTCAGATGTGGTGTTTCCTGATCATCTGGCACCTCCTTAGGGAAAGGAATTCCTTGTTTTGCAAAGTACTCAGAGGCTTCTTTCAGAGGCTGGTTTGCCATCATATGAAAAGAAAATGAAATAAAGCATCAGAACATAGCAGGGATATTTTGAATTTGACCAAACCCCAGTTTTACCAGGAAGGCTTGTGGGGTTAGGGCCAAGTTCTGGGTACATGCCATAATCTGTCAATTAAGGTGTTGTAGGCAGCCAGTGGAGCCCAGCTCTGGTAGGCCAGGTAGCAGGTGGTCTGAATCACACGTGGCTCTTCAGAGTCTTTGCATTATGGTGTCACAACTAAATTTTTAAGCATTTTCAGCTGTACGGGTTCTACATCTATCTGACTTTAGATCAAGTGAAACACATTCACACATAAAATGGGCAGAATCAGTTTACTAAATGCTTACTTTACTGATAACAGCATACTGCTCAATGAATGCATGTGACCCCGGTAAACTGTTAGCTTCTTATTGCTGCCTAAATATTGAAAAAAAGATGTTCTATGAGTAGAGGATTGGCCATTCTGGAAAGTGAGTGATGAAGCAGAGAGATGAAACAGAGAGACAATTAAAGAGGAATGTATAATACTCACCCTTGTCTGGGAACCTGAACTATAGTTGAAATGCAAAATGACATCCACTTTCCTTTCTGGTCTCATGAGTGGTGGGTAACTGGTAGCAAAGACAAATGCAGTATCAATCAAGATGAGGTAGTCTGCTGCTCCTGTCAGGTGGTTGGGCTGAGAGTCAAGTTCGCAGTCTAGAAAAAAAGGATTTGTTTTTCAGGAGAGGTGCTCATACAAGAGATGCTCTGGTATGTTGAGGAAAGTCAATTCTTAAAAAAAAGAGAGAATTTAGCCTTTTGGGTGGTTTCAGGCCTACCTGTGTAGTTGATAGCTACAGCTTAGTCATTTCTGGGTTCCTTATGTGGCTTCCTCTTTCCACTTTTTACTCTGCAGTTTCTTTTCCCTTTCCTCTGAGATGTTAACTTGAGGTTCAGGAAAATAGTGTTAATTCCATCCCCTGGTTTTGTTTGCAACTCTGATGAGGCCAACTTTTTTTAATAGGGGAAAAATTAAAATTGCACCTCGCTGTCTCAACAGAATAAAGATTGAATGTGCTCAGTGCTGGGCATGCTGTGAGAACAGGCACAGAGATGTTAAAGTAGGCAGCCATAGCTCCTTGCAGAACATGGAAGATCTGATACAGACTGAGTACAAGCTCCCAGCTGATGCAACAAGGAACATTTATGAATGTCCTATCTTTCTTACAAGTGAAAAGGTAAGATGAAACAGGGCTCCAACCCACACCTCTTGAGTACCATCCAGGCAAGAGACACCATATGATGGCATGAATCTCCTGCCACAAGAGTGTGGGCTGGCTGGCTGGCACACCAGCAGCTGTACGGTGACTGATTACTTGCTAGGCTTTGGAAATTTCTTAGGAACTTACTTTTGAAGCTTCTCCTACTGAGAAATTTTACCTTTTGGCAACAGTTTCAAATATTTTCAGAGAACGGGAACAGAACTAAAAGGCAGTCAGCTTGACAACCCATTCAGTATTGCATACTTTTTAAAAGGATGGCTTAAAATATACCTAGACGTGGGATGCTATTATCATACCTTTCCATTTAGAAAATTCACTCTCTAGGTAGTTGTTGTTCATCTGGAGGCCTTTTAAGAAGTTAGGGATTTCTGAAGCTGCTGGACGTAACGTGACAACATCTCGGAAGATGTCTGAAAAGCTGTCGGTGGGACGAACCACTCGAGTTTCCAGCTCATTTGGTCTTTTAGGGAACAGGGTTTCATCATCTGGAAAGGAAAGGTTAACAGTTCTTTTACGTGGTAGCACTGTTGAGGTCAATCTACACAGTCATAATTTGTTTTAACATGTTTGGGAAAACTTTGACTTCTTGCTCTTTTTCTTACCACAAATTTCACAGTTTTCATCGAAGCTTTGAAAAATTAATTTCTTCTCAGCTGATAGTAGTAAAAGCCTAGCTTGTACTGTATTTCACTGGATATGAATCCATCTCTTCTACTAAGTATTCTTTTGTTTTTCTTTGATTTTACCCACTACAATGTCCTGCGCTTGCCCTGTCTTCCTTTGCTACTTCACATTACAGACAATCTCACCACTATGCAAAAAAAAAAAAAAAAAAGGGGGGGGGGGAGGACCATATAAAATTGTTCCTTACTAGCAAATGCCTTATTTAAACAATCAGAAACAAACCCCCTACAAATGCAAGAAAATAAATTATCCTCTTTGCTCCATTTCTCTTCATTTTTAGTTTGTAGTATGTCTGTGTTGTATGTTTCCTCCTGAAATCCCATCCCATGGGTGTTACCTTGTTGGTGGGTATTGCAAATCTCATCCTTATGATTAGTTTCAAAGGACCTGCAATAGTACTTGAGTTTGTGTTTTGTGGGATCCATAGAGGCAAGGATCATGCTTTCTTTTCTTTCAGTGGAGCTTCATGCCAAAGTCAAAGTTCCAAAAGGAGAATTGGAAGCATGTGGATAACAGGGGAGGTCTCCAGTCACTCCTACTATACAGGGACATTTTTCTCCAGTTCTACCCTTGTGCTCTGAATCTGGACAATAAGAGGGCCATACTCTTTTTTTTTTTTTTTTTTTTTCTGTGACAAATCTTGTGGATTCTTTTCCTTGTATGACTATAATGATCGTCATACTGTAATACCCGGCATGAATTTTTTCCCAGTTTCCATGTTGATTACAGAATGTCCAGAAGAAGGAATTCTGAAATTGCTTTGAAAAAATCATTGTGAAAAGAAAAAAAAAAAAAAAAAGAAAGAAAAAGAAAAAAAACCATTATGGTATAAAAATAACTTACCTATGTCAGTAATTTTGTCTCGGGTCCACTTGTGCCAGAAGTCTTCTGAATGAACAGATATGTACCAAGCATCCAAAAGATTCAGAGAAAATACACTGCTCCAGATCCCTGTGGTATAGGATATATTTGGCAGAAAGGAAACCAGTAAAGACCTGGAAGCATTTTCATTCACAATGACCTTCATTATTTCCTTCATTCTCCAGCAAACTATTCATTACATTACTTTTGTAAGTAAAAAGGATCATCTTTATGAATCAGTATATGAATCCACAATGTATGTAAAGAATTTGATTTATCAGTATGTATGAGCAGAACTGGCAGTATTTTCGATCTGTCTGCTAAAATATACATTTTTGTAATGTCGCAAATAGCATATTGTCAAGTAAATTTAGTATTTTCCAGCTGCCCTCAGCATTTCCTGTTCTCAAGTTCCCAGTATTTGTAGTTCTAGAGGCTTTATTTATTGGTGCACAGCCCTGTTACAGGTACACAACTGTCACACAGGACTGCCAGAAAATACTCAAGAGTCGGAATGAGAAGGGTGACTTACAGCTTTTGGAAATAGCAATTGTAAGAGCATAAATCTTTTTCAGTTCTTCCTTCTATCAGCATACATTAAATGGTTAAAAAAAAGAATCAATCAAGGAGTGAACTTAATAGCAACCCAGACTGCCACCTATCTGCAATCTTTCAGGCTAAGAAAACACCACTCCCTGGTGTGGTTGCATATACTGTATTTGCAATAGTGACTTGCTATACCCTTCAAACTGTGGAACCAAACCTGGCATTTTTGGGAGAAACTGAGTGAAGGATGGAAAGGGCTGCATCCAGGCAGCTTGGCCATGGCCTTGACCCTTTGGGCAGAAAAGGCTCTGCTGTGCAGGAAGGAGCTGCAGGACCTACGCAGTCCGTCCCTGCTCTGTTTAGGAGCTGAGGTGCCAAGCAGTTCGCTTCATTCGCAGAAAACCTTTGGAATAACTGTGTCACTGAAGTAAGAAACGCTGAATGAGGGGACTCAGGGTCAGTGGCTGGGAACAGAGACAGAAATGTCCCAGCATTGCTCTGAAGAAGAGGAGAATGCCAAGGAGAGAGGTGTAGGAAGGGGGCTGGTGACCTGCTGACATTTCTGGCCATGGAAGAGGAGATGTGGGCACTGTGTTGGATATCTGCAGGAAAGGGGAGGTTGTGGCATCAAACTGCTTGTCTCTCTCCATGAGCTCCAGTGAAATCTCCACACAGGCAAAAAATCTTAACTTCTCCAAACACCTCTGAAACTTCCTTTGTGCAACTGCTGGAAGTTGGAAGAACAATGAGGCAAGAGATTGCTTTCGCAAAGGGAAAAAAGCATTTCTTAGTGATTTGATTGTTCTTGTGCAAGACGGAAAAAAAATAAAATGTAACTAATAAGATCTGTTTACAGTCCAAAATGGAAGTGTCCTGGAGGACTGATCGGTGTTTTCTGCAGCAGTAACATTTTAGAGAAAAGGCTTTACTGTAGACTCTTGGGCTAAAAAGGGATTGCAAATTTAAATTACCTATGGATGTTACACAGCTTCTGTTGCTGGCAGATGTATGTAAATAATACAAAGGCCTCATATCAGTAACCATAATCATATATGAAGTCAAATTAATCTGTTCTACTGATTTCAGAGAAAATAGTCCTCCAGATGGTGACCTGTTATGAATTCTTATGTTTTAATAAATTCTTCTGGTAGATGAAAATGTGATAACTGACTCATTTCAGAAGAGGGGTTTGCCCAGGATGGATTATATTAAATTACATTACATTTACCAAGGTCAACAAATTACCTTCCAAAAAGCAGATTCTGGATTCTGGGATTTTCTTCATCAGATGACCCATGAAGAACTCACTGCCAAAATCTTCTGCGCGAATGTAGGCACCATATTTCAGGAATCCTACCTCATAAGGAGTGAATTCCACCCATTCTGAAAAGAAAAGCACGCAACAGATTGATTACAGCAGCAGAGACTCAAATTAGTTGAATAAAACATATGATGTTAGCCAATTTAAGGTAGACTGGTTCTGAGCTAACATAGTTACAGCAGACAGCTATTTTATTCACTGTATATTTCACAGCGTGGAACATAAAGAGTAAATTGCCTCCTTACATCTAAACGCGTCTGCAAACTTCAGGTTTTGTGGCACTTTCTACAGACATGCTGAGCAGGTAATTTCAGGATAATGTTCTCCATTATCCATATACTGAGGACTTCAAAGATTTAACTATTAAAAATCTACTTCTAGGTGAATTGGCCCCTAAGGGGATTTGTGCACTTAATTGATTTATCTAATTGAACCTAAATGGACCCCTTTATGGGATTAAAAGTTAACTGCAGTTCAGAAGTACGAATACCTCTAAAATCCTGGTCGCTGATTTTATCCTTCACATTGAGGGCGAGGTAGATGGGCAGGGGATTCTGACCACGGTTTAGTGCCTGCTGCTGATCTGTGAGCTTCTGGGAGTCCTCCTGTTTTGAAGAGAGAAGTAACTGAGGACAGTCAGATGACACAAAGAGCCTCTCACCTCACCTAAACCTGGGCTCTGACAATAAAGAGCATACCAGACTGACTAGGATGTTCCCCACTGGTTTAACGTAGGAAGATGCT
This sequence comes from Pavo muticus, assembly GCA_016647715.1. Taxonomy (NCBI): domain Eukaryota; kingdom Metazoa; phylum Chordata; class Aves; order Galliformes; family Phasianidae; genus Pavo; species Pavo muticus. The sequence continues at coordinate 1,604,319 of JACDJE010000021.1, read as the reverse complement.
CTGATCCCTCTCTCTGACCCTCCTCTGCCCCAGCACTTCAGCACACAAACAGTTCTCATGATATGGATGGTCTAAGTTCACATGATGAAAAAAAATCTGAGTTTTAAGTGGTCAGAAGAAAATGTTGTTATTCACATTATCTTAAAAAAAAAAAAAAAAGAAGTCTGGAAACATTTGAAAAACACTCTTGGCATGAAATATTTCATTCAGGAAGAGTAATCTCTGTCTTTAGCATCTCAGAAGATTCTCTTTTCTTCAGGTCTATGCCAAGGCCCAGACAGAGTTAATATTCAGCGTGGCTTGTCTCTTTATGCTTCTGCTGTGGAGCATCTGACATTGTTAAGAAAGGTAGAGGATGGTTTGGGAGTGGTGTCAAGGCTTGAGAGCGAGCTGTGCTTTTTCTTTGCCTTGTCACACTGTGTAGCTCTTTTTGAAAAGAACAGTAGGATTTTCATGTAAATATTTACACATTAATTCAGTTGTTTATTAATTAAGTTGTTCATACTGGAAGTTTTCTATTATTTATTTTTATTTCCACCCTATCTGTTCCAGGTGTGATGTTAAGGTCCGCATTATACAGTCAGCAAACACAAGAAAATGATACCGACAAGGCATGTAGCTTAGGCATTTATCTGAAAACCAACCAACCTTCTGCCACTTGAGAAAAGTGTGGTCAGACAACAGAACAGGTTGCCCAAGGGGGTTGTGGAGACTCCACCTACACAGGTACTCAGAACTTGACTGGACACAGTCCTGGGCAACCTGCTCCATAGCTGCTCAGGCAGAGTTGTTGGACCAGATAACCTCCAACCTCAGCCACTCTGATTTACTTCTGCCCTCACTACTGTATCCATTAAATATGCAAATCTGAAAAGTCCTTCTGTTGTACCTTGTCACGGAACATAGATTCAATGATGAGTCCCCACAGATCTGTGAAACTTATCTGATGTCCTTCCTGTTTCCTTTGGCATAACTCTTTCAAGTAATATTTCAGACGGTCTGGAGCAAAACAAGCCAAGAACTTATTTTTAAGCACATGCCTTCGGATATCATCGAGTATTTTCTTAAGATTCTTCTGTGACCAGTCAGGATCTTCATACAAGTTTGCCATGGTCCTAAAGAAGAAAGAAACACAAGGAAAAGTGTGGAATCTCAAGCTGAGCTTTAGGAAATTGTGGAGGTTTTTATATGATGTCTTGATTTACATAACAAAACACACATGTATGCAGTACCACCTGCATCTTTAAGCAGGACTGCCTTAGTTCCAGATGCTAACAAATACCTACTGAAGGAAATGAGAAAAAACTACAGCAGAAGAGGAAAGCCTTTTCTTAATAGCACTGGCCAAAAACGCTATGAACAATGATGGCTTCTGGTGTTGCAGGTAGTAACCACTAGATATTTAAATGAGGATCCAACTAGCAGCTCACCACTGTAACTCTTCGAGTCACTTACTGAAATCATTTATGGCAAACTCCAATGAAAACTTTGTTTATCTTGGCCTTACCACGTTGTGCCAGACAGACCAGTGACGTAGGAAACACAGTCCAAGACATTCAGTTCCTGCATGCACAGAAGGTGAGCGTACATGGCTGTCAGAGCTCTGGTTCCACCACCCGTTGTCATGATTGCCACCACAGGTACCTGTTCAATCCCAAAATATGTGCATTTAATAAGATAATATGGGAGGAAAGAGATATGTCATTGATTAGAAAAGAGAGTGTTACGACACTGCTAAAGTAATAAAGCTGCTGCATACCACTGGTCTGCAAGGACAAGCAAGACCTGAATTTGTAATGGGGCACAGAAAGAATAACGGACTCCCAGAAAGATTGTGGAGTTTCTCTCCTGGAGATCTTCAAAACCCAACTGAACATAGCCCTGGGAAACCTGCTCTGGGTATTCCTGCTTGAGTAGGGCTTGGATCAGATGGTTCCAGAAGTTCTTTTCAACCTCAATCATTCGGTGATTTTGTTTTCCCTGCCAAGAACTCATGCAATTGGACATGAGATCCACCACTTCAAACATCAGAATTTCAGTGTGCTATTGCAAAACCAAAAAACCATGGATGAGCACAAAATGGTACCTCCTGCCAACTGAACCAGATTTTTACCACATGCAATAGACCAGAAAACATGGGTGTTGTCTCACTGTTTCTTTGTGAGTAACAATAATCTGTTATTCATGTTAAGCTGATCCCTACTATTGCATAGGTATTTCATGATAATACTAGATGCATCATGACTGATGGGTTTAAGAGAGCACTGACCAATTCAGACCACGTGGGACCAGAAGGTAGCGATCCCATCCCCTTTTACAACTCTGGAGGGAAAGAGGAGCCATGTGCACCCAACCTACCTCATACGTAAGCACAATACTTAGTATGTATTGCACTGCGAATGCTTTACTTGCTTTATCCTGATCTAGCTGTAGATGTCCATGTTCGTTGCAGGGTAATTGGGCTAGGTGACCTTTAAGGGTCTCTTCTAACTCAAATGATTCTATGAGGTTTTTATTAATCCTCCCTATGAGTACTCATTTCTTCTGTAGAATAACAAAGCTAACTATAGCAAGTATATTAAGCTTCCTGATTTCCCGGAACTAAGGAAAATTGAATACAAATGCTATATTTTGACATCCAGCTGCAGAGAAAGCAAAGAATAATTATGTCTTAGCTACCTCATTGTCCTCCAAGTCCTCCTCCAAATGAAGAATGTCCTTCAGAGCAGCCGCAACAATCTTCTTCCTTTTGCAAATGAAATCCCGTTCCTGTGCACACAAGTCAAAGCCCAGGCGTACATCGAGGTCTTCCTGGCTGGAACGCAGTGTCAAGTATTTTACATCATGGTTACAGCAACATTCAGTAATTAAACTGCTCCTACTTCATAAATAGACATATCTTGACCATTATGCACATATAAAGCAGAATAGAAAAAGATGAAATGCTCAGGTTTGTTCCTAGAGAACAATACCACATCTCTGTTTGGACTAAGGGGGACTTTTTTTTTTTTTCCTTTCTCTTTTTTGCCCATTCCTTTCTGAAGATGCCTGAAATTAGATAGAACTGCAAGTAACACAACAGCTCCCTTTCAGACATGAAGCCAAAAGCCTGCAGAGGGCAAGGCTTTGAAGATGGCTTTTAAATGCACCTTCAAAAGTTGTACAAACATCCACAGGCGCCCTCACATCAAGAACAGAAGGTACGGTTCAAATGTTTGCCATTGTTGGCTTTGTAGGGAAGCTCCTACAAAATGTCGCAGATACATTGTTCAAAACTTACAAAGGCCTCATGACTCAAAATACACAATGTGATTCCCTGGTTTAAAAATAAGTTAATGTGCATTTACTTCTTTGTTTATCTGATTAAAATCTATGCGGGTACCTGTATTACGTCAGGTTTTTTTTTCATATCCTAGAGTCACCAGGTACTCTGGCTTTGGCCTTCCTGTTCCCTTAGCTGTGCTTAGGGAAACAGAACTGGCTTCTTTCAGTGAGTTCTGAAATGCAGCTTTTGTTGAAAGTCTACCTTTGGTAATAATTCCTACAGGTTTCTGTGAGTGCTCACATTGGCCTTTGGTGAATAATACTGATCACAGTAAAATATCAACAAAAAATATTATGTTTCTGGATAAAAACATCTTAACTCATTGTATAGTCCTGTTACATAAAATCACAGCCTCTGAAACTCTATATTGTTCCAGGCCCATTTTATTTCATTGCCTGAAAAGAGGACAAGCCAACGCTTAAAACACAGACAGTATCAAACAGATTGGAACTTGACTGACAATTACCCAAAAGCAAAGGGATGTGGTTTAGTGGTGGACAGTAGTGTCAAGCAGTGATTGGACTAGATGATCTTATAGGTCTTTTTCAACCTAAAAGATCCTATAACTCTATTAAGACAAATAGGAACTCTTACCATTTTTTCGTCTTTAAGAGCAAACCAAGTTTTCTGCACTGAAAATCAAAAAGGTAAAATAATGAATATAGATATTTTAAGACAGCCTGATTTCCTCACTCTTGAAGGGGCGTAACTCTTTTGGGTCATCATTACATCTACAGAGCTCTGAACTTTGTTAAACCAAGACTGGGAGATAGACTGTCCCCTCAGTGTTTTTTTATTACTCAGAGATGTATGCTGATTTAACAATTTAAGGTTTCACTACCATAAGTAGCCTTTGTCTTCCCTCTGTTAAGAAGTTCAGATATAGCTTGCTCAAGCACTGCTTAGCTACGCAAACAAAGAAGAGAAGAGCTGCAGTGGTTCACATCCCTGGAAGGCTCCACCATTAAACACTGTTCTAGAACAAACTGCAGTATTTCATGCAACAACATGAGATGCAAGAGGAAGCCAAAGAGGCTGAACTCCACATGCATGTGTGCGTGCAGTTCAGTTTGCCTCCTAGGGGGCTGAGCCTCACCCTTTGCCCTAGTAGCATCCACTGACTTCTAGCTTGGTAAAGGACATGGACCATATAACAAGAATGAGCAGCAGCTCAGACATTTTCCTCTTCCTCCTTCTCCCATGAATTTCCCATTTATTTTGCTCCAATCAATTTACTTTATTATGCGTCACACTAAATGCAAGGAAGTTTAGAAAACAATCAGTTCCGTATGAATGGAGAGGGACTTCAACTTCTGTGTCTTTGCAACCAGTAGGAATTTCTGAAAGTTTGCAAAGGATTCTCGATAGTCAGCAGATGCTTACCTTGCTGACTGCTTCCTGCTCAGAAGGGAGCGACTTCAGAGGTAAAGTCAGGGGGATGCTTCTGCTCCTCCTTTCTCTGCATGTCACACAAGCACACTGAAAAGGAGCATGGAGGTCCTTTTGGTTAAGAAATGTTCTTCTCTTGCTGCCTACTCACATATAAAGGTCAGTTTATAGGACTGTCTGACATGTTGACTACCATGTTCAGGGGTAACGTACAAAGCTGGGAATCCTCCTCTTCTTTGTGAGTGCAGCATCCAGTGAGGGTTGCTTGTATTTGGCATAGTGGAAGAGAGTGGGATCTGGGAGAGGGGAACGGGAGCCAGAGCCCAGTGAAACTCTTTGCATTTCTTCAAATGATCCTCTCACTGTAAACGTTAGTTCATTCTCTAAAACAATGAGATAAAACGCACGGAGTAGTTACTTTTAATTGCAAGTAAAGAGAAAAGGGGGAAAGGAAGCAAAAGGTAGATTCAAAAAATGCCCTTCTCCTCTCCCTATGTACCTGGAAAGCTGACATCTGAAAGTGATCCAAGCCCACACACTACAGGTTGTTGTGTCGTTATAATAGACTGAACAAGAAGGCAGCTGTGGGTGTGATGTGAATGCCAGCAAGTTTTAGACAGCTGCATTTCTATTGCAGCTCCATGATCACAGTAAGTGCCACCAGGTACCTTGCGCTATAAGGTGTTCTCATATCTGGCCAAATAATGAGTAACAAAAGGTCTCAGTCCCCTAAAATAAGATCTGGCTCTGCAGTAGTTGTCCATATTTATCTGAAGAGTGCAGCTAATCCTGCTGGAGTGTGTTATGCATGTTCTGAGGTTGCGTACCAGATGCAGCCCCTCAGGGGAGGTGGGCAGAGGAACTCCTAGATTCTGGTTCTTGACCGGGGTCAGGCGTGAGCCAGCTGCTGAGCGGCTAACCCCTGCAAAAAATGAGGTGTTTCTGTGCGTGTACGCAATTCAACCTGTCACAGATCCTGAGGAAATTTAAGGCCAGAGACTATCACGCCTAAGGAGGTAAGATTCTTCAGGGGTTAGCAGTAGTACAGCAGAGGTTTTTAGGATCTCAGCTTGGGGTCTAGATACTTCCCATGCAGGCATCTTATGTCATTTTTCATCTGGCACAAAGCTCTCTGTGCAGTCAGAACTTTGAACCTGCACCTGCTGCAGAACAAGCAGCATTCTCTACTGGAAAGATTTTACAAATTGCCTTAGATGTGGTCAGTTAAAGCTTTAGTATTCGGCTGGTGCAATTTCAAGGCATTGTTAGAAAGGGTAAAGTCACTAATACTCAGTTAAAGAACTAGGAAGCTTACCTGCAAAGTGTTTTTTTTTCACCCTGCTGTCAAACTCAACTTCCAAGCAGGCTAGTTCACGGCACTGTAACAGACATGACCAGGACAGGGAATTAGGTTACTGATTCAGCCATCTCAACACCAGTGCTGGCAGGTGTTGGAAGGATCATTGCTTGAATGTGTGGGCTAAATGTGCTGAAGGACTCTGCTAGACCTCGTGAAAGAGAATTAATTATCACTATGATATGGTAAGATGGTGCTATGCTAAGTGAGTCGTAATATTCTATGGATGCAGAAAAACCAAAAGAAAATGATAGCAGTCTGGAGGCTTCTCTGGAGGAGTTGGCCTCCTCTAAGGAGAAAACAAAGCTCCTAATAAAAGTGTCACCAAAGAATGAAGACTTACAGTGTTTCTCTCACTACTGTCAAAGTCAGCTAAGGGAAGGAGCAAGGAAGGAAAGAAGGCAAGAAAACAAAGCAAATAATGTTTTATGTTTTACCACTGCTGCCCCATTTGTGACAATGGCTTCAGGGTGATCCTGGCTAGAAAACAAAAGTAACATGTATTTTAGAAATTATATCATCTTGATTTTTTTTTTTTTTTTAAACAAGACGTATTTTTCTCTCTGAGAGATTTTGGTTTTATTTGCTCCTTTCTATTGTTTGTAAAAGCATGCTTCATTTTCACTAGAAGCCACATAGCTTACAGAGCAGAAATGATTCAGTTGCAATTAAGCACCTAGGAAGTGCTTGTAACAATCTCAGTATTACAGGTATGTCCCAGATTGGGTAGCAATATTATCCTCAGCCATGAGCAGTCTAGAGAACCTATAGACTTACTGCAGTCTATATCACCAGCTTCTGAAAGTCAACTCCAAACCATATAAATAATAATTTCAAAAGAATTAAAATCATGAACTTATTCTCCATGCTGGGGGCTTTTTTTTTTTTCCTTATAGTGATCTGCTGATGCACACACTGAGCTTGGACAAAGGGAGACTGACTACTGAGGTGATACTGGGTGTACAGAAGAGTTCCCTGCATCAATGAATCTCTCTCTGAGCTGCTGCTTCCATAACAGGGTTTTACTCACATGCTCTCCAATAGAAACTCAACTTCCAGCTTCTGACTCCCCTGAAAATGAAAGAAAAAAATGAGACATTCTCAGCCAGCATGTGCAGAGTTTTGCAAATGCGGCTTTTGTTTTTGCAAGCGCAGTTTCTTTATGCTTTATTAAATAACAATATTTTGTTTCTTGCTTGCTACTGTCAGCATTAAAGGACAGATGCAGCTTTTTCTTCTCTAAGGAAAAGGAGATCTCACTTGTATTAGCAGAGCAAAGGATGTTTACAAGTCTCCCTAGTAAACCTTCATTTTTCACAACTTCTTCCTTGCTAGCTTCCGTATGTTGAGCACAACATTCTAAAACTTAACGTTTAGATAACTGTCACAGTATATTGTGTCCTTGAATTATTTTTGTTTTTATAATCTGTGTTAAGATTAGATAAACTGTCATTTTTTGTCAGTTAAAGTGCTAAGCTTCCCTAAAATTTCATCTGTTCTGTGGCTTGGGCACTTGGCCAGAATCTGCGCCAGAAGAAACCAACAGCAATTTGAGAGGGCTGAAAATTTTGCCACCAATGCACAGTTTCCAAGATTTTAAGAAATTTTGCTATGGTTGAACTCAGAAGTTGGTTCTGGTGGTACAAGACATCAAATCTAGTACCTCGAGACATTTATGCTTTTTCCCTTCTGGTTAAACTTCTGGCTGTGTTCTTACCCGTGGATTCAGTGGGAATGCCACCATCACGCTTTTCCCAAGGGAGATTTTAGCTACATCAAAAAGAACAATAGCATGGTCATCATCACGAATGACGTCATCATCAGAAACAGTCATTTCTAGAATATTCTGGAAAAAGAAAGGAAAAATGTACAATTTGTTCGCATGTCCTCAAGAAATATAACATTGTGCAGCTATTCCATGCTCAGCATCAGCTTTGGAGAGAGGAAAAAAATAGAAAAGCATTGATGACAAATTGCCACCAGACTAAGAAAATCAGTGTATTCTCCTTTATAAGGAACAGCTTCTAGTCTTATCAATTAAGGTGAAATGAGATTTTTGTTCGGACATTATTTCTGCTTAAAAGTTATTCACCAACGTAATATTTTAGGAAGTAATATGGAAAACCATTAGTACTATATTGTCCCATATCAACAGGAGCAGTAAAGGTCACTTCATTATTAATAACTTTCAAGGCTGACTTTTTGCACTCTTCTTGGGCTTTCCACTTTCAACCAGCTGCGTTCAATGAGAATAGTATGATTAGCAGTACTAAGCTGGATAAAAATTTTAATTATACCAGAATTTAATAGCTTCTTGGCTTTGATATGCATTTATTTCCTGTCCTCTCAGTGAAAGAGAGGTTTTTCTGCTCTAACGCTGCTTTGTAGATTTACTTCATTGTTTCTCTATAACGTCACTCTGCCATTAGTTCTGTCAGCCTTCTGCAAGCAGGTCAGGCTCAATGGCTGATACACAAACAAAAAGCATCCGTGAGGAAGGAAGTGGCAAAGGCCAAAGATGTTTGCTCCAGCTTGCTAGAACTTTAAGTAAACTCAGATCAGTACTAGCAGTGTTGACATCCTGCTTTGGTTTAAACCAAAAGAAACTGCATACAGATGAGATGAGAGCTTTGGGTACCTTGACTTTTCTCTGTATCCGGAAGTAGAAAGTTTCATTCCACACAGGATCTCTGCAGTTCTTAATGGTTTTTGTTCGGAATTTCTCATCTGAAGCAGTTGGCAACCAGAGACTCACATAGCAATCAGATTGGCTTACTATAGAAACATAGGCACAAAATGTCTGGCAGGGCAACAACAGCACAAAAGATGGAGGCGCATAGGGGCTCTGTAGTTTGAACATGGATAAGAGACAGCCAGTTCATTCTCATATCCACAGGCCCATGCAGGAAGATAGGAATCATAGAGCTACATAAAGATAACTTGTTGTTCATTGCAACACTGTTTTAATAAGCAGAGTATCCAAATAGTTACACACAATCCCCCATGTATATATTTAAATGAAGTTCTAGCCAGTGATATAATAACATAAGCAGCCTTATATTGTCCCTTATCAATATTTTTTTCAGCTCCCTGGTAATTTTGCAGGAGAAGAAATTTGCCACATAGAAATCTGTGTGTATTTGACCATACTATCACCATATGGCAAACTAAATACTTTCAAGTGTTTGCTAGATCTCAACAGCAAAAATCCCTACATTACACACATCCCAGCCTCAGTCTCCCTGATGGATTGAGAAGAGACAACAAGAAGAACTGGATATAAGTTCTCTCCATGGCAGGAGTGGGCCATTTCTCATCCAGCCAGACCTTTGAGGGCAGCAGCACCAAACATGCCAGATTGGCATGAGCAGTAAGCAAAGAAATGAATTTCAGCTGAAACAAGGAAATGGCAAGACAAGAAGGTACCAGCCTCAGTAAAGGAACCAGCCAAGAAAGTCGGGGAGACTATAGGGGCTCATAAATGCATGGAATTTTCTTATGCTGACCTACTTTGCTTCATAACTGTTATGTGCAAGATTGTATGTACTCATAATGTTTTTTACATGCAACCCTTACATATAGAAAAAAAACATTAATAAGGTGAGAATACAATCTAGAAACTTGTCTTTTCAAATTCCTATTTCCATGTCTGCAACTTAATTCCATGAGAAGTCTTAAAAGAATCAGAGTTTGAGTCCGATTCAGATAATAACTACCTGGCATGCCTTGCTATTAACCCTCCATGACAGAAAAATTAGTTATCCCACCCATCTTGAGTATTGTCTCCTTAGGTGGGGTAGGAAGGGAGAGATCTACTAACAGTACAATTGTTCCTTCAGTATGTCAATAGGAAGCCAGGGATCCTTTTCATGGTGTTTGCTGAAAGACCTGGAAGCCATTTCCTACTCCACCTCTCTCCTCAGGAAAAATGAAGAGGCAGAGAGGCTTTACAACTTGCAGATGAAGGGAAGGAACTTGCATTTACTACAAGGATTCCAATCCCATAGATCATGAGCCAAAGTAAACACCAGAGAGATTCTCAGATCTTGAACAAGAACTTTTCCGGAGGCAACTGGAAGGGCTGATCCATCCTGTGGTGTAAACACATGCTTTGGTGAGAAAAGAGAAGAAGGGGAGAAATCTGGTCCCACAGCAATCAATAAAACTACCTACCCCATGGGCAAAAAGATTAATGCTTGTTTTCTGTAAGCACGCACCAAGATTTGAGTAAGTTCTTCCAGTGAAAACACTGACTCTTTGCTGATAAAATGCTGTAAACTACTCACAGCCCACTGAAGCTGGCAGACCCACAGTGTGTGGGAGAAGCACAGGCAAGCAGTGCCAGGTGCTCACCAGCAGTCTGCAACACAGTCAGAATTATGGGCAAAACGTATCATGTCAGAGGTTAAAAGAGAGGTACTTCTGGTGTCTGCGCTCAGATATATTGCTTTGGGATTTTTTGCCTAAATATAAAGTGTCACTTGAAATCCAGACGCCATGTCAGGAGTTGTAGGGTATCCCTGGAGGGTGGTAACTGTCTGGCAGGGAGACCTTCAGATAACTCTTTGCACTGAATCTGAAGAAATTTCTTGAAACTGCCAGGTAAGCTCTGCACAAAGGATCTAAGTTGCCTTTCTGTCTTTGAAGGTGATTCCACAAGAAATATTTCAGTGTTGCAGGTTTTTACATAATTGAAGCAAAAGGATCTTGATTTTGGCAACTACTGATGTAGGATTCTATTTACACTGTACAGGAGGGCTGTAATTACCAATCTGTCTGATACACTGAAATAACTCCCCTCACTGCAACATCTGATGGCCTGCCAAGCTATAATGTACTTATCCTAATATGTGGTGGTGTCAGCTCTTATCTACAGTTTCTCAATAGGAAGCCTAGATCTCCACATGACTTCAGGCCATCTGGATTTTCCCTCCTCTCATTAATGCACTTATCACTCCTGATGCCAAGCGTTCCAAAAACACGAGTCCATCATCCCCCAAAATCACCAAAGCAGATGTAAAGTGATGTACTTCAAAAATGCTACACTGATCCGAATCATAAACTCTCTCCTCTTTGATATCTGGTTACTATAGGGTACAGGAAGAACTTTTCAATATTTCTTCTGTAACTGCAAAGGCCAGTTCTTTCCATCTCTTCCTCTAAATGAGAACAGAGATGCTCTATCCTTTCAACCATACAGTGCACAAGATAAGACTCATGATAAAATTGAAAAAAGCTGACAATGCTAGAAGTCTGTTCTGAGCATGAATGATCTGCCACAGCATTTGTGAATCTCTTTTGTTACTGTTTCATCTACAGATTTGTTGGAGTGTTTCCCTCGATAAAAGTTTTTCTTGAGTTTACTTGCTGAAATTATTTTTCCATATGTGCATTACTTTCATATTTACTTAAAATAAGTTATTGACAGTTCTTCATCAAACTATGGAACCACAGGCTGTATAAACAGGCAATGAAATTGATTAAAAACAGGCTTCGCTGCCTGGCTCAAAGAACTGTCATCAGTAGCACAGAGTCTGGCTGGAAGCCAGTCACTGGAGGTGCACCCCAAGGACTGACACTGAGGCCAATATTGTTTAGCATCTTCATTAACAGTGTGGGTTATGGGATGGATTTGGCAGATGATACAAAACTGGGAGGAGTGGCTGACAGATCAGGCCAGCTGAAACCTCATGAAGTTAATCAATGGAAGTGCCGCATCCTTCACATGAATGGGAATGTCACACACCGGAACAAGCTGGGGGCCAAATGACTGGGGGAAATCTCTGCAGAGAAGGAGCTAGGGGTTCTGGTGGACACCAGGTGGAACATAAGCCAGCAATATGGCAGACAATGCCAACAGCCCCCTAGGATGCATTAGAAGGAGTACTATCAACAGGTAGAGGAAGGTTGACTTCCTGTCAACTCTGCACTGATAAGGCTACATCAGGATTGCTGAGACCATTTCTGGGACAAGAGAGAGATGAACACACTGGAGTGAGCACACCAAAAGGTCACAAAGAGTGTCAGGGGTTTGGGGCATCTGACATGTGGAGGGACTGAAACAGCTGGACTGCTCAGCTTGTAACAGAATCTTACAGGATCTGCAGGATCTTACCAATGTATCTAAATAACCAATGGGAACAAGAAGAGAGAGTCAGACTCTCCTCATCAGTGCTCAGTGAAAGGTAAGAGGCAATAGGCACAAATCAAAATACAGGAAAACCCATTTAAAAATAGCAAAAAGGTAGGTTTAAGAAAACAAAACTAAAAAAACAACAACAACTGTGAGCACAGTCAAACACCAAAACAGGTCGGCCAGAGAGATTCTGGAGTCTCCATCCTTGGAGATATTCAAAGGCAACTGAACATCGCTCTGAGAAGCCTGCTCCAGCTGACCCTGCTTTGAGCAGAGGGTTTGACTAGATGATGTCTGGAGGTACCTTCCTCCCTCAGCCATTCTGATTCTGGGTATGATGGCAAGGCTAGCTTATCACAGACAAATTATGTATAATTGTTAGTAACAGATTTTGACCTTGAAGATGAGGTGAGGTGGGGCCACTAGGACAAAGCATATCCTCTTCCTGTGGAGAAAGAAACCATGCCACATATGTTTGTGCCACAGTTTGTCTACAGCCTTTACTGATTGGAAGATGTGTTGTTTTCCATCAAATTCCTGCTATTTCCTATATTCTCATTTATTTCTACAGACAGTATCAGCTATTCCTCACACTGTGACACTGATGTTATGTATTCCTGTAGAAGTGGCATTGACCTCATATGAAGTCAACCTGATATTGCAAACAGGGAGACCAATAAAAATAACAGGATAGCAGGATGTCTGATGAATACTGTGATACCCTACTTGGGAGAACTTGAAATAATTAACCAGTTTCTTTGATCTCTCTTATCCCTGGAAAAAAAAAAATGTAAGGAAGAGCTAGCAAAAATCTTCCAGTTCATCCGTTATTAACCTGGGAGCTAATAAAAGAAATTGTATTTTGTTTTTTCTTCACGCTCCAGTTTTAATGCAACTCTGTATTGCTGGGCATCATTAGCAATTTCATGCCACGCATGGCTCTTACATCACAGCACATGTGGCAACCTCATTCCCAGATAATACAATGTCACCCCATGGAGATGCTGAGACATCTGAACTCATGGTCTTCTTCTATGTCACTACTAGGTGTCATTTATATCCTCCTCTAATTTTCAGCTTCTTATACAGTTGCTTTTGTGCATTACTGGTCTATTTCTCATCTCTGTCCGCAAGCTAAAAATGGGACAAACATTCAGAACTGAACCCAGATATTCAGAACCACTAACAACTGTTTGCTGCACCACGAGGGTACAGTCCTTTGGCATGTTTCTAAAATTAACAATCACATGCTAGAATCAGTTATGTCTATCAGAAGACAAATGACAGCAGTGAAAAAAAGCATATGAGAAAAACCAGTCTTTTAAGAACAATGAACATAAACTATAAAATCCCATCTATCCTGTTACTACACTTAAAAATGCCCAATATATATATAGAGAGATAGTTATATATATAGTTTTCTCCTAGTGAATTCCTCTCTACCTGCACAGACAGGTTTCCCTTGAATCCCAGTTTACCTCACTTCACCTAAGAGGAGGCGGAGGCGAGCTGCTCCTATTTCTCAGTCTTCAGATGACGTCTCCAGGGTTATTTTCCTTCACTAACATAATAAAATATTATGAACTTACCCCCAAATAATATCTGTCTGAAAGCTGATTTGAACTGAACTCTGTCCTTTAATCTCACCTATAAACGCAGTGTTACTCTTTGCAGATTGCTTGTGGAAATAACAAAGGCTCAAAGACCTTACTGTGTTATCAGGAATGTCTTCTACAAGGAATGGACAGAGTCACCATGTGAATGAGTCCTACAACCTGTGCAGCTAATTAAGCCAATGAGAACTAGAAAGCTATAAGATTTTCTTTTAAAAGATTCAAAGGTCTCTCTTCATGCAAAGGTGAAAAATGAAAGGAAGATCCTAAAGCAAAGGTAAGACTAAAGGGAGCAGCATAACTGTTCTGAATGCTTACAGCTGAGAAAGCTTCCCGTACACATTCAAAGCAAAACTCAGATTCACTTCCAGCTCCAGAAACATTTAACAATACCACACTCTGTTCCAGCTTCCACATACACCCAGCTTGTACAATTTGAAAATACATCTGATGAACACACCCATGTTTCAACCCTCTAAGATTTTACTTTGGCCTACCTCTGACAGCCATATCATGGGGGCCCCTCTAACCACAGCCTCTTGAACTTGTAGGACAACACCCAGCAAAGAAGGTGCCGTTGCTGGGAAGAAAGCATCAGTCAATCTGAAACTTACATCAAGTAATTTCTTATTAGGCGACACAGCTCAAATTCAGCATTACAGCTAGCCAGCGCTGATGGGGCTGATTACATTAGGCCACACTTCTCATCTGCTCTCTTCACCTTTTCTGCATTAACTTGCCCACATATGTTCTTCAGCAGCAAAGATCAGCTCTTGGTGTACAGTATCACTCAAGATATACCTTAATACAATTTCAAAGAACCATCCAGCACAGAGACTTCTTTCCTCAGGATTATGTGAGATCCAGTGAAGTCCAAGAGATTTTCACCTTTTCACATACTAAATAATGTCATTAGCATTATCCAAAAACCTGGTAGTGGTCATCTTTCACTTGCAGCACAACAACTCTTCTCCTCTCTTTTAATGCTGAAGCTTCAGGTGTGTTAGATGATGCAGAGCCCCTGACTGATGACTTGTTTGACCACAAGAGTGGGGTAGCTCCAGCTGTGGAGCTGCTCTGCAGCTCTGCATGGTCATTTAGTAACTGATTTGTTTAAGGAAAGAAATTAGAGGATAGAGAACCTGAGCTACTGTGGTCCTTCTCTCCTCATCCTTCTGGCAAATGCAATCATTGGAGGGGGTGTTAGAAGTGAGAAAAGGAGCTAATGCACTGTTTCCTCCACCAACTTGTCCTGGTCAGATATTTCTCCTGTCAGTCAATGAGATTTATGAAAGCCTCTGTCACATGTGCCTTTGCCCTCCCTGAAGTTTCCACCCTGCCCTGCACACCTCTAGCTGAGAAGGAGCAAGTGAACACGCAAATACCCAAAAAGTACAGTCACTCTTTTACTCAAGACTATCTGCATCTTTTGGGCTGAGGAGGTAATACAAAGCAGGTACTGGACTGTAAGATCCCACAAGCTTCATCAGTATTGTTTCCTGAACTGCCTACCACCTCCCCAATAATACTCCTATGCAACTGCATAGGAGTATTAGAACCTGATAATGACACTCAGCACCTGCAGGGTAGCAGGATGAGTGTTAGTTTTCTTATCTTAGCACCTCTCCAATGCCCACAGTGAGATCAGAGAGTGCCTGAAATCTGCGTTTGAATCAAACCCATTATATGAATTGACATAAGGGTCAGCTAGGAACAGAGTGAAAACTAATTAGCTCTCGTCTGTCAAGAGCATCTGCATGATGAGACAAGCCAGAAACCTGTTGTGTGAAGTATGAAGCAAAAGTCAGAGCTGAGCATTACCTAAATGCAGAGGAGCCCACAAAAGTGGTGGAGTGACACCAGATGTATGAAAAGGGTTAATTGGTCCATCGAGGAGGAGTAAGGTGCTTTCTTTCTGCTTTAGTTTTGTCTCTGTGTGTAAACAGATACAGTGGTTGCCCAGATCCACTAGCATGTGCTGTCTACAGGCAAAGGCGTAGCACTAGATATCAAGATAAGCCAAGACTCCCTCCCACACATCCCACAGGTCTCAAGATGCATATTTAAAAAACACCTAGGATCAAATTGGGTATATGCAATAGTGAGGAACATCAGGGGAAGTACATAGGAAGAAGCATTCCCTGAAGCAAAGATTTGGTAAGTCAAAGAAAATTATAAAAACTCTAATGGCCTGGCATGACTGCACTTGCAATGAACTGAGAGAAAATCAAGGAAATAGAACATGTTTTATCTAAACAGGGGTGAACAGAAACTTGAGAAGACTGATAACCGTGTGTAGTTAGAAAGACAGGAAGCCAGCATCCTGGCAGAAAAAGCAAGTCCTAGAAGCTGCAGCAGTTGGTTGGAAAGTGGATCCTTGTTCCTTGATTTGGTATTTGGCAGATGACAGTCACAAAATTGTCAGCCTTCCACTGATATCTCAAACCTAATGGCACCTGTACCATCTGCTTATACTCCATTTTCCAGGGAAAAAGATCATATTGCTAAGATAAGCCTAGATAAATGATGTCGTTTTCTGATTCTCATCAGCACACAATAGTATATGTAGCTATTTTAGTTTTCTGATGCTTCGAATACTTAAAAAATAAAACATTAAGTCAAAAGAACATTGGCATCACTTCCAAATCAGTACTTGAAAATCACCAGGTATCTGTTTGCAAGGTATCACAAGGAATTGAAATTATATGGTCACATATAGTTTTTCCTGGGACACTCCAACTTCTTTGCGAGCACAGGCAGGTTGCTGCTGCTCACTCAACAAAGGACTTTTTGATATCGTTCTGCCTTCAGTGTTCAACTGCAAATGGCTTACTGTACTTCAATTTACTTAAGAAATGCACACAAAGCCACAACAGTAGCTGGGAAATTTCTGATAGAAAAAGTTTCTTTTCTTCACCTACTGGCCCCAACACTTGTTTGCCAGTAATTTACAAAAGAATCTGGAGATGCTTCTCACTGTTCCCAGGATTTACCTTGCATCTTAAATTAGGATACCTCTACACATAGTAAGAGGTCACGCCTTTCAAAAGGTGATGTAGTCTTACATACATAAGTACACGTCTTACTTACATAAGAAGTCCATAAATAGAGCTAAAAACGGAGCCCACACATCTTGATCTGTACTCAAGGGATGTATATTTTGGTGGTATTAGGAATTTCCTAAATACCTGCATCTCACTCCACAGGATTTTCTTTGAAATCCTGCTGGAGGATGGAGGATGAGGTCACAACATTTGACTATTTTCTGAGAGCACACTGTCATCTGGATGAGGGAAAGGCTGTTGATGTAGTCTACCTAGACTTCAGCAAAGCCTTTGACACTGTCTCCCACACTATTCTCCTGCAGAAGCTGGCAGTCCGTGGCTTGGACAGGTACACTCTTGGCTGGGTAAGGAACTGGCTGGAGGGCCGGGCCCAGAGAGTGGTGGTCAATGGAGCTAAATCCAGCTGGCGACCGGTCACGAGTGGTGTTCCCCAGGGGTCGGTGCTGGGGCCTGTCCTCTTCAATATCTTTATTGATGACCTGGATGAGGGCATTGAGTGCACCCTCAGTAAGTTTGCAGATGACACCAAGTTGGCTGGAAGTGTCGATCTGCCTGGGGGTAGCGAGGCCCTACAGAGGGATCTGGACAGGCTGGATAGCTGGGCTGAAGCCAATGGGATGAGGTTTAATAAGACCAAATGTCGGGTCCTACACTTTGGCCACAGCAACCCCAAGCAACGCTACAGGCTTGGGGCGGAGTGGCTAGAAGACTGTGTAGAGGAAATGGACCTGGGGGTGTTGGTTGACGCTCGGCTGAACATGAGCCAGCAGTGTGCCTGGGTGGCCAAGAAGGCCAATGGCATCCTGGCTTGTATCAGAAGTAGTGTGACCAGCAGGAGCAGGGAAGTAATTGTCCCCCTGTACTCAGCTCTGGTGAGGCCGCACCTTGAGTACTGTGTCCAGTTCTGGGCCCCTCACTGCAAGAAAGACATTGAGGCCCTGGAACGTGTTCAAAGAAGGGCAACAAAGCTGGTGAGGGGTCTGGAGCACAGGCCTTATGAGGAGCGGCTGAGGGAGCTGGGATTGTTCAGTCTGGAGAAGAGGAGGCTCAGGGGAGACCTTATTGCTCTCTATAACTACCTGAAGGGAGGTTGTAGTGAGCTGGGGGTCGGCCTCTTCTCTCGTGTAACTGGTGATAGGACTAGAGGGAATGGTTTCAAGCTGTGCCAGGGAAGATTCAGGCTGGATATTAGGAAATACTACTTCTCTGAAAGAGTGGTCAGGCACTGGAATGGGCTGCCCAGAGAGGTGGTGGAGTCACCGACCCTGGAGGTGTTCAAGGAACGTTTGGATGTTGTGTTGAGGGATATGGTTTAGCAAGAACCATTGGTGATAGGTGGATGGTTGGACTAGATGATCTTATAGGTCCTTTCCAACCTTAGTGATTCTGTGATTCTGTGATCTTACTTCATGCAATCCTTTTGCATAACCTGGTGAATCATGTTTCTTATCATTTCATTTCCATTTTAGATCAAAGGTGATACTAAAATAAATTAAAACAGCACTTCAAAGGTATGATGGTAAGGTCATGCAGATATCTGCACTGTTTCACAGCTGTAAAAGAGCAATGACCTTCTTTCCTGTCCTCTGATATTTTTTCTAATCTCTGCAATCCAGTATTACAGACCATATGAACCAAATACTTCTCTCCATTAGGATGGATAATTGACAACGGTGACATCTGTGTTCTTAAAACTCCAAAGTGAGTGAAATATAGAGAGACAGTGATAAGTCTTCGTAGAATACTGTTCCATTGAAAATGAAGTTACAAACAAATGGGAATATTTGGGATTAAAGTGTTGCCATCTCTGAATTATCCAGTGGAAGTCAAATAGCACTTGGACTAAAACAAGAAGGCACCCTGCCAAGTCCTTAGCCTTCCTCAAAGTCCATCTGATGACCTGCTTCCTGAGCAGGAGGACCCTTAGACCTGGATTGCATCAGGATTCTGTCTGCGTATTCTGTAGTGAGGAGTCTGGTTCAGTGGAGTCTTCTGAAGCAAAGGCTGGTAGGGTTTCCAGGCCAAAGTAATGTGGAGCAGAGCCACCTGGTGCAGCATGGGCACCTCATCTTATTTCTTTCAAAAGATTGTGACTATTGTAGACATTGAGTTTCTAAATTCAGGAAATGAATTAAGATAATCTGGGAGTCCTTGACATGCAGCATACAGCCATCTCCTCTGATAGCTTTGGTAAGTGCACTGAAACTACTGTATTCTGGAGTACCACAGATAAAGAATAGACCTTGCTCTGTGCAAACAGTAATTGTAGATTACATTTTATACTTATGGATCCTCAGATTGTACCAAAAAAAAAAAAAAAAAAGTTAAAAAGCAGGAAGACAGAAGAGTGAGGTATTATATGAGACATCGGGCAGTGGATAGGCTGTGGTATCAGTGAACCTCAGCACAATCCCCCCAAAAACAAAGAAAAGGCACAGCACAATAACAAAGAAAAGTATGATAAACTGATACACAAAGCTGCAGTTATTAGTAACCTGCCAAGTTCATGAGGCACACACAGAAATGGCAGAAGAAAGTTCTGCAGAGAAAAAATACTGTGGAAATGGAGCACCCACTAAGGGTGGGTGCCGGACAAATACCACACCTTTTCAGAACACTTTGCATGTGAGCTGTAACATACACACTACATACTACAATTCCCTGTTATACAACTTTCAGTGTATGACCGGAGTCAGAAACATCCATAACGATATGGCTGATGTTACGATGCTCAAGACATGCATATTATATAGCTTCACTGAACTTCTGATACATGCGGTAAGGAATCCCAACAAGGAGTTAAGAGTGACAGAGAAGGATTTCAGCCCAGTATTCTACATATTTCTTACAGATATGTGATATAAACAGCTGTGTATTAAAACAGGTGTTAAGAAGTTCTCACATCTCTGAAACTATCAACACATCAGAAAAGTATTGTATGAGGGCTGCTTTGAAAGTAATGCCTCCTATTTTATTATGCTGTCTCAGGATTTCAGAGGTAGCTGTTGGTGGTACAGCAGTAGAGGTTGAACCTTCCTGTCAGTACTCTGTTGCAGTGAACAGATGACCGCAGAGGGGCAGTCTGACATGGAAGTGTGTTTGAAGCAAAGGTGTGTCACTGAATCCCTCCATGTGGAAAAAAATGGCACCCACTGACGTTCATTGATGCTTGCTGAACATTAGTGGAAACCAAACAGTGGATGTGAGCACAGTGAGACAGTGGGTGGTGTATTTCAGCAGTGGTGACAGTGACGTGAAAGACAAGCCACGTTCTAGATGGGCATGCACAGCTATCACCCCAGCTTGTGCAGATTTTTACAAATGCAACGTGCAGGCTCTTGTTCATTTTTGGTGGTGTTCATCTAATAGTAGTGACTATGTAGAAAAATAGTGTATGGTAGCTGAGAACCTGCACTATCAAATAGTGTTACTGTGCCCTTTAAATCTGATGCAGTTTCCAAGGAAATAAATAGGAGGCATTACTTTTGGAGCAACCTATGTATTAGTTTTACTCATACCCAAACTGGCATCATTGACCTGTTGCTGAATTTATTTATTTACTTAAAACAAAACCAAACCAAAACAAACCACCTCTGAAATTGGAAACAGATATTCTATAGAAGAATTTGGATTCGATCATGTATTCTTAGCTAGTATGACTTCTGTGCTAGGCATTTGTATAGTGGCTAGTGCTAGTGGGAATCCAGTAACTTTAGAACTGTATAATGTCAGTAAGAAAAATCTGGTACTTACAGAAGTCTGCCTGATGAGCATTTGTCATCTTTATGATTCTTACAGTGAGCAGGGAGTAAGGTGATATTTCTTCCTGCTGAAAAAAATAACAAAGAAGATGTGCTTTAAAATTTGGGATATGTGTATTGTAATGACAATCAAACACTGAAAGAATCCAGATTCTGCTGAAGCCATCTCTTATAATTATCGTTACAGTAACAATACAATAGGTAACAAAGTACATTTTCTTCACCAGTCCCTGGTCTGCAGTCACCTAAGCATCCATACAGAAAGCGTAGAAGAAAATGATGGATAGGAAAGTGGAGACAGAGGGTAAATTACCCTCAGAAAGAGTTCAAGGAGGAGTTTAGATCATTGGGGAAGGCAAACAGATGAGTAATTCTTTGTAAAGTCACTTCAAAAAACAATAAGAAAGGGAAGCAAAAGCAAGAAGCTGCTGTGAAAGCTAATGACCAGAAGTTTGAAAAGATTATCTAAAGTGAAAATGGAGGAGCGCAGGTAGAAGATGATGAAATAATTGTTATCTATTTTCTGATAAACCTTGATTAAAACAACAGGGAGAAAGTATAAAGTGAAATAAGAGAAAATTCACTGACTGCTGCTACTGTGATTGAAGTCAAAGACTGCAAAGAAGGTCAAGGTATGAGAAATCAGTGAGACAATACAGTACATCAGCTGAAGTGTGTAAAGCATTGGACCATGAAGAATTCATCATGACAAAATTTAGCTTAATCTCCCAAATCGTTTCCATCTCCATAAAGGACATGAAGGTCATTAAAAAAAAAAATGCAAAAAAAAAGTGCAGCAATTGTCAAGCTACAAAGTTATCCCATGAAACGGCAAGAATGATTAAAAAAAAAACTTGATAATTTGATGACATACTATATAAGAGCTAACCAGTGCATAAAATATCCATAAGGCTTTGCCCATGAGCTCATACTTATAACCAGTAACCATGATTGCAGAATGTTTTCAGTAAACTGACTTATTAAAATTCTAATAGTTTTTGCTGAGGTGCAGAATCAGCACACTCACAGCAACAAGAGGGCCATGAAGCTCCAAACAAACACATTTTCTGTAACAGGCTACAAGAAGTAGAAGATGCATATGCACTTACTTAGCTTCTGGATGGGTGTATACTAAAACTAAGTAGAAAATTATTAATTTGTCATATATATGGCACAGAACACTTTATAGGGCAGTTTGTTTTAAACCAGGGAGGTAAGATCTCAGTATTATTGGAATCTGTGTTGTGCCAACTTCACATGGCTGCTTCCACCACTACAGTAGACCACTCCTTTGTCATCAGCATGGAAAACCCATGACCTCTTACCTAAACCTGTTTTGTTTTTAAACAAACCCACTGACTAATTGGGTTTGTCTGGTCCATATCCTTCTCAAAAACAGTCTTCAAATTAAAAAAACAAAAACAAAAACAACAAACAACAGCAAACATATTTCAGGAGAAATAAAGGAACAAGTGAAAGGAAATACTTTCTTTAGTGAAAACTTGTGGCACCAGTACTTCAATCAGTATTCTGGAGCCTGTGTTTTCAAATGCTGTTAGAGGTGCATGTACACTACTATGATTTGTTAAGAGTAGAGTAAAAAACTAGTGTGAGCTGTGCAAAGACACATCTACATCAAGCACCAGTCATACACTCATTCCTGAATACCACTGCAGCGGAGCAGAATAGAGGACATATGAAGAATGCCTTGCAGGGACCTCATATTGTGAATGCAAATGAAGATAGACTGATAAGAGAGCCAGCACATGGGAGGATTATATTAAGAAGAAAACAAAACAATAAAACTTACATGATATTTCCTTGAATAACAGTGAGATACTACATAGATCAGATAGTGTCAAAGATTATGCAAGTGTTCAAACATTTAATTTCATATGGAACTGTTCCCTCGGAGGAGAGCTCTGAATTCGTGCTGCATAAGAGAAAAGCCAATGAACTGTGCTTGGAAATACTGCGTACCAGGAGACAGGTAGTCCTTGTCACAGAAAATTCTGCTGTATTGGCTGAGAAATCTCAGTCCTATGAGACAGCAAGGCACAGGTTTTGTCAGTCAGAGCATACCCAAAATACAATCAGTGGAACAAAGACCTCAAGAAACAGATTGAAAAAAGAGATCCAAGGAATTAACAAGATGAAAGAGCTAGTGACGTGAACCTTGAAGATGCAATCAAGTAGAGGTATGAATCTAAAGTATCCATTTATCAAGTAGAGAATGGTGGTAGAGGACATGCCAGACAAGTCAAGTGGAGGAAAAGATGATGACTGAGCTTTCTTTAGTCTGAGCCTTGCTCCTTGAGTCTATTCATTGGGTAAACAAAATCCCTTTCTGTACTAGCCTGGCCCAAAGAACAATGAATACTTCATATTTGAAGGAATAATGAAAGCGTTAGTCTTTATATTCAACATTTCTACCAGTAAGAAAAGAATTTTCACAGCTCTCAGAACCAGTCTGTTCTATACAGAACACTCAGGTCCATACCTCTCAAATCAAAGTCTTTCATGGAAAAGCAAGAACAGAAAAAACAGCAGTTCTAGAACACATCTTCACTTTTCTCCTCAGGGCATTAAAGGAGGAGCAATATCCAGTGATCTTCGTCATCATCATAATTTGAGACACCAGTATCTCTGAAGAGAACTGCTAACTATTAAGCTATTAATTACTAAGTAAATCTGAGACAAATGAAAGGGAGACTTATCTTCCTTAGAGATGAAAGTTAATAAAAAATTACTCCACATAATACTTTTCTGTTGGCCAAATGCCAGACAGAAATGCTGCTCCAGAAAACTCCAAGAGCAAAACATCTTATAACTGAAGTTCAAGATCCTGATACTTCAATGGAAATCATGCAACTAATCCTCTTTTCCCTCCAGTCATCATTTCATTGTAATAATGCAATGGCAATGCCAACAAACTTAATGACAAGCGTGCTACTGCTGCTGAGGATCATTTGTGTTAAATTAAAAAAGAAAAAAAAAGATTCATTCAGGGAATTCATAACGTAATCAACTATCCATGGGTGACTAATTATCATAAACAGCCATCTTCTGTACAACATTCCATATTAAGCCAAGAATATTCCTGATACCTAGGCTGAAGAAAGTGTTACCAAAATCTGAGTATCCACGGTTCACAGATGGGCAAATCCTCTTGCAGTCTTCTCTAATAAAGATAAATCTGTGTACACTAAACCTTTGAACTCATCCCCACAAAGAGAGGGTGATGGGCAGATGGAGCAGCCTTCTTTAAAGACTTATTGCTACCTATGGAAAAGGTAAGGTTTGTTTTCAAGTGGAAGGACAATGGGGGTCTTGGTAATAATGTCATATTACTTTTCTAGTTTTATAGCAAACCATGAAAGGATGAGCACCACTTTATGAGTATCACATAAATCAAGTGATGAATATTCTCCTAATTCTTCTCAGATTTATGATTTCATGTCTGGCAGAATAACTTGGTCATGCTCCCTGCTCACTGTTAATACTTGAGCTGAGATTATGTTTGCCTGCATTATTCTTTAAATTTTCAGTGCGTTTACAGATGATGAGCCAACAACTAAGTTTTTTTAATCTGATAACTTGTCATTTAATTTTTGCATTTTTTGAATGAATTATGCTGCAGATGTATGAGAAAGACAATTCACTAACAGATCATAGTGATAAATTTGCTAGATTTGCTGTTATTATGGACTGGCTTACTCATACTTACTTATGATCTTCAGCATGTTTCATCTTTCCTGTATTCATGACTAAGGTGCTAGAAGGCAAACTGACAACTCAGGACTCCCAGAAACAGCTAAAGAGTTGCTCTCTGGTTGTTCTCATCCATTTTAAAAGCTGAAGGTTTACAAAGTTGATACTTTTTCCAGATAATTTAGCAGTGGGGATTTTCGGCTTTGCACTTTAGATAGGTGACACAGCAAACCTCCATGCAGCAGCGCATGGGCATGATTTTCTGAACCCAGTCCATTTATATGTTCCATTTATCACACTGTTACACGAAGTCCTCTCAAAATAAAGCAAATAATTGGGCAAATATTTGAGCATTAACATTAAGAAAAGTATGCTGTCCTTTGTAACAGCTTTCTACTTATTGTCATCTTCCTCTCTTAGATGGCAAACTATGGGTTACAAAAATCAAGGGAATGGCTGAAAGCTGCCTAGGAAACCCAATACTTAAGAAGCAGAAATTGGCCAGCTCACACAAGCCTGTGCCTTTAATGCCAGTTTTCTGCCAAGCTTTATTACAGAGGAGAAAAGACATGTTCAAGAGCCAGAAGGCAAACAGAGATTGACTTGAGAACACCTTTCTTGTTAAACACTTGTGGAGTGCAAAAGAGAACTTTTGATGGATTTGATAAGAAGAAACTATGACAAGGACTATGAAATAAAACAGTAGAAAGGATCCCCTGTATCCCTATATGCAGGGGCTTGTGGCCATACAATTTCTTTTTAATATTGCTTTACATAGATTCAAAAATGTGCTGGATTCTAACAATCTTTATACACATGTATAACTACATTAGTGGTAAAATAGGGTTGAATGCCTTTAGCCAGGAGCCTTTCAAACTGAAAAACAATGTCAGTATAAATACAGTTAGCCATTAAAGAACTGCTACCATGATTGGGCCATTGCACTGCTCAATAGATCCTTTTCCTGCTCTAGAGCTCCCTTTCTGAGCTTTAATATATACACATACACAGCAAATTCTCAACAATTCAGTTTTGGTTATGCTACTTTGTCATTTACGTCAAATTTAACACCCCAGTGATAGTTAGACACCATTTTTATACTCTAATTTCCGCCTGTAGGAAATGCCAAAATGCTGCTAGCAAGAGAACCTTCAATCTTTCTGTGATACATCTGAAGAAAAACAAAGCAATGTTTACAGTTTTCTACGGATCTGGAGTTCTGATCACACAAACAAGAATTAAACATACAGGTTTCCTACGAGCTGCAGACGCTGAATCACATCTTGCTTATGATATCAAACATAAGCTTGCATTTTGTTTGGAACCATCCTGTTTTACTTTGAAACAACTTGGCACAAAGTACAGCGAGCTACAAGCTAATCAAACACAGAGGAAAATCATCACTGATACAACTGGTACATGTTCAGTGCAAACACAGCTCTTGTCACTGGCCTTTCTAAGGTTGCTAGAGATGTTCTCCTTTTTTTGCAGTATGCACAGTGAACAAAGTGAGCCCAAACCCATCACCATCAGCTATGTTCTGACTTGCTGACACAGGCAACATTCTCCATTCATTCAGATCTAAAACTCCATTAAAATAAATAGAGAAGGACAGCATTAAGAGAAGTCAAACTCAGTCCCTTTTAAACAGTAAATTAAGTACATTTCCCCTAAGAAATTTCTCTAAGGAATAAAAACTTTAAAAACTTTGTATAAATGGATAAAAGAATAGAATGAAAAAAGAAAAAGAAAACCAAGAAAGGAATACAGATGCTTCATGTAAAGAAAGTTTTCTCCTGTTAAATGTCTTTTTCTAAATAAGCATGTGAAACTCATAACACAGTAAAAGGGTAAAAGAAGGTCATGCCCTTCTCATGTGTGGTTTTGTCCCACACATAATTTGTTTGTTCTGGTTGGTACCTCAGCATCAACATCGCTCTGCTCTGTGTCCTGCACCATCCATTTTCGTTCATTTTGCAATGGGCTCGATTTGCTGCTGGGATGCTGTTGAGAGAAGGAGGACAAAGGATGAAAAAGAGAGCAAAGATCAGTTTTTCCCTCTTATTTCAGCTTCTCAGTGTTGAATTGCAGTGTGGAATGGGCAGTTTGTGCTGCCTCATTGTTTGCATCAGCAAGGTGTGGAAAGAAGGAACGTGCCAGGAAAGTGGCAGCTGTTTCTGTGTTGTATGTAAAGCTATTGACTCCACACAGCTGCAAATATCCAAGGAAGAATGATCTTGTTTTCTTGAAGATTTATATCCTATGGATTTGGGTAGACTTGAGCTGTCTATATTCTGGGGACAAATCTGAATCAACTCTCAGAGTCACCTGCCAGGTTCATTTTGTTTTCCACTTACCTGAGGTAAGGCAGATGTTGATGCCATCGAGATCACTGCTGTATTGAAAATGGGTGCTGCAAATGGCACCCTAATATTAGGCTCCACAGTTGCCAGTGTCTTCTGAAACATATTTACAATCTTGAAGTGTCAGAAGTTGCTGAACAGGTGTTTTATTACCTTGAGTCAGAGCTCCACCCCTCCATGATTTCTGAAGCAGGAAAATTTCCCACCCACATTACTTGTCCTAAGAGTAAGTCTGTTGTAAGGTGCGAACATACATCTGCAGCTCTTGTGACTGAACGGAGCCTGATAAGACCAAGGCATTCCTACCTGGGGGCCTGCAGACTTGTACTGAAAGCAGTAATCTGATTGATGATGACCTTGAGGCATGTAAGAGAACACCTTACAGTAATAATCTAAAAGTGATTACAGTAACATCCTAAGAGACGCATCTGCCTCCTGTCTTCATGCAAAGCCCCTGACAAATTCTATGCACTACCTCTTTCATAAGTGAGATGGTGGGAGAGGAGCCCACAAAGGCAGCAAGATGCATCTCTTTGGATTAGAAAATGCTAGGGGACTTTTTGCCAATATATTTCACATAGCAACTTGTTTTTTAAAGATTTACACAAATTATCACCAAACAGTGAGCTGTGGATTCCTGTTACCAAGCTACCTACAATCCACAGGATGGAGATCTAGCGACAGATCCTCTAGAGTGACTTGCCCTCTCAACCCATTTGAATTAAGCACTGTTTTTCTTCCTTGTTCCTCACACTTCTCTCCCATATTACACAGTTCCAATCCTTTACCTCTCCTTAACCCAACAGAGGTTCCTCATTCCCTCTGGGATAGGGCAGTGAGGAACTAACCAGGAACATATTCAGTCTGTGATCCTGTGGATTGGAGCTGAGGTGAAATGCAGACCTGGAGAGGTACACAGCTCTGGAAGACACAAGAAATAACACTTAAGGACAATGTGGGAAAACACAGTCCTCAGGACACGAACTGGAGGAGACAGGAAAGATCATCACAGAAAATGTGTATGTAGGAAAATACTAGGAATTTTTTGGAAGGAATATTTTTCCACTAAAAAGCATTGTTTCATCATTATTTCTGTACATGGGTTTTTTTGTGGGGCATTTTTTGTGAGTGATATTTTTAGGGGGGTTGGTTGGTTGTTTCTTACAGCAGTCCACTTTGAAAGAAGGAAGAAATTTGAAAAGCAGCATTTCTGTGATCCCTAAAACATAATGTATCACATTTCCATTTCAAATGCCTTACTTATTTCTGCATTTCACACTTAATATAAAATGCATCTAAGAAAATGTAAATGAGATTTAAATATTTCACCTTGAAAAGCATTGAAACATTTAAACAAACTCAAGCAATTTCATTTTTTAGGAGAGCTGGTTGCTGTATTTTTGTTTTGTTCAGTTCAGAATTGTCATTTCCTTTTGAAAAAAAGAAATATTCAGATTTCTGAGCAACTGCATTCAAATCAGCAGCCAGCTGGGCATTATTAGAATTATTGGAGTTTAATGGACTCAGCTTCTTCATTTTATCAACCTCTTACGTAGTCTGGATCTACATCTGTTCAGCACATCTCAAGGAAGCTCAGTGATTAAATTTTCTAATCCATTATGCAAGCATCATTAGGCATACATGC
This sequence comes from Pavo muticus, assembly GCA_016647715.1. Lineage (NCBI taxonomy): Eukaryota > Metazoa > Chordata > Aves > Galliformes > Phasianidae > Pavo > Pavo muticus. Next base: position 1,575,954 of record JACDJE010000021.1, on the reverse strand, counting down.
ATTTGTATTGAAAATCCTTCCAAATGATTAAAATTAGAGCTTATGAAAGGATTTGAGAATAATAGGGTGACAAAGCATGATGCTTCCTATTAGACACTGGCATAAGGATGAAATCACAGTCATTCCTGACAGTGGTAATAAGTGTTGTACAAGAACCTGGCTGACAGAAACTAGAGACAAACCCAGTCACTTCCAGCAGTCTTCTTGCATTCACTTCCTATACGCACAAAGGAATTAGATGAAAAGCTGGTGTTACAAGGAGAACAAGTTAAGATATTCCGTATAGATATTTTGCAATATTCCATAGTTGCAAAAATTGATTTCTGAGGTACAATTTACCCTTGCACTTTTGACACGCATTTATGTATTTTTATTAAATAACCATTTTGAATATATTTTTTAATTTTTTAAATCACATCATTCAAGGGAAAGGTTTGATATGAACTTCCTTTCTCATCTTTACTTTTTAATGGGAAATGGGAACTGCTTGATTGAAACCAGATAAACTACAGCCATAAACAAAGTACAGTCATAAGCTGTTTCATAGAAGCTTTCCAAAGCAGTGGTCAAAAGCCTCTCCCACTCTTTGGCTCAAGCTTTGTGCAGTACAAGCACGTACATACCTCTAATAAGCAAATAAATAAATTTCTGCCTTACTTTTCCACTGTAAGAATGATGGCCAGAGACAATTTGGAGAAAAACAAATGTGCATACAAAAGCACACTTTAAAAAAAGTGTATTTATTTGTTCTACTACAGCCTATCTGTATTCCTGATTGAAGTGCACAGAACTGCAGTATCTGGATGGAGACACTGTGATGTTAGTGACAATTTCTCAATTCTGCCCAGCATAGGTTATTATGACCAGGTCTTGTTTCTTCAATATGTGGTAGCAAGTGGGTGAGGCTTTTGCTTGAGAGCTGGTTTACGTGTGTCAGACTGCACCTTTGGTTTTTAAGACAAAAGGAAATGAGAAGGGGAAAGACCTGCAGCATCCCATAGGAACGTGACTAAGGGTTGCTTATTGACTAACTCTTCTTTCCTGACTCAGGCCTTCCTGATATGAAATACCTGTTCTTTAAGCTCATGTCAGATGCAGCCAAACATGCCTTTGACTCAAAGATGGTACTAGTATTGAATTTCTTAAATTAGTGCAAAGTTCAAACTCCTTTTCACTATGAAGCACAAATCCTTTGGAAGCAAATACGGCCTTTTCACAAGACACATACTGAGAATAGGCTCTACCTCACCTAAATGTAGTCATCTAAAGATAGATAGACTTCTAATCTGAGCCAGCTGTCTGTGTTTTCTATGCTCTGAATGGAAAATAAAGCAGGCATCTCCAGATAGTGACCCACCTACATGGGATTCTTCTCTCTCTTTTTACTGGAGAAGCCTCAGTGGCCAAGTCGTACTTGACACCTAACTTCTGAATGGCTAAAGGTAGGGTAAGGTGACTCCCACTCTGAGTAATCCTCTTTAATCACTCATTTCCAAAGCTACTGGTGCTGAGGAACTCTGGTTGTGTTGTTAATGCGCAACTCAGAGTGTTGCAATGCGAAGCTGCAAAACACCCATGGGCAAAAGCTCTATTAGCACGTAAATGAAAAATCCTCTCATAAATTCATTTGATAATAAAGAATAGGTTTGTGATACTCATTGTAGCAGAGAACGCTAAATGCAATGCTTCCACTGTGAAGCACTAAGTTTCTTGAGTACAAACTGCCTTCCATATTTCAGCCTGAGGCCCCTGTGACCGCAAACAGGACAGCCTCTCAGATACTGTCCCCATCTCATCTCAGAGACAATTCTTATGTTAGTTAAGCACAAGCTGTGCAGCAGCAGCTCATGGCCAGAAATACTGAGTGGAGCATGAAGTTTATTTATCTATAACAACCCAGACTGCAATCTGAGGAAGTTCAACAGCTGCTCCATGACCACTTGAGACATGACTAGAGTAAATGTGGAATTACAAAGAGAAGGACAGGAAGGAATGCTTAAACCACGCAAAGGTAAAGCACTCACCACTTTTGAGGCAGAGTTCCAGGAGTCAGGTGACTGACTTAGTGCAGCTGGAGGAGTGGAAGGAGCATGCCCTTAGATAGCCACACTCATGGCAGTCTTAGGGCCTGTTCATCAGCTGGTGAGCTCCTGGTGAGATAAAGTAGCCAGCACTGCTCTGCCTCAAAGTAGCTGTCATTTGAGGCTTTTTCCTGTAACAATTTTTTTTCCCTTTTTCCTGAATAGTCTGATGGTGTCTAAGACTATCAGCTCAATTTAAAACTACAACCAATGACTGAGCTAGGTCAATTTTAGCATTACTGCTCGAAGATGTGAATTGAATCAGAGTTAACTATTCAAAGATTATTAAAACTACAGCAAAAGGGCAAATAAAAGATCCATTAGATTTGCCAGTTTTCTTTTGACTTTTCTCAGTCATTCTCCCAATAACACCCTTCATCCTCTTTCCCATCCTTTCTAGCTCCTCTGCAGCTGACACACTTCCCTTTATGTCTCATCCCTACTTGTTCTTTGGTATCATGCCCTAGCAATGTCACTAGTCCCTCTTGCTCCTCTCAGATTTCCCTGAAAAACTTTCTGAACAAAGAAGAAAGGGAAGGTCCAGCTTCTCTGAAAGCCCTTCTGTTTAATTCCCCATGATTATCTTCACTAGAAACAGCCATGTTCTACTCCCTCAGGATACAGGAAGGGGCAACTCCCATGGCTCTTAGCAGTATGAAGCTTCAGGCATGACAAAATTATTAATACATGGTGGCCAGTCTTAAAAAAAAGCAAAAATATTCAAGTTCATGTCAAAAATCAAGACATTACAGAAACCTCTGTATAGCAATGCCAAGTACCATTCATGACAGTCAGGCTCTGACAGAGCTGCGAAACCGCCTAATCCACACTATTGCTCCTGGTGACCCATATATAGATATAAATTTGTCTCCATAAGTATATGTATACATACTTATCCACAATTCAAATATGATTTCATCAGGAGATAAAAAGAAATGGCCTGAGAGTATTTGGACAATTAATTTAGATCACTGGAAAAAGGAATATTTCCATCCACTAGGAATATTATCCAGCTTTTAGGAGAGCTCTGTATTATCTTCTTTTGATGAACATGGGGTACAGACATTTGTTTTTATATGCATATTAACTTTCCCAAACTCAGAGAAAACCCAAACTTACAAATATTTCATAAATAGATTGAAAAGTACTTAACATCCTGGAGAAATACTGGTAGTAACAGTTTGCAACATCCTTAATCCACAATCTCTTCTCTGGTATATCTGACTCATAGGAGACCTGTGCATATACACAGCTGCAATACCTTTTGTTTGTTTAACTGAGCTAGCACATAAAATTCTTAAATTAGCTTTTCTTTGTGTAAGATATACGCTATTCTAATCCTCACCAGTATCACCATAGTCTCCCTTTAAACTCTAAAAGAGGCTGGAACAGCTAAAGCAATTTACAGTGAAATAACTGGCTTCTAAACAATTTCAGCTGTGTTACGTTAATTGTATCTTGGCATTCTAATAGTGGCTCAGCACAGGGTGAGGATCCAAATAAAATCAGCGAGCATTGGTGGGAGTATGCCTTTGAGTCTCCTCTTCTTGAAGACAATACATGTTATTGTCAACTTTTTATTGCCAGTGATCACTTCAGTTATCTCCAGGAGGTAAAGTACATTTACAAGAACATAGTCCATGCATAAAACTGTTGATCATCAGAGCGCCCATTTGCTGAGTATATAAACATATTTTCCCATGAGGATACTAGTGTGAGAATCCCAGGCTGGATTACAGTCTTCAGTGCAAGTGACAGATTGCCACTAATTCAGGCATTTTCTCAAAGCTTTCCCCATTGCTCAGCAGGAACCCATTTACCTCCTCAGTGTAAAAGCCAGCACAACAGCTTTCTCAGCAATGCAGACGGTATTTAAGAGACATCAGGAGATAACTTTTCTCAACATGGCAATGGCATAAGCTTTGATATGATAAAATTTCTTACTTTTTTCTAATTGCATATGTTTCAGAAGAAGATAGTACAGTGCACTGTGAGATCAGAGTACTTATCATCTTATGCAGTACCACAAGGAAATGAAATCTCTCCTAAAGAACCAAGTGGGATAGAAACAGCCAAGAGATTCTGCCATAAAATACTCAGCTCCCTCCTCCCCTGGCTGTCAGCCCAAGGGTGCGGCACAGCCTAGGAGAAAACACAAGATATGGTAAAATAAGATCCTTAGGAAAGTCATACCCAGCTGAGGCAAGGATGCTAAGCTCTGGTTTATTTCCTGTCCCACCTGCAGGCTGAAGAGGAAGAGGAAGCATTGGATTTGATGATGTACTGACTACAGCCTACCTTGTAGGGCTGAAATTCCCAGTCCTCTTTCCTGAAGGATAATAGCCTGGCTGTTGCAGAAGCTCTCTCCTGTATCTCTTCACATGTGCAGAAGCCATTTTCCCATTCCCATGTTGACTTCAAGCACTGTGACCCATTGTGCAATCTGAAGATGAGTGCCTGGCAGAGTAACTTGCCCTATATACAGTATGTTGTGACCAATAGCATGGAGTGCCATCCTTTCCAGGGCATCTGGTAGGTGATGTAAGTAGTATTTAACATGCTCAGGCTCTGGTGGGAGTTACATGGACACTCCACCTGCATTTTTTGCCATCCATCATCCATGCTTTGTACCAGCTGCCCATAGGATGTGTTCTCAGTGATGCTACATGCATGACACCACAGAGCTGCTAACAAAACAAATCCTTTTCTCAGAGTCTTCCAAAGGACTCCAAAGTTGGCTGTGCAGCCAAACATGAGAGAATTCGAAGTGGTATGCAAAGGAGTCCGGCTGTCATTTCACATATTCCTGTGGAACAAAATAAAAACCTGTGCAGGAATCTAGTGTGGCTGCTTGCTTACTTAAAAAACTGCTGATCACAAAGATAAGACTATGTTAACAGCTCCACATGGAAAGACTTTAAAGAAACAATTGCACAACATCTTAGGGAAGTGTTTCAGAAATGCGTAAGGAAAGAAACATGCTCCAGGAGATTGAGATATGTAAGTACATCCTATTACACGCTAACTTAAATTGTCATTGCAAAATGAATTTGTGCTAAAAGTTACTGACATCAAAGACAAGCGTGACTCTTAGGTCAAGAAAACACAAATTAAAGAAAGACAAATTTGCAGGGGCAAGCATTGCTGAATCTCCATTGTAATAAATGTAGGGGAGCGACATGTTACTAAAGCATGTGGATGTCTCTCTGAACAGCTATTTCATGCAGTTCTCGCGTGCTTTTGATATATTGACCCTACATGGTGCAATGCCTGAAACCTACTCAGTTAGATCGCATTGGACAGATATGAGGGGAAGGGAAAACAAGTTATTCCTTACATATCTGCAGATACAGGACAACGGTAAGTTTAGACAAGCTGTTGACAAAAAAAAACAGGTGTGACTGACTGCTTTGGAGGCTCAGCATTTCAGCTACATGCTGAAATCAGTGGGAAGAGTAGGGGTGGGCCAGGTGAATTGGATGTCTTAGGGGCACAAGTAACTGCTCCTGCTGCAGTTGAGGAAATCTCAGTAGCATGATATGAGCTATCCTAATTTCACAATTTTGGCTGAAAGCCTAACCTCTTTCAGAAGTGATAAGAAAGCTGCAGCCGGATGTGACAAAGAGATACATAGCACATGGGAATGCAGGAAATTCGAAGTAAATCATAAGTTATAGAGTATAGAAAAAACAGTTTGCACAGTTGACAATAAGAAGTGTATGTATCTATGTAAACATAAAGGAAATGTGTACAAGGAAAAAGTAAAATCTTGATAAAAATCTAAGCTCATTACTTCATACAGATACCAAAATGATTGCTAATAAAGCATCCAAAGGAATGCTAATAAAACACATCTGTTCTGTGCTGGGAAAGAAGAAACATAACAAGTTCTATTAACAAATACGACAAACTGGTTTGTGACATGTGGTCATTAAACAATATATATTAAGATTAAACAGAGATAATTCTTACCAATTTGTTCTAGAAGTGTAGTGCAGAAAGATTCCTGTCCATCTAGCATTCATCTATTTTAAGTCTTGGGATACTGGAGAAATGCAGAGACCTCGAAGAAATTGAATGTAGTGCAAGTTTTCAAAAGTAATGAGAGATATAGCAGAGTGCTAGGAGATTGGTTTCTCTGGTGCCAGTGGAATATTGGACATCCTGTGTTTAAATGAAAATCCATTATCGTTACATTACTACTTTTGGTTCTCTTGGTATTCCTCAAAATACAGGCTGGCAGTTGTACATGCTAAATATACCATCATCCCCGAAATAGCAACACCTATTTTAAGTCAAGAGCTAGTTTCAAATTGCATACATTCTTCCCATTTATGCTTCATATGTTTTATGTAACATATGTTAATGTATGCGTGTTTATATGAAGTACAAGTTTCAGCATATAAAGCAATTGTACACTGAAAACTTCACCACACAAGGGAGTGTTTTACCCAAAAAAGATTGAAGATGCATAATGAGTTAGCCTTAGAATAGTCATTAACTAGTACTATTAGATGTCTGGACAGGAGAAGGTTCCACCCACCCAAATTCCATATGTGTGTGTGTGTGTGCGCATGTGTGTATGAAAACACTTGGGGAGAACTGGAGTAAAAATAATGTCTCAGACCCTTTCCATGAAGGCAAAAGTAAGGACATACATGGCTTATGTAAGAGCTAAATGTGTAGCCGTAGAGTTGGGTAAACAGCTTAAGTTCAGAGCTGGTAAATAAAAGGACAGAGAAGCTGCTGGGTGCTGATCTTAATAGAGGCAGACCTAATTGTGCATATTTTTTCACTTTTGTAAATGTATTTATTTAAAGCTTCATGAAATTCTCATATTTGAAAAATGAACATAAACTCTTCTCTAATTTCCTTATTTTAGGTATGCAGGTGGTGCCAGTGTACTGCCAAAAGCAAAGTGAACAGTTCCTACGAGTGCACTGATCTTGCAAACCAGGGTAGTGGAGCTCTCCTTCAGTGTCAAGTGTGCAATAAGATTGTAAAGGATGTCAAAACAATTACAGGGTGCTCCACCAGAAAGGTGAATTCCACCAGGAAGGTGAATGCTTAGTAAACTGGTGATGCAATGCAACTGCATGGAAATAAACTTTCTGGGATCAGCATTAGCCAGAGTTTCTCTGTAAAGTGATGAGCAGCTTTGGTAAACCCTGAACTACTTTCTGGGAGCCATTAAATGTGAAAGATCAGTTTTGTTTTGTGCGAAGAAACTGATTTTGTTCTCTGTGGCAACTCTATGGATTTTTGCTCAAAGTTAATAAGACTTTTTTATGCAAAAATTGAAAAAAAAGTATGTAATAATGAGGTTAACAATCTGTTAGCCGATTTCAGAATTAGTCCTCAATGGAAAAACCACTGAAAAAAGATATTTTTCTTCTTTTTCCTGAGGAGTTTTAATGAGTTTACTAGTCTCAAACTCTTCAACATTTTCATAAGTGATTTGGAAATAAGTATGACATCCTGACTGATCAGATTTGCAGTAGAACAAAGATTGATAGGGCACTGAGTAGTACTGAGGACAGGGCAATCAGACAAAGCAATGTGTCCTGCCTGATAAACTGGCCTGATTAACCACAGCTAATTCTAATGCACTGAAGTATGAAGTTATGAGTAAAGGAATTACAAATGTATGCTACAATTTACTCCCTCTTACGAAGGGGAAGTCTGTAGTTTGGAAAACAGTAATTCACCAGCTTATAGAAGATAACTCTGCAGAAGTCTCTAGTGGAAAACAAGGACAACTGTATTAAATATATATATTCACGAAAGTCATTTGTAAGTAAGAATATAAGAATAACAAGGCAAATAGTATGTAGTGTTAGTGGAAAGGTACTGGAATCTGCATTTGACAACGAAGAGTTGGAGAGAGCTCAAGTACAAACTATGGTTGGATAGAACAAATAAAGACTTTTTATAGTGAGGACTTGAAGGGCTAAATCTACTGATGAAAAGAAGCTTGTGATGTAACCTGGACACATTTTATAAAGTCAACCCTAATGAAAATAACAGTGGTTATGCAATGGCTTTTAAGTTACTAGAAAAAGATTTAACAGGAACCGGTTAAAATAAATGAGGCCAAAAACAAGTTGTATACTTTTTGTTGGAAGATAATCACCCATTAGAATATAGTTCCACAAGATGTGGTGATTTCATCATTCCTGATATCTTTAAAAAGAAGAGGGGTCATTTTCCTCCATGAAAGACTTTGGTCAGCCACAGGATTAACACTGAAGTAACTGCATGGAAAGTAAAACAAAATTATCTGATGGTATTTTCAGCTTTTATTAGTCTGCAGGAAGAAATAAGATGAATAATCTATTACAGATACTGTTTTACTTTGTTATTCCACAGCGTAGTAGGAGATAGCTGGAGCTAAACAATTGGAGAGCTCTATAAAGTGCTATAAAATGAATTGTTTAAATAGATGCAAGCTGATATGCCCATTCATCAAGTGGCAAAACCACGCCCTAGAAAACTGTCCTCAGAATTTTGCTAAAGACTTATAAATATAAAGTTGCAAATAAGGAAAGCAAACAAAGAAGGATCCAAGCAACCTGACTATTTCTCCAGGCTTAGCTTTAAGCTTGAGAGCTTCAGTCTTTCCACACCTCTCCGAAAGCCTTCCAGTCTTATTTACTGTAGCCAACTACTGCTCTCTGCTGAGCCTCCTATTTTGGTTTCTCATGTGAAAGGCGTAAGGCCTTTTCTAGGTGTGTTGACGTGAGGTGGGCCCTACTGGCCCTTCTTTAAAGAGCTCAAAGTCTTCTATGCAAGTTACTGGCTCAATACATCTATCGTGCTCTGCAGAGAAATTTCCGAGGGCTGAAGGGCAATGAAATGCTTGGTGACAGAGCCAGTGCTGACTACAAGACTGACTGAGAGTTTCACTCCAGAGGAATAAGTGCAAATCAAAGAGCTGAGAGCTTGAAACATCCAAAACCCACAAAAATATCTTCTGAGGATTTACTTGGACAAGCCACACTGCTGGTGCTACAGCCTTTCAGCAGTACCTAAATAAAAGTGTGACTATATCCAGGGAGGTCCCTTACAGTAACAAGGCAGCACTTCATGACACTTTTCCCACCCACTGACACTCCTTCTCCCTTGTGTTTCAGAGTAGGGAGCTACATAGAGCTCTTTTGTCCTTGACTGATATGTCATTACAGAAATACTGAGCCCAGCTCCCTCTTCCAGGCTTTGATGATGCTATTTAAAGCTTCAGAGTGACATGACTCAGCCAAGCATGCTGCATATATATCTACTCATTTGGAAAGTAAAGATAAAAACCTGCATCCGAGCCTTGAAATGTGGAAGGAAGCCACTCAGGCCAGCCCTGCAGCACTCCCACTACAAAAACCTTGCCATGTAAACTCAGTATTCTGCAACTAAAATAATTTGTACCTTGAAATATGGCCACAGATGTTTTTAGTAGGCTGCAAATTGTAGCTGCTGTACTGTCACTGAGAAATTTCACCTGACTTTGCATGAATCACATTAAAAATGAATCATAAGTGACAAAAGAGAAAAAATGGATTATGAATAGTTAAATAGTGAGTGGAAAGCAATTAAACTCATAGCTGACTTGTTCACTAGTATGCTTATGGATTCAAAATTGGTCTGGCTGAAAAGTCATTGACAGTTCATAATAGGTGATCCGTTAAGAAATTGTATTTTCATCTTCCAAACTAATCTCAAAATACTACAGAATTTAAAAAGAAGAGGTATGTTGATAGGCTTTTCTTACTTTGAGATATTTATCACATGCTGTAAACCATCACCCATGTGTCCTATTTTTATTATTGCTTTCAATATTATTTTGGTTAATAAAACAGAGATCTATGAAGTCCTAGGAAGTTTCTGCTAGAAAACATCTACTGGAAACTGAGAAGCTGAATGTTCTGGAGAAACATAAAATATCTTATTTGATCTGTGAAGTGTTTTATATTATTAACTAATCCTAAAGCATGGGTTACCTACAATGTACTTAATCAAAGTAAGCTTCGTTTTGTATTTGAAAATAAATATTCTTGCAAACTCAGATAACTATGAATCCGTGATCTAGGTTTGCATGTTTTTAAATTTTATGAGGCTAATTCCCACCTAATTTTTTGTTTTGTTGTTGTGTTGGTTTTGTTGTTGTTTTTCCAATGAACAAGTAATAAAGCATCTTAACTCTAGGGAATATCAGGCAGTGAGAGGCACACAAAAGGTGCTGGACAGTCTTTGCCGTGGGTACAAGGAAAATGCTCTTCAAAGTCTTTCACCCAGGGAACACTGACAGAGGCCTAGGTTAGGCAGCCTCAAATTAGCAAGCCCTGTATGTGCACGTCAGTGCTGGGCATGGTACAGAGGTAGTCCAGGAAGAATTACAGCCTGGAAGGGATAGCTCCTGCAGCAGCTTGCCACACGGAAGGACGTGCCTGCTATGGCAAACTTTCCAAGAACTGCCTGGGATCTCTGCAGGTTTACACTCCTGTCTTTTTCAGCTGGCAGGAGACAGAGAGGAAGTATACAGAGAAGTATGGCAGGTAGGCAGTGGAGGCCTTCATCATCATTGTTTTGCTTTCATGGCCTGTCAGGTATTGATGGCCTGGGCTTCCTCTGCCTCTGTCCCTGCCCAAAGCCACCCCTGAATGTGATTTGTGCACCCAAGATGCTGCATGACACACACTCTCTTTCCCTAAACAGTTGCCTATAACGTGCCACAGACCTGGCCCACAGTCTGCTTCTGCCCTCACCACCATCTCACAAACACGAAGCACAAGTTATGTTAATAAAATATGCCTTTAATATGGTTTGTCTTGAAATGCTTAACACGTTCAAAGTCTTTAAGGCCACTAGCACCATGTTTATGATCATCTTAGCACATTATTCCTCCTGCCTCTCCATTATCCGCTCCATACAACAAACTGAACTCCACTGTCAGAATTCAATTGCAATGAATTGTTGCAGTGAAATTCTTTGGAAAATAAAGTTTCTCTTCAATCTCTTTGTTCATCTGAGAATGCCATTTAGCAGGTTTGAGTAGGAATCCCTTGAAGCCTGATGGCTGATTTTAAGGGAGCCTTAGTCTCTCAGCAGGTCACAAGGGAGCACAAAGGGACACAAAAGCATCCTCATCTGACATTATTTCTTTTTCTGTCTTTTCCTTTCCACTGCTGTGTGCAAGGCCTGTATAATGAGCATTTCATTATTCAGGATGTTGTATTCACCCAGCTGAACCAGACGGTCATATGCCTTCTCAGTATATGTGACCGAGTATGTTGAATAAGGGGAACAGTGGCCATAGAGGTCAACTTTGCCATCCTCCATCTCTGACTCGGAGCGCTTCTGACCTACAAGGAAGGAGTGACAAATCACTGCTGAGAGGTGGGATTACTCTGGTCATAAGCAAGAAAGCTCTTAACAGAGCACAGAAAGGACTCTCTCCATAGAGAGAGTTCATAATGTAAATTGTTGGGTGGGGGTGGATTATTATTTTTTAACATACCTGGTGCTTTGTAATTTTTGAAGGTATCATTAATTAGTGGGAAAAATAACAATATTGGTGCTCCTGGAGTCTCAGCATCTTCAAAAAGGTAACACTCCTTCAGGTTTTTCCTATCTTCCTCACTCAAGTCTACCTTGGGAAATAGAATGCCCTGTTCTGAACAGTACTTGCAGGTCTGGTCCAGAGCCTGTATCAATGAACAAAGTGATACTAAATTTTAAATAAGAAGATAGGATCAGGATTTCTTGGAGTCCAAAGGGACATTTTCCAAGCTGGTTGTGAGAGTTATAAAACCCTAACTAAAAAGCACAGTAACAGTGAAGAGAAGGCATTTGTTTACCATGAATTCTTATCACAAAGCAGTCATATTGTACAAGAAAAACAAATGAGGATATGTACAACTTATAAAAGGAGCATCACATTGCAGCAAATAAGCTAAAAGCAATAGCGGTTAGGACTTCTAGTAAAAGCAGTATCAAAAGCACCAAAGTGTTAAAAACATCCAGGAATGCAGTAATTGAAGAAGATGCAGAGATCACTTCAATTTCTCTCACCAGTGTCTGTGATCCAGCACTGTAATTTAAATGCAGGATGACATCCACATTTCTCTCTGGTTTTAAAAGTGGCATAATGCTTGTATTGATGAAAAATCCCGTATCTACTAGAGACAAGTATTCTTCCGATTGTGTCAGCTGGTTGGGAAATGTGTCTAACACAGTATCTAAAAAGAAAGATATTTCATGTTGTAAATGCAATAGTGCAAAAATGGTTAGTCTGTTTTCCACACTTAGACCACAGCTGCAGAGCCCTAACTGGTGACTGTCTTCTGGGAAGGGGAATTCACCACATCTCTTCACTTCTGTCTTCTCAACTCCAGCTGGAGGTAGTCTGGGGCCTGCACTGGCAAAATTCATGATGGACGTTTCTTGTACCTACCACATGAGAACACGAGGACCACCAACAGGACCTGATATCTCAGCATCGGGAGGTGTGTTCTGCTGGCAAATTGTTGGTGTGGAGCTCAATTCTGCACCATGCTACACCCCAGTGTCCCACAGCTGGCTGACCTAATAGTGATTCTGCCCAAACGTGGTCTCCAACCATGGAGAATGTGTTTAATATTAAATCTGTGTTTTCCTTTTCTCTTGTTAGTCAATTCCCTTCTCAAGCACACAGGTCCTTCCCTGCTTCTCTCTGCTACCTTTCCATCTGCGGAAGTGCCTGTTCTCCAGGTAGTCGTTGTGCACCTGCAGGCCCTTCAGGAAGTTGTGCTCCTGGGCAATGGCGAAGCGATCGGTGAGGGCATCACGGATGGCACTGCTGAGGGGGCTGGCAGGGGTAAGCAGGCGAGTCCTCAGATCATGGGGCTTCAGCGGTAGGAGAGGTTCTTCCTCTGCACAGTGAGAAACTGTTAAGTTTTACCTGCCTACAACAAGGTAACCCCTCAAAATATCCAAAGTAAATAATGATAAAATCAGTGTTTTACTGACTTTAAAAGCCTGGGATGAAAAGACTTGATGAGCACAAGTTGCAAAGTGAAAAAGAAAACAGAATGCTACCAGCCAAATGCTATTTCCTTACACAGTTCATATTTGGATAGGAAACAAAATCCAGCAGCAAGCAGCAATACATACCTGCTCCAGACATACACATCCGCATCAAAATAGACTGAAAGCAGGCTTTCAAAATGGTAACTGTTGTACTTGTTTGTATTACCATAGCTCCTGCTTGAGGTAGTCAACATCTTTTTGCTTTATTAATCGTCTACAAAACAATCTTATTAATCTTGAACACTTTACAGCCCGCAATGTGCTCATAGGTTACTGGACAGGATATTTTTTCATTAATCAATTATGCTCTACAATATGAGACTTTAAAAGTGATTCCTTCTTGAAAAAATAATGTAGCCTTTAAAGAAACCCTTCAAAATGCCAAATATAAGGTGTGTGTTTCACGTAGATGGGTGCGACTGTTTACCTGACTTTAACATTAAGTAGACAGGGTAAGGAAGAAGTATAACTAACCTACATCATCCATTTTGTCCTGGGTCCACCTGTGCCAAAAATCCTCTGATGAGTGAGACAAATTCCAGATGTATAACATATTCAATGAAAATAAACTACTCCATGTGCCTGTGAAAGAAAAGAGTTCTCTAACTCAAGCATTCACACATCATGAATCTCAGAACTGTTATCATGAGATAAAATTCACAAGGTTAATGCTTTTTTTTAGTTTGCTTTAAATGGAAGCTGTCCCATTTTAATTTGGATTTTTAATTTTCCATTTTAATTTGCTGATTTTTAAGTCTTATTTTGGTATCCAGTTTTTGTCTTACAGACATTTTGTTTCAAGTAATGGTAAGATTTTTATGTGATTTAAAGAGCTAAGTTTAAAAAAAAAGTATCACAAAGCTTATATAAAAAGATAGGATGAAAACTTGCAATACGAGGTATTTGATGGGGAATTATACTGGTAATGGATTACCTGCAATATATCTTTTTAATTTGTTTTAAAAATGAATTTTTAACTTGAGTTTCCATAATCAGAAACTATTTATTTGAAAGAGAAGGCTGCATTCAAGTCAATGAATGAATGGCCAAGGCAAGCTGTGTGGAGTGGGTAGGACTTGACATGCTCAAACACACCCCAGTGCAGGGGAGAACCTGTGTGAACACTCCTGTAGATTGTCTATAGGAAGCACAGAAATTGCCAACTACCAGTGAGATGGCAAGAGGCAGCATGTTTGGAGCTGCTCTGGAGGTCACATTTTTTGGAGTAGGGTTGGCAGAATCATCAGTTCCCAGAGACCTGGATTCTGTTGTTGATAAACTGAATCTACTACACTAAGCATTAATTCAGAGATATTTATTCTTCCCAGCCTGTCATGCACCTGTTCTTTGATAGTGCTTAGTTGACGTAATTCAAAACTAAAGAAAGGTTCAGATGTTTTCAAGATAATAGATTACCTTCTAAGAAGCAGATTCGAGATTCAGGAAGCTTCTTCATTAACCGACCCATGAAGAACTCGCTGCCAAAATCCTCAGAGCGAACAAAAACCCCATATTTCTGCAATCCTACTTCGTAAGGGGTAAATTCTACCCATTCTATGACAAGGAACACAAAGAAGAAAACAGTATTTTACTACAGATCCTTAGCTGTGAATAAAAATACTGCTACCGTTGAATGAAAGGAGGTAAAAATGAAAATAATTTCTACAGTTCAGTCTAGTATTTCAGACAAATAGCAAGGAATTATGAGCATGATACAAATGAAGACCAGCAAACATGGAAAGACATGAATATTTTTGAGTCTGCTTTGTAGAAGGTCAAACTTCTGCTACAAGGACATTATACCAGTATACATCAGCTGAGGTTCTGCTCTTTAGCAGAGAGGGCTTTTTTTAGACTATCTAAAGAGACTGTTCCCTGATTGACCAATTCAAATATAAAGACAAATGACTCTCAGAAATTTCATGATTACCTTTGAAATCCAGAGTGCTATAGTTGTTCTTGACATTGACTGCAGTATAGATAGGCAATGGGTTCTGACCACGATCAATGGCCCGTTGCTGATCAGAGAGTTTATGGTTGTCTTTCTGTGATCCCAGAAATATAGTTACATTGAGACAAAAATTAGCAGAGTGATATTTTCTCTGGACCTAAACTTACAGTGCAGTAAAATTCCTGCCTCTAAAGTAAAGCACATGCTGGCCTTAAATTTTGAGATGCTCCATATTTTCCAAAATTCCTGTGAGAGTTGTTTTACTCAAATATCAGCAAGACCTCGGATGCCAGACTATTTAATGACCATTAGGATGAAAATTAAAGGAAATTTTCAATAGCAGAAAGCAATAATGATGGTTAAAATCATCTTAACATGTTACACTGCAAGTTTATGAAGGACTCCTCACAAAGAAGTCTGCAAGTCTATTTGATAATACATCTCATTAACATTAAGATGCTCTCTAACTTTGCTATATTGAAACAAAATATTTGAAGAACATGCCAACAAATCTTAACATAAAAGCATAAAATACTGTATTTCTTCAAAATTCTAATTTTGCAATTCTATCAGAAGATATTCAAAATCTCAGAAGCAAGAATGATGTTTTCCACCCCAGAAAAAACTATCACCAAACATTTTGAAAATGACTGTGCTTACATATATACAGTCTCATAACAAGTTACTTTTCTCAGAACAAACAAGAAAGAATAATTTAGAGATATTAATCTTCAGAAAATTGTAAGCCACTCTGCTTTATGACATACTATACCCCATCATGCAACAAAGATTCCAGGACAAGGCCCCAGAGATCTATAAAAGATGTTTTGCGGCCCTCTCTTTTCCGCTGGTGCAGCTGCTTTTTGTAAAACTTCAAATACTCCAAGGAAAGGGAATTTATTTTGCATTTTGTCATATGTTTTCGAGCCTCGCTTATTTGCTTATCGAGATCCTTTTGTGACCAGTCAGCATCTCTATACAAGTTTGACATGGTCCTAGGAAGAGGAAACATATTGAAGAGGAAAAAAAAAAAAAAAAAAGGGGGAGGTTGAATACATTTCATGCTTCTGTTTTCAGTTCTTGATTTTAAATTAAGTAAAAACTTCACTCTTAAGGCTACAAAAATGATTTAAGGGATGGAAGATCTCCCCTACGAGGACAGGCTGAGAGAGCTGGGTCTGTTAGTCTGGAGAAGAGAAGGCTCCAGGGAGACCTGGGAGTGGCCTTTCAGTATCTAAAAGGGGTTTTTAACAAAGAAGGAGAGAGACTCTATCAGGGTCTGTTGTGATAAGACAAGGGGAAATGGTTTCAGATTAAAAGAGGGGAGATTTAGATTGGCTATAAGGAAGAAGTTTTTTACAATAAGGATGGTGAGGCACTGGAACAGATTGCCCAGAGAGGTGGTGGATGCCCCATCCTTAGAGATACTCAAGTTCAGGCTGGAGGGGCTCTGAGCACCCTGATCTAGCTGTGGGTGTCCCTGTTCATTGCAGGGGAGTTGGACTAGATGATCTTTAAAGATCCCTTCCAACTCAGACGATTATATGATTCTGTGATTCTATGATTTTCTTCAGTTGTGTGCTCCTCAAGATATTGTTGTGCTCTCTTTTAAGAGTCAAAATGACTTGAACAATTTTCCATGAGTTGTTTTTAGAAGAACACTCATTTTCATGCTGTTGCAAATTACATGATTTTTCCACATGCAAAGACTTTAATCTGTCATTGGAAAGAGATAAAAAAGGACAACTGAGAAGGTGTTGTTAGTGGACTACTGCTGGTAGCCCTAGCCTACCTCAGTGCTATAGTGTCACGAAGAGGAAAGCCATAAGAAGCTGCCTAGTCCTACTCACCAAGTTGTACCAGACAAGCCAGTCAGGTATGTAGCACAGTCCAGGACATGGAGCTTCTTCAGCCCCTGCAGACTGCCATACAGTGCGGTCAGAGACCTCATCCCTCCTCCTGTAGTCATGATGGCCACCACGGGGGTCTGGGCAACACAAGGACAGAAAGGACTGGCGTTAGGAGGTGGCCTGCAACTAGGCTGGGAGCAGCATGGCAATAAGAGAGAAAGCATCAGCAGTAAAAGCAGGAAAAAGAAATCTCACATGTCAAAAATCAGATTGTCAGCAAGGATGGCAGTGATCGAGTAAACACTATGGAAGAAGCTATTTCTGTACAAGGAATATCTAGCCTGGCTTGCAATGAAGTTAAAACAGGAGAAGAGTCAAACTCAGGATAACATCTGCAAGTGACATAGTGAGATTAGAGATATGAGACACTACTAGAAGTGTATGTAAAATTAAAGGTGGTGAAAAAAAGCAAAAAATTTAAGTGGGAAAGGGGTGATAGCCATGGAGAGCTTATGCAAGGGAGGCAAGGTAGCAAAGAGAAAAAAAGAACAGAAGCTTCACAAAGTTGAGCTATAGAGACATTTGAAAGCATTAGAGATGAACAGCAAGTGAAAGTGTATGAGAAGGTGGAGCAAATAAGAACAGGAATAGGACAGATCATAGAGGAACTGGGTTGATGTTCTGTTCTTGACAGTAACACTTGCAGAAAAACAGGAAGGCAAAGATTGGTGGAAAATTTAAGACACAGCTAGAAATCCCATCTCAGTGTCAAGGAAAAAACACTGGAAGAAAAAGCAATACACCTGAACTGGGACAGTGACATGGCAGATGAAGGAGAAAATCAGAGTACACTGAAATAAGGTGCAGTATTTTGAACCCTTCATTGCCATGAAAGTGAGGAGCAAACAGGAGAGAAGAGTGCAGATTGTGGGACTTAGCCAGGGTACATCTCATGGGGGAAAAAAAACAAAACTGAAGTTTTGGAGAAAGCAGTGGGGAAGGTTTAGAATGAAAATGAATAAACAAATGGCTACACAAGCCACAGAAATAGTGAACATTCAGTATCAAATTATGTATTCCCAATGCTAGGCACTCATTAGATGTTTTGAATGTTTGCCCCACAGACCTCATGATCCAGCAGATCCTTATCCAGCTGCAGGACCTTCTTAAGAGCAGCAGCAACACATTTCTGCCTTTTGCGTAGAAAGTCTTGCTCTTGAATGCAGAGGTCAAACCCTAAACGCACATCAAGGTGGTCTGGGCTGGAGCAGAGATCAGAAATAAAAGATTCCATTATATTCAGTAGATAAGCAATAATTTTCAGTACAAATAAACTTACTAAACCCACAAAATACTGCGTTTACAGGAAAATTATTTCTTACACTTCCAAACAGGTACTCAAAGCTGCCTGAAAATGATGGAAAGAGGAACTTTTCTTAACAGTTTAATAATAATAAAATTTTAATGAAAAACACCTAACAAAAGACATTCCTGCAATTTCTGAGAAGTCTGCTCTCTATAGTCTCTTACCAGTCTTCTGCCTTTGCGTGTAAATCAAATCCTTTATCCTGGAAAGCAAGAATGCAAACAGCGTAAGAATGATAATCTGGTTTAGCCCTCTTCCCTGCAGCCTTGGGAAGACTTTTATCTTGTGCCATGCTAGCAATGCAGATAAAATAGGGGGCTCTGAATAATTCAGCTGTGCACATGAATTGTTCCGAATGGTTTATTGTCAAGGAAGTTGTTCGGTAATTTCCAATGTTTATATGTGAATGCAACATCTGAGGACAACAGCCGCTGACAAGCAATTATAATTTACACACTGTACCTCCCTGCCAGCATTACCTCTCCTGGGCTATAACAGGACAGACAGAGAGGCTAAAGTCATAGCACTATTTTGCACAGCAGCCTTTGTTCCTCTTTTTCTGTTGTTATACCCTACAAAAGCTGTCATCCTCTGATTCTATGTGGATTTTCTTTAAGTGTGGATTGAAAATTGCTTAACAAGGAACATTTAGCACCAGCAAGAGATTGCTGCTATCCCTGTTAGTACATCTGCCTCACATATGTGTAAGAAGAGGAAAAGCATGAAGTAAAGCCAGGGGGGGGTAACAACGTTCTTTGTATTCCCACATCCATTCAAACAGTAGAAGATACAAGTTGGTCTTATGACTTGAAGACCCACCAGTATTTGGTTGTGGCATTTTGTTTGCATAATTTCTTCATCAGAAACTACCTGGGTAATCATCAGAGCATTTCAAAATGACCAAATGGGTCATTTTGGGAAATACCAAATGAGCTCCCAGTCTCCTCCAGCAGAAACTGAAGTCTCTGCTCTGCAGACCTTACTTGCCCCATTCCCATTAACCCACACCAGTGCAATGAGGGTGGAACTCCCAATGCCATGCTGAGAAACCAGGCTGTCCCACAGTGGGACCAGTCTTGTCAGTGGCAAGCAGATGCATTGGCAAGGATGGGGATGAGTTGGATACGACCTCTGTTATATGGAGCTCTAATGGGCTGTACAGTTCACTGAAGTTGCAGATGTCCATATGCAGGCTTCTCAACCTCTCCCACAAAGGAACAGGCACTCACCTCTGCTAAGACCATGTTTTTTCCACTTGGAAGGGAATGAAGCTCCATGTTTTGAGTGCCTGAGTTTGTACCACGCAAATAGGAGTGCTGAAAATTCAATATAAAGGAACGTTACTCCCTTTCCACAGGTGCAAATTAATATTGCTCTTTATGGCACATGTTACTTTACATGCCACTATCATGCTTTATAAAGTCCAGTAATAACATACATAGGAAGGAGGTGGTTTCTTCCCTGGTAGCATAAGATCAAGCGTTGGCTGTTTGTATTTGGCATAGTGGAATTTGACAGGATAGGGAGAACCAAAGACCGGATCAGATCCCAGTGTAATGTCTTGGGTGCCCTCATATGAGCCTTGCACTTTAAAGGAGAATTGTTTTTCTAAGAAAGAACACAGAAGCAGACACAGCAGTTTTGTTATCAAAACTGAAAATAAAAGTTCTTACAAAGTGTACCACAAGGCTGTTTTCATGGTTTCATTTGTTGCTTTGTTTTTTTTTTTTAATCTTTCATTAAGCCAGTTACCTTCATAATTTTAACAAATTGTGATTTAAAAAGAGATGACAGAAAAGTAACCTCACTTGATAAAGATTTCCTTTCCTTTTTCTTCTTCTTAACCACTTGAACTTCCAAGCAGCAGATCTTGCGAGACTGTAAGAGACATGAGCAATAAAACACCACATAGACAAGGAATTTCCAGGTTTGAGATTCTGTTTCCCAGTCTAAGCTCCTACTACTGTTGATAAAGATGCTACATAGGCATAGTGCTGTGACCCAATGAAATCATTCTCTCTAAACCACAACCTTGATTTCAGATGCTGGCTGGAACAGGAGTCTCTGAGAAGCCAGACACAGCCAGGGCAAGGTTTGCAGTGTGGTATGGAGGGCCAGCACTTTCAGAAGGGAGAAGCTAAAGACACGTACTGTGAGGCAAATGATGATGATGGAAATGACTTATGTGCTAACTTTGCAAAGCTGAAGCATATGTTGGCCTGATCATTGTGAATCAGGTGAAACAAGGATGGCAAAAGGACAAGAAAGATGATAAAACATAATGCTCACCACTAGTACTCCATTAGTAATGATGGTTTCAGGAGGGCCTGAACTACGAAACAGGAAGAAAAATACATTTTTAATAACTCATTATAATTACAGTATAACTCATGAACCACACCCTCTCCTCATTTTCGTCCTTATTATTAGCTATGTATTGAATCTGAAAGAAAAAAATCCAGGAGACTCGTGGCACACGTTTCCTCATTGCATTGTCAAGGCACAGTTATCATCATACTGGCTGGTCCCATCCTGGGGCTCAGCAAAAAACGGTCCGGCAGGGCCAAACTGTGCAGTGACTTCATACTAAGCCCCAAGCTGAAACTGCAGATGGTTAAACTGTTTTTGAAGAAACGTAGTTTGTCCAAGGACAAAAACGGACTCTAGTTCAAGGATCCAGTGATTATTCCATGTTCTGTTATACTTTGAAGGGGGTGAGTTCTCCTGCAATTCTCAAAGACAAATGCATAACAGAACAGCAGTCCCAGTATTCTGTCCTCCAATAACTTTCATTACAGTAGAAAAAGAAAAGATTTTCGGGTATTTTCCCTGGCTGTGTGAAGTTCATGGAATGTCATCCTGGCATGCACCTGTTCATCAGCTCATACCATAGATTCCATGGGAAGCCATGTTAGTCATCATCATCACCAAAGAATGATGCACACTGGACAATTATGCGAGATTATTTCATGTCTCTGAATTGCCATTTCCTTTTGCTGCAGATTATAGAATCATAGAATCATTTAGGTTGGAAGAGACCACTAAAAGCACTTAGTTCAACCATCAGCCCACCCCCACCATGCCCATTAACCCATGTCCCTCAGTGCCACATCTGTGTGTTTCTTGGATACCTCCAGGGACAGTGACGCCACCACCTCCCTGGGTGGCACATTATGTTATGTTGCATTTCATGTTTACTCACATATTATCCAGTGCAAATCCCACCTCTAGCTCCTCTTTTCTCTGAAAAATAAAGAAAGGAAAAAAATATCTGACACTAGCCTACTGATGGTTTTCATAATGCAAGCTCTTATTCCTATATGTACACACATTGTGCATGACTGGCAGCACACTTAAAATACATGCGCCTGCCACCTTTTGCCTGACTGCCCTAGGTATCAAGGTCTTCTGTGAATAGGACGATTCTGGATGCCCACCAGAGCATTTTTCGACAAAGAAAGTGGTGGGCTTGCCTTTCTTCTGGGATATCCACAGCGCAACAGATTCTGATAGAGATGTTGCCTCATACTGAGTCTGCCAGCAGAGAGAACAAGGGGCTGCTGAGAGGAGCAGCCAAACCCTTCTGGTGCGAAGAGGGAAAATGGTGGTATGCCAAGCAGCGGGGGAAGAGGACAACCACTTTGTCTGGCAGCACGTTGAGGGCACTGGGGCAGAAGTAATTCTAGCGTTAACACTTCCTCTGTGGGTGGTGGAACAGAGCACTTGGTGCTTGGCACTTGGTGCTTGGCACTTGGTGGAAGAAAGTGCCAGAGAGAGGAAAACACAAGTGGGGACAGAAGAGATAATGAACAGAGAAACAAGTATTGTAGTCTACTTTTTTCCTCAAAGGGTATAAGAGTACTTATTGCATTGAAGACACTAAAAAGTTACTAATATAGGATAAAAAAGATGTTATGAAGGCCTGAAGATCATGAATTCTAACCACTGTAGCTGTAAGGTGCATAAATGAAAGGCTTGGATACAGCACCTGTAATCACCTAGACAGTCACGAGCTGGATTATAACCAGCAGAAAATTTCTATTTCTTTCAAGAGCTAGTGGAAGTCCACACTCATCTGGTATTTCACAAAGAAAGGTTTAGATAAGGTATTTATTGACAATGAACTGCAGAGTTTGGATGAGCGTAGCTAAGGTCAACTGGATGGTACATGGCAGGTGCACAAGAGACTAAGAGAGAAGTGAGGAGAAAATGAGATGCTCTAGCTGAACATATAGGGAAATCTTTTGGTCTGTTAGCCTCCAGTTGCTCAATCCTAATATTTACTTACTAGAGTGTGACACTTGTCCCTGGAGAAAGGAGCCTGCCTGACAAGTGTGATGCTCAGTGAAGCTACTGGGCTTGCCAAGGTGAGGGCATTTCACTCTCTTGCCAAAGAGAGCTAAACAGGCTCCAGAGAGACCAATTGCAGCTGGTAGATGAACAACCAGCAGCAGAGACTCCTTAAACACATAATTAGCCTTCATGGTATCAGACAGTACCACTCCCATGGATAACATGTGGGCTGGCTGGATTCAAAGGGTTGATACGCAAGGTTGCACATACAGGTGCAACAGGCTGATGTGACAGCTTTGCATGTGGATCAGCTCGGTGGCAGAGCATGGCACCAGCGATCCCACACAGCCACACATCTATCTTTCTCATACTTTCTGCTCAGTGTATGGGATTTTCTTCACAGCACAGAACATCCCTTCATGTGCAAGGTGCCAGCACACCTAAGAGAGGTAGCAGGGCTTTATTTCAGTCCTCATGCCCTACATTGTTGTGATACTGGCCTCCCTGGGAGCTGTTAACAGCATGTCAAGATTCTCCACAGAGATGTGTGATAAAAATTCTCTCAGCACAGTAGTGCTGGTGGTAGCTGTGTTAGCAGTGCTGGTTGGCACTGGATAAAGGTCCCAGTACCCAGCCTTCAGGTCAGACAACCCTTTCCTGCAGCTATGCAGTACATCTTGTCCTTTCAGTATATTGGAACTTTTCACATGCAACTTTCAGAGACTCCCGGAACACTCTAAACAGGAACATTTCTTGTTGTGAAGCTGAATGACACCTTATTCAAACAGTCATGCCACAGTCTGTAATTAGCAACTAGACTGGTTTGACGTTTGGCTCTGATCACAAAGCCATTACTTCTTAATTACTAGGTTAAGTAGCAAGCGATGACAAAAGCACCATGTGATTTTTATTGGTGAGGACACACTCCTGTAGGATCCTTGATGGGGATCAACAAAATGGCAATTTTGCAGAGGCATCTACAGTTTGTGGTCAAATAATACACCAACACTCAACTTCAGCATGCCTACAGTTGCAGGAGTGAAGAGGCTTTCTCAAGTCAGGGTGGAAAAACTTCTCCCTTTTATGTGGTTGGGCAATCCATACACAAGTAGGATAAAGAAAGACATTTCAAATTACATTTTAGGCAGAAAAGCAGACAAAAAGTATTCCTATGAACAAATTCTATACCTTATTTGAGACCTCACCTGTGAATCACACTTGAAATGCATGAAGACTTGTTCTCCCAGGGAAAGTTTGGCTATATCAAAGTACACTGTAAAGAGGTGATCATCTTGAGTAACAACATCCTTATCATAGAGCCCCAACTCCAGCACATTCTGAAAAGGGAAGTACAATAATGTTACAAGCATCAGTTAAAGCAGTAGATCCATTTTTATTTCACTTCTGTCATGAGTGAGAGGAAGTAAAGAAAGAGAGCAGGAAAGGAAGGAAATGGAGCAGAAATGAACTCCGTGTACACATCTACCTATAAGAAGGCATGAAATTAGACATCTCAAAGGTGCACATGGCTGAGTGATATACCTGTCTTTTGTGGCATGAATAAATATATTGAGGGTACACATTATTTTCATGTCTTTCTGCATATCTCTTTGCCTCTCAGGACAATTACATATGTCTGCTTTGCAAAAAGATAAAACCAGACAGTGCTCCCTAGATCACAGTTAACAGAGAAATCCCAGCTAAGTACCTTGACCTGACTCTGGATTCTGAAGTAGAAGGTTTCATTCCAGACTGGGTCTTTGCAATTCCGGATGGTTTTAGTCTGAAATTTGTCAGCTGAAGCAGTTGGCAACCACAGGCTCACATAGCAGTCAGTCTGGCTTACTGTATGTTAAGAAACACAAAGACATCTGAAGTGAAAATTTGCTGTAGAGGAAAGAATGACATGCACAAAATGAGGGTCTACTTTCAAAGAGAGACACTATGATACATATTTATATAAATCCAACAGAAACATTACAATTTAAGTAATAGGAATGGAGAAAAAAAGACTTGGAGAGGGACATGAGTCTTCTCTGAATAAACGGAATTAAATATATAATAAATGCCTTACACAAAGGGTTTTCTCCTCTTGTGTCATCAGTCAGCTTAGCTCAGAATAAAAAAAAATAAAAAATGAGTCTGTGGCACTCCATACTGTCACACAGACTAAAAGTTTGCTTATGGTATCTTTTTCAGATCTGGGAGCCAGTTTCAGCTCTTGCAAAATGGACAGCTGTGGTAGAACCAGCAAGCCATACTGTGGAGTAAGGATCCAGAAAACAGACAAACAGGTTTCTGTTAAGGAGCTCTGCAGAAATGCAGAGCAGCGACTTTAAACACAAGTACTTGCTTCGAAAAAACTAAATTGCCTTGTGGGTTCATTAATGTATAGAAGCTGCTACTCAGCAACATTGTAGTGACTTTGTCAGCTGGTTTGGAAGACAATTAGATGTGATATTGGTGATGTAGGCTACTTGCATCAAGTGCTAGATTTGTTGAAATTTGTTACAAGGTCAAAACTGTAATGATATCACATCGACTAATAGGACTTGTTTGGTCCGTGAGAAACATGCTCAAATATATTAACCAACATGACCAATGGACATTTTGAAAAATGAATAGAAACAAAAGTAAAATCAGAATAATGTGTAACAGAGGGTAACTTTCCTAGTCCTTCCTCCAAGTAGTAATTCAGAACAAAAATATCACACTATTCCTGCAAGAGTTAAGGAAACAAAGCAATTTTTGTTTCCATTTGAGTCAGAACAATACAAAAACAAATGAACAAAAAACCCCCACCAAAATACAGAAAAAAAAACAAAAAAAAAAACTATTTGATGCCTACATAAATAGAGCCATAATCTTCCATTGTATTTCATAGAATCATTTGATTGGGAAGGGACCCTTACATGCCATCTAGGCCTAATCCCCTGCAATGAACAGGAACACCTACAGCTCAATCAGGTACTAAGAGTCCTCCAGCCTGACCTTGCCTGTCTCCTCTCTTTTCATTTGAAACCATTTCTCCATGTCCTATCACAACAGACCCTGCTAAAGACACAGCTGTGGACCATCAGAAGTGAACCTGGTTTAATCTGTGAAAGCTGGTAGGCGGGCTGTAGTACTTTGGATTTGTTACACTTCAGACAGTTTCAGTACAAGCTAAATTTGAGATAAGGCTACTCCACTTCCTGTGTTTGTCCCATTTTTCCAGACAGTTTTTGTCTTTTGTTGCATGAATCTACTCCAGAGGAAAACACAGGAGACCTTTCTGCATTTCCTGCTCTCAGCATACTGCAGTAGCTGTTTCTTCCATCCCTTTTATGAATGCAGAAATATGTGCAATAGGTACACCTGTCACCTTACAGAATCATAGAATCATTAAGGTTGGAAAAGACAACTAAGATTATCTGGTCCAACCACCAACCCATCTCTGCCATGCCCACTAGAAAGAGTCATCTCTGCACAGAATAGGACTAAAGTAAAGAGAAGCACACTGTTCATTTCTGGAACAAGCATGCCAGCAGGGGACTTTCTCCAGCCACAGAATAAACCTAGAAAATCCTTTTCCTTGGAGAAGAACTAGCTAGTGCCCCATGAAGGGTACGGGGTCCATACAGAGCACTACAGATACTTACAAACATCTGACTGGTGGATATTTCTTGCTCTTATGACTCTTACAGTCAGTAAGTAACACAGAGATGATTCTATCTGCAAGAAAAAAATAAAGCCACATGCAAAATTTTGGAAGGAATGCTAAAAGTAAATAGCATATTTAGGACATAGAAATGATCTAGAGAGAGAGATACCCAAACTGTAAACAGCTTATTTGAATTGTCCTATGTCATTAAGAAATGGCCAGTATCATGCTGCTTCTGCTAGTATCTAAGCCACTTACTAGGCTGAAAGGTTTCTCTACTGTTATAGATCATGTGCAGATTTTTATAATTATCATTATTTGCTTTGCTTTGCTTTGCTTTCTTGTCGAAATCCAGCTTCATAGTGTGGTAAGATTCCAATTCAATTTAGTAGAGGAGATACTTCTTTAATTTCTAAGGTAGAAAATGAAAAGCTGCTTTAAGCTTTTTGCAAGTGATAAAATTACTATTGTGGGAATTGGCTCCCATCCAGCTATGACTCAAGTACAGACTACTGGACTATGGAATATGATTTTTCCACATTCCTGTTGTTTTAAACATACAGTATTCCCAGTACTGCCTCAGTGTTTATAGACCAAATGGAATATATGTCATGGAATCATAGAATAATTAAGGTTGGAAAAGACCACTAAGATCCTCTAGTTCATCGCCATCATGCTCACTACCCATGTCTCTCAGTGCCACATGTCCACCTGGTGTCTCTCATAATGTTTAGCCCAGCTGTAGCTGGGGCTAACAAATCTGTTACCCATACTGGGGACATTTAGCAAGTAGGCTAGTGAAGAACCAGATAAAACATGTAACAGCAAAGCACCAAGTCCTGTGAAAAGCAAGAGCATTGGTACTGTTCAGCTGTGCAGATGGTGACTGAGTGTGCACACTGACAGGGTCAAACCACAGATCAGAATCCAGAGAGCAGCTTTGGATGAGACAATCCACATGCATTTGTGCCTAAAACCTAATTCTAAAGGCACAGAAATGAGGGAGGCACAGACAGAAAAAGTGAGGTACAGAGGCAGGATGTACAGTAATTTCATAAGGGTGAAGGCATTGTGCCTGCCCTTGACACCCAAAGATTTGAGCAAGGACAGAATAGAGGTGAAGGAAACTGAAAGCAGATATTTAAGAATAAATCCTGTGCTGTCGTACTTTTCTGCTTAGTCATTTTTTACTTTAGTTCAAAACCTTCTGTCTGCAGCTTTATTAGAACTGCTGACCATATAGGGCTCTTTTTGTGAAGCTGCCTTCCAGCTGTTGGGTATGGGTTATGACTGTGATGCAGGGAGTGTGGAGCCCCTCAGGGAGCCAGGCTGCAAGGGATGCCCAGCAGGGAGCCATGGTCAGGAATGAGGAAGGGGAGTGAGGAAGGACCAGCGCTGCCAGGGGCTGGCTTTGGCTTTGCAGAAGACACTCTCTTGGAAGGGCTCAACTCAGGTTCAGGAACTGAATCCCATTGAGTGACCCTCATGGCCTGTAGTGATCCAAAGGCAGCACTGGGGGATTGAACAAAATGCTCAGGTATGTGGATGTGTCCCACCATAACCAGGGAATCTTGGCTTAGGCACCACAGAGGAACAAAGAATGAAAGGAGTATGTGCTTTGCCTTAAAAAGCTTAAGAGGGTGAGTTCATGGCCAGAACCTGTTGTGACCATTGCATTGCAGATATGCGTTTTAGAAAGTATTTTCTTATCTTCACATTTTCCATTCAACCAAACAACAGGAAGAATTGCTTACTCCCTAAACTGTAGTCGTAATGCTTCTGTTCAGCATCTTAACTCAGCTCAAAAGAGAAAAAGGCACCATTCATAACTGGAGGAGGCTCAGGGGAAACCTTAACGCTCTCTACAGCTCCCTGAAAGGAGGTTGTGGCCAGGTGGAGGCAGCCAGTTCTCTCAGGTAACAGAGATAGGATAAGAGGGAATTACCTCAACTTGTGCCAAAGGACGTTCAGATTGGATATTAGGAAGAATTTTTTCTCAGAAAGTGTGGTAATGCATTGGAACAGACTGCCCAGGGAAGTGGGGGAGTCACCATCCCTGGAGGTGTTTAAGGAAAGGGTACTTAGGACATAGTTTAGTGGGCAAAATTGGTGGTAGGTGGATGGTTGAACTAGATGATCTTAGAGGCCTTTTCCAACCTTAATGATTCTATTCTATTAAATGGCAGTAAATTAGAGAGAAAAAGTTCCAAAAAACTCTATTAAAGCACATCTGGTCCTGTGGTTTCTAAAAGGAAGGAGTTCATTTAACATGCCTGAAGTCTCCTAGAAAACTCTTAGCTGGGATTCCTTTCTTTTTGCAGAGGCCAGAAGTAAGGTTAATTCAGGAAATCCGGTGTTGAAAAGCCAGTTCAGGATTGTGCCATACTCTTTGTGGGAGTAAATGGCTCAATTTCACGGTTATTACTACCTACACTGGCGGTAAATTTGCTTTGGTAAGACATATGCAGCAGAAGCCTAGTTAAATCCACTCTTTAAAAACTATTAATCTTATTAAAACAGGATTCATTTACCATCTGCCAAGGACAGAAACAACAGTAGGACTTGAACATGAAGCAAGACAGCACAGCAAAGTGATCAAAGTGACAAGCTGGATGGGGTTTCAATGGAGGCAGCTGGAAGAGTTATGATACCTAATTAGACTGCTCAGCAGACACTGAAACCTATCTGTTCTCACCCAGACTCTACCCGACAGAAAATTCTCTTCTACAGTTCTACTTTAAAATTCTCTTTTGCGGTACCTTTGTAGCAGAAGTCCACTGTTTCCCATCACAATTCAGCTGCATATTTCTGTCCAGTGGGCTGGTTTGGGTGGTCAGCTCCTGCAATGAGAATGGCTAAAGTCATGCTGGCTCCTAATAACAATCCTCCTTAGGAATTCACGGCTGCACAGTAATGAAGAAGAGCCCACGGCCAGCGTTGCCTACAGAGCCTCAGCAGTTGACAGTGCTCCCAGCGATGCCGCTGCCATGCTGTGTTGCCTTAGCGAGTCAGGGCAGGGCCACAGCAGCCCGGTAAGGTCCACCCTTGGCATGACGACTGCTCCAGGCTCTGGTGACATACTGCAGGGACGGCTTCTCCTGGCTCCGGCTGTTAAAGTAGCAGCAAACCTGTCTCCATTAAACACACCCTGTAATTAATTGGTATTTCACCTTGAAGCGCATCTCTGTGCTACTTAATAGTTCTTTCTAAGGTTGCATAGGCAAGTCTCTGAGATGAAGAAAACCCCAACATATACAAAATGCTTCTTTTGTAAATAAACTTTTACTCCACAGGCAGTTGTCCCTTCCTTTTCTTGACTCACTATCATTTTAATTTCTGTAATGAGTTCTTGAAGCACTGATTTCTTCTTCCTGTGCAGCCACTTAAAGTCAGTGATAGGTCAGGAAAGCAGTCCCATCAGTGCGCAATATGCAGCACAGCTGGCTGAGGCCCCCGACACCCTGTTTAGCTCTGCACCCTTCTTACCTGAGACAAAGCACTGCCTGACTCCATTGTGGGTGCAGTCACGTACATGTCCTGTGTTATCTCTGGCAGTACAACTTTACATCTCCCAGCTTCCAGAGACACCAATGGCTTAGATGTCTCATGCAGGTGAGTGACTATTTTATAAACTGACTCAGAGCCCCACCTCTGCCTGATTTCTTAAACCCAGCTATTCCCCTCCCATTTTCTTGTGCAGCATCTTGTGGTAAAATAAATAGGAAAAAATACTCCTGCCTATACAGTGTCTGGAAGTACACTGTTTGAGTCACTTTGCCCAATACTGGCCAACAGCAGGCTGATAACTAATGCTAAGAAAAGGATGCTTTTTTATCTGAGCGCTGAACTTTCCACATAGCAAGACTCTGATAAGATGCAGAAATAGTACATAACCAAAATGCAGATTATCTGTGATACGAGATAGGATACAGAAGCAAGTAGAAAAAAAGAGGGAAGATGCTATTTCTCTCAAACTAACTTGGCTGTTGCAAAAGCCGTTTTAAGGGATTCTGTACCACCTATTCTTGCCATCCCTGGTCTAGATGTGCAGAGACGACACACTCATAGGATGTTTTGTATCTACTCAGCCCAGGCCCAGCCAGGCTGGGTCTCTTCCCAAGAAGTTGTATCCTCTTCCCCTCCTTTCCTATGGCTCATTATTATCACCTCTATTAAGACAAAGAGTCCTGAAGCAATGACTTTCCTTAGCCTAGCTCCACCCCTGTGAATACTCTGGTGCTGCTTTCCAGCTCAGGCTGACTGGCTGTAACCTGGCTGCTGTGCCTGACCCAACGAACCCTGCCAGCCAGACACAAGGTTTATCACCAACGTAGAGCTCTTGGGTTCAGCTGCAAACCTGCCGCTGCAGTGGGACGCTTGCCTCTGCCTCTGCTAGAACTCAGCTAACCCCTATGCCATCGACACTGGCATAGCTTTCAGCTCACTGGAAAAGGATTTAAAAGGGCATCAAAAGCTGCTGCATCTTCAGAAGGTCATAACAGATCAAAATTATGGGAGGAAGAGGCTTTTGTTTCCTTGTTCTCCTGGTGTATTGCCTATGAGCAAAAAGTTAGCTACGTCCTGAGCACTTCTGAGCTTATTTGTTAAATATAGTTACTAACAAATAAAATTCCCATGCTCATTCCCATACTGCACATTCCCATGCAAACTATCACCATCATCAAAGACGACTTAGTAGAATAAATTTTTGCTATAGGCTATGTTGTTTCGCAATGCTGTGAAGAATTGTGTCTACCTACATGTGCCAGCTGCAGTTACGCAGTTTGATGAGATGCATTTTTCACTAGGTCAGAGAAAACTTGGCAATACCAGCATCCTCCAGCTATGGTTAAAGTCAGTGCATTATTCTGACACCTCTTCGGAAAGCTTGCTATAAACCAGGACTGAAAATATTACTCCCATAGTGCCAACAGCCAAAAACCCCTCAAACACACTGGCTCTGGGCTGTGCCATCACTCATCTCCCAGAAAATTAGGCACACCAGGTGGGAGAAACCAGGGGCGATGCTCACAGCTTGCCAAGATCAGAAGGAAAGGATATATCCATTGGAGCACTATGCTGTCTCAAATTCATTGGGGTATTCAGAAGAAAGTATGTCAGCTGAGGTAACACAAGACTGAGGCTTCCCTTGGTGTGGGGAAGGTGCAGTCACTATTCCTCCATTTTCACAAATGGCAGTCTATATCAGAGATGGCCCTTCGCAAGTGAGATGGGACTGTGGCTCACTTTGTAGGCCTGCAGTCATCTCCTTGTTCAAGATGCTCACACCAAGCATTTGGGACACTGTGATGTTCTTTGCTAACAGTTTCACTTTCCTGGAACAAGGAGAACCCTGTGAACCTAGAGCATATCACCGAGATGCTTGACTATGTGGAGCAAGGCAGAATTTTCATTTTGAAACCAAGCATTTATTGTCCAATATTGTTTACACAAAACATTTGTATATAGCCAATATTTCCTCAGAGCTGGAGATGATGCAAGTTTATCACAAAAACCTATTTTTTCACACCGGAGATTTCAGGTTCCAAAGGACGTAATTCCCAGGGTTATACACAGAGCACAAAGCACCGTATTTCAGAGTATGATGACTCATGAAACTACCATAGAACAATAAAAAAAAAGCGTAAGTGTGTATTCATTCAAAACTCAAAGATTTTTGTATGTTAAAATGTACGCTCTGACTTTTAGCTTTGCAATGTCATACTACAGACGCACAAAAATGTAGTTTTACTTGACATTCTCAATGATAAAAACATTGGAAAAGTAATTTCAAACTCATTTGTAAATGAAATATGTCCTTTTTTCTTGCCAAAATGAAAATCCTAAAAGCGTCATTTTGCACCAAACCAAGCAGGTTATTTGGTTGTTAATGAAGCTTTCGGGTTAGGTTCCCCAGGCTGATGAGGTAGGCTATCTATTAAAAGGAAGTTGATGTTTCAAAATAAAGGTGTTATGGAAAACATTAACACGAAATGTTTCAACTTACCAAGCACTTTTCCATGGTTTATTTTAGTCTCAGAATAGGACATTTAGTTAACTTGTCTAGTTAATAGCTTTTCCTCAGTAGTCTATACCAAGTGAATCTTCAATTTGACTTGCTCTTGGAATGCAATGGTTTTTATAGGTTCGTAGTCTTTACAGCTCATCCTTGGCACTTTCAACAGTTCAGAAAAGTCATTTTCCATAAAAGGAAATAAGAAGAAAGATTGAAAATGCAAACCTGCAACAAATGGTATGGGCATTTTAGTGCTGGATACCATGGAGGGTCTGTTCATGTTGTTTTAAGATGGTCTTAGTTGTGTCAAACTCTTAACTGTTTCCTGCCTGTCTGCACATTTTGCTAGAAATAAACAAATGAGCAGTTTTTGCTGATGAGTGTATGTCCTGAAGTAATTATGCAAATTCCCTTGAATTAAGCAATAAAAGCTTTTATTCTCAAGTGGAAGTAGAATATTTTCATTTCAAGTACTTTTTGATTTAAGAAAGGCAGTTCGATATGAGAAACAAATCAATTGGGAAAAATTTCCCAGTGGCTTTTTAAAAATTATTTTTAAAGATTCAAAATAAGATCTTATTTTTTTTATTTCAACACAAACAATAAAAATTGACAGAAATTCAGAGAAAAATTCTGGTGTGGCCAAGTTAGACCTTTTGCTGGAGGAAAAAAAACAACCAACCAACACTGGAAAAATCATGTGCTGCTTCCACACAGGTTGCTCCTTCTGATCTATATGTGACGCGTTCACAGCCCAAGATTCCTCAGGAGATGGATATGATTCACAGTGCTGGCTGTGTGCACACACTTGTCCCTGTTACCTTTCCAGCCCCTGGCTGCTCTTCAGAATACTTGCAAAATAGAGTTGACTCAGGGATCTGATGCCAGATTGCAACTGGGTCTCGGGATTTTCTTCATTTTCCAGGTTTCATACATGCTGTTTTCCATGAAGAGAAATTGTAGGGAGGAGACATTCATATTCATGTCCCTTTCTTGTGGCCTGTCAGTGTGTTAGCTAGGTTGTATTGCTGTAGCACCTTGGTGTTAGAAAATGTTTTATTATATGTCATAAAATAAATTAGGCTTAAAATAAGACTGTTTTTAAAAATCTGACAAGAAATTTAGGTAAAGAGTGTTCTACAGACAACCTTATTTAGGGAACAAAGCATATGTAAAGATCTCCCAGCCAATGTCCTTGCCTAAAGAAACTTCACAGCAATGAAAAAGCCCCGCTGAGCCACATGGGGCAGTTTCTTTCTGTAGTGCAGAACAGCCAGTTTTCAAAAAGCTGTGTTTCTCCTGTGTGCTAGAGCGTGAAAAAACTGCTCCGAGAAGACACAGGCAGCTGGATAGTTAACAGCACGTGTTTTGTCTCCTCCTTTGCATTGCTGTTTGCAAGGCCTGCATAATCATCTGTGAGTTATTCAGGATATTGTATTCACTGAGGTTCAACAGCCGGCGGTAATTCTCATCAGTATACCTGACCGCGAACATGCAGTAAGGGGAACACCGACTGGTCAGGTCAAGTTTTCCTTCCTCCATCTCTGAGCAGCAGCGCTTGACACCTGGACAAAAAGAGAAGTTGCTGATGTGGTGTATCTCAATCAGCAGTGAGATAGTTCCACAGCAGCAGAAAGAGGGAGTCTTTTCTCCAGGAGAGAATTCAGGGTTTAAAGGCACCAATAATGCAGTCACGTGTGGCTGCCTCTTGTTAAAGTGCACCCAGAGCAATGAGGGCAGAAGAGAAAAATGAGGGACAGCATTATAGTGTTCATCTGTAGCTTGCTCCAGTTGGAAGGAAGTTGCTACTTACAGAATAGCATCCTGATTCCAGTCTCAAGGAGCTTGCCACCTGGATCCATCCCTGCATTTGCATTTTTCATGTCTCCCAAATTCAGCAAAAGCAGAATTTTGAATTTTACCTCCCTTCTACCAAGAGGTAAAGCAAATGTATCCTAACAGCTGTCAGTAAAGGAGAGAAATACAAAGCAAGTGGCCTGAGCAGAAAAAGAATGGGAGCCCCCAGCGTTCACCTGAGTCAGGGAAGAGGGTAGTGCTGTCTTTTGTTTAATGCTTTGCCTCAACTTGTATCTTACCGGGTGCTTTGTACTCTTGGAAGGTATCATTCACAAGCGGAAGAAAAATCACAATAGGGCATCCTGGCAAATCTGAATCTTGGAAGATGTAGCACTCCTTCAGGTTTTTCTTATCTTCATCACTCAAAGAAATTTTTGGGAATGGGATTTTCTGCTCCGAGTAATATTTGCATGCCTTATCTAGAGACTGGAGTATCACAGATATCAGCATTAGAATTCAGCCTAGCTGTCCTGAGGCCTCAAAATGAATATCTATCATTAAGGTTTGGTGACATAGGGTGGGTTCCTTCTCATCAAGGGTTGGTATACACATTGCTACCCCACATATTAGTCTACCACATGGATTACTAATCACAAGCTTTCAACCCAATAACAGAGTTGGAGATTTCATTTAGGATTCTGCTTTATAAAAGCAGAAGAAATTAGCAGAAGTTTGGGGTAAATCAAGTAATAGTGTAAGTGAAAAAGTCCGTGTTCGATATAATACATAGAATTAATCAGAAAAATAAATCACAGCAAGAAAATGTGTAAGATATTCTACTACATGCTTAGAAGCCAGGAAGCCAGGAGATAAAGTCTGAATGTGCAATTATGTCTCTGCAGGCATTATGGCACAGTGTTAATTTAGATTAATGTTTTACTGAGGAAAGACTAGAGTACTATGCTATACCGTGCCTTTCCAACTAAGCAGGCAAAGATGTTTAATACTACATTTCTAACTAAACTCAGTTTCTGGAGTATAAAGACTCAAATTATTTTTCTCCAAGCCTTTATAGACAGCTAATTAAATTTATCCCCATGAAACTGGTGTTTTGAAGCTACGTCCTCTAATGGCAAGATAATTTGAAAAGAGGTGTATTTAAATGTAGGGCTGACATCACAGCTTTTGAAATGAGGATTTAGACCACTCTTAGCAGATTCATTTCTCTTCTCCTTGAAGAAGAAATCACTAACCTCTTCCAGCGTTTGAAGAAGGGAATACAGTAGTTAAAAACAAAGCAGCTGAATTAAGGAGTAGTTCTAGGTTCTATAGGCAAACAAAATGAGACAGCACACTGTAACATGATCCTCCTTACCGATATATGAGATCCAGTAGTATAACTTAAATATATGATGACATCTACTTCCCTCTGTTGCCTTAAAAGCGGTGGACTGCTGGTATTGATGAAAAATCCAGCATCTATCATGCCCAGGTGATCAGGATTTTGCATCAGCTCATTGGGACGTGAGTCTAACACAGTGTCTAAAAGGAAAATATTTATTGGAATAAGAAATGATCTGTTGCTATTTTGATAGGCGAAAAACCCACAAAGTTGAACTAGCCATCTGTTAGACCTGGTTTAATTTCATTGTAGCAATAGATAAATGTCAAATAGACATGAGAGGGACCTCAAAATACCACCCAAATTCACATTCTTAAAAATATTCAATATTGAGATTCCAAGCAATCTATTTCAGTAATTTGCCATCCATAAGCTATTTCTAATATTTAAAGTAAGTCTCTCCTGCTTCATTTCAATCATTGTTTCATGTTGTATCCATCATTGATATGAAGAACAAAATATCCTTTTCCTTTTTTACGTATAGATTCATGCTTCTCTCTCATTCCACGCCTCTTTGGACTACAAAGCCCCATTTCTTTCAGACTTTCTCTCATAGGTCTCTCTCCCATATTTTCTGGGATTTTTTCAGTCATATCTGCAGTTAGAGGCACAGCCTTGCTGAATTAAGATATTTTCCATGTTCTCATTGTTACTTTAAATTTTGTTCTGTTGGCTGCAAGCCTACCCTCTCAGTATGGACCACAGACATCTCAGCTAAACCACATAAACGCATGCTTATATTTTAAAACAAACTTAAATACCTGGCAACTCTTAGTCTCTTCTCTCCATTCGGAAAAAAAGATAATTTGTTTTCGATTTTTTTTCCCCCATCAACAGATTTATTTCAAAATGTCATCCCAAGACCACTTGGATATGATGTCTCTTAAGTTCTTTTTACCTTTCCATTGACAGAAGTGCTTATTTTCAAAGTAGTCATTATGCAGCTGATAACCCTTCAGGAAATTGTGATGCTGGGCAACTGAGAAACGGTCGGTTAAAGCACCCCGAAGAGCACTGGATAGGGTGCCAGGAGGAGTGTACATGCGAGTCCTTAGCTCATGGGGCCTTGTAGGCAACACTGGGTCTTCATCTAGAGGAGGAGAGAAATGTTGATGAATAACTAATTCATTTTTGTTTCTGGTTGGAATGGTACGTAAGAGATCTCAGAGTTTCACTGAACATACTCTAAAAAAAACCAAAACTGTTCTGGAGCAGAATAGAAGCTGCTGGACAAAGATTTGCTGGTGATCTTGAGGTCTGGCCTAAAGATGGCTCATCAGAAGCGATCTTTAGTCCTGAAAAAGGGAGACCTTAAGGGAACTAAAAAATTCAGAGATTATTCCTTCAGTTAGAAGGAGAGTTGTGTATCCACACATGAAGATTCCATGAAATAGAGGTAAGCATGGACAAAATGGTGCTAAAGCATACACTCCCACTCAGTCAGATGGACAACAAGAGGGCATCACAGGATCTACCAAAATAGAGGACAGCTTCTACCCAGTAATAACCCACTGCTACATGAGTATATGCTTAATCAGTAGAATGAGAGTATCCCAGGAAATACATTCATAATTAGAAATTACAGGAAGTTTCCAGGGTGACTACACGGAGGCATATGTAGATGAAAAGCAGAAATGACACAAGGGGTGGTTTCTTGAAATCACAACCTGCTATACCAGACCTGGTGGCTGAGAGTGCAACAGGAGAGATTTTGCAGTTTCTATCATTGCACAGATGTACTCCTTTATTTTCAGGATGTGTGCAATTAGAGCTACCATCATGTTAAATGATTTAGCAATAAAATTGTGGTTTTTGTATTGCTTCAGAAAACACCCTCTGGGCCTCATTTATCTCTGAGCCAGGATGAATCCAATGTAATAATTACTGTGCTGAGCAATAAAATCAAAATCCAGGAAATATTGATCAGCCAATTGATATACAGGTTGATTTCCTGCACTGGCAGTAAAAATAACTTTACTCTCTGACACAGAGTCTTTGTTCTGTATGGCTGAGTGATAATGAGCAATGACAAAACATTTTCTCTGATATGTGTGACCCCTCTAAAGCTTCCAAGTAAAGATAGAACCTTCCAATCAATAGCATTTTCATAAGTTTAATAATTACAGCAGTATTTCCCTATTTATTCTCTTTTTCTTAGTTCTTATGTTGGGAGAGGAAGTTGCCTTTTTTTTTTTTACAAGGATCCTATGATTCTGGATTCAAGCTAGTTGAAAGAATGATATCAAAAGGCATTCAGAAGACTAAATGGCCATAAATGAAAGGTCTAAAAATTTCTCACCAACTTCATCAATTTTGTCTTGAGTCCATCTCTTCCAGAAATCCTCTGAACTGTGAGACAGTCCCCAGATTTGTAAGAGATTCACAGAAAAAATACTGCTCCACATACCTATAAAGAGAATTATTGACCATAAGAATATGTTTTAACAAGAAACTCTTTTTTTCCTTTTCTTTTGATCTCCTAGATTCATTTTGGAATGACCATAATTGAAATATTTCTAAACATAGAGGCTGTTCAATTTCTCTATAGGCCTCAGTGACCTCTATTTCTGTTGCAGTCAGTTCTTTGCCTCATCTACTGCATGGCTTTGCTGCACAGTAAAGAAATAACAGAACGGGAGAGAAGTAAAGGAGCAAATCCCACTCAAGGAGAACAGTAAGAGCTCAGATAATGCTCAGACATCACAAAAACATCCTTTCCATCCCTGTCTTTCTTATTCCAGATCCTCCTTTTCTACAGACACTTTGGTCAGCTTTTGTGAACCCTGAATCATTTCACACAGGGAAGAAATGCCTGCTCAGCCATTTGGTTTGTAAGAGAAAAACTCACACCTTACCATTTAAGGACTCAGATACTGCATGGGTTTCTGCTCTGCTGTATGCTCTTTCTTCCATCCGGAATTTTCCCTCTCAGACTTTTCACAAGGGAACTGATGGCTTTGCTGGCAAAATATGGCCCCTACAATGCCATCTTTTCATCTGCCATTGTAAATTTAAATACATATTATGATATTATGATCAATCTACTGTAATCGTACTTCCTAATTTTCAGTGGGACACAGAAACCAATGCAGCATATCCAGTAATTAGAAAATGAGTTTCCCAGCAGTGGAACAGGTAAAAAGGACCAACCTGAGAGCAAGCATTTTAACAATATTCCCTGAGGTGCTGCCTATTTAATATCACAGCATGCGTACTGAAATCAAGGAGCTTATAAGCAGCGTGAATGTAAGAAGAGGCGACTGAAACCAAACTTGCACTGCTCTGTGTTCATCTGTTGGTATGTCATCAATTCTGACTACTCTAGTCTAATTCTTTGTTAAAACAGCTGATTGCCTTTACACACAACCCATCGGGACAACTCGGGCATTGACCAGAGGGATTCAGAGACCCTTTGCTTCTGGTCTCATTTCCTGGGCAGCCTACATCTCTAGCACATAGGTTTCTCTATGTGGGATTGACATTACACCCCACAGTGGAAGTGCATCTGCATGTTTCCTGCATTGTCAAAATGTTTGTAAATTGGGGTGCATTCAGAGAGGAATCAGAAGCGTAGAAAATAAGTGTGAAACATTCCTTACAATGGAAGAAGGAGATTTATGGATTTACGTCTTTCACCTGTAAGATGGAATTTCAAAAAGTTTAAGTGTATTGAGACAGTGATAAGTAAATGAAAAAAGGATGGGAGATCTCTTACTGTAAACTTTTGGCTAAGCTACAGTGCATCTCCATTCCAGTAGATGATATCATAGCAGCGGTCAGTAGGCCTGACCAGAAATGTCCACATGCTGCTTACAGCATTGCCCCACCACTCCCTGAAGAGCCAGAGCAATGCAGCACTTCACCTTGCAGGTAGCAGATCCGGGATTCAGGCAGTTTTTTTAACATGCGTCCCATGAAGAACTTGCTTCCAAAATTCTCCGCAGGGATGAATGCGCCATATTTCAGCAGTCCCACCTCGTAGGGGGTGAACTCCACCCACTCTGCAATACCAACACAAAAGGACGCTTTGAGCGCTCTCAGGCTCTCAGCTGGGTACAGAGCTGCTAGGACATAAACCAGTCAGACTTCTGTTTGTTGTGCAGTCTTTGCAAAGTCTAACTGGTAAACAGCCACCTGCAGAGCCAGGCAGCTGAGCTCAGATGTGGTGGCAATGAGGTTTCCTTAATCACAGGGAGGCAGGAGCAGTCTGCCCAGTGATGGTGGCATCAGAAGGACAGAGTGCAAGTAGTGAGTGTGGCAAGGCTCCGGCCCTTAACACCCCATGTGTTGCACCAATCCAGCAGGCACTGGGTTTCACTCTGCCCTTGCATCCATCACCTCTAGGTGGACATACCTCCACTGTTATCAATACAGTTAATAGGATGCATTTCTTTCCCTTGAATAATTCAGGTATGTTCAAATATGGGTATTCAGCTCTAGAGGAATGAGTTTGTTGTAAGTGGCTAGTTATACTCCCCATATATGGTACTAAGGAGGACAGTACTAGTTTTTGACTTTCATGGATGTCTTCTCCCAGTGAGGAGCAGTTGTCTGATATGACTGCAGTATGAGTGAAGTCTGGGACAGAAAGGCTGTAGACCCCATTTTCCTTTTCATTCATAAGTGATTCTTTTTTTTTTTTTCACCTCAGCCATAAAAATTTGATGTGAATTTCTTTTCTTCCTCTTCTCCCAGTCTAGCTTTTTATGCTTATGAAAAAATTAATCAAAACAATGAGCAGAGAAAAAGATTCAGTTGGGAGTAGGCCAGATGCTTTTCCAGTCTTTATCATAACTATGAGGCCTTTCTTGATATTTAAAAAATGAAGCACTTAAGATATGGGCACTTACAAAAAGCAATATTTGATTCTCAGACAAATTCAATACTTTTTTACTGTAGCTAATATCTCCAAAATGGCTTTTCTGGCAGGATTTTGATTCTGTGTGTCTAAAATAGTGAAATAGCTGATAGCTCTTGTATTAAAATTGCATTGAGGTAATGGCTATTTCTCCATAAAACAGCAAACAGACCAGGGCTACCAAGCAGAGAAGAGCAAATCAAATCACAGGTATCCAGTTGCCAGTTTTAGCACCACAGGATCTGAAATATTGCCCTTACCTTTGAAATCCTGAGTACTGTAGTTGTCCCGGACGCAGACTGACACATAGATGGGCAGTGGGTTTTGGCCATCACACAGTGCTTCTCGTTGATCCGAAAGTTTGTGAGGGTCTTTCTGGTTTTGAAGAAAAACTGTTATGTGAGAAGAGGTGGAAACAACTCATCTCAAACTCTTTCTGTATGTGTAATCTGCACTTCAGGTAAACTGCCTGAGAACACATCTGATTTTATCTAAAGGTTAGCCAGAATCTAATGGCACTTGCCAAATTAGGCTGCATTCACAACCTATTCTATTGACATACACTTTGGAGATTATTGACAACAAAAATGTCCGAGAATTTGTTGACATGGAGAACTTCACTCTATTTGGAGGTATGTTCTCTGAACTGACAGGCAATTTTTCTCTCTATTCAGCAGAAATAAGAATAATAAGTAAAAGCAGCTCTCTAAGAAAAAGAATATGTATCATACCCCATCATTTAGTAAGTATTCAATCATAAGCCCCCAGAGATCAATAAATGATGTCCTGTATCCCTCTTCTTTCCGCTGACATAGCTGCTTATTGTAATACTTCATGCGATCCATAGAGAAGCAGCCCATCTTGCATTTGGTTGCTTGTTTCTGGGCTTCACTAATATGTGAGTCGAGGTCCTTCTGTGACCAGTAGGCATCCCTGTATAAGTTGGCCATGGTCCTGGAGAAAGATAAGAGAGATAAGAAAATTAAAAGGAGCAAAAGAAGACTTCAAATTTTCTGCTTTTGGGGACAGAGGTCTACATTTAGGGATTTATATGTTTGTACATGCTTTATTTTTGGTGCTCCGTTCAGCTGAATGATCTTTCCAAATCCTCAACAACTGTTTTAGAGATAGCCTTGAAGGATATGTTATATACTTATTAAAGTTCTTTACTTTTTTTTTTTTTTTTTTTTAAGACAGATTTGCAGCACTATAAGCAATAAGATCACCAGGTAAAACATGAAGAAATAGACTGAATATGTATTTTTTTGCTTGTTTTATGGAATCACAAAACCGTTCACACTAGTCACTGTCTCTTCTTTTTGTATCACTTATTGTTAATCTTACAGTATCGCTATGCTTTATTTTAATCATAGAACCACAGAATGATTTGGGTTGGAAGGGACCTGTAGTTCCAATCCCCCTGCTGTAGGCAGGGACACCTCCCTCTAGATCAGGTTGCTCAGAGCAACCTGGAAACAGGATCAAGATTGATGCCAAGGGCAGCCTTACATCCACAGTAAAAACTTAGGAAGCATTTTGACAGGTATGAGACAAGCATGTATAATTGTCATATGCATATTTAACTGCTGTAAAGGCTCAATTCAAAAGTGCAGTAAAGAACTGCTAATCCAAAATTGTGCATAAAGTCAAGCTAATGTTTAATGGCCTGTAATTGAGAAGGCCTTTAGCCAACCTAGTTTTTCAACCTCACTTTCAAAAGAAGAGGGCCTAAAACTCGCTTTAACGTAAGACTGAATTACGATTTTTTGGAGAAGGTTACAACTTCCAGTACCAGGCTCCTCCTTGGTAGCTATCAGTAGCCCTGTGACAGCAGCTCCATACAGGAGCATCACCCTCAAAATACTGGTCCACCCTCCTGCACGTACTGGCCTTACCATGTGGTGCCAGACAGCCCGCTGATGTAGGTTACACAGTCCAGGAGATTTAATTTCTTGAGTCCCATGAGACTGCCATATAGTCCTGTCATTGACTTTAGTCCACCACCTGTCGTGATGACAGCCACAACAGGGACCTGTTGGACAAAGGAGAATGGACAGTCACACTGATGGCACTCAATGGATTGCCATGGAGTCTGGCCACTGCTCCCAAACTGATCCTGATCTAAAAGCCTGGGTCCCATTCTGGAAGGAGAGGCTCTGAAGCAGCAAGGACTGCTAATTCTGCTTCCCTTTGGATAAACATGTGTTAAGAGATC
The DNA here is from genome assembly GCA_016647715.1 of Pavo muticus. Classification (NCBI taxonomy): domain Eukaryota; kingdom Metazoa; phylum Chordata; class Aves; order Galliformes; family Phasianidae; genus Pavo; species Pavo muticus. The sequence continues at coordinate 1,533,424 of JACDJE010000021.1, read as the reverse complement.
AAATAAAACCTGGGTTCCCGTCCATATCCAGTTTAGAGCAGATGTGGGCACAGGAAAACAAGAAAAAAAAAAGCTTTATTTGACGGTAACAATGTGTTTTCTCTATATTTCCCATCCCTTTGCCACTATGCTCTGTATCATGAATCTACTACTGTTTTCTGAAAGCCCACATGCCAGCCCCGGGAAGAAATACTTCCAGTGTTGCTGAACAACTCTCATCACTATCATTAAGTTACTTTAAAACATAGGATATTTACTTCACAGAATTTCAGAGTTGCAAGAAAGGGAAGGCACTATAACATGTATTCAGTGGAGATGTTTATCCTAAGCTTTCAGAAATTGTGACATTTGAACACTGGAAGAAATCTTTGCTATTTAATGTATTTAATATGCACATAGTATTTCTGAATCAAGCCAGCTATAGACTAGGATGGAAGGGATGGACACACCTCAGGTCTGACAAAGTGCAAATTGAGAGTCAAGTAGGGCAGAACTGCTCCAACTGCTGTTTCTTGAAATAACAGAACTTAGCGGCAAAAATACACAACAGACATGTGACCCATTTTGCTGACCTCTCCTCTAGAAGAGTACACAAAGGTGCTGGAAATTCAAGATCAACCCCCACCACACACACACATACTTCATGATCCTGTAGATCCTCTTGTAGGTGAAAAACACTTTTCAGGGCACTCGCTACATACTTCTTCCTTTTGCCCAGGAAAGCCCTCTCATCCGAACATAAGTCAAACCCAAAGCGCATGTCCAGGTCTTGGTGGCATGAGCAGTTACTAAGATAAACACAGGCACATATTTTACATATTAACAAACTCATATAGATAGATAGACCAAGGATAATCTACCCTTCCCTTCAAGCAGGTTTATGCAATGTGATAGGAACATGAGAATATTCTAACTATTTTTGAAAGAAAGAAAATCATATTAAAATTAGTAAGCTTAACCAGTGGCATTCTATCCCAGTAGCAATAACTAATTAGGGAATAACATACAGCATTTTAATATGAAATATACATATATATTCTTAAACTAAAAGAACTACAAAATTCAAAAATCTATTCAAATGTTCTAAAACGAGTATATCGATTTCCCCTTTCACAAGGAATTCCAGTGTATGTTTTCTCATTGCAAATCTAAGAATAAATACAATTTTTCAAATGTTGGCTTTTGAGCGGCTCCAGTGGGAGCATATCCCCCTCTAGCGGTGAGCATCGCTGAAGAGAAAAATCTGAATTCAGAATTAAATTACTCTTCTCTTCTGCTTTCTAGTTAGGCACAAAAAGAAAAGATCAGTTTGCCCAGTGGTGTGTGTTACATATGGTTATGGATAACATGAAACATCTTCATGTTTCCTATTGGACATAATGAGCATGTCTATAGATGTCAAATCACCAGCCATACCCTCTATCTTAGTTTCTACTCAATATACAGTGTAACTGGATTTAAGAGAATACAAGGTTTTCCACTACTGAATATTGACAGTTAAGATTTTAAAAGTTCATAATTTATTTTTATTTATGATCTCTGATGAAGTTCAATATTTGGTCCTCTCTTTTCCATCTTCTTGTTGTTTGCTTTTTTATTTCTTTTAAGTCAACTTTGTTCTTTTTCAGAATTTCAGAGACTGAAATTAATAAAAAATTACATTATGTGGTCGAAGTCAAAATAATGCTAAAATAAATACATGTTAATCAACCTCTATTGCTGAAAGTCAAATTCTAAGCCTAATTATACATAATATACTGCACACATGTTTTTCAGTTTGCTTATATCCTTTCCATGTGGTTTAAACAAAGTCAAAATCAATAGCTCAAACCTTTAGGAATAGAATACCCCTTACCATCTTTCTGCTTTCACATTCAAATCAAATCTTTTCTCCTGAAAAACAAATATATAAACAGTATGTTTTTATTTTCATTTTAAAGTTTCTTTTTCCCCTTTCTCTCCTGGGGTCAGTGCTTGACTTAGACTCCAGCAAGGTCTGGCAATAACTAAGTCAAATGTCTGAGATTTCTGCATATATTTTTAAGACCATTCATCTATCCTCAGTGGAATATTCCTACCCACAGATCCCAAATGCTTCCAGGCCACATTAACAAACTTCGTACAAAGGATGTTGAGATTGGTGCAGTAGGTCCAATTTCCTGTGTTATTCATGAACTTTTTGCAGCATCCTGAAATACCACTTGTTGTATGCTTCCCATTCTTTATGCTCTGACATGCAACAGATCTTTGAACTCCTGCCCACAGTCCTGCAGTCCTGGAGAGATTGCAATTCTGCACTCATTATTTCTCAGATTTAACTCTGCCTTAAAATTATTATTGCAAACTTCATACTGTTAGTTAACTAACAAAGGGTGCTCTGTTCTAGGGGGATGCTTTTACGGCCCTGAAATCTGACGTTTTCTCACTTCTTTGCATGAGATATTCCCTGGACATCTGTAGATGTTTCTTCACAATAACACAATATTTTACAGCAAAGAACTGTTTCTTATTCTACTTCTTATTATTTTCTTTAATTAATTTCATCAAATGTTATACAACCATATCTACTTTAAGCAATATTCTTATCACATCATTTAAAATTCATATACTAATTTAATATTTTTAATACATTTTATATACAGTCCCTTAAAGGAAATAATTTACTGTAGGCAGATTTATTGTCTTTTCCATAGCTTGTGTTCAAAGGGAAATTTCTCTTCGGACCTTAAGCAAAAGAGGGATCCATGAACATCTCCATACTTCATATGTAGTGAAGGAATCATAATATTTTTTTTACATCCTTGAAAGTCACTCTTTCTGCTACTGGCACATGATGGAGACAAATGAGGAACAACCTGCTTCTATGGAGAAAACAGCCAGGAAACGGAGTTTGTGTTTGTTGGAGTTATGAGAAAAATTCAGAATATTTCTCACTCTCTTGGCAGCCATTTATGGGGACTCCTGTGGGACAGTATTATGGGGGCTTGCAGAAGGAATGATTTCTACTTGAGTGACATTTTGTTCCTCAAGGAAGTGATGCTCACCTCTGCAATTGTCGTTTTCATTCCCATAGGCAGTGAATTCAGCATCAGCACTGGGGATCCTGTTTCTGTACTGAACCTGCAGGTCCACTGGGAAAACAACATGCTTTAGGACAAAAACAGTCATGGGTTTACCCTCTCCAGCTCCTCCCACCTTCTAGAGAGTGATTTATGGTCAGTTCAACATTAAGGCCACTTCCAACGTACAGGGTGGTAGCGCCTCTTCTTTGGCAACATGACATCCAACGTTGGATCAGTGTACTTGATATAGTGGAACTTGGTGGGACCTGATGGGCTAACCACTCCATCAGGGCCCAGCGTGATATTCTGTGTCCCTTCAAAGGACCCTTTCACAGTAAGGGAAAGCTCCTTCTCTGAAAAAAAAAGCAACACACAGAACAAAGCAAGCATATGAGAAAGTCAATATGATTAAACTGGGAAACTGTGCTGTCTTGATTAAAGGTGGAGTGCAGATACCACAGTTGTAGAGTTTGGACCACAACACTGTCTAACAGAAAGCACTCTGAAAGGGGTGTAAGTAGCAAAGGGAAAAAAACAAAACTGAGACTATTTTCTTTAAAAAAAGTACTCTACATATTCTTACTGTTACATACAAGTGAGATATCAACTTTGATGCGGTTCTAATAGATCTTGTTGGCATGTAACTAAAGGATTATGGGATGCAGTCATCGAAGTTTATAACAACGTAATGAATTTGCCTGGTGCTAATTGCGCTGAATAATACAAATACTGTTTGCTTCACCAATTCAATATGTTATATGAAATAGGCACCTCTCACTAGTAGGCTGTTGTTAGATACCAAAGCAATAAACTTACTTGACTTTTTCTGCTGCTTCTCATTCACTTCCACTTCTAAGCAACAAAGTTCACGACACTGTAAAAGACAGAGAACAAGAATAGGTGAGGAAGATCATCACATTTTCTGAAAAAGCACTGCTATTAATAGTGTTTTGGGGGGGTTGTTTGTTTTATGGAATTCACATCACTTTCACACTATGTAATTATGCTTATCTAGTGTTGAGCTTACCCACCAGGCATGGTTCATCTCCCTTGATGGGAATGAGCTAGTTAGGTTATCAACAAGTGGCTTCACAGTCTCTTTACGACTGTACTTAGATAAACAGCAGTATGTTATTGAAGGAGTACTGGTACCAGACGAAAATGGGGGGAAAGAGTGTGTGGCTTGAAATATAGCACAGACAGGAAATAATTGGATACCATTATTCATTCACCAATGAACAGGGAAATAAAATATTCCATTCTCAAATTATCTTAACAGGAAAGGAGGAAGAAAGAACGGCATACTGGCTATCTAATAGTTTACAGTTTTGCTAACCCCCAGGCTTTCCTATCCCTTTGAATTAAGTAAATAGTTACAGACAATTTCTTAAGAAAAAGACACATACCACTAAGATTCCATTTGTAGCAATGTTTTCATAAGGACCGGACCTTTGATATAAAAAGAAAAACATGGCTTTTTAGATCAAACAAATGCCCACCTATCTTTGTTCATGATATTGCTCTTTCTCCACTTCAGAAGGGTGAGTGCCAGAGGAACCCCAGTGGCTACACAAGAAGCTCCTTTCCATGCTTGCTTGGACTGAGTACTGCTCCGAGGGCATCTGCCCCAGTACCAAAGCTGAATGATACACATCATGACTATTTTTTTTTATTATTTTTTGCAGTGCAACATCATGATCATCTAAAATGGAATCTGTGAGTAGGCAGTCAAATTTTTCCTGTCACTGTAACGCAAAGATATTCCACCAAGAACTTGCTTAAACACCGGCATATCACTGTAGGGAAGGACAGCTCTGTGTACTTGCTGATGTGCAAATATAATAAAAGGGGCAGAGGATACAAATTACATGGAAAAAAAATCTGACCATGGTGGAAAAGCCCTGCACTAGAATATCAAACACACTGGCATTTCGTTGGGCAGAGAAGAAAGAGAATTTGCAGGAGCAAAATGGTGCTACAAGTGAAAAATTTAGGTATACAAAGGAAACCTAACCAGAATGGTTCTGCATTAGAAGTCTGCCCAGTGCTCAAACAGAAACAGTCTTGAAAAGATTGATACATTTGCATGCACACATAAGCTTATGTGCGTGCACTTAGCCTTCTGAATTGTCTTGCAGAAGATGAAGTCTGACAATATTGATGGAACAGACAATGCTGGGAAATATGCTCTGAAAGCAGCTAAATACAGAACAAGCTGGCAGGAGGGATCAGCCAGGTGTTTCACTCCAGCAGAGGCTGCAGTAATGGTACTGAAGAAGAATGTTTCTTTTTAACAGAAATCCCACAAAGTGTGGAATCCAGTGCTGTTTCTGTGTTTTAGCAAACAATCACTACTGCATTTTTTAAAGAATCAGCATTATCACTTACAAGGCCTCCAGTTTGAATTCAACTTCTAGCTCCTCCTTGGCCTGAAAACAAGAACAGGAAATTAAAGGAAGTAGTGTGATGCTTTCTCCCTTGTCTAAACCCAGGTAACAAGTATGCAATATTGAAGTAATTGGTTGCAACGTACAGCCTGTGATAAAGATATCAGTGTGGAACATCAGAAACAACCATTTAAAATCAGATAGTTTCATGATTCCTTCCTCACCTACTTCCTTCTACTAGGTATATCAAAACAATCTGTATTTTTATCTCTTACTGAAGATGCTCCAGTAAGACAATTTGCAACTTGTTGTGCTGAATTCTGCCTTTCCCTCCTACCTATTCTTGGCTCTATTTAGCAGTGATGAATTGTTCTTGCTATTAGCTTGGAAGCTAAAGGTACTTTCCACTCATCACTTCTAACACAGTAAACAAAGACTGATATTATTGAGTAATTTAGTTAGAGTTATGCAACTCCCTGCAAGACAGTGCTGATATTTGTGAGTTATTTGTAAGCGACCTAGTATGGGTACCAGAAAAAACCTGTAGCAAGAAGTTGTAAGATATGTCTCCAATCTCAGCTATAGATCTCAAAGGAAATCAAGTCTCTTTTTCCCATTTTACAGATGGCTAGATCAGTTATTCATAGCCCGGAAACAGCACTAATTCCCAAACAGTTGTCAGATGGCTTTGCACCAGCTGAGGTATCATTGCAGTGCACTGCAAAGGACATTGCTGGGATGCAAACAGGGGCTATTTCAGCTTTCCTTCCTGGCATGGCTTCAACTTGGCAGTAGATAAAATCAAAGAGGCAGAGGGCAGTGGCTATGAATTACATGAGAAAAAAGTCTTTACAGATCACTCACTTTGCAGCAGCTGTAGAGTCTTGCTGTGGCTCAGAGATAGCTCAGTCAGATCCCTCCTCTGTATACTGCACTGTTTCAGACATTCGCTCCTTAATCATTTATAAAAACACCACCAGGAGGGGCTCAGGCTTTCCAACCCAGGTTTATGACCACAGTTTTTGCTTACATTTATATTTTGAGTGGAAGTTAACATACCAATCATTGGGATAAGTGTTCCATTGTGGATTTAGAAATCTCACTCCAAGTTTTCGGAATTGTTCTAGTTCCCCACTAGTATCTTGGTTGCTGTATTTTAAACCTATTGGAGTCACACAGTTTTTGAAGAAGAATCAAATTGGAGCTGCAGTTCCTGAGTTCAATCCCAGGAAATAAAACAAGGATACCGTGATAAGAGTACCAACTAATGCTGACTTCTGGCAGTCAAGTAGCTGTAGCCAAAAAGGACTACTTCATGGAAGATACCATAGAGAAGGGTTTCAATAGACTTTGCCAGAGATGCGGAAGTAGGACAAAGCAGTGCAATACATAGGGCAGGAAACTGAAAAATTACATTTTATGGATAAGGCTTGAAAACTCAAGTATCTGTGCCCTCTACACCCCCTCCTGCCAGATCTTACAGACACTGATCTCACAGAGCTCACCGTTGAGCTGGGCTTGAAATATAGGAGCACTGTTCTATCAATTGGAAGTTTAGCAGTATCAAAGAGTGTACAGAGGAGATGGTCATCTGGTGTAGCAAAATCCTCATCATACACTGTCAGCTCCAGCACATTCTGGAAAGATAAGGAGAGGGGTTTTAGAGTTTCTAAAGTCTAGACAACACTGGCTGTAGAGAAGGAGTACTGAGGATGTGTGTGAGAAGAAAATTAGAAGAATTGTCATCTCACCTGGGAGAAACATACTGTAATTTTAAAATGGATTCTTCCCCTGAGCAGCTTAACTGCTGCAACACGCGTAATACATTGTCTATACTTACACAGCAGCTTCTTCATCTCCTGAAGTCTCTACCTACTTTGCACTAACTGGTACGAGTCCCTTAGTTTCCCTAAAACTGAGTAAAGCACTCTCTGACTCTCCAGTAACACTGGCCCAGATTTCATGATGAAAGCTAGACAGACAGGAACCATCTTGAATTAAACACTCTTGAATAAAGCCATTTTTTCATCACGTCATACTACTACAAAAGCCAGTTTTTGTAGATTGGAACTTCAAATATAGAGAATATATGCTTCCAACATGCTTCCGGGTTCACAGAAGGCTTATTCACCCACTTTGCTGAGAAGATACTAGGGAGGATATATCAGAAGTGGGTGCTATCTGCTGTTGCACCTCCTCACTGTTCAACAGCACATTAGTTGTATGGCACACCAGTTACACACCAAACCTTGTTTCCCTTCACAATATAATAGTTGAGCTGCAATGAAAGACCATGTGGAGATGGAATTGTACAAGAAATCTGAATTCTGTGACCTCTTCTTATTCACATCATTTCCAACAAACTCTACGGAATCATTATTGCTTATTTAAGGTCTAAGGTTTTCTGTCCTAATTTAACTCCGGGCTCTGTAGCTATGCCTCTATGAGCAGTTTAAATAGAATCATTGAATGTTTCCAGGCACTGGAACTCATTTAACATTTTTAACAGTCCCTTATCATATACTCTTTCTCTATACTGAACTGCTGGGACAGTTCAGGGGATAGGACCCACCAAACTCAGACATCTTCAAGCAGACAGATTTGGTTCCTTACCTTGACTCTACTCTGGATCCTGAAGTAGAAGGTTTCATTCCACACTGGGTCATTGGAGTTTCTTATTGTTTTGGTGCGGCACTTTTCAATTGCTGCCGTAGGCAGCCACAGTGAAACATAGCAATCAGCCTGGCTTACTGAGCAGGGAAAGAAACAGAGCATTGTTAATGTGAAAGTAACCAATGCTGCATGAAACTAAAAAGGTGACTGTATGGTACCTACAGCAAGTGTGATTTATTTAAAGGCAGAAATGCCTGAGATAAGGCAACTTTTTCCAAGATATTTTCCGAGAGGGGAAAAAGCACACGGATGATAAGATGCAAAACTTTATGTCACACAGACAGTTCTTAATAGTAAAATAAGCAGACACCATGTAATGCAAAAAGTACCTAATTCTGAGAATGGACATCTTTATGTAAGAGAAGCACAAGTGATGGTAACAGTAAATGGAAAGTACTCTTCAGCAGAAGGTAAGGACTCTACAGGCAGGTCAGAGGAACAGAGCTTGCACATCCACTTATGGAGAAAAGCAAAAACTTGCCTTGCTGCAACCTCTTCTGGTCTTACCCAGCTTCCATATTTCATCTTGAAGTAATATATAGAGGTATGTATGTGTATTTTGTATTTATAATATCTATAATAATGTGTATAGCATTTACAATAGTAGTATGTAGGTGTACATATTATGTTTATGTCTCCCCAGTGGGGGCATGTCAATTCAGCCTGGTCAATCTTGTATGCTTTGTATGTTTTTCCTTGCTTATGCACATTCGTACACCTCTGAAGGAGGAACAAAATGTCCCACATGCATCTTTTTCAAGTGAAGGAAGATGCTTGACTTTTTTTTTTTTTTTCACTTATAGAGAGAGTTGATCTAAGACCTAGCTTTAAGGTCTACTTTTCAAATTCCAGTATTTAGTTTACACATTTTCAGGAAGTATGCCTGTCTTGGACTGGCTACTCTGAGAAAGTTTCATCTGGAAAAGGTTAGCTTTTGCCAAAAATGAGACAGAAGGAAAAACAATAGGCTTTATTCATACTAAAAATAAAATAAAATTCTTAATAATTTCACTGCCAAAAAATAACCCTTTCCACCTTTCCGCGGAGTTGAAGAAATAAGCTAACCCATGGTGAATCTAATGAATATATATCCCTCCCAGAGACTTGTATGAGCATTGATCTGTTTCTGTATGACTGTTTGTTACTTTATTTTTGGGATTCTGATCTCCGAAATTCTATGCACATAATTCTTAAAAGAGTTTTGAAATTGCAAAAAATCATGTTTGGATACCCTAGAAGCAATGATACTAATTTTAAAATGCAGTTCCATATGACTATTGTATGACTTTATGTTTATTACTGGAGATCGATGCCTACTTAGCCTACAAAGTACTCTGCTCGACTGATGTGAGTCATCATTCTTGCATATTAACTGTGCTTTGAGATACAAAGCATATCAAACAATCCTTAATTATATGAGTGGGTGCAGGCATACTAGTCAGCTGTGTATTTAATTCAAAATATTACTTCAGTTCTACTTGCACAACCTCTTTCTGCAATCTGGTTATTTGTAATTCCATCTTGCCACCTGACATGCAGAAGAGTGTAGACAAGTCCTTGATGAAATTTTTCTGGTTTATTGCATCATCACACAAGTGCCACAGCCACGGGCAGGGAGGGAGGTGCAAATGTAGAGAGTGTGACCCAATGATACGACCTAAGATATGGCAGTTTTATCTCGCTCAGAGCTGTGACACAGGAAGTCCTCTGATACATCTTCTAGAAAAACATGACTACCACAGGGGAAGATGGAAATAGTATTGCACAGTAAATCTAGACCTTCATCTTTCAGAACATGTTCCCAGGCTCTTCCTGTACATGAGGCTGTAGTGACAACTGCTGCCATTCATACTGAAATAGGAGAATCTAAAGACTGCAGGGTTATAGTTTCCCTTCTATGCTCACCCTGAAGCTAACTTCTTTCACCCTGAAGCTACCCTTTCATGAATGGCCACAAACAGAACTGCTAACAGGTCTATTTTGTGTTTAATATATCTCCTTATTGCACATGGGCATAATGCATGTTCTTTAACTCCACAGTGCTGTTTTTCTTTCCTGCTCTTGTCACTTCTCTTCCATATGACTCTCAACTGCAAGACTGCTGCACAAGCATTAGAGAAGGGACGAGGAATCCATCTCTCTGCACCTGCTTTGAAAGCCTTATCAGAGTAATTAATTGTGACATTTGTCTGATGGTGATGATTTTAGAAAGCTTTTTTTTTTTGTTCATTCTATCTGTGTCAGAAACATTACTGTAGGGGACAAAAATGTTTGCTTTTGTCAGTCACTCTTCCCAAGGTTCTACAACGTAATGGCAAAATTATCCCTTGCTTTTGGAAATAGGGGAAGCTTATCATGATAGCAGGAATAGGTATAGCAGCAGTAAGGGCACCTGGCCATAGCAGCATTCAAGAGATTGAGTCTGAAAGATTGATGGGAGAGAGACAAACAGATCCACCAGATCTACTCCACCAGGCTTTTTATATATGTCAGCCACACAGAGGTACACTTAGGGCTAGGGGGTGAACATGCCATGGGACAGAGTGAGAAGGATCAGTGACACTGAGCAGTGCCTACTCATCAGTTCCTCAGCTTCATTTCTGCTTATTAGGAACTAAACTTAGAGAATAGTGGAAGTATGTATAAATTCATGAAACACGCTTTCTATAAACGTATGAGAAAAAATGTAAATTTACTGGTGGGCATAAGGATATAGAATTTTTCATCCATACATGTAAAAACTTTCCTTTCTTTGGGAGAAAGTACTTATCCTCAAAAGCACATTCATTCTTCATCAGGAAAGGGCTAGAATAACATTCAGCAAAACAGCAGGAAGCAACAAGGGCTGATCTGGTTTGTAACAATTAGTTTAAATAAACACTTGATCATTTTAGAAACACTTGCAAAGGGTTGCTGTACTGTTATGAAAAAAAAACTTGTTGCTGGTACCCTAGATATCACTTAACTTTTTTTAACAATACACTATTTTACGTTCTATATACATACTTCTATTTAACCTTTCATCCTTGCATGATTAAACAGATCCTGGCTTATGGAATAATCAGCCAAAATTATTTATTTGGATAAATCCCAGTGATAGCATCAACTTGAATTTTCTGATGGTTGCTTTTGTATTTACAGTGCCCAGTTATCTCTGAAGTGCTTTCAGGAAAACAAGATGTTTGTAGGAACAATCAGGATACTTACAAGCATCCATTCGCTGGAGATTTCTCATTCGGATGATCCTTACAGTTAGCAGGTAGCAGGGAGAGGATTCTATCTGGAGAACAAAGATAGAGAATGGAGTATGAATAAATCTTCAGCAGGAAAAATAACAAATGAGCAACCTCACCAAGTGCTATAAGACCGTAATGCATTCAGGAAAAATTATGCCAAGAAGAAAATCTGCAACAGTACAGCGTAAGAGTATGGTGCAAAGACAGCTGCAGTGGGTCAGAGCAGAGAGCTCAGGATCCGCTGCCTCACCGTGGTCCTGGTGGGTCTGAAGAAGACAAATGGAGAGCGGTGTTTCCTATAGCCATTTTCCAAGTCTGTTACAACTTGAAGTTTAAGGACTTTCTAAGCCAGATGTGGCTTCTTTGTATTTCACATAAGCATCTGCTATTAAAGAAGTACTGTTTGAACATTTTGCACATTTAGCTAACTTTTAATATGTCACTCTGGGAATCTGGATGGTGCATTATAGCAAAGAAAGAAAGAGAGAGAACCATGTCAACTGATACTGCATGCAAAATGCTAACAAATTTCCTTACTCTGAAATCTCAGAGGTCAGTTATATGACACAGCTACAATAAGTCTCTTGAACAGTATAAATGTTTGGTAAGCAGCACGATGGAGTTGTCAAAATGCCAGCAGTCCTACTCAAAGTTACAGTCACTTGAGGTAACAACCTATGAGGTCCTATCATACTAAAATGAGCTCTGTAGAGAATGGTTGTCAACTCACACCATGAACCCTAAATACTGCTCACAGAGAGGTGTTTTTGACTTCTGCTTCAAAAACACAGAACAGCTTCCCCCCAGTATCTCTCCCTCTCTTTTTTTTCCCCCCTTATAATTCTACAGGACAAAAACAAACAAAAAATAAACAAACAAAAAATCCATCATAAGTAGAGTTTTTCTAAATCATGAGTACAACATAAACTAATGCCAAACAACAATTTCCAAAGGATATAAAGGCTAGGGAGTTAGGTATGGGTTGCCTTTGGAAAAGAAATAAAAATAATCACTCCCTTCAAAAACCATACAGAAGGGAAGTGCTTAACATCCTTTGGTTCCTTTGAATACTTCAGTCATAATCTTCTATAAAAAAGTCTCCCTAGATTTTGTGACTGCAGGCACCTCTTCCTATTTACTACAGAGGGTAACGTGATTTCCTTCTCCCAAGGAAGGTGATTTCCTGCTGGTTTATTCCAAAAACTTGCCCCTGGCTCAGTCATATCTGCAAAAGTCTACTCTTAACAAAGCCAATAAATAAATCAGCATTTCCTGAAGCTGTAACACATGGTCATTTCCTCAGACTCCTAGAAACATTTCCACCTGCACAAGTGGTTACAGCGAGGCCCTCCAAACCACTATGTTCGACAACTGCTATTTTTATAAACTAGTTTCCTCTCATGTAGGAGCATCCTTCCATTTCTATAGCACTCCAGAGACTTCCTAGAGTGACTATAAACAAGCAGACAAAATTGATGCTAAGACTGATAAAGAGCGGCTGGAAGAATCTCACTTAAAACAATATGTGAACCATTGCCAAAAACATTTTTTTTTTTTTTAATTTAGAACAGAATAAAAAGGATTTTATTTTCAGATGGGAAGATAATTAATTATCTTCTGGTACTAAACTAGTTTCCTCTCATGTAGGAGCATCCTTCCATTTCTATAGCACTCCAGAGACTTCCTAGAGTGACTATAAACAAGCAGACAAAATTGATGCTAAGACTGATAAAGAGCGGCTGGAAGAATCTCACTTAAAACAATATGTGAACCATTGCCAAAAACATTTTTTTTTTTTTTTAATTAGAACAGAATAAAAAGGATTTTATTTTCAGATGGGAAGATAATTAATTATCTTCTGGTACAAAAATTGCTTTTCCTATGTGTGTTTAAAGCTCTCTCTTCTTTTACGCTTTATGCTTTGGTAAGGAGTTACGCTGAGATCTTAAAAAGGAATTCTGCTGGCCCGTCTCTACATACTGCAAGAAATCCTCACCTCCCTTTTTGTAGTACTTCTTCATGAAAATCACCCTCATCAATCTACCTGCCTTCTATTTCAAGCGTTCTGAAGGAAGAAAAAGCATAACAGGAGCTGCCAGGTTTGCAAGCAATAACTGATGGAGCGGTATGTCCTCACAGTTACCCCCATGCAAAGACACTGGCTCACATTTCCAAACCAGCAAGGCCGTATTAATGCAGCTCTCCACCCATTTAATTAACACTTCTTCTTAGCTGGGTAATTAGCAAAGGTGGAACACCACACTCACATGCTAGGAATGTGCTTGGGCACCTTGGAGCCCAGCATATGCCCTAGAAGGCAGAAACTCACTGTTTGGCAAGATCTGCATAAGCATGGAGCAATTCCTGCAGCTGTTTATATCAAGAGAACTCAGGGATGGTACAGGGTGCTGCCAGCTCATGCATCTGTTCCATTTATGCTGGAAGCTCCCTTGCTTGAGTAAGAACTGATGGATTCAATATTTGCAAAGCAATTTGAGATTCTTATCTAAGACACATTCTGGAAGAGGGTTTTTTTGTTGTTGTTGTTTTTTGTTTTGTTTTTTAATGATAATCAGTTGCTGTCATCTGATCACTTGTCCCTTGGTTCCCGGGTAATGATTTTCTAATGTGCTGGCCAAATTTCCACAACTGACATGGGAAAAATCAATTCTCTGACATGGGTTTCTCAAACAGACATCCTAAGGTTTCACAAAACATCATAGAACCTACAGAAATCCAGTGCACCACTCATGCTGCAGGAGAGGCAGGTGCCACAAGCCAGCTACTACAGAGAAGCAGCAGCCAACCTGCACCCAGCAGCTGGAGGGCACCTATAGCAGCTCTCTGACAGCCCTGTGGTATCAAAACCAAGGAGAATGGAAATCACCTGAAGGTCTTCTTCTGCTCTCTGGAGGATTTGCTATTTTAATTAATTCCAGTAACTTATTAAGTGAAATTAATGTATTTAAACAGCATCTGTGACAATTGTAACATGATGTATAAGAGTTTAGTTATACAAAGAAAATACCAGCTATGTATGCATGAAGAAAATAGGCTGCACAGGGAAGTAGTGGAGTCATCATCCCTGGAGGTTTTCAAGAAAAGGGTGCATGTCACACTTGGTGACATGGTCTTGAGTGGTCACAGGTATGAGTTGATGGTTGGACTAGATCATCTTAGTGCTCTTTCCAACTTTAATGATTCTTTGATTCTATGAAAAGGATATAAGTCCTGTTATTCAATCTATTTAAAACCTATCATGACCTTTTTACATGTAAATGTTACTGCTGTCATCATGCTCCACATACTGAGGAGCTTTTTGCAGTGCCTTGCATGGTGGAAGACACCAAGCAGAATTGAGTCCTGGAGCAAGGAAGGGCATGCTACAACTATTGTTTAATGCTGTCACCAAATATCATTATTTTTAATAAGAGCAAGACTGGGGTGGCTGGTCTATGACTTGTTTCACTGATTCTTAGTCTATCACCCTGACGTTAGTTCAGCATTTCCAAAATTGTGCTTGTGTGTGCTTTATGTTTAAGTGCTATAACACAACTGCAAGCAGTGTAGCACACTGAGATACCAGCTCACAAACAAGGCAGGGCATTCATTGCCAGTTTCTCTGTGCTCCCAGGGAAATCAAGTTTTGTTGGAGTTCTCCAAACAGCAGCTCTCATATTCTCTTCTTCCTCTTTTCCACCACTTCTCAAATGAAAAAATAACTCAGTATGAAACTTGACACCATATTACTGTGTTGGTGGAAATGAAGGATTCCTCCATCATACGAATAATCCAACTTTCTCCCACTCAGTCTAGCAAGAATCTCAAAACAGAAATTTCTCTGTAGTGAGTTCAATGGGGATTCCAAGCAGGCTGCATTCCTGGCATATTTGTGTGTCCCTAAGTTTATCCTAGCCCTCCTTAATGTCACGCTCACATTTACAAGTAGGTATGTGTGGCATGCAGCCATCTCAAAAAGTGCTGGTGTTAATACAGCACTATTTTAGCTGTATAATACATCCTGTCACATCACAAGTGGCTCTAACACTGCAGTTCCTCCTCATGAGTCCATGAAACCAGAAGATGCTTATTCTTCTTTACCTTTTTTAGATCTTTTTCTGTCCATGGCTTTCCTCAGCTTCTACATTTCTTCATCTAGCAGACTCTTCCAGCATGGGCTATTGCTAACAGCATCTTCTGTGCTTGTGGTACCAATGATACAGACTACCACCACTCCATCATATCTACTGTAGATTACTCTAGTCTCAGAGTTTCCCAAAACTATTATTAAATATATATCACATTGGCGCATATTTTGGTTTTCAGTGTTAGCTGCCTGTTTTAACATAGATGTCTAATCAGTTAGAGGAATATGGTACTTGCTTGCCCAAAACAGAGAGTAGTCATCCAACACCACTGATTCCAGAGAGGAGAATTTGCTCTTCAACCTCCAGAGGCAGACAACATATATTCAGTATTGAATATAGCCCTTCTTAGATTGGTATGTATTCCAAAGTCATTCTAAGCGAACAGAAATATCATGCAGAGTTCCTGAAATTCATCTTCAGTGTGTGTGATGAATACTATCTCATTATCATACAGTAGCTTTCTTGCAAGCCAGTGTTCAGCTGTTAATTTTCTATATGAAATATGGAATGTTTGTCATCTGGTCTTGTGAGGAGGTGGCCTCTTTCAGGACTGGATGAAAAAGCGTGGTGAGGAAGCAGAGAAAATCATGTGCCAAAATGTGTTGATACAATTACCTATGGTAATATGCAACCACACTGCATGCTATTCTACAGGCCATCCTGCGAAGATTAGATGAGATTTTAAAAAACAACAACAACAACAACAAAAAAAAAAAAAAAAAAAAAAAAGAAACCACAAAACTTGAAGACAAGAAATTTACATTTGCAACCATTGGAAAAGGCCATTTCTACAGATCAAGTTGAAAGAAAGAGTGCTCTCTATGAAAACCATGAAAAGATCTTCCTTTCCACCCATACATTTTTCTTGCAGTAACCCAGTAATAATGCCTGCATCATCTACTGGCACAGCAGCCTTTCCTGGCAAAGATAACTTCTCCACTAATGTCCTCCTGCATTCCCGGCCCAGAGAAGCATTCTGTTGAGATGAAATCATGCACAGGATGTCACCAGGGCACTCCTTTCTTCATCTCCAGGTGCCAATTTAACTAGATGGTAGCCAGGGACCAAATCAAAAGAACTAAAATACTTTACTGCCTATGGTGTATCTAGAACTGGGGGTGTATGAAGAAATGCCTATCTTGACCTATCTGTGAATCAGGTCTCAGAGTATACGCCCTGGAGTTTCTACAGGGTATTTCTTCAGGTGTAATGGGAATGCTTCAGGTTGTGAACATCATTCAGTCAAGCTAAGTGCCAGTGTGCTGGAGTCCATCTACCACCGCCATGGGAGATGCCAAGGGAACTCACTGTAGCGTGATTCTTGGGTTGAGAATGGCTGGCTGCTGTGTTTGGTGATGCCCCTGAAGTTCTTCCTCATTCCTGAGGAACCAAAACTCCATGCTGGAAAAACAGCTGCTCTAATTGCTTCCTCCCTTTATCTCCTCCAGACAGTGGGGCTGTGCATCCTCAGCTGTTGGCTGTGCGGGGAACTGGGGAGCGCTGAGGAGGCAGCTGTCAGCATCACTGGCTTTCACAAGCTGCATGTTACATGTTTAGGAACATAACTTCTTATCAGATCTTCCTTTCGGCATTGTTAGGAGAAGTCTTGGCTGGATGTTGTTGGAATCAAACTCTTCCTCAGCCAAATGGAAACACTCCTTTCATGCATCCAAGATAACCTTGATTTCAGCAGGGAAAATTCACCTGTGCCAACAGCAGCATGACAAGTACAGATAAAGCCACAGATCATTGTGTGTCTTTCAGATCATTGCTTCCTCATACAAATAGCAGTCATGGGCCACAGAATACTTCAGGAATAACAGTGTGCATATAGTACTGTGTTTGAAATATGTTTCCAACAAAGAAAATTTCAAATATTGATAAATACAGAATGGGTACTCAGTGCTCAATGATCCTGACTTCTGCAGAGGTTTACTATCTGACAATTCAAGCTAGTTTCTCATTCGTTTCAGTATGTTAACATTGTTCTCCATCTTTTAGTATTTGCAGATGTTCCAAACCAGATTTTGTTCTGATTTTGAAAAATAGATCCATTTGAAAACATAGAGAATCCAACTACACATACAAAACTATTTCTGTAAATAAAATTTTAGCCAGAGGAATAAGATAGATTGCCAGTAAAAAGGCACAGCCCTTTAGTCTGGTTTTGCTCTTACCAACCAGAATAAACATGAGAGAAAAACACTAACTGGGTTAACCAGCAGAAGTTTGAGACTCATCTCACATTACTCCTGATAGCTTTAAAATGGGTGTTGACATCAGACAGCTGTTAGGTATTTGTGGAGTCTCATCCTAAGGCAGACATTACCACAGGACACTCACCACACTCTGAAAAATCTCTGTATGACTACTGATGCTGAGGGGAATCCAGAGGTCTATTTAATGCAGAGATGTTTTATGTTTCTGATGTCAAATGTGGGTAAGAGAGAGTTTATTTCAAAACTAAGAACTGATGGGAAGTGGCTTCCTTTGACTTTGCAAGGCTTTATTTTTGAAGTGGGAGGCATGCTGGAGTGCATCATTTCAGCAGTGGGGACTCACGCCTGACTCAGCTCCTGGTTCACTCCAAACTCAGTAGCAGTAAGTGCTGCTGGATATCACAACAAAATCTCGCCTGTATGAGAGGCAGCAGCTGAAACCTCCTCCTAACCTTGCCACGCAGGGCAGCAGCTCCAAAACCCATCAGAAGACAGAGCTGCTTTGCACACATGTGAGGGTTTAACCCATCCCTCTTCTGTTAAAGGATTGCTGTACTCATAGCTACATAAACGCTGCAAGAAGGACTCTTTGCTCAACAGCAAAATGTAGTACCACTGTCCTGAAGTATGAGGTATCTTAGCCTCTTCGAGACATGGCTCCTGCTGTATTCGGAACTTTACTCCCATTATTTCACTTCTC
The DNA here is from genome assembly GCA_016647715.1 of Pavo muticus. NCBI lineage: Eukaryota > Metazoa > Chordata > Aves > Galliformes > Phasianidae > Pavo > Pavo muticus. The sequence continues at coordinate 1,514,999 of JACDJE010000021.1, read as the reverse complement.
TTCCTCCAAATTAATTGTCATATGAGACCTGCTGCAGTCCTTAAACATTTTAATATAAACACTGATGCCTGCAATACCAGATCTGGCTCTGCCTGCATGAAACAAAGTACCAGTTCAGGCCTGAATAATATATATTTCTTAACACAAATAAAAATCAGCATGTTGGTGTATAGACACATGCTGATTCCTCTTAGCAGGTGGGAACTCTCATTTAAATCTTTTAATGTTTCAGTGACATTTACATTTGAAAAATACTTAGCAGAAGATAAGAGCATGCTTGTGTCCTTCACACAAACAGATGATCATGCAGATACATACGACAGAGGGCTATGTTCTAGTCATAGAAGAAAAAACTGTGGTTGTGTAACCCAGATGCAAGAACATGCAATACATTTTGAAACATGAAAAATCATCTTTCTATAAGAGACAGGTGTAGAGTAGTGGTATAAAAGAAGGTTGTGATTTTATACACATAAGATATTTCTTTTGGTCCACTGCTGTCACAGCTGCTCCCTCAAAATCTCACTACCACGAAAAGTTTTTGATCTTAGCTTATATCCTGAGCAGATAATGTAAAAACAAACATATCACTGTGTGGGATTAAGAAATGGAGACAAGAAGTCACCTGTCATGTGCATAATTATCACAGGTAGTTATAATCCAGGAACTCAAATCTTACTGCTTTCTTTCTTCACGAGTTTGGGTTCCTTCTCACTTATTTAGTAGAAAGCATTGTACTAAAGACTCATCAATTCATTGTTTCTCAACATATTTTACTATCTACAAAATTCTTCATCTAATGTATGCCTCAAAGTTTCAGTATCCCTACTGCCTGTAGACGAGAGAGACTGTAAGCTAAATATCTGCAAGACTAAAGCATGGAAGACCCCAAACTTGTGGAACATATCCTGAGAGAAAACAGAAAAATCTTTATGTGACATTGATTTACTTTTAATACAAATCCTAGTATTGGATAAATAAAAAATTTTGAAAAGTGTAGTGTATGTGAAGAAGTAAAAATACTGGAAATGGGAATGGGAATTTGCTGTAACTTCTTGATGCTAAAACTGTACTCAGATTACCTGCATATATATACATACATATATATAGCTTATTGCAAGGCACTCCTGTCTGCTCTTTCACAGTGCTGTTTTAACTTCCAGATAAAGCTCCTTTTTCAGCTTTATTTTGTTTCAGGAGAACTTGTCTGAATCAATTATAATGCACATTTCCATAAAACCACCTGTCTCAAATTCAGATGCTTCTTGGGATGACATTGCTATATGTGATTTATATCTTCACTTAAACCTCTCTTATCCTGATAGATAGGAAGCAATGTCTGTACTTATTTCACAAACGGCGAAGTAGTAGAATGAAAATCCTCATTGAAATCAATAATTTCTAACAAAAAAAAAATTATTGATCAAATACAAAAAATAGTCTTAGTACATTCAAACAGTGCTTCTTTAGCAGAATTCTCCATTACATTTTTTTTTCCTCTGATGTAGTACAGAAGTCATGCAAAATCAGGGATCAGTATTCCAGAACTCTCCCCTAAACTGCTAAGCTAAAGATTGCACTGGCAAACCATTGCAGCAGAACATGAATCACTTACTTTTGGACATTTCATTTATTAAAATCACTGCAGAATTGGAAATACAACAGTGGATTTCCTTTAAAAATAACTGAAGGGTAAAAACAGAATGCAGATATTCTGTATACTTCCAATTAAATGGAAAAGAGAAATACAAGTGGCTGTACTAAATATCATAGACTAAATTTATCCAAACAATAAATCTTAAGATGTTTTCCTTGTAACACTCAAATTGCTGCCATCATTACTTATCTGGCTGAGCCTTCTCTCCTTTCAGCAAAACAAAACCATCAGCCCTCTTTTGTTAAAAATTCCCTTATTTACAATACCTTAAAGTCACCTTTCCCAGGTTCAATACTTCTTCCACCTTCTTCTTGAGGTCCAGCACCTCCAGAATAACCATAAGGGTCCAAAAAGTCTGCATCTTCTTCACCCTGAAGAAATAATTGATAACATTAAAACAACAACGGTATTAGCAGGCTAGACTATTAACTCCAAATTTCAGTAACTCATGCTGAAACCCCAGCTAGAACAGCTGTTGGTTATATCTCATTGTGGCACAATGCTCAGCATAATGAACAGATGTTTTAAAAAGTTTCTAAAATGTGGGGTAGCCCCTTTTGAAATGCTTGCTAGGAAGACACTATTGTGGGACATTTTCTAGAAAATTGTTGTATTGTTTGTTTCATGAAGTGATGTGCCTTCATCTAGTCCAAGAGCACAGAAAACAATATATAATATAATACAGTTAAAATCAAATGCAAATATTGAAATGATCCAGAGAATGCAAAAACAATTTGGAACAAAGTGGGAATGTGGAAATTAAATTAATTCCCACTCTCTATTCTTTATCCTGTCCATAGCTCTTTTCCAAGAACAATAACGAAAAAGAGGTTGTTATTTTAACCATAATGTATCAAGGTTTTGATACTGATATGGAAATACTTGGTTTTTAACAAGAATAATATTTGATTCTGAAAGAAACATGAGCCCTTTTGTTTTTTCTAAAAAATGTGAAATACAGAAAACTTTTTTTGTGGGGGGAAGTGAAACTGGGTCTAACCATTCACTCCCCTAAACATTATCTCCTTCCATGTTCATTTTTTTCTACTATCTGTCCCCTTGCTAGTCATTCTTCTCCAATTTTGCCTATAAAGCTGAAATCTTTGGCTATAGTGACAGCAGAAGGACTTTTGCCACTGATGGTCATGTAAGTAAACATTTCACCTTAAAATTTCTTTATGCAGAGACATCAGTGCCTGGTCTCATCAATCAGTATGTACAGTTTCATGTACATAAATACAATCATAAAGCGGGATTTTGTTTTCTGTCAAACACATCTTAATTGGACCTTAAACAAAGTTTTAAAGGGAATTTCTTACCTCTAGTCCTTTGGTATCCAATGGCATCATCGTCTTCCCTGGATACACATAACTGAGTAATTCTGGCACCTCCACGGGCAGCAGTTCCTGAGACATGTTTGTAGGATTTATTCCTGTAGGAGTCAATGACAAGTTATTTTATAAAATGACCTGAGGCCCCACCCATCTCATCTCTATAAGTAAAGGACTCCCCTCCCATTGCTGGAGATGAGAGAACGCCAAGGATGACTACACTGGGGAAGGCTCTTACAGGGAAACAACAACAGCCGAAGGGACGTGGTACCTTCTTTTGGTTGGGAAGCTAGGGCAACTCTCCCAGCCTTTGCTTGCCTCTGGGCCTCCAGCTCTGTGCTCTTTTGGTACAGTGAGCATGGGCCCACACTGTCCTCCCTTGTAGAGAAACAGCAAGGAAGCCATTGCTCCTAGTGCCTGCTTTTCCAACTCAGCACTTCGCCATCTGTAGCATGGACACTGAGCCCTATAGAAAGTCTCTGTATGTAAATAACAACCCATGACATGCAGACACCCACTCATCCACTTCATTCAGAGCCTCAATAAAGTTGGGCAGACCTGAACTCGCTTCCTGTAAAGATGCACAAAGAGGCACAGCCCTGCACCCTGCAGGAACCACTCCCTGAAGGTACTACCTCGACCACTTGACAGATACTACATCAACCAGCAGCTCCTGGCTTATCCTGATCTGCTTCCATTTCTTCTTTCTTGGAAAGCAAGGCCAAGGCTGGATCTTTACTTTTCAGAGCTAGGCTGTAGAAAGAGGAAGCAAGTGAAGGACGTGAAGAACTTGTCCCAGATTGCCTGCACAAAGATGGCAAGGAGAAAGAAGTGAACATTTGCAATGGTTAGCAGGGATCTCAAGGTCAATGCCTCTTGCTACAGTCATTACCCCGGATTACTGCATCTGGCAGTACCTTAAAATAAATTTTTAGAAAAGCAAAAAAAAACCAACCAAAAACAAACCCACAAAAAAAGCTTTTGTAAAGCAGATATGAATTATCATTTTGTGCACTTTTCAGAGAAAGGCAATTGAACTTACTCAGCAGCTGCCAGAAGCTTTTATCAATGAAATACGTGAATGGGATATACTATACTATCCAGTGTTTTAGCTTTATTTTACAGAGATTTTATTCAACTGATGAGCATGAACAAAAGAGCACACGAACAACTCCTGGCATACTCAGTGGAAATTATTATCTTGAAACACAGGAAAACAAATAACAAACTAGCAGCTCCAGTAACAGTAGGCTGTGTCATAGCATCAGTAATTCCAGCATGAAAAGTAGCTCTGCCCACACTTACAGTGCAGGAGCATCTTTGGCCTCAGGTCACAGACACTCTGAGCTACATCCTGAAGAACTCTTCCTGCAGCTGCACCCAGAAAAAAAAAATCATCTTTTTTTTTGGCCCTGCCAGAAAAGAAGACTTGCCCAACCTTAAAACACAGGACACTAAAATAATTGTGTGCTGGTTATCAGACCAGGCCAGGTTTCCCAAGGTTGTTGAGTTCAGAGGACCATTATTAGCATAAATGATGATCTTCAGAAACTCCTCAAAAGGTGACGGATTTTCTTAAGATTGAGAATCCCTGTCCTCAAGGAAACACGTGGCGAAGAATACACAGACTCAGCATACAGACTTCCACATCTGTCAAGGTAATGCCCAGTTATATGCACACTGGGCTGTCTGGCAGGATATGTACAGCCTTCAGCAAAACCAAGTTATTCTTCTCCCACTCAACTGACTCCACAGGAAACATCATAAAAGAAGAAGACTCCAAGGCTGTCATTAACGCCTGTCATTAATGATTAAACTAATGTTATCTAATTCAAAACCTGATTGTACAAATTCAGATGGTCTCAATTTCTAAGAGGCCCCAAATGGAATCAATTGTTTACATAATATATTTCAGCAGTTTGAGGATAGATAAGGACAGGTAACCTAAGTGCCACAAAGAGCTAATGAACTATAATTGTCATGGTGGCAAATAGCACACTACTCACTTCCTTTAGTGCTTGCTGTTCCTAGTATTCCCTCTCATACTTAGGATTCTTATTTACACACACTATTCATTTTGGAGAAGTATTAACGACTTGACAAACAAATCTGTATTATGTTTGACTGCACAGAAACACTGAGGAGAAATGGAGTTCCAGGAGAAACTCCCATGCTTTAGTATGTTCAAATATAGTTTTGTGATTTCTTTTATCACCATCTTGGACTGGACCACAGATGATCGTAGCCAGTGTCCCTCCTGTCTTGCTGCAATAAATGCTTGCCATCAGAAAGGCCAGGCAAAATGAGCCTGGGATTATTTTGGCAAGCAGGAATCCCATATAGGACCTGCTGTGATCTGCATGTTACAGGTTCTCAAACACAGATACTTTTGCATAAACTTAGAGAGCAAAGTCATTCTGGCTCAGCTACATCCTTTTCCTGCAAGAAGGGCAATGTCTAAGACATTATGGTCAGTAAGTGAAGGTGATTTGGGAATGAGAGGAGAGGAAATTCACTGGGGGCAGGGACACTGCTGCTGTCTGTCATCTTGACCTCTCTCATAGGTGAGAAGAAAACCAGGAAATGAATTTTGAGACAAGCTTTTAGCCAGAGTTGCAAAATTCTGTAATACATTCCTCTTAAGGCTTTATAATACTGTAATACATTCCTTTTAGGACATAATGATTACACTGAGAAAAGTGTGGTGCTTTATATCCATTACATTTATGCATCAGCATTTGTATGCATTAAGGCATGACAGTTCTAATAATGAGAGGTATTATTTTCTGAGTAAAGATCATAATTAATAATTAACATTATTAATAACTTCTCACACCAGTGCACTCAAAGTTAAATGCTTGTCTATGTTGCTTTTGTATTACTGTTACTGATACATTAGATAAAAATCTTCACTTACCAGTCCTTGAGCAGCCTAATTGAAGCAGACACCTATGCTCCTCTTAGGATCTCTTGGATTTTTATGCATGTTTCAAATGTACAGTCCTCACTGGTTACCTGTACAGTGATGAAGTTCTCTATACATGTAGTTAACTGAACTTGGGACGTTTTCCATACTTGGAGAAGGTTTCCCAGGAGTAAACTAGAAAAATGGTTTCCACAGTCTTCTGAACCACTGTTCACCCTCCACATTTCTGTAGACTACATACATGATTAACTTGAGCTGGAAATCACCACAAGAATAGTGTGACGGATATGACACTGCCTCTCATGCTCATAACGAGGTACATGTTACAGGCCATCAGATCCTGTACCAGCTGTGATCATGGGTCATAGATTAAGAATGGCCAAAAAAGGCATTTTAAGGCTCCACTATGGGCTCTTCTGCATATGTGACTAAAACACTTCAGTTTGTCTCAAATTACAGGACATATTCATGCAATTTTTGCCCATATCTTCTTCCACAGATCCTGATCTCTCTGAGGTATTACATCATCAATCAAATCTCAAAAATAAACCAGAAAACGCATTTACAAAGTAGACAGTAAACCAAACCAGTAAGTGCTCAAGGAAGAATTTGGAGCGTAGACTTACTGAAATAATTTTCGATGCAAGACAGCTGGAGAGCAGAAATTGCAAAATTAAAGTAACTATTAATTGCTTAAGATTTAGAAGTGCATATTACTATATGTAGAAACTTGCAGCTCCATACCTGATCGTTATCATTCTCAAAGGATGCTCCATTATCTCATCAGAGGAAAGGAAATAGGAGAGGTGCAAACATTCTGTGTATTAACAACTAAGTTACAGATTATTAACTGAAAGAGAAGAAGGTGAAAAAAGCATCAGTTGGCAAGAAAAGTTTTACTGCTAGGGGACAAGGGACCTGATCTTCCCAGTGTCTAACACCAGAGAGAAGGAGAGCTGTGAGTTGGCAAGAACTCACAGACCGTATGTCCAAAAGTCTGAGCAGCCTAACAGTCAGAGTCTCAGCAGCAGGATTTAATGGCATCATGTGTTCTGGTTCACAGTTTTTTGGTTGTTATTATTCTCAGTGGAAGAGCCTGTCAATGCATTTTTGAATAAACCAGAAGAAGGATATACTTTATCTCCATTTTAAATGTTTGTTTCTACTTCCCTTCCCCCCCTCCCCTCAATCCCTGCCATGTTTACTTTCCCATTGACGTCTTGGCTATCTAAAATATCTACTTCCTTCTTTTATAATCTCAATACCACATAATTATAATTCCCCTGTATTCAGATATAATACACCAGATTTTCCTTCTTCCTGACTTCCCTTACTTGCCTCTTCTCCCATTTGCTTTTCTCCTCCTTTTTCTCTCATGATTCCTCTTTAGTGCAGCAGTGTGTCCAGAAGTTTCAAGTGTGAATGATGGGAATTTTGTCGTACTTGAAAGCAGCACGAACGGTACGTTCATGCATCAGGGCAGCAAGGATTGGGCCATAACATCCTGGTGAGACACCTGACTGTGTGGAGAGAATATAAGTAACAGTGGGCTGAAGGAAAGGAGAACTTAGGGCTCAAGGAGAAAGAAACTGGAGGCATGACAAAACATCCCAGAGTTTCAATATGAAGAACTGAGAGCGGGAAGGGTGTTTGTGGAAGAGAATGCTGCAGGTGTGATGGGCTTAGGTGGGAAGCTTGCAAGGAACAGGCTTTCAGAAGGAGCTCAAAGGTCAAAGTGTTCAATGGTATGAAAGACACAGCTGTCACTCAGTGCTACCTGTTGGGCAGTGTATCATGATGAGGGCATGAGGAAATCCATCCTGTCAGAAAAGAGGCCCCCGTGGTCTCTGAGGCTTTATCACTCACTCCGGTAACACAGTGGGGTATTGCATATACACAGTAGTGCTTTATTGTGGATGGGTTTAGGCACAGGCGTTCTCAGAAAGGAATTCTACCCTGTCACCTATGTTCTTTTGTGTCTGCTCTGGGGATACTTCCTATCATTCATGTGGTACAACATGTACACTCACAAAAAAATGCTCATTTCACTCAGATGGTCTGTAATGAATCTTTGTTTGATTACTCTAGGCTACAGAACAGCGTTCAGTGATGCTGCCAACCACACAACACCATGGCTAAAGCACCTTGAAGATCTCACTAACTTTTGTGTCCTCAGTGGTGCTCACCTGAGCAGACTGTCAGAGCACTCACACACCTCATGGGGGGTTCAAAAACCCCACTACTGCTTTCCTTGGGATCCTACGGGCTGACTCACCTCCCTAGGCTTCCCAGTGCTTGATGCATCCCTGTGATAATAGGAAGGGCTGGGGCAAATGTGCAATTGCATGATAATACCTTCACTTACCTACAGATAATGAATAGGTAAGAAGGAAAAGCCAGACGCAGACAAGAAGCAGAACATGTTCATTACAACTAAGGAGGTCGCTGTGCTATTGTATGAAGTTCCTATTACCATAGCTGTCAGGACTTGTGCCTTTTAAAATATTGAGGAAAATATGATGCTTACTCTATTGTGCTAAAGCCGTAATACAGCATGCACCTGAATTTTTGCAGTGCATCTCCCCCTCTAGTTTGTTTCCCACTTTGAGGAGATAATTTTATGAAATTACTCCTATTTCCTGTAAAAAGAGACACTCCCAGCCTACAAAACAAAAAGAGCTTTTAAATGCCCACATCTGCAGCTGTCACCTGCATTCCTTCAATGCCTTAGTACAGCCTAGAGGCTCCCCTAGGAAAACACTCCCAATTTGCAGCTGAAGCAGAAAAAAACCTCCAGAGAACAAAGACACACAAAGCTTCAGTGCAGATTCAGGAGGAGAACTGACCACCAGAATCTTCTGCAAGCATTCTGTGCAATTAATTAATACATTTAAAAATAAAAAGCAAGCTGAGCCCAGCAAATCAACCCCATCCCCCTAAGTCATGAACAAAGTACCTCCACTAAGTATGAGCCAGTAGTGCTGACTGGATGGGAGTCAGGAGAGCAGGCCTCTGCTGAGGAGCATCACTGGGAGCCACATCCACAATATCTCAGGGAGGAAGAGAACAGCTGCCCCAAATGTCTGTGCTTCCTCCTTCCCCCAGCTGTAGACACACTAAGACACTGGTCACATATTTTGACTTGGGCTACAAGGGTGTGCATGATAATGTCTGCCAGGACAAGGTCTACCATGCTCATGGAACTCTGCATAGCTGAGGCAATGCAATGGGGCTTGACTGCAGATAGAAAGATGCGGCTGGTGTCCTACCCTCAGCTCAGGAGCATTACCTGTAGGATAGCTACCTGTCTCTGGGTGAAGGCCCTCACTGCCCCGGGAAAAGGACTGCCACGGATGATTGAGAATTGCAAGGAGAGGACTGACAAGAAGATCCAGTTCTCATCCAAGAGCTTCACCCATACCAGAAGCATCACTAGCAGCTATAGCGTGGGTCTGGCTAGACTGCCTGCAGGAGGGAAGGGCACCTGGGGTCAGGCTCAGCCCCTGGGGGTACTGTGGAGGATTGCTGTGGCAGCATCAGAATAAATGACGCTTTCCTCCTTATAAACAAATCAACAAACAAACACAGCAAGGGAAGCAAAAGGGTTATAGTTAAGGTCAGGGAAGGGTAAACAGAGGCAGGCCACTTGAAATTTGGAGTCAGCTAAGGCCTCAGTGGGCAAGGAAGGGAGCTCCATTTGCAACTTTTGAAGATGGCCAAAACTCCACCTGGAAGACAGACAGGTGGGAGAAGCCGCAAATGTATCTGTTACCTCAAAAGGGGTTTGCCATAATGACAAACAAGGAAGCCCAGGAGGGAGTTGGAGCTGGGGCAGAGGAAAGGCAATTCCAAAAGGGCCAGTGTAATTCATCAGCAGAGATCACAAAGAGAGGAGCCCTTGATGAGCACAGACAAGTAAACAGTCATTCCAGCTCTGTAGATATTTGAACCAGGGCTGCAAATTGAGTGGAAGTGTGAGGGCATGGAAAAGAAGCTGGGACAAGGACACACCAACCCTAAGGGACTGAGGTCATTAGAGGTGAGAATGGGAGACTGAAGAAGACATAGGCTTAAAGACATACAGGAATGCATGAAGCAAGAGAGAGAAAGGCAGAATATGACAGCAAGAGAAAAAAAATTCAACCTTTTCTAAGTTCATGTTTCATTTTGAAGTAAGGATTTATTTTCTATTTTGGCTACAATTACATCATTTACAACAAACCACACACAGCTCTGTGTGTGTCAATATATGTTACATTAACACAGACAAGTCACTGTTTCATTTAAATTTGAAGTACTTAAGGGCATCTAATACTGGCTGAAGCATTATCTTCTTTTCAGATAGGGTTGCAGAGTATTTGCATTATTAAAATCTTTCATAAAGCAAATAAATATTTTTATCTTCATTTAAAAGATAAATGGTCTCAACAAATTGCCTTGTGATATTTACAGTAGTTGCACAAAGCCTGTATTACTTGTATACATTCAAGAAGTGAAAAAATTATGTAATTACTCATGAATTACCCATGGATATCAGTTTAAAACACTTAGATTGTTCCCTTACCACAAAATCTGAATGTTTCTGTTTTTAATGTTTTTATTCTCACAGCATCCTTACCTATAATAACAAGAAATACTATTAGACCTGTTGAAACTAATGCGAAGTAGATGCTGAGCTGGATACTCTGAACATCTCAAGTATTCAATGGAAAACACAACCTCAGGTCAGGTGCTTACGCATGCACCAGAAGAGCAGCTTGTGACTCTCTAGAAGGTTTGGAATGATCACTTCCATAGGATTTTCCAAACCCAAATATTACCGGCATAATAAAACTTGTAAATTCAGAAGTATAGAAATTCTGCATCTTACACAGTAAATCTTGGCTCTTCTACATCTTTTTATGTTTATTTTTGTGTGCTATTTGCAATAAAATTTAATGCTGATGTTATAACAAAATTTAGTTTTCTCTTTCCCTTGGGATTGTCTACATTTGTTCAATATTTTTTCTATTGCACTGAATTTGGAATACTTTGAATACCTGTAGCTCATTTATCTTCACATATAATTTTTTATTTACATTTTTGCAAGAAGTTGTGTTGCTGTTCCACATTCATAAATTCAAAAAACCCATCAATAAACCCCATATTTTCTAACCTTTAATTTACTGTATATACATATATGTATATATACACATGAAAAAAACATTCACTAGCAGTGCAAACCTACTTTAATAAAGCATGAGAGTAATCACTGTTTTGTTTGATGGGTTTATCTAGGATTGCTACTTGGTGTAGAGGAACCACAAGCTGAGATAAGTCTCAATACTTTCCCAAGTCTATATATTCATTCACCAGCAGGTTCTGACTCTTCTGCAGGGGAGAAAAAGCAACACAGACATCTTTCTGAAACTTAGGACAGCATTTATTTTTTGTGTTGTCGTTTCTGCTCTATTGCTGAATTCAAAGCCTGAAGAATCAGATGCTTGTTGTTCTGAATGTTGTAGCTGGTCAGTTTAACCAGATTGTCAAACTGCTCCTCTGTGTAGGTAAAGCTGTTTATGCAGTATGGGGAAAAAAGGCCAGAAACATCCACACTGCCCTGTGCCATCTCAGCAGAGCTGCGCTCCACACCTGCCAAATCAAGAAAAGACATTGACAGGGCATAGGGATGGTCTTGCATCCTCCTCTCCAGAGGAACATTGTTCCTCTCTAACTTAACATCCACAGTCCTTTCCATAGGAACCACATCAGGGGAGGAAGGGGCCCGTGCCAGCCCTTGCCTCCCATCCCGATACAAATGAAGGCTGCATGGGTGGTGGGAGGATCAAGTCTATCCCATGGCTTACCTGGCTCTTTGTATTTTCTGAATGTGTCATTCACCAGAGGAAAAAACACCACAGTTGGTGCCTCTGTGGTCTCTGCATCTTCAAAGATGTAGCACTCCTTTAGATTTTTCTTTTCCTCTTCGCTCAGGTGGATTTTTGGAAATGGAATTCCCTGTTTTGAGAAGTACTTGGAGGCTTCTTCCAAAGGCTACATTCAGACACGAAAAAAGGTCAGAAACTCTGCCTTCCCCTCAACTTTTCGTAACACGCAACACATTCACCAAAGGCACTTCACAAAGATCACGGAACACTGTCAGTGTTTCTTCTGGCCTTTGTTTCTTTCATGAGGAATTATGTACTGGTTATCAACAGAACAACATTTCAAGACCAAGACATCAACTAGCACTCCTGATGATTGTCCTACCTACTCCTCCTCAGGCTTTATCTGCAAGATAAATAAGATGTTCATAGCTGTGTGTAGGGGTGACACAGCCACTTATGAAACATATCCCTTAGTGGAGAAACTCTCCACACAGAAGACACAAGCAGCCATGTCAAGGTGCCAGCAGTGTATAGGTATGCAAGATAATGCTTACCTATGATGAACTTGATTAAAATAAGATTTATTAAACTGATACTACTTCTGAAGTTCTCCCTAAGGGATTTGTCATGATAAACCACTATTAATGCAAGATCCAGATATCTAGAAAACAGGAACTAAATGCTAAGAATCCTTTTCTCGCACATTTAGTTTTTTCTGCATTAATTATTCTGACTCCTTTGGAGCTTAAAAAGAAGAAAAGACAGTCATAATTACACCAGTGAACAAAGCAGTTATCGCACCGATGTCTGTGATCCAGAAGAATAGTTTAAGTGTAGGACAACATCTACTTTCCTCTCTGGCCTCATGAGTGGTGGGTAGCTGATATCAATGTATCCTGCTGTGTCTGCAAGGCACAGGAACTCTGCTGTTTCTGTCAGCTGGTTGGGGAAATTCTCTAGCACAGTATCTAAAAGGAAATATTTCTTATGATGAGTGATTCAGGGAAGAAGTAATATATTTGTTGTTTAGCTAATAAAAGGGCAAAAAAGGCCTCTTCTCATTACTTTCATTTTCCAAGATCCTGCTGCATTACTGAAGTTCCATCTTGACTCAGAAAAGAAAGATCTGTCCACAGTAAGAAAACAGAGCTCCTTCACTTCTCATGTCAGCCTTTTTCCATTCCTGATGAGCAGCAGTTGCCCTTCCTAGGAACCAAGTATTTCTTGGAGTATCTGTTAACATTTTAATTTCAATAAAAACAGAGCTGTGCCACAATTAGAGCAGTATTGGAAATTCACTTCAGAAATTTTACTACTTATCTTGAAATTCTTATTTCCAAAGTGAAGAATAATGTCTATTCATCTCTGGCCTTCTCTTCACTATTGAAAATACCAATCATCTAACCAGAAAAAAAACAAGCCAACAAGAAAGCATTTGCGGATGGTTACCTTTCCATATACAAAAGCTTTTGCTCTGAAGGTACTCATTGTGCATCTGGAATCCCTTTAGGAAGTTGAAGAACTTTGAGACCATTACTCGCTCAGTCAGGACTTCCCGAACAATGTCCATGATGCCACATTCAGGGGTGACTACATAAGTCTCCAACTCATGGTTCCTGACTGGTGGAGAAGGCTCATCTCCTTCTGATGGGTAGAGTAGATAAGCAAGTCATTGTTTTGATAGTGATTTCATAACACTTAAAATAAAGATTTCCTACTGTATGTATCCGGATGTTATATTCATTTAAAGGTTTGTAAGGTAACAGATACAATAGAAACAGAAATATAACCAACCAACATCAACAGCTGTGGGTTGAGTGCACCTCAGTGAGCACCTTTCTGAAGGATCTGATGAATGCCAAGCATCCAAAAGGTTGTATGAAAAGACATTGCTCCACAGGCCTGTGGAACGATAGAGAACAGGGAAACTGCTTAGAAACATTTAAATGGAAAATATCCCTTTGATCTTCCCACAGACTTTTAGCACATGCCGAGTGTCTTCTCATCAAAAACATTAGTAAGTTCTTTCACAGCAACTCACAGTTTGTCCTCAAGAGGAACCTAAAAGGTTTTAAACACTGTACCAGGCCTTCAGCTACCATAATTCATTGTCACACACAGCTATTACCACTACACATTGCAAGCCACCATTTTCTAGCCTGCATACTCCTGTCCTACGAGAGAGTAAAACCATGCCATTTCACATAAAGCAAGGGTTCAGTCTATAAAGAATGCCATAAACAACTGTATTCATAATTAAAGATTTAGGGATTGCTCCTGAACAGCCAATATCCAGGTGGTTAGAGCACAATTTGAGATGGTCTGCACAGTATTTAGGCCCCCTAAAACAAGACAACTTCAAAATCTGTTGTATGTTTCTCCTTTCCACAAGTTATTTTGAGTGAGACTCATCTCCGTCTCCTCATTCCCGTAGTTCTCTCACTTTTGTTCTCTCACTTAAGACATTACTTCTCCTTGCAAATTACACTCCTCTTTCATCCTTTAGCTGTCATGTTTCACTACCAGAATATTTTAATTGTACCTCAAGAAGGCACTTGCATAGTATATCACTAGGTGGCAACATAGCTCTAAATCTCCACTCTGACCTTTTTAAAGATGCACACGGCTTCGGGGTCACCAGCCCATTTCAGGTTCTGAGGACAGGAACACAGAGCTCAGCTTAGACTGGATGTGCTGGATGTGCTTGCTACCTGGACACCTTGGGTATGACCACACCACAGACATTGCAGAAATGCAATGGAGGCAAAATAGTCTCAGAAGATGGTTTCATTGTCCCACGTAACTCCATAATCTATCTCCTTTCTCTGATTGTTAGCACAAAATGTTTTACAGAAGAATACAAGGAAATCAAAAGTATAATGGGGTCTCTTCTCCACTCTCCAGCATCTCATGGGTCTGGATTTGGTAATTCCAGTAGCTGGTGGCTATAGCATTATACAGTCACCAGTGAAACTACCTTTCATGAATTTGTCCTCCCCTTTTTAGACCCATACATACTCTTGGCTTGTGTGATAACATGAGTCCTGTCCCCCAGCTGCCTCTTCTCTTTACTCATGACATCACTACAAGCTCAAATATAATCATTAAAGCTCTGAGAATTAAAGTCTGTGAAGCTAAACACAGTCTTCCTCATGCCCAGGTATTTTCTAAATACAGTAGCAATATGACTCTGGGCTTTTTGCATAATACCTTGAGGTGCACAATTTCTCTGCACTTCGGATAAAGAATACCAAACATTATTGTTTTTAATGTGGGCTTTTCAGTCATAAGAAAACCATTTCTTACTGGCGTTCTTGGTGAGCTGCTGTGTGTCATACTTATTTACATGTAAAGGACTCTTCTGCAGAAGCAGAAGAGCGAACCAGAATAGAAACTAGCGTCATAAAGAATTCTAGTATTAGAAAAGCAAGACAAGTTACATAAAAATAGCAAAGTTGTCCTTCCTGCATTACTGGGAGCACTTTACTGAAACAAGGATAGCAAAATACATTGATTTAATCATGCGAGAACTGTACATTTCAGTCCTGCATGTTGCAGGGCACTGCCGGAATACTTAAGGATTGTACAGATTAAGTATATTTTTATGCTATCCAAAGTTTACCAAGGAAGCACATCACCTTTCATGAAGCAAATCCGAGACTCAGGAAGCTTCTTCATCAAGCGACCCATGAAGAACTTGCTGCCAAAATCTTCTGCACGAATGAAGGCGCCATATTTTAAAAACCCAACCTCATAAGGTGTGAACTCAACCCATTCTGCAGAGAAACAAAATGGACATTTTAATTCATTCTATCCACATCTCCTGGCAGGAAACACACTGAAATGACAGGGAATCAACTTCAGGACAAACCCTATGAGCAGGGTAATCACAGACTGGCTTTCATCAGGGTAATGACATCATTAAGATAGTTTCAGTCACTCTCTCAAACAATTTTCCCCAGACTTGTTCCTACAGAACTTTTCAATGAGCCTCTCAAGATAGGACATAAATGAAGTTTATACCAAAAGAAGTCAGCCTAAATCACCCCATACATAGAGCTAAGGCTCTGATTTGGGAGTACTTTGGCTGCCCTAAATACTGTACCCGCATTTCTCCTGTCCCATAGAAGCTGGATTTCCCCCAGAGACTACACATAAAGTCTGAAAATGGAAGAGGAAGATAAAGAACCGTTTATAAATGCTATAATTTGTCAATGCAAGGGGTTGCAGGATATACTGTAATTGGTAACAGAGATACAACTGAATCCAGATACAGTTTAGTTTTGCCATCACCTTTAAACTCCGAAAGGCTGTAGTCTTCTTTGATGTTGAGGATCATGTAGATTGGTAGGGGATTCTGACCTTGAGTTAATGCCTGTCTCTCATCAGACAGTTTGTGATTGTTTTTCTGTGTATTGACCAGAAAGAGAAAGAGCAGAACCAAGGGACCTTCTTGACATTGTGCGTGGGCTTGAAACATTACAGAAAAATAAATATTTATTTCCAGCTACATTTCTTATTCTTTTTGCTCATCTTGTGCCAAAACATTATTTTTTTTTAACTGAAGAATGACCTAAGCATTTACACACCCACAAAGGCTTATTTGATTTCAGATAAGCTATGGGAATTTTGTGGTACAGAGTGTTTTCATTCCTCTGAGTAAATGCATTCATTTTGCATGGATTATGCAAGTTCTCACAGGGATAAACAGAGCAGAAGAAACCAAAATTAAAATGCTGGAACCAGATATTCAGATACTCATGTAGGTATAGTGAGATACAGGTTTCCTGCTTTACCGAATATCCCTCAGAATGGTAACTATATGTTGAGAGATGTGAGGTCAAAAGCCCTTTGTTAGTCAACAGAAACCATCTGTCTCATAACACTGGCAGGCTTTCAGACTAGTGCCTGTCCCTGGAGCTTCTATTTCTGTACAATGGTATTCAAGACTTGTTAAGGAAAATATAGACATTCTACCCCATCACTTAATGCTCTTTCCAGCAGGAGCCCCCAGAAATCAATGCTAGAGATCTGGTATCCTTCTTGCTTCCGCAGCTTTAGCTCTTGGTCATAGTACTTTAAGCTCTCCAGGGAAAAGCAGCTCAGCTTGCTCTTGGTCATGTGTCTGCGGACTTCACGGATTGGTCCAGAGATATCCTTGTGTGACCAGTCAGGGTTCTGATACAAATGTGCCAACGTCCTGAGGAAAAGAAAGAAAGCACATTATCATGTGCTCATGAATGTTTTCACTTTCTAGACTTGGATTTAAGGACCATAAAAAAAAAAAAAAAAAATAGTTGAGGTTCGTTGAAAACATGAAAACACATCTGAGGCTCAGAGATTCTTTGATCTAGATTTTTTAGGTCCCAGAAAATTCTATCATGTATGACTAAATTGTTTATTGCACTTCATTAAATTAAGGTGCTATGCCTTTCAAGTTAACTGTTAAATGTTAGGCAGATGAAAATCAAGATAAAGCTGATTTGGGAGTAGAAACTGAAAAATCGAACATCATAAAAACAACAGAAATGGTTTACAATGCCTTCCTAATGCAAAAGTAAAAACGCCTGAGGCTAAAAACATACATCTTCCTTTACCACAACAAAGAGAATAAATCTCATACAGCAGTCTAGAAAGCTGAAAAAAGACATCTTTGTTCAGGATCTCCTTACCATGTTGAGCCAGATGACCCAGTGATGTAAGAAATAGCATCTAAGAGACCCAGCTTTTGAAGACCCAGCAGGTTGCCTAACAAAGATGTCAGTGCCCGGGTGCCACCTCCTGTTGTCATGACTGCTACAACTGGAACCTTTTTAAGCATGAACACAGCACTCAGTAAGCAACAACATAGTTCATATTAGCACATTATGTCTCAGCTACATGAACTACAGCATTTCTGTCTTGCAAGAATTCTGACATTTCATCATTTCCCCAAGAAGAGGAGAAAAAGATGAAATGCTGGTACTTTGCACAGAAATTAAAAACAACAACAACAACAACAACAACAACAAGACAATTTGCTAGTTTAGATACTTTTCATTTACAGAGAACGGCCTTCTATATTGTAATACGCTGGCTTACTGAAACAGCTCATAACTTTTTATTTTCAATATTTTCAATATTAGGTTGTATTTCCTTTCATGGAACATCATCTCGAGAGCTCTATTTTGAGAACCAGAAATGCTCATCCTCTCTAGTAAGTCAAATATAAAGACTGGATTACATTTCCCACAAAGCATCTAGAGTATATAATTGCAGAGATGAAGCACAATGCCTAGCTAAATAGAAACCTAAATTACATTACAGGAAGATAAATTCCTGCAACTAAAACCTACTGGGAGAGTAGTGGCAAAATGACATTTCCTATATATATTTCCAGGCAATTGCATCAAGAAAATACTTAGCTATGCTTCTTTCACCTGGTGCAAATCAAGCATTTCAGGTTAAAGCAAAGCATTCTGATTTCGGTATAATGAAGGAAACGTGCCATTTTCTTGTTGTTTGTTTGCTTGTTTTTGTTTTTCCCACTGAAAATAACATGCTAATGAGAAATAATATACTGGTGTGATCAGTGAGCAGGGACATCATTTACAGCTCATTATATGACCGTTTTGTCATATAATATTTAACATATTTAATATGCCCAGCTGTCCTGGGCGAAGTGAAAAGCACAGGTAAAAAAGCTCCGAAAACGAAAACTTCAATTCTGTAGTATCTGATCTCAGACCATATTCCCTCCCTAAAATGTAAAACATTCCCATGACAGCACGTACATGAACAAGTTCAAACTCTAACTCTTGGATTTGATACTACCCATGCTCTCACATTGCTCCGTCTAAACATTTCTTGATGCTTTACATGGGGCACTGAACACATCAGAGCTGGTTAAAGAACAATACACGACCAGCTGTGGATTTTACTCATTCCTGTCACACAACACGGTCCAGGCTCAATGGTGCTCCCCATACCTCATGGTCTTGTAGGTCCTGTTCTAAGTTAAGTGCTTTTTTCAGAGCAGAAGCCACCAACTTCCTCCGTTTCTGTAGGAAAATTTTCTCCTCCATGCATAGATCAAACTCCAAGCGAACATCAAGGTTTCTTGACCTCAGAAAGACGGAGTCCATGGTTAAAAGGAATATAAGAAGCTCGAGTATGTGATCACTTACAAATAAGGTCTGGACCTATGCTTACAAGTTGTAAGTTCCATAATCGGGATTTTAAAAGCTGCTACTGTGCTCCTACAAAGGCATATCAGAAAAGATTGAGTGAAAAGGTTGTAAAGCCTTAGAGAAAAAAATAGATTTTTTTTCCTACGCTGATTTTCTAGAAGCGTCTAACATAAATATTGTATCCATTTACAGGTACCACAAACAGTGAAACATTTAAAATTTATTGCCTGAATTACTCCAAGTTTTATAAATTCAACTGTTCTGAATTCTTTACAACCGAGGAAAATGAGGCATAAATATATTTTTCTAAACTTGTTGTACCATGTTTTTTTCAGCTAGAAAAGATCTTCATCACAAAACCACAAAACATAAAGACAGAATTTCTTACCAGTCCATTGACTTTACATGTAAATTGACTGTTTCATTCTGGAAAACAACACAAAACAAAGAAAACCACAACACATAATAAGTACTGGAGGTTCTCTTATGTCCTTTCCTTGCAGTTATATTTGAAGCTCTTCACTTTTTATGAGAGCAGTGTTGGACACACAAGGCTGTACAATAAGAAAACCCATCCAATTTCTAGAACTTCTCCGAGTCCACTGTCCAAGCCCACTAACATTATTTATACTGAAGCTTCAGCCATTTTAGATACACACATCAGTGCATACAGTGTATACAGCAAAAACCAGCACCAGCTCTGTCAGTGTGCCTTGCCTTGCTTCATTGTTCGCATACACTCTGGCCTGCATTAGTCCAACTGATCACAGAAACCCTTCTCTCAAACTTTTGGCTGTGATTTTAGTTTCTTCTCAATTCAGATGAAAATGTGCAGGTCCAGAACCCTCTCTGTATGGGAATATAAATTTATCACACCTGTGCACCATCTTAAGAACAAAATAAATCTCTTCCAGACGCACTGTATTTTTACTGGATAGTAATTTCAAGTGAGGTGTAAAACCCTTCCTGGTTGCTCAGAACCTGCTGAGATTGCAGCTCTGTAATACAGGGTCTTTGTGCCAACACTAGCATCAGGAATTCCCATCCCATAAAAAAGCCTACTTAAAACTTCAGAGGGTGGCAAACTTCAACACAAAGATAGGATAAAAAACCCAGACGTAAGGATTGTATATTGCCAGAATCACAGACACATCTATAAACCAGCCATAAAATATGAGAATCGCCTCTTATGTTGTATGAGAGCTTATACTGGCCAGTGTTATTTAATAAAGTCCTTCGCATAAAACAATCACAATAAACTGAGTTCCTTAAGGGCACTCTACCCCCTTCCTACCTTCCCCCCCCCACACCCTTGCATAGACTTTTATTATTTTGCATAGTTTTCTAATGCTCAGTGGACTGCAGAAAATGAGGATTAGCAGTTAGATATCTAAACTTCTACTTCATGGTAATCTGGTTAACTCATGCTTGTTGATCTTGGGATCACAGCTTCAGATTTATTCTAAAGAGTTATTGTCAATCACCTGTGCTACTGCTACTTTCTCCTTGAAGGGAAGTGAATCCAGAGGAATAGTGAGGGATGCAACACAGTTTTTTTTCTCTTCACCTGAGGTATACTAAAAGAATAGATTTAAAAGTAGAAAAATATTTAGTGAATATACCATAAAAAGTGCTGTCACCAACATTTTTTTAAAATAGGATCGACTCCCAGCAGTTTCCAAGTTGGTATCTAGGTGTCTTAGTGCTCTTCCAGAGTAGATGATCACGGAAGTCGACTTCCAATTAAAATAATAATAATGATAATAATTCTTTCCATATGTCCCAGTGAAATATGGAAAACCATGAGTTTTCTTACTCAAGCAGAAGATCACGTACCAAGCAGAAGCGTGGCTTCTTTTCTGCCAGAGCCATGCGCAGCTCTGCCAGACCATATTTGAGATAATGGAAGATGAGAGGCCTTGGGGGTTGCAGGGAAGAGCCCAGTGACAGGGTCTGGTTCTGTTCATAGGATCCCTTCACTGTGAACAGGAAGTCTTTTTCTAAAACAAACAAACAAGCATATTCCCAAGCAGGAAATATTACAGGAAATATTTTTACAAAAAAAACAAAACAAAACAAAACAAAGCAGTTTAAGAAACTCAGACATATAGGAAAACTGGGCTAAACTGAAATAATTCAGATAGAAAAATGTATTTACTTCTATTTTACAGTATTAATAAGGTTCATGCTCTAATTTCAAACTCCGATTTTGCTATTTGGCATAGATACTAATTGTTGGATCTATACAGCTCTTATTTATAACCATCTAATATCTGTGCTCTACTGGTAAGAAAAAAGGAGGGAAATTACTGGATAAAAAAGTGACAAAATAAAGAAGCTTTTAAGTTGTTTCTACTTCACACAATTTAAGATCCAGTCATCACATTTCCTTTCTTGTAGCACATTTTTTTTTTCTGTTAAAAGCTTGAAGTCTAACCTGAAGCTTCTTTCTTCGTCTGTCTATTGTCCACAAGGACTTCCAAGCAGCAAGCTTCACGAGACTGTCACAGGGATGAATAATGAATTAAATATCCAAACCATGCCACATATGAGTCACTTTGCTATTTATCTCTGGTGACCTGGGTTCCTGGGGTGTGGACACCTGCCCATTGTGTGTTTGGCAGGTATGGGTACTCTTATGATGTGCCAGTTGAAAGAAAAATGGCTGTAGTGGTGTGTCTGTCCATGGGATAAGAAGGAAGGGGACATAATGAAAGATGGAGTGGGAGTATGCCAAGTCCTCCTGAAGATGGACTGATGGGCAGCCAAATCACAGAGCTGTCCTTGCAGTCCTGCTTGCTTGAAGCTGTACAGTCAAGTGCTACCTCCCTCCAAGGAGTGAGTTACGGGCAGACAGGAAAGCCAATTCCGCTTCATCCAGGATAGGGATGGCTCTGCGTGAGTCCCAGGAGCAGTTCCCAGGGAGAATGACACAGAGGCACCAAGCAAATGAAGGAGCACTTCAGGCTCTGCAAGAAGCTTGCTATCAGCTCGTGATGGAGGACTGGCCTGTGGGTATCCCCAGTGACTATGTTCACTCTTTCTTAATACATCCTCACCCCAGGAGCCGTGCAGGCAGATGGCTGCCAGTTTCTGAGGCTCCTCCTCCCCCCACTCCACATCTCCCTCTCCTTCAGCTCTGACTGCAATGACTTATTGGGGCCCTTCCCATATTTATCATTCCCAACACCAGAAAGATAATGAACATAGATAAATAGTTTGAAATTACCATCAAGACACCATTACTGATAAGCTTTTCAGGAGGAACTGGACTGAAAGAACAAAAAATGAAATCAGAACATGATCTAAATACCTCTTTAAATGAGCTATGGGAATAACACTTTCCTTAAAGGATGAGTGACTTCCTCATTTTTTTATGATAATCATAGAATCACAGAATGGCTTGGGTTGGAAGGACCTTAAAGGTCATCTAGTTCTAGCCTCCTGCCATGGGTAGTTGCCAATGACTAAATCAGGCTCTACAGCAGGTTGTCCCTGTCCAGCCTGGCCTTGAACACCTCTAGGGACAGGGCATCCACAGCTTCTGTAGGCAACTGTAATAGTAATGAATGCTAAGAAATATTGAATACAGTCGCTGCAGTTCTTATCATCCTTATCCCACTCCCAGGAAATACTGGGATAGATTAGTATCCAGGATGACTTTTGGTAGATAAGGAAGAGAATGCTTTTGCCAGTATGCAGATCATTTGATAAACATCAGCTGTGACTGTGATGCTGCTTTGAACTATATTATATTAAACTCTAGCATCTGTTTTACATTTCGTTGGTTCCATTTAGGCTTTACTCACATGCTCTCTGATGCAAACTCAACTTCCAGCATCTCCTGTGTCTGTAAAAGATTAATTTACTCTGAGCATTTGAATTAATTTTCTTAGTCACCAACCATTCTTGTTAATGAGTATTCTGGCTCCTGAAATGGCTCTTAGAACCCAAATTCACTCTTGTTTTAGGGTATGCTCAGATGAGTAAAAGCAGTTGAGTTAGAGTGATTTTGGAAAGTATTCTCCATCTTTTATTAACCATCTGCACATCTTTAGGTTGTGCTTGTCCATTCAGGGATGAGGCAGAGTAAAATGGCCACTTGGGGAATCCTCAGTACTAAGTTTGCTAGAAATATTAGCTTAAAACTGTCTAAATCCCTGGCTTTCCTGAGTAACATTATCAGAGAATTGATACTCCAGAACACTGGACATTCTCAATTCTTCTAATGAAAAGGACTCCCAGAACAGGGATAATACACTGACTAGCTTTAGGACCTCAGCACGGATCTTTGTGTTATATTCAGGCATGCATAAAAAAAATTACAGGTCAAGCTATCAGCCTTTAACTGAGCACTCCAATAACTGTGCCAGCACATGCCAAAACTCTCAAGTGCTAGTCTCAGGAAAAGAAATTCTGACAGAAACTTCGCTCAATAGCAATAGAGTCTTCTATCCTCAACAAAATCTATTTAAGCAACAGATTCTAGACAAAGGGAAAAAAAAAAGGGAACTCTGCTGCCAGAAGTATTGAGGAGCTAGCAAAAACGTTCAAAGTAAGGAGCACTTTTCACTGTACTGAACAAGGTTTGGACATACAGGATAAATGAAGGACAAATGAATATGTAAGAAACCCTCCCATCTACAATTGCTTTAAAGTAAGTCATATAAGGAGGTAATAGCAAAAAATGTTTCCTTCCTATGGGCAAGACTGTTTTATTCCTCACCTCTGGATTTAGCTGAAAAGTCAAGCGAACAGTTTCTCCAAGCTGTATTTTAGCAACATCAAAGAGGACAGTGAAGAGGAGATCATCTTTAGTGATTCTATTTTCATCAAAGACTTTCAGCTCAAGAATATTCTGTGAATAGAGGTAGAGGGTTAGGACCATTTCTGTTTGGAGACTTTGGGCTACTATTAGGTCTCCCTGGAGCCTTCTCCAGGCTGAACATCCCCAGCACTCTCAGCCTGTTCTCAGAGGGGAGGTGTTCCATCCCTTGGAGAATTTTTGTGGCCTTCCTCTGTAAGCACTCTAACAGGTCTATGTCTTTCCTGTACTGGGAACTCCACATCTGGACACAATACTCCAGATGAGGTCTCAACAGCACAGAGCAGAAAGGCAGGATCATCTCCTGCACCCTGCTGATCACACTGCTTTTGATGCAGCCCAGGATACAGTTGGCTTTATGAGCTGCAAAGGCATATTGCTGACTCATGCCCAGCTTGCTATCCACCAGTACCCCCAAGTCCTTTT
Source organism: Pavo muticus (assembly GCA_016647715.1). NCBI lineage: Eukaryota > Metazoa > Chordata > Aves > Galliformes > Phasianidae > Pavo > Pavo muticus. The sequence goes on along the minus strand of JACDJE010000021.1, from coordinate 1,490,798 downwards.
CAGCAGGGCTGTGTTGTTTTTTTTTTTTTTTTTGTGAAATACATGCACAGAAAGAAATAGGCCTTTTTTCCTGCTGCTCTCTCTCACTCTCCCATTCCTTCCTACCACCACACAGAGCTCTTCCTGCTGCCACTTGCCACCACTCATTGACCCGCACAGGACCCTAGAGGTGCTTCACAGTGCTGAGTGAAGTCACACCAGTCTGTTTTCCCAGTAGAGAAATAATTAATGCCTCACTGGTCTTAGGCCTCAGAATGCCAGACATCTTGAAGCTGAAAGTCGTACCAAGCAGGACCAGCACTACCTCATCTGGTGGAACTAACTGAGCTGGTGGGCACTTGCACAGGCAACTTCTGCAGATAAAAGCAAAGGTATCATTGACCGAAGACCCTGCGGTACAGCAGGGTACTGTGAGCTATTCTGAATACTCTGTTGAAGTTCACTGATGATCAAGAGAGCCAGGAGACCGGCCTGCTGATGTGGCACCTGGCAGAAGTGCACTTCTGCTCTGTCACCAGCACCAGCAACCAAAGGGAGCAAGTCTTAAAGCAGGGTTTGATTGCTCCAGGTATGAAGAAGGGTTGGCTTCTTTGTGTGTACTTGGACTCTGATGTGGAAGCTCTCTTTTGGAGGAAGTGGATAGTAGGTCTTGCAAAGCTTCTTACACTTTCACATTTACCAGCACAGTAAAAGCTTAGCTGGTCTTCTTCAGCAAACTTTTAAATATCATTTTTCTTCTTCTTTTTTTTTAACATGAGGTAGTTTGAAAGGAAGAGTTTAAAACTACACCATTGTTACACTTGCTTCCATTACTTAGTTCATATGTACCTTTTTATGCTGTTCAATTTACACTTAAATGCCCACCTTTCCTCTTGAAAAGCAGGAATTTAAAAAAAAAAAAAAATGAAAAGAGAAAGAAAGAAAGAAAGAAAAAAGGAAAAATGATCGGACATTATATGAGTAGTTGTGAAATCTCAACTATTTTCTACACATCACAAAATAAAATCTAATTTTGCTGCTGCATGCTGTTCTTACATTCACTTACCCACATCCCTCAACTCCCTTGCAAATATTTTTCTATGGTACCCTACAAACAGATCACACAATGAGATCTCTGCCCCAGTATAAAAAACAAATGCACTTTGAATCTTACTTTTACTTGGCTCTGGATTCTGAAGCAAAACATTTCATTCCACACTGGATCTTTGCAGTTCTTGATGGTTCTGGTCCGGACAGTCTCAGAGGCAGCAGTGGGCAAGGACAGACTTACATAGCAATCAGCTTGACTAACTGTATATAAAAAGATACGTTTTAACTAACAAACTACAAAAAAAAAATCTTAGCACATAAGTTTATAGCACTCTACAGACAGTAAACTGCAGAAAGGAGATATTGTTTTAATACTTTTCTAATAGGTCTTTACTCAACAGCACTCACTACTGTTTATCCTGTCTATGAGGCTGAAGCTGTGATAATTAATGGAGATTGAAAGAAGCTACTGAAATAAAGGGATCTGGTGGAAGAAAAAGAATGGTTTTACGTATCAAAACCTATCATTAACACATCCCCAATCTGTGGGAAATCAAGAGATCTGTTGTGGTGAAGATTTACATTTTGAGAACCTTTTTTAAAGATACTTAACTAGTTAACTCTTCAAGCACTTTAGATAAGGAGCAATCTTTGCCCACTGTGAAGAAACTTCTAATTTCTTAGTGTAGCATTACCTTAAATGTGGTTCGAACACAAGGTTGTCTAATTAGATAAAATACAGCATTAAAACTCCGTAATACATGCAGGTTGCACTGGGGTGGGCTCCCAGGAACTGCCTCCTCCCCAGTGGAGGTAAATAGTCTTGCAGCAGGGGAGCACAGCTTTGCAAGGTATTGACCAACTGAGTCTTGGGGATTGCTGCAGCTTTCAGGTGAGAGGCAAGCTGGGTACTTGTAAGTCTGTGCAGTTAACTTTCCATCTGTGTGTTAACCTGATGTATTTAAAGTGTTTCTTGGTTAGGATTCTCACTGATACTTCTAAGATGATTTTTTTGTTGTTGTTTTGTTTGTTTGTTTGTTTTTTCAGGAAGCAGCGTTGTGCATCTCTTCCTAAGTGCAGGAAAGAACTGATGTCTCATGAACCTGTTTTAATAAGATGAGATCCTGAAAATACAGTGAAAAATACGGCAGGAGTCACTCTCTCTGCACTGTTTTTCACCCTTTCTATTCCTCCCATTTGGAGCAAATCTGTTATTCTCTGGTTCTGCACATTGCTCTGCATTCACTTCTACACAACATTTTATTTATTTTTTATCTGCTGAACAGCCACGGCTGTTTCTAATGTCTCCAGCCCTTAGAAAAAACTTGTGATCACAGTAACAGGTTACATGTGATGTACTAAGAGGCAATCTGAGACTGTGGGATACATGCAGGGAGGCAGCATGATGACCAAGTGGGTAGGCTACTGGAAAAGGGCTCGACATTTTGGCTCCAATCCTAGCTCTGCTCCAGGCTGGTAGGTCACTGTGGGCAATTGCCTACATTTAAATATATCTTTTCTATCTGTATTTTCACATCAATAAAACAGTGATAATGATCATTTCCTCATTTGTAACCTGTTTTGATATTCCACAATTAAAAGCAACATAAAAAACAAAAAATAATTACCACTATTAGTATTACCAACCCACAAAAAAAGAGTATCTTATCAGCAATTGTTTTACTTTCCCTATCAGTCCCTTGTTTCTCACTCCACACTTTCTTTATACTTGTGGTGTTACTTATGTGGCAATGAATAGGTATGGCTTAAAGCAATTTATGGAATCACATTATGTAGGATTTCTTTAAGTCTTCTGATAAAATCTGAACATTAAAAATCTTCCAGATTTTCAGCATGCATTTGATATTTTCTCCCTTGCTGTCCATAGAAGAAAAGAACAACTTGAACATTCCAAATGGAGACCTCTATACCGGTAATCAGTATTAGGAAAATTCAGATTTATTACTATAAATTTAGATGCAGAATATGCATGATGTACCTTTATATAACAATTTATTGATCAAGGAGGTCACAAAAGAGCTTATTTAGCTCCCTCCACTGCAATATTTTCGATAAGTTTTCCACTGAGTTTTGATAAGTGAAAATGAGGATACTGATTTTGCATAGGTGCATCCTCTGGCAGTGTCAAAAACGTAGGTATGTGTATTTCTGAGAATTTATTCACTTATGGTCTGGGATACCCCTTTTTCATAAATACTAGCTAAGAATCCTCTTTGAGAAGGCGGATATTTGATATTTTCAGAGTATCAAAGAGGGCACTTCTAAACTTGTGACTCGAACCTAGGTAGAGCTGTGGTAAGAACCTTCTTCCATCTGTCATCCTCTTTGAACACAGCTGAACTATAGCAAACTTGAGAAGTTACTCCAGGCTTTGGCAAGACTGTTTGCTATTGATAAGAGAAAAACAAACTCCCACAGCTTGATCATCCACACTAATACCAGCTCAGTCAGTAATCACCGAGTCTCAACATTGCCCAAGACAAGAATGCAGATAAAGGCATTTGAATCTGAAACAGGCAGATCATTGCATGGAAAAAAACAAATTATGCCACAAAACTACATTGTTGCAGGATTTATCTGATAACTTACACACACAACACAGATTTACATAGCTTTTGGAACAGATCCCAAATACACAATGCTAGCTGTAAGTGCAGGAGACTAAGATCACTAAGCATACATTCCTACTCATGCACAGGAACAAATGGATGCTCAAGGTCTTCTATGCTCCAGCTCTCTCCCACTTTCTTCCTCCTTCTACCGAAAGACTTTAACTGTCACCAGCTATTGAATTTAAATATGTCCAGATTGCAGAGGATTGGTTTAGACAGCCTAGCATATGAGAAAGAACTGAAGTTTGAAGCAAACTGAGTTTGCTAATTCAAGACCGGCAAATAATATGGCAACAGTCAGAGCTGGAATGTCCAAATGATTATTATAAAGAGGACAATGATTAGAGTCTCACTATGGCAGGATGGAAATAAAGACAAACATTAGGAAAACTGCTCCAGCTCTAAAAGAGTTAGCTCTAGTGAGTGAGATTTTTATAATTTAACTAATTTCAGAGGGTACCCCTACCTAGATACATATCAGTGACAGATAAAGTAAATTTGATCCTGCTTCAGGAGAAGAGGACCCTTCCGGGTGAAGCCACAAATGTATCACATGGAATCTGGACTTGCTACCATGTGATACCTGTGTTTACGCTGGAAGGCAATAAACAGAATAATCATGGCATGTCAATTATCTTACATGGGAACCAACTAACTGGTCTTTCTCCCAGCCCTGACTGTCACAGGAGGAAGCAACAGAGAAATCTTTGTACTGTGCACCAGCCCAAGTCACATGTTCTTATATAGTATCTGGGTGCTGACAGGCCTCATTGTCTCCAAAATGACTGCAAACCTCCTTCTTTTACATGTATGGAGTAAGAGTGTAAGTTCCCTGGGAAAGTGGCCACCTTTTCCTTACAAATACACACAGCATCCACGTACCATGAGCTAGATCCATACCTAGAGTATCTATGTACGAGCTCAACATAATTCTCAAAAGGAAACAATACAAAAAGCAAAACCATACAGTACAGCGATTCCCACAAACAGCTGTACTGAAACCTGACCATTCCACTCCAACTCCTCTGGAGCAACAGAGATAAATCACATTACCTAAATGGTAAATACAGTTGGTTGACATGAGGTGTTTTCCCTTGTCTGGGTTTGGTGTAAACTGCCTTCCAAATTTTAAAATTAATGACCAGTGCAGTATTAGGAGTATGTTATGAAATTACACATCAACAAGACCCAGGTTTAGCACCATAACTGCACAAGAAAGCAGTAGAGTCACCATTCCTAGAGGTGTTCAAGAAATGGGTAGCTATGGCACTGAGGGACATTTAGTGAGCGTGATGGGGATGGGTTGATGGTTGGACAAGATGGTTTTAGTGGTCTTTTCCAAATTTAATGATTCTATAATTTTATGAACGATATATAAAGACAAATATAAGGCTTTATCCAATGAAATGCTAATTGAGAATTATGTTTTCACATTTAAAAAATTAAAAATTGTAGCTCTGGCCCATTCCAGTGCACACTTTCTGGAACCTTGAGATTTGCTAAATACAAAGCAAGGCAACCTAATGTTAAAGACATTTTCTTGCTCCTAATTGGAATACTTTTTGTGAAATATATGCATGTAGCAGAGATTACTTGATATTTCACTTGCAGCCCTTGAAACAAACAGGCTTCACTTCTATGAGAGAGAGTTTGTAGTGTAGAAGATGTATATTTTCCCTCCCCAAAGAGCAGTGAACCCTACAGAAAAGGCCATGATAAACCAGATCTGCCAAATGTGTGAAGCAGCCGGAGCCCAGGTGTAAGCACAGGGGCAGCAAGTTCTAGCTGTTCCCACAAGCCAGGCAGGACAGCACACAGCTAGCAAGTTCGGGCAAGCAACCTGCAAGCTGTTTGTACAACAGGCTCTGTGCTGAGAGGAGAAGCTAAAGTGGATGTGGTCACAGGCACAACAGCTGCAGCAACTTTAAGAGCAGCATGGGTGCTGTCAGAGCTAATGTCCAAAGTTCACTGCCTGCAGAAAGGCAATGGCCAGCATTTAACTGCAGGCACAATGGAAAGGCCTCACATGTGTCAGCAGCTCAGCAATTAAGGCTTCGTGCTGACAGCCAGGTGTTTACTTTGCATTCTTGCACCTCTGTGCATGAAACAGCCGCACTGAAAATGAAATCTGCACTGGGGAATTTGCACAGTGTGGGTCTAATTCTTGTTACAATCAGCATGTGGGTTGGAATGCAGTTGTACTTGGCCAGTAGGTAAATCTCTCCAGAAGGAAACTCTCACGTGCTGGAAATGCAGCATTCTGCATAAAGGTAGCTTCAGAGAGGTCTGTGAAGAAATGGGTGGGAGGACTTGGGGATGAAGACTGAGCCCTCCTACGAAGATCTTGGATGGTGTACCAGCCCTTGGCAAACAAGACTTCTGCAACAACTGATTTCTTCCTACACTCAGTAGGAGCCTTTTGAAAGCCAATCTCCATCACATCAACTGACAGGAAGAGCAAGGGAAGATCATGGGAAGCCACTGGAAGCCATAGTACTGAAAGTAAAACTGATTTTACCACTACAAGGATGAGGCACTGAGATCATAGCACCTGTCTTTGGCCTCTTGCATACTTGGGCAGGAAACACCTTTTGTGCAGTCCAGTGCAGCTGTTGTGCCTTATGCACATGGGAATTCAGGAATGGGAAGAGCACAGGCCCTTCTCACCTTGTTACTTCTGCACCCGGTCGTTCCTGCTGACACAGCTAACTTCCCTCCCAGCAGCAGCAGCAGCAAGGCCAGCTCTTCTCTTCTGGTAGAAAGCAGCCACGTTTATGTATCTGCCCTAGAAATGTGTCACAGCTCCCTATTTTGCCTGTTCTTCAAGCCAGCCTGATGACTGATGTTAAGACTTCAGGCACTTAAAAACACAGATCTCCACATATTCATCCTGTACAGCTGCAGAGAAAGAGCATCATCCTGGCAAAAGAGCCAGATTGTGCAGGCGTGGTGGATACATTTATGAAGGTTCATGACAGCCACAAGGTTTTCACAGTTTAAAAGCCAAACGTGGAATAAATACATGGGGGCAGTTGTCTTCGTGTGAGAGGGAACCCTAAATAATGCATGGAAAGGACCTTTTCAGGTCAGCCAGAAAAGATCAGATTTTCTCCAGCAGGTGTAAGCTGCTATATGAGGCAAAGTAAAAANAAAAAAAAAAAAAAAAAAAAAAAAAAAAAAAAGCTATAACTATTTAATCAGCAATATAAACACACACAGACCTCCCTAAAGTTGATAGCACCCTGAAAGTGTTTCCCTTTGACACTGAGGAATCTGGGCTCCCATCCAATGCAAAGTGAGCTGTAAGGTACCAAAGTGAGACCCTCTGGTGGCCTCCAAAACCCAGATCTCTGAGCTACAGACCTCATGAGCCACAGATCTCTTGGGTGAGCGAGGCAGGGAAAAGAACGTCTTGGTGTTTGTCCTGTCCAAGAGAATCTGCTGTCCACTTAGGAGAACAGATTCTCAAGCCAGATGACAGCTTTGGTAGCACCATTCTTACAACTTTGATAGAAAATCTGTAGTCAAACTCAAATGTGCAGAAATTGCAACAGCGTCTTGGGAATGCTGTGTACTACTTAACGTAGGAGCAAATCATTCTGATTCATGAGTAAGCCTTACTCGTATCCGATTTCAACATGCATTAGTAGCCTACATTAGTAGCCTAATTTTTGTTATTATGCTCTTACCACATACAAATAGGACCCTTTATCTGACAAAAAGGTTCAGGAGATCGTGATCATAGCAGATTGCCACAGATATCCTGTAACGTGAAAAACAAGTCCCATGTTATACAATATGCGCAAGATCTAAGGAGGAATGAATGCTGTGGGTTGTGGGTAGCAGTCCCTCTGCACAAAGGACGACGCTGTCTCTCCTTTAGCTGCAGAGTGCCACAGACAAAGGGAAGCAAAGTATACTCATCTTTGACCTGTGGTCTTCCAAAAAGTGCAGCCTGACCTAATCAGATTCTGTCAATGCACTGATGGCTTCTTGCAGCTTGAACTATTTCTGTGCCATCTTTCAACTCTGTCAGCAGCTCTCTGTCTCTTAATAACTTTAAATTATACAAAAATAGTGATTGAAACAAGTAACTTTGTGTGAGAAATACAACTGTTGGATTCTACTTTTCCTAAAAAATATATTAAGCTAAATGTTTCAGCTGCTTACAAATATGTGAGTAAATTCACGAATTAAATGACAAATGCATTTCCACAAAAAGTATTATCCAAAATAATCCCTGAGCAAAGACTAATTCTAAACCTGAAATTATTTTTAATTTTAGTTAGAGATACTACTATCAGTTTCATTGAATTATGATATAAATCTATTATTATGTTTTTAAAATTACTTTATTTCAGCTTTCTTCTTAATAGTGACTAATTTCTCACTTATTGACATTTTGACAGCACAGACTAGCCTTTAAAAAAAAGTAAGCAAAACCTTTAGGGCCAATCCAGTATTTTTCTGAAAGCTGTGTAGTCTCCATGGAGGCAAATACTCTTGCTGGGTTCACTTGTGTTTACTTAATACATAAAGATTACTAACCACTTCCCTGCCACTGCATTCCTGCCCTGTTCCTTCTCCCCAAGACAGATATTTGAGCTGTCCTGCAGCTTGTTTTTTCCTACCTCAGTAACCACTGAGATTTTCTGTCTTCGCTTCCACTCTCACCCATTCCACCAAGCCCCCAGAAACATTTCAGTAATACTGTTTTTGCCTTGAAATTCTGGTATTTCAAATGCATTTCAGTAAACATTTCACAGAAAGAGTTGTCTGACAACAAACTCATATAATATATAATGCTCATAATGCTCCTTTTTAAAAAAAAAAAAAATCAAATACAGAAATGTGGAAGTGCCTGAATGTGTTTCTGCTGTCTGCCAAAGACAGAGAGATGGTAGTAAAGCTCCTGCGTTACCCCACAGCCTCTAGCAGCCACTCATTGTCAGTGTTGACATTTTCATCTAGAATTAGAGGTGCAGCCTTCATCACAGCACATCACAAAATGTAACTGATAATTAACAGCTGCATTTGTTCAGCAAAACTGGTTCTGAAGCTTTTCAGCTGTTAAGATACTTCACATTGTACCCCAACAGACCTTTGATATTTCCATTAATAGCAACACTTCTGTAAACTGAAGGTTATTGTTTATAACAGACTGCATTCTAAGATTAGTCCAAATTCAAATATACAGCAATATCTGGAACCATGGTGACACTTTATAAACAGACACAAGTTATAGCGCTCGGTTATACTCACTGCTTTCAGAACTGAACTACTGAGACGTGCAAGGAAAGACTGTGATACTCACACAGATCTGCGTTTCTCAGATTTCTCATCCTTATGATTTTTACAGAGAGGGAGCTGCATGGGCATTCTTCACACTGCAGGACAATAACAAAACAATTACCTGCAGAATTATTGAAACATTTATGCTTCAAAAAGCATGCCCTTACATAAGTATTTGTTGCAATTTTCAAAGTCACACAGCAAAATTGGAAGAATAATTCTCCTGCCCTTCATCACCAAGAAAAGGATAGTTTTGCCCCTTCTCATGAGGCTGTTTCAGTGGTTAAGGACAGGGGAAAGAGTAGAGAGGATGAGTAGGGGAGCATTCTCTCCTTTAAACACACAGTTTCCATACAAAGACCGTTACCAGATTCTGTTCATTAGTCCCCCTTCCTTCTGAAAGGCTGAGCCTATAGGATCCTTAATGTTTCCATAGCTAGTTTAGTTAGACTCTCATTAAGTTTATTAGTTAAGCCATGAGAGTCCCACACTGAAGGTCTCTGAACACTTCACCACATCCCTAGCAAACTCCTGGTACCTCAGGCTGCTTCCTGGCCTCTACATGGATCACCCAATGCATCTCACTTTCTCTTCACTACCAAAAATGCCTCCACAGAGCTACCAATATCAGGAAACCCATCAGGTTGTCTAGCCTAAGTAAAAACATGCATGAATTTGGACTACTGTCTCCCAAGACCTCTCCGAGGCACAAGAGTCCCAATCTCAAACGCATTCCTGACCATCTTCAGCTTTTAATGGATTACAATCTGAATTTCTTACCTTGTGAGCACTCCAATATGATCCCATCATGCTCCCAGCTGCATACAAGCGAGCTATGGGTGTCACGTCAGTATTAAAGGCAACAGTTGGCAGTGAGTCATGAGGTACCTCTGCAAACTTTAAGAAGCACCTGTTGAGGAGCAAGTGGATTTTCCATGCCCCACCTTCTTTAGTGCCTGAAAGGGAAAGTATAAACAGAGAAGGGGAGGGAATTTGTGGAGTCTGATATCTGAACACCATAGGTGTGTGTTGAGGGAAGGCTGTACACAGCAAGGCGCTCAGAGTTAATAGCAAATCGAGGTAAGAGTGCAGTAGCACACAGAACAAGAATGGATACCCATGACCTGGCCATCTAACTGCACAAATAGAGAAGATAACAGCAGCTATGCATAAGTTGAAGAAAAGCAGCAGCTCTACAGCACTGCAATCAACAGTCAAAAGGATTTTGGATAAAACTTTTGAAGACTCCCAAATTCAGCCAGATATTATTTTATTTTTCTTTGAGGTGGGAGGGGCAGAGTTACTTTTTGTTGGATTTTTCCTCATTTTTGTATATGTATTTGATCATCTTGGTTGTATCTTTTCCTGCTTTCAGGACACTCCCACAAACAAAAAACTGAGTAATCCAAGAAAAAAAAGAGCACATTTTCCACCAAATTAGTACATACAGAAGATATGCGAATGAACAGCCCTTCCATGAGTCCAGCTACTAACATGCCCAGATGTCTGGAATGAGGTGACCACTTGAGAACAGCTAGAGGTGATATTGTATTCTCACAGTACCCATGCCTGCCTTCCTCTTCTGCAAGCATCAGGAGAATATGCAATAAAAAGAGTAGTTCTGGCCTGATATCCTATCCAAAAAAAAATACTGAAATGTTCAAAAGAAGAAACGTGAACTGTTAAAGTGGGCATTGTGACTGAATCCTTAATGTCTGCCAGGGACGGACTCACCATGTTTGCCATTTAGTCCTGCTGTTATTTCATAAGATCTGAGTACTGCATCAGCTTTGCCAAGTTTGTGAGCTCCTGGGATATGCCGGTTCAGTTTCATGTTTCAGCTGTTGCCCCTTGTCAGGGATCTTTTTTGGCCAGGATTTTACCATCTTAGATAAGACAAGGATTAGTTAGTGCTAGGACAAGGGGGAATGGTTTTAAACTAAAAGAGGAGAGATTTAGGTTAGACACTAGGAATAAATGTTTTACTCAGAGGGTGGTGAGGCACTGGCACAGGCTGCCCAGAGAGCTATGGATGCCCCATTCCTGGAGACATTCAAGGCCAGGGTGGATGGGGCCCTGGGCAGCTTGATCTGGTGGGTAGCAGCCCTGCCTATAGCAGGGGGCTTGCAACTATATGACCTTTAAGTTCCCCTCCAACCTAAGCCTGTGTGATTCTGTGTTAAAGGTTGACTTGCTTCAGGACTTTTTGATGGTAAATGGTGAGCATCTGCTTCTTTCTGTTACTGCCATCTTCAGACTAGTTAGGCCATAGAAGATAAGAGAGAAACTGTCTATGTGCCTTTCTGGGAAACGTGGAGAAAAAAAGTCTTGTCTGTAGCTCTTGCCCACTTCTTTTATGCCCGGTTACACAAGGAGGTGAGGGACTTCTGAGACTCACCCTAGCTGGCCATTGACAAAAACCCAGCTGCCAACTCCTATCCTTGTTTCACAAGGACCCTCCTATGGGTCTACTGCCAAAAAGACAAGCTCTAATTCTAGAGAAGACTTGTTCTCCAATAATTTGCCTCTGAGGAAAAATTTGTATCAGAAACAGAAACTGCACTTCCTTCTCTGATGGAATTTTCTTCACTGTTGTGTGAGTAGATTCGCTTCTCCAAACACGAGCTTATTTATTTTTTAACCAAAACAGTTCATATTTTTTTTCATAATATCTGAAAAAATGTCCAGAATAGCAAAGGATTTACTTATAAAATTCTCATTAGCTGAAGAGGAAGAAATGTAAGATAATTGTTATTCTGTATACCCACACTCAGACGCAATGACAATTCACCAACATCCACGCTTTGGTGGACAAGCTCTTGATTCTTTGGAACAACACACAGTCACTTCCTCTGTTACAAACTGGTCTCATGTACAGCTTGAAAAGGAGTGCTGCATTTTGTTTATGGTTTGCTCATCAGGTTGCCCTCATCAGGTGTGCACACATCATTTAGTACATTCCCAGGAAGTGATCTGGATGTTTCTTCATCTGTTCTGTGGTAGTTGTGCTGATGTTTGAGAGCTGTCGCGTGTTTGTGTGCATTTAAACCAGCCTTTTTTTCCCCCTTAGCCACTGCATTTCAATGTACTTGTCAAATGACTAGGTTAGTCCACGGTAATTGTAACACATTTTTTACGAGCATACCTATCAGTTGTATTGCACTTTTTATAGTTGTTTAACAAGTGTGAAACGGAGAAAAAAGTTTCACCTCATTCCGTTTCAACAGTGTGATTCTGTGTAGGCCATTACCATAAACCTCACTATTCCCCTCATGTGCTATTTGTTTTGGTAATATTTCAACTCACTACACTAAACAAGTTCCAGACAATGCTGAAGCAAAATTGCTTTTCAGGGAGATAGCTGCAGCATACATATGCGATTTGAGACAGAACATGGTTAATTGTGGGAGAAAATGGTAATAGCCTTTCAAAACAAATTTAAAAGTCTGATTTAACTGATAAAAAAAAAGGTGTCACTGAAGACCTAAAGGCCACCATCGATATATATATATCCATCACTTAACACGTCTGAAAAATTAAGTATGATATGATAACTCATGACTGTTAATGACAAAAAACATATGTGAGAAACAAAACTATTATGAGGTAGAACACCATTTAATTCAAGTTATTAGAACCAAGTAAAATATTTTAATTGATACTGCTTGGTCACCACATTCTATGGGCTTCATGGATTTGCTACCAGCAGTCCCAATGAAATGCTAGAATATTTTGCATATGAAAAAATACTAATCACCGAAACAATAAGAGAGTGCAGAGAAAAAGTGAAAACTACTTCCCCATGAGACACAGCTGAATTTGCATTCTGTGCATAACAATAAGATGGTATTAACATCAGACCAGTCTATCTGATATCAAAATTTCTGATCAAAAGTAGCAGCTATTCTTAGTAAACTGAACTATGTGGCTTTGAAGTCACTATTTCAAGTTTTGGAGTTTTTCTATGAGAAGGCTATATGGAAATAAATGGCACTCCCCAGGATGAGTGAAGTAGCTATTTGATAGATAATTCTGCGCAGCTGTGATAAATACTTAGTAAGAGAGGAAATACTGTTCAACCAGTGGCCTGTGCCTGTGATACAGGCTGGCTCAGAGCCTGCTTCTTCCGAGCCACAGCCATGCGCAAGGCCTGAAGAATCATGTTCTCATTGTTCATGATGTTGTAAGTAGTCAGCTTCTGGAGTTTGTTGAAATCTTCTGCTTTCAGTGACACCTCCCTTGTTGAGTATGGAGAGCAGAAACTGGAGAGATCAACCTTGCCCTGTTCCATTTCCGCAGCACTGCGAGACATGCCTGTCAGAGGAAAAGGAGGAATTTGTATAGTCCCAAGGAATTACAGTCCTCTGATAGACTATGACAAGAATAATTTAGAGAGATTGCAGATGTGGTTGCAAGCACAAGTGCAGTGCTCTGATCTCTGAAAAATCTACTTCTGAACAAAGTCTTTTTGGAATTCGTGAACAAGTGTCACTAGACATCATCCCATTGCAGCTAGTACCTTCTACTGGTCAACTCATAGCATGCCATCTTATGAGGGTCATTCCCCCCATGGATCCCAAGTAGAATATATACTAATGGTAGAAGGAACAAAGAGATCTACAGCACAGGATGAGGCAGAACATCTGTTGCCTTGGAAATCATAATAAAAACATTGGCAGTGTCTAAAATACTGGCCCAAAAGGACACTGTGATTGCATTTAACAAGTCTTAGTTTACATCCTATTGCTTTCATTTCCCAGCACATACAAGCAATGCATTAAACAACCCAAAAAGAAAGCACAATGATCCTTCTCAGTAACATTCTATACTGTAAAGGTAGTTCTTCCTAGATGTGACTGTCATAAAATACATAATTTGAAAACTACGCTTTGTTCTTCACTGTAAAGTAAAATTCTGGAGACCATAAGAAGAAATAAGCTCCCATTCTTCTACCTGAGGAATGCATTTTTTCTTTCTCTGAACTACACTGAAGTGTAGTCTCAAACTGAAATTATACACAAGATTTCACAAACAGTGTCATCCCATTATGCAGTGTATTCACTAGTAGGAACAAGCAAGCAAAGGATTTTTGTATTGGGATAAAGAAGAAACACTCAGGGTCGAAACACTCACTGTGTCAATAAAATAGCTGGATAATATTAACTTACCAGGTGCTACATATCTTTGGAAAGTGTCATTCACTAGTGGAAAGTAAAGCAGGAGAGGAGCTCCAGGGTTTTCTGCACCATCGAACATATAGCACTCTTTCAGGTTCTTCTCATCATCCTTCAGCCCAAAGTTGGGAAATGGAATTCCCTGCTCTGAGAAGTAGCTGCAAGCCTGCTTTAGAGGCTGGTCATTGCCAATAGCAGCAGTATAAAAAATGGAAAACATACACAAGATCAGGTTGTTTCTGAAGCCCTGTAATTCATGTTAAGTTGCACAAGATGACTCAACAGCATTGTAAAGTTGAAGATAATGTGAGCACATGCAGACCCTAATTCTCCTGTTGCCTGAGGAGTTATTTGAAAATAAGACTTGAAATAAAATACCTGGTATTAAGATGGCACAAATTTAAACCCTCTTTGCCAAGGCACATTTCTAAAATTGAAGTATAACTTAAGAAGAAAGCAAGTAATTTCAAAGATTGTTAGAGAGCATCATTAATTAAAGGAGAATTACATTAGTGTTTTTTTTTTTAATCTGAACACAACTAAATTTGCAATCCTAAATTTGCTGTCAAAGACGGTAAGATTCACAGCCACACTATCTTTGTATGTAGCAGTGGTAACTTGTGAGTAGACTTCAGTAGATTTTAGCAGGGTTTTGAAACCAACTTCCCCATCTTAGACTTCAAGTTTTAGAAATAATGTGAAATTTCAAGCATTTTATGAGTATTAAATCTCAAAATACAAAACTAAATCACAAAGCTCATTTGTGATGATCAAGCTTTGTTAAATTACCTAACAATACATTCAAGTAACACCTCAGTTTGTTTGAATTAAATATTTCTGAAGGACTTCAGATTACTAGAAAGAAATGTCAGTACAAGTAACTGTATGTGCACTTTTCCAGCTGCAGAACAGAGATAATTTTTTTTTTTCATCTGGCATTACAATGTAGGAGCAGCATTAAAGTATCATCCACTTGAAATCAATGACAGAACCTTAACGAGTGAACTTTGTGTTTTCTGGGTGCACTTCAGGGGTGGGTTTACAATTACAAGTATGCATTTGGAATTCTGTCTTTTTATGTGGTGAATATCACTTTTGAAAACTATATAACCATTTTATAATCAGAGTTCAGCAAATACACTAAGTGCATTCGATACCTTGCTTCAAGATAACCACTTTAAGAGAAAAAATGGATTCATTGAAAAAAATGAAAATAAAGACAAAAATTATTCACTTGCCACCTTGTTCTTGGACAGCTAAAAAACACAGTCAAATAAAAATACAAATTGTATATACTTAAGGAAAATGCAAAATAAATTCTGCATCTGAATCAGAGAAAATCTTTTCCAACTATATTTGTGCTATAAAATCTTACAGACAATTGTAATGGAAGTTGCAGCACAATCATAATAACTTCATTGTGCCACTCTGTACGCTATTGGTGAAGCAGAGAGCTCTGACTATTCTACTTAGGGCTCTTTCAAAGGTGATTTTAGAAAAAAACAGATATATTCTTCCCTCTGAGAATTTCTACTCTTCTTCTAAGGTTTGGAAATTTCCACTAATAACATTTTATAGACACCTATCCAAAAGCTGAAGAAAGCAAATGAAAAATCATTATTAAACAATGACATTTTTGACTACTTACCAAGGTCTGCGATCCGCCAGTGTAATTTAAGTGTATGATGACATCCACTTTCCTCTCTGGTCTCATAAGGGGTGGACAGCTAGTTTCAAAAAAGAAAGCTGCATCCACCAACTCCAAGTGCTCTGAGTGGCCTCTCAGATCATTAGGAGAGGCATCCAGCAAGGTGTCTAAAGAATAAAAATTTGGAGCTATTAGTAAGCTGCAGAAAAACATCAGTGAAGTTAGAGAACTAAAGGATGGCAAGCTCCCCTCCCATTCCAGATTTTTCTTAGCTTTTGGATGTCATGCAGCAATCCTAAAGCTTTCTTCAGCCTCTCCACACACATTCTGTCGGTCTTTCCAAACCCATGAGCTGCACAAAACCTATGGCAGGTTTTCTGTACGTGCAAAACCCATCTCTAGTTATTTTATTCCCAGTAAGGACCATCACTACTGAACACCCCCAAAATTCAACAGTTGTGATATTGGAAGTGATGCATGAGCAGGAGTGTTGTCTATACCTTTCCATTTTGCAAACTGTTCATGCTGGATGTACTCATTGTGCATCTGGAAGCCCCTCAGGAAGTTGTGGTACTTGGAGACAGCAGGGCGGTCCGTCAGAATATCCCGCAGAGTCGTGGAGAGGCCACTTGTAGGAGTGAACATGCATGTAGCCATCTCATAGGGCTTCTCAGGCAGGTCTGGTTGTTCCCCTAGAGATACATGACATAAATTACATGCAGTTGAATTACAGTCACATATATATGATCAGGAACAAAGAGGAGGAAGAATCAGTGACAGAAATGTCACCCAAATCTGTTCACCATGAAATCACTGACTTCGCTTGAATTTTAACATGAAGGTGCTCATGAATGTTTTTAAGGAATGGTCTTTTACTACAAATCTGCCTTTCTCAGCTGGTGTGCTACATCCCTACTCTGTTGACTTCCTTGGACCTCTACTAAATCTTGCAGTTCAGCCAGATTTTGAGGAAAGGATGCACAATTTAGGGGGAATAAAATTGAAAAAAAACTCTCAAGCTTCCTTCTGGCTAAAAATAAAGGTGACATGAAGCCTTGGCAAAAATAATTCTTTGCAAGTCTTTTAACTCAGCACATCAGGGAACACCTTGTATATTCATCCCTATCTTCTTTCTATCAAGGTCTTTCTGATGGTGCCTTATTTTCTGATATAAATCTCACCAAAGTCTCAGATTAAGCAAAGCACTGGCTATTCAGTAACATCAAATCACTTCATATTCCCAGTGTCTCCACTACTTTGAGATCAAGAGCACCACAAAACAGAGAAATATGAGTGCAATTACTTTATCAGAGGGGCCTGGAAGAGGAAGGCCATAAGTCAAAAGATACTGAGGATTTACCTATTTCAGTCACTTTGTCTTGGGTCCATCTGTGCCAGAAGTCCTCTGAATTGTCTGCTGCATGCCAGGCATCCAGGAGGTTTTTGGAGAAGATACTACTCCACATTCCTAGGAAGTGGGAGAGATGTAATAGGCATTACTGAGGTAAACATAAGGAATTGATTAAAAAACTTCCTTCTGCTCCTTCCATAGCTCTTTTTTTTTTTTTTTTTTTTTGCATTTCTATCCAGCTTTTAAATAGGCCGAGATATCTATTTCAGTGCTAAACTTGACTTGTAACACAAACTTATTTCAGAAGAAATTTCAACGTTCTTTTCCTCCCACCATGTTTTACTTAGAACAACATATATATAGACAAAGACAAATTTTGCATTGCTCTTTTCTCTTTCCATAAAGGATTATTTTCAGCCAGCTCCTTCACTGATTCCCCTTTTTCTTGTTCTGTTTATTTCTTGTCACTGTTTCTTCAGTTTCTGCCAAGTCACGTAGATTTCCAACTTTTGAAATGCTTTTCAAGCTAAAGGAAAGTGATATTTTAAAAGCACTTGCAAAGGTATATGACCAGGTTTTTTATTTTTTTTTTAGTTTCATTTTGTACGTGAGTGAGTCTCAGGAAACATACTGAATCGAAGTGACCGAGGTATTGACCCCTCTCTGATGTGACCCAGTGCCCCCACTACTGCATGCAAAACTACAGCTTGCTAGGGACTAATTTACCAAATCATTAGTGTTTGTATTAAGTTCTTGCCACTCCCCCAGGCTGGTAAATCACCTTGCATAAAGCAGATTCGGGACTCGGGGAGCTTCTTCATCAAGCGACCCATGAAGAACTCACTGCCAAAATCTTCTGCACGAATGAAGGCGCCATACTTCAGGAAGCCCACCTCGTAGGGCGTGAACTCTACCCACTCTGTCAACACATATACCAACAGCGTTAGCTCTACCAGCCTAGAGGACATAATGTTGTTAAAAGCAGCAACATGAGCAGACACTGAGTGAACCTCAGTGCTCTTGGAGGTAGGCTGGTTTAGCATGAGCCCAAAGCAAACCCTGCTTACCACTGCCCCTCAGATCCAGCAGGCAACTCAAACAGCGATCACACTTTTCATGAGGTTGGGAAACAATAATGTAGGAGGTGGGAGAAATTTTAAGCTACTCTTTAGAAAGTGGGATGTTTTCTTATGAGAGATGGACTAGAATGTGGTTTGTTTTCTATTGCATTTATTACCTTTAGTCAACTATGAAAAATTTTCATTAAGTGAACTTAAAGTTTCTGGGAATCACTGTCCTTAAGAACTGATAGTATTTCTGAGGAAGTATCATGGATCTAGGCTGTGCTGGTCACCTGAAGGAAATATCTAAATATGCACATTTACGTGCCAGGAGATTTTACAAAATATTAAACTGCTGCTTTGTATCTTATGGCTCCCCAGCTATTGTCTACATTCTCTGAACAGGACTTCTGGCTTGGAGGAAGAATTTAAAACTGTTTGACATTATTCACAGTATCTATGCCTACACTGTAGCCCCTAAGTAAAAATGAATCTCTTTTCCCAGAACTGGAACATCATTACCTCTAAAATCTTTGGTAGTAACTTTGTCCTTGACATTCAGGGCAAGGTAGATGGGCAGTGGGTTCTGGCCCTGCTTCACTGCCCGACGTTGATCAGAAAGCCTGTGGTAGCATTTCTGGATATTAAATAAATAAATAAATAAATAAATAAATAAATAAAGGTTAGCTGATAATCCGTTCCATAAGGACATCAGCTTATAATGTCTGAATATAGAATATTATTTATCTTAATTTCCACCTAGAATTATTTCCATGTCGCCAATAAAGAGGGCAAGAAAAACATCATGACAGAGAGAGTAACTCTAGTTATGAGAACCAGCCATGTCATATGTTCAGTGTATGACACCAGGAATAAGATGCTTCAAATGCTGTTCTAGCTCTATATTGTTAAATATGAGGGGGGGGGGGAACAACAGACAGCAGATCTGGCTAATTCTGCTATTATCATATCTTTCATCTGTTTAACATAAGAATTCAAGGCATGGTGTTACTGACACTTCTAGCCAAAAACAGTCATGAAATATATTGGAAGGTGCCATCCACAGAGGAAAATTCCTCGAGCTGTTCAATACTAACAGCTTATCTTTCACATGAAATGGATATATTGAGCGTACTTCAGTCAAATGAAATTCTAGCAATTTTTTACTAGGTAGCACTGAAGCCAGAAATACAACGTGAAATAGGATATGAAGCAGAAATACTTTCGTGGGTTTTTTCTTTTTTCCTGCTTCACCTGGACAAAATATAAACAACATTTACAGGATTTTAAAATAAAATAGTTTTTTCTCCAGCTGACATCAGTCTGTCAGTCTACATGGAAAATTTTGCTTGTGTAATTAAAACAGAATTAGGAAGGGGCAGTCATGAGAGATCAAACTCAAAGCAGCTGAAAACACCTGCAAAATCACTATTCCTGCAATAGATCTACACACTTTCTCAGGGCTAACTCACAAAGTGCAGTAACTAAATAAGGAGTACATCTGCAGTATGTGCAATATATGATTACAGCTTATGTAAATATAGCAAACATTACAGCAGAGGAAACATAAAAGTGTAAAAAACACTTCAGAATTTCAAAAAATTCTTGGACAGCTACAAAGGTTAATTAGCATGCCAGTTACTTTAGAACTAGTCTGAGCATTTCTACATTGTATTTAGTCACATTTTAGGCTTCACTATAGACATGTACTGCATCTCCAAGTTATTTCTGCAGTAAGTGGTGTTCTGCCTGCATACCAAGGATAGTATTACTGGCCAGGTACTTCTTCCTAGGATTTTAATTTCTTGTAATGGTCATAAAGATCAGGTAACCGACTTTATGAGAAGATAGCTGTGCAGACATTACCCCATCATTTAACATCGATTCAATCATAAGTCCCCACAGATCAATAAAAGATGTTTTATGTCCTGCTTGGGTCCTTTGACTCAGCTCTTTGTAATAATTCATCAGACTTCTCAAGCAAAAAGCACCCATCTTGCACTTGGCTGCTTGCTTCCGAGCTTCAATAATTATTTCTCCGAGATCCTTATGTGACCACTCAGCATCTTCATACAGTTTTGTCATGGTCCTGCAAGCAGGAAACAGGATGGGGAGGTGCAAAAATGAAGATGAAGCTTTTAGAACTGAGAGGATATACTTTGGGCATTTCTTACTGTACTAGCTTTAGGTCAGTCTTCTATTTCGAAGTTACTTTGAACAGAAATGCAAATCTATAGATAATCACTTGCTCTGAATTCAATTCAAGCAGCTCCACTAGCTGTCTATGCTGTTTTGTCCGACAGTAATTAACTGTAAAGGATAATTTTGCATAGGATTAAGGATTTTTGCACTGCCGTTAAAGTTTCAACTTTTAATTGGGGTTAAATTACTTCAGTGACACCAAAAAGTATGATGCACAACAGACATTTCATGAGTGACCCCGTCGTTCATAGACCAAAGAACAAGTAATAACTCAGTATACCCCTTTTACCTTTTTCAAGATCTAAAGCCCAGGCAAAGCAGGGTTTTGCTTCACATAATAAGATCCAAACAATAGAATCAAAATGACTCCTCACCATGTTGTGCCAGATGAGCCACTGATGTATGAAACACAATCCAGAATACGCAACTTTTGAAGACCCAACATGCTGCCATACATTCCCGTCAGTGCTCTTATCCCACACCCTGCTGTTGTCACAGCCACTATAGGTACCTGCTCAACACAAAACAAAACACAGGCAGAAAAGTGGCATCAAGGGACATTCACATCAGAAGAAAATAGTCATGCTAAAGCAACACCCAGACAAATAGAATCATAGAATTATTTAGGTTGGAAAAGACCACTACGATCACTTACTCCAACCATCAACCCATCCCCATCTTGTCAGCTGAAGATAGAGTATTTGCTCTTCCAGACAGTCTGTTGAGCTCTCCAGCTGAGAACATCTTGGCTGCAAACAGAGCCCAAGAGAAGCAGTTGCTGACAGAGGCCTTGCTCCTGTTGCCATCTCAAGGCCTAAGGGAAAGGAAAGAGAAAAATCCCCACGCGGTGCATTTCCTAGTTACCTCATGGTCTTGTAGGTCCTCTTCCAGATGAAGAACATCTTTCAGTGCAGCAGCAACCACCTTCCTCCGATTTTGCAGGAAATTCTGTTCATCCATGCACAGGTCAAAACCCAGGCGGGCATCTAGGTTCCTTGGCCCGAAGCACCAACCCTTGGTCCTGAGACCAGGGCACAAATATTACATACTATTGCTTGCAGTAGTCATCCCAGTTATGTTTACAGATTGGTTCATGAACAGTAATGTAATAAATGAGAAAGCTCAACACCACAGGCAGGCCACTGCTAATTGCCTCAGCTTTTACTAAAAGCAAATGGGAATGAAAGACAGAACACTTCATAGTGCCCTGGTATTGTAATGAAGTTCCTACAGCAAGCTTCTGGTTTTGTTTGCTCATATAATTGATTTTTCCATTTTCAGTATTGCCTACCATTTGTGCCTATAACAAGATAACCACCGTCAGCAGGCACTGCAGCTAATTAGGGAAACAGCTTTCATGCCTTGGTTTTATTTTGTTTGTATTACACAGAAATACGATTTCTGTGTGGAGCTGCTCTCTCAATCCATGGGCATAACAGTGCACAGTTCTGAAACTCAAAGGAAAAGGGACCTCTGATTTAGTTATCTATCACTGAAAAAGGAGAATTTTGCACATAAAAGCCTGCAAAGAGAAGCAGAACACAATCTCTGCTTGCAACTGAGCCTGCATGGCCCCCTGCTGATTTCAGATGTGTAGGTGCAAGTGACTCCCAGTTACAGCATCAGGCCTTGCTGAAAACTTACTTACCATTCATTTGCTTTTGCATACAAGTCAATTGTCCTGTCCTGAAAATCACAATACAAACACTGTAAGCACATTCAAGTCATTAATCCTGCACCTTCCTTACCCACATCATCTACAGCCTGAGTTTTACTGCATTTGCTGCAGGATCTGGCCAGCAATTGTCTGGGTTTTGAGATCCATAATGGGTTCCAGTGGAGTCTGGGCTGGATAGAAATAGGGCCCCTCTGCTTTGCATGGATGAACATTTAGTTTCCCTTCGTTTTCAAGGGAGCTTATTGAAAGATAGGCACACCTGAACCACAGGCATGTCGATGTTCTCTGTTTTACCTTCTGCTTTAGACATCCCCTCTGCAAATTATCAGTCTTAAATGTCTTATCTTTTACTGTTAGCTCACATACAGCATTGATGAATGTATTAGATATGTCCAGAGGAAATCAGCTTAAGCTCAGAACAGAGTTGTAAAGTGTGCTTGGAACCTCATGCAGAACAAAGAAAACCAACAAATAAACATTGCATAGCTACATAGTGAGTGACTGTCACTCTCACTTTACAAATGTATCCTGTGTCTGACTGGAGCTGAATCGCTGAAGCGTAAAACTCATGTCACCCACCAAACTAAGCATACGTTGGACTGGATTTTATAAGGACTTGTTCTCACCTCTGCTATTGTTATTTTCTCTTGTATGGGAAGCAAGTTCAGAGCTAGAGTCACAGACTCATTCATATCCCTTTCATTTTGACTTGATACAGACTGAAAAAAGAAAAAGGGTAAAAATGTAATAATAATAGTTACACAAAAGGGGAAAAAGAGGTAAAGAGCAGTCTCCCCAACCTCACACACACACACGCTTGCTTCTCATCCTCTGCCTACACAGATCTGCACAACACAGACCTCAGAGATCCCCAAACAAACACAGTGTGTAGAGTCATCTGCCCATTATGGGTGACCACGTACCCTACTGAGCCGCCTGCGCTGTGGCAGTGACACAGTCAGTGCCGACTGATGGTGTTTGATGTAGTGGAACCTCGCTGGTGTGGCCGCACACAGGCATGAGCTCAGCGTGTGGGTCTGCATCCCCTCATATGAGCCATCCACTGTCAGCGCAAATTTCCTCTCTGAAGAGATAGCAGAACAAACACCACATCCTCATGAATGGTCTTTGCTATCTTAAAGTTAATAATACTCAAAAACACTCTATTATTGTCATAACTACAAGGAAACCTCCTTCATGTTGGGAATCTGAACCCCACCAGTAGTCAGTGGGATTCAAGGTTGTTTACGACACCCTTCAGGTAAATTATGCCGAGAACTAAAAAGGAGTCCTTGATTTAAGTTCTCTCAAAAAACGTGCTTTTCAGTGTGAAAGCATTAGGATGTGTCAGAGCATGATGTTTTAAAAATTGCATAGAACATACACAGGCCTACAAGCACAGGCTCAACACAGCAGTGATGCGCTGATCATAATGTGCAGTCGGTACCCTTGGTAATATACTGTGCCTCTCGTCTTTCACCTAGTGTCATATTTTGTATTGTTACACATAAATAAATTTTTAAGTGTAAAATTTGAGGAAAGAGTCCTAATGCTTATCTTTGCCTCTGAAGACAGGAAGATTTTGCTCTACTTCAGAGCTTAGAAAACTTCAATGCTGTACACAAACATTTTGGAAAGTCATAACCATCTGACAAGAGGTTATTACAGGGGAAAGTCTTTTTGCAGGAAAACCAGATCACAAACTCTTCACACTGCACTCAGTAGTTTTGACCAATTGCAGCCCACTCCAGAAGCCACTGATGTTGCTGAAATTTTGCCTTGCATCTTCAGTCATTTTAAACAGGGGAGTTCAGGGGTGAAATGCTGAGTGCTTTTGCCATAAGGCACTCTCCAGAGTTACTCCATAAATCAGTGAAGACTCACCTTTGCTATCCTTCCTTAGCCTGCCGCCATTCACCTGCACCTCCAGACAAGCAACTTCACGGGACTGGAAGAGACAACAAAGGAAAGGGAAAAAGGTATTCACTACTGGCTGAGGTCTGCTTTAGCCAGACCCCTGGGCATATGCTTGTTCTGTTCACCCCCCTACCAGGCCCAGGTAGGTGGCGTTTGGCATCAGGATGAAGTGGGATGGGGTGCCCCAGGGAGGATGCACAGCCCAGCTGTACCCAGGCAGAATGGGATAGATGGATGTCCACCTGACTGTGCTCTGTTTGGGCCTGCCCCGCAGCTAATGCCTTCGTGCCACTATATGAAGCAGCTGCCCAGAACCATTAGTGCCAGCACAGCAGTAAACATGGCCCTACAGCAGGAAATGGGTTAGGTAATAAAAATTACCACTAAAACGCCATTAGTAACAATGTTTTCAGGAGGATCCGGACTGAAAGACAAAATGGAAAACAATCAGTTCACAACTAGCACTCTCCAAATTCTTTTTTTCCTTCATCATTATTTCTCTATCTTTAAAAACCTGTCTTTGGACAGCCAGCATGGGCAAACAGCATGTGAAACTAGCTGGGCATCAATCCAGTCTGCCTGTTACAGGCTTGAGTCTGAACGTTAAGCCTGGGCCGCTCCATTTGTGAAGAGTTGCTGAGTAGAGGAGCTCCTCACTACATCAGATAGGATCATCTTCTGATGCAATTAAGTAAATTTACAAAAGTGGCAGAATTACCCTATTGCCCTGTGTTGTTCAGGCATAAACCTGGGGAACCACAGTTGAAAAACTGGTGAATTCATCCAACATGCCATAATAAACAGAGGAAAAAATATATTACCATTTACCTTAAAAATCAACAGCAGCACTAGGACTGATCTACTT
Organism: Pavo muticus; assembly: GCA_016647715.1. NCBI lineage: Eukaryota > Metazoa > Chordata > Aves > Galliformes > Phasianidae > Pavo > Pavo muticus. Next base: position 1,465,948 of record JACDJE010000021.1, on the reverse strand, counting down.
GGCCATTTTCTCCATTAACTGTTCAGTCAGCATAAAAACACAGTAAAAACTATTTGTAAATCTGTTCCCACTGCTAAAATTTCAAGTATCATTTTCCCACACTCTCACCATATAGCAAACATATGGGACCTGACAGTAAGGAACAGAACAGGTTTAAAACTTAAAATGTCCTGCTGCACAGAACGTCCCTGCAACCTAGGGAGCATCAGCAACCAGGGACATCTCTGTGCTCCTATCAGTGACAGTGCTCTAGTGTCTCAATATGCCTGGCGTGGATGCACACACATCGCACAGCGCCATGCACCTCTTTGTTAAATGTTGTCATTCACAAGCATTTCCTGAACACCCGAAGTTCCCATCTGTTTTATTCAGACTATGACAGCAAGTGTAAATGGATGTTTTGTACCAGAAACATTTTCTCTCTGAGTTGCGTTCCTCTGTTGATCATCTATTTAAACTTTACTCACCTACTCTCCATTGTGAATTCAACCTCCAGCTCCTCTTTTCCCTGAGAAAGAAAGAAAAGACAGTCACTACATGTTGATTCCCCTGTCCTGAAAGATACTCTGTAGGAATCTGTGCACTTCAGGGGACTCCTGCAAGCCAGCACCCACTTTATTTACTGCACGTGCAACAGATTTCATTTTCTTTGTGTTGCATCCATTATATTTAGTGTTGCATACATTGAATTTCGTAGGAGTTATATCAGCAGGTTTCTAGTTTACACCTCGTAGGCCAAACATGAACACATCTTACAGGACCTCTTGACAGTTCCTCTGCTTTTCCACAGGCAAAGATTCATCCTCACTAGTTCACAGGCCACCTCCAATTCCTCTTCCCCTGCCAGAAGCTCTCACTGCTCCCCCCTAACTCTCAGCATGAGAAATACTGAATTTCTTTGATGCTTTTAAATCATCCTGTCCCTCTCCTGACCTTGCCCACAACCTGTATAAATGGGCCTCTATAAATGATGGCACGCTAACATGGTGGCATGCTTGGGTGTATAAAGCCCAGGGTGCTCTGGAAAATGAACTTTGGTTGGGTAGAGTCCAATTGCATGCTCAGTCTTCATTTTTGTCTTTTGCAATCCTCTTTTGCAGGTTTTGGTGCAACTCTATGTCCCTCATGGCCTTCTAGAGCCAGTGTGAAGAAAGACAGCACAGAGAGCCTTTCCAAAACAGGTATCAAATCAAATCAGCACTCATACAAGTAATGTATTTCCAGGCCTAGACATCATCATTAAAACCTCAGTATGAGATTGTCTCAGCTTTCTCAGAACCTTGAGCTCCAACTGCAAAGGAATGCCTAAATCTCTCAACATTTTGACATCAAGTAGGGCAACCAAACAAGTCTGATAATGTTGCTAACTCTATCTGCAAAAGTAGCATCCCAAATTCACTGTAATTACAGGGACAAAAGCGGTCAGCAGCCCCTGAAACAGATGAGTATACTCAACTGGCTAAATGGGCAGTAAGAAAGAGGTATATACCAAACAGGTGAGAGAAAAGCTGAGATAAACACATTCTCTCACCGAACCACGTCCTCTTAGCTTTGTCTTTGAAATTTATCCATACCTGTGGATTCAGCTGGAAACTCAGCTGAATGTTTTCTCCAAGCTGGATTTTGGAGACATCGAAGAAAACAGTGAGGAGATGGTCATCTTGAGTTACACTGTCCTCATCACAAACTTTCATCTCCAGAATGTTCTGGAAACATGAAAAAACAGATTGTGTAAGTTTTTATAGGAATAAGATAGTACAGATAGTTCTGTTTAGCTGGAAGAATTTGGCTAAGGACTTCAAGAATGAATGCAAAGGAAACAGTGTTCTACTGTTTTACAGTTCGTCTCTACAGGTTCTATTGACTATTCAGGAATAGTGTAATTCATGTATTGAAAGCTAATAACTACAAGGAAGTGTGAGTGCTTCATAAGAATACTCAAGAAAACACATGGTATGTGCGGCTATGGTTCTATTTAAGAAGACATCTGGGCCTCTGTCTTCAGCCTAATAATCAGTAGATGGCTAGACAGTAAGAGCTAACATAGCCACATTTCCTACCTTAACCTGGCTCTGAATCGTGAAGTGGAAGGTCTCATTCCATGTTGGGTCCTTGGTGTTGGGAATTGTTTCGGTTCGGAAATTCTGCACCGAGGCTGTTGGCAGTCTCAGGCTCACATAGCAATCTGACTGGGTTACTGTGGAAGAAAGTATGAAAGTAACAGATCAGTAAGCCACATTTAGCACCCCATAAAGTGTTGCACTGATTGAATTTTTGAGTTCACAAGGCAGAATGCAAGCTGGGAGGCCAGATAAGGTGTCATTAAGTCAGTACTATACAATCAAAGGTAGTAGTAGAGAGAGTAGTAACAGCATTTGCAACATGACGGGCAGGTGAAATCTTGTCCGTGCTTCCCAGCACAAAGTGAGGTGACGTTGCTACTTTGCACAAGACTGCATTGTTCTTGCCTTGTTTTTTTAAATCAGGGTCATAATGTTTAGCTATGAATTTGTATGTGCCCCTCTCTAAGGAGGGGAGCTTCAGGGTTTAAAATTCCCTTTCCCAGGTGAAAAGCTCAGCCGTAGAGTTTGGCTTCCCACGTGAGCTACTTTGTAAGTGAGGGATATTTGGGACCAAAGTTTTGGTATGAAATAGTGGTTAGCAGCTGTCTACAATGCTTAGATCATCATTTCCACCTGGAATGCTTTTTGTCATGATCATTAAGCAGTAAAAAGCAAATGTGAATCATGAGATTTACAATCCTTTGGATCCGTGCTCCAAAGTCAAGGATGACCACCCTACAGGGCACAGTTTATTAGTTAGGAGCAACAAACCACATAAATGCCAAAGATAGCATGGCACCGTATTGCCCACAGATGTCAATCTCATCATTAGCATTATATTTTCTCTATTTTTAATGCCACCTACTCAAGCATTCCTTTACCTGCACAGCAGACACACCTTCATCTGACTACACTTAGTTTTTTCCCACTTAGTTTTACCAGTAGACTTGACTTTTGGGAAATGCAGAGTCATTGACTTGGCCCTTAGCCATGTGTAACTGAAGTTAATGAAGTCAACCCTTTTTTTTCTTTATCATGACTGCCCTGAGATTTAAGTCATTTTGTCTAAGTAACTTTGAAAGAAAAAAGAGTAACTTTTATTAAAGTCGTTGTGGTATATACAAAAAAAATATTTAAATTATAAATATACCAAAACACAGAGAGATCACACAAATTTATAAGGAGTCCTAATAGCTCCCAAACTTCCGTGTATATAGAGGAAAGCTTCATATGAAAATCTTTTTTTGATTGATTTTGATTCTTTTTTTTTTTTCCTCCACATTGAGATTAACACACTCCCATCAGATCTCAGAGGATCAGAAGGATCCACTCAAGTTTGTGAGTGATCTTGATACTGTGCTTGATCCACTCTATGTACAAATAGATGTGAGGACTGGCACTCCACTCTGCCCATCATTGGTGCAGCAGAATGCTACACTGCCTTATATTGAGAGTCTTTTCATTTATACATACAAGGCTCCCTTTAGCAGGCACGTGCATACAAATCCTCATTATTCTACTACATAAGCCTAAACACCACCTGACTACAGGAGGTGAACAGCAGTGATGATGGTCATATGACGTACACAGCAGAACTTCCCAGCAGCAACTGGTGTCCCTAACCTCAACCATGACGCATGAGCAGCTGTCAAAATGTACTTGAGGTGGCAGCCATGGTATCACCATGGGGCAATATCCCGCCAGAAGCAGGTGTGGCAGCAGGTGCTTATGAAAGCACAGTCTTCATGCAATTATTACGCTAAGTTTCTAATTATCTTCCAGGATAGCTGCAGGACTGGATCTTAATTGCACTTTGCCATTAGAAGACATTACAGCTGCGTGACCCATGCTAAAAAACACCATGGTCCCAGTACCATGCTGCACCTCAGACAACAGCAGGGCACCAGCTGTTCTGACTCAAACATGAAGTTTCTCCTATTTTTGATGTTAACAGGCACAACTTCCAGCCTTCATGGACAGCAGTCTGGGCATCCTCTTCCTCATGGACTGCCTGTAAGCACTCACATGGAGGTTAACTCTAGGGGAAAGGTTTTCTTACGGCTCTCAAGGTATAGTTTTCCTTATTGTGCTGAAAACAAGAATGTGATCTCAAATATTGATCTTCTTGCCCAAATCATTACTGTGGCCATGGATGTCCTTCACTTGGACCATCTCATGAAACATAGACTATCACCACCTGCAAAAAAAATGCATTTTTGCTCTTCATCCAACACTGGGGAGCTGAGCAGAGATATGGCTGTGGATGGGTAGATTAGCACTGCTGTTTTCTAGAATGCAAATTATTAGATAATTTAGATCACTGAGGGTTTTTTGCTTTGTTTTGTTTTGTGTTGTTGTTTATTTTTGTTTTGTTTTAAATAAAAAGGACATGGGCTGCTTCTGTGGGAATAAATGCCTTTGTTTCCAAGGCCCTTCGCAATATAACTATCATAATTCAGACAGGCCTGGGAGAGCATTTCCTTCCTCCAGGCAACATTTAATGTTAATCTCCATCACCTATAACTAAACTTCAATAAAAAGCTTTCTCACACATTCACATCTTGGCCTTCACCTAGGGTGGCACACTGTAAAGAAAGCTGTATTGCTATTGTCATTTACACCCATTCCTAAAGCTATTCTTTGCTGAGATTTTACCAAATAACAATCTCACAATTTTTCTCTATTTTTTTTTCCTTGCCCACGTCCTCTTATTTTTTAAACAAGATTTCAAGCAGCATCTAGAACAATGGTACATAGTGTACCATTTAAACCAACTGTTTAAATATCATGGTGAAGTAATAAATAACAATGAAATAATAATTTATTGCAAGAACCAAACACCAGAGGAAGCCTCCAGGTTCCTGTAATAAGTATCAGATTGGACCACAGATCCTCATACAATAATATATTTCACTGGCTGTATTTCATTTGAGTGTCTCAATGACCTTTCCACAACTGGATTTCACATATGGCAGAACTGCTACTTCAATCCCATAAAATATGTTTTAAAATAAGAAATATAAACTATACTTCATAATCTTATAAATTATTGCATCCAAAATAACATAGGCCTTAAATTAAAAAAAAATCCCAAACCTGAAATTTTTCAAAATTGACAAGTCTAACAATAAATATATTAAAAAAAATAAAAGCCTGCTCTTCCCTTCCCACTCTCTCCACCAAGACATTCACAAAAGATCATTATTTCACCAAGAAAATGCTGAAGAATTTATTTAGTTCTATAACAGCCAAGGTCCATTTAGCGCAGTGTCTCTCTGTGTCTACTGCGGTCTCTAGAATGCTTTCAGAAAGCAGATAATGATGGCTTGAAAATGTTCATCTCAGCATTTCTCCCCAGCTCCCTATTTTTAGCTTTTTGTTTAACTCTCAACACTTAGTTTTGTTTGTTTGTTTTTATTTATTAATTCCACTTAATGAATTCGTTTCTCTACAGGATCTTTTTCTTTAGCTCTTTTGTCCCTTTTCTGGGGAAGATTTTTTCATCCCGTTAGGCATAGAAATAAGTGCCAGAGAAGACCATGCCCCATATTTGGTGGGCATTTAAGTGCATAAGAAGAGGGTAAACATCACACAGCGCTCTCAGTCCTCAAAATTTTATTTTCAGAGACTTTCTAAGCCAACCTTTGTGGCTTTTTTTTCTTCTGTGAACATGGTTAGTCTCTGTCTTGAATCTACACAAACTTTTGACATCCATGTACTTTAACAGGCTGAGCATGAAATTTGAAATTGTCCACGGAGGAGTCCTGTTTTTAAGGTTGGGTTGGATTGGTGCACATCCAAGTCTCACCCTATTGAGGAGTCAAGATGCAGACAAGGTACACACCCAAATCTGGGAACTGGCATGTGTTTGCTGGTCCAGGAATATTAATAACTCCAATGAGTCTGATGGGGACATGGGTGTTCTCAGTGGGAAGAGGGAATGTGCAGATCACAAACAAGGCACCAAAGTCACAGATAACATCAGTGATGCATAAATACACAAATGGAAATCAGTGTTGATGTATGATTTACACATTGATGAATTAGTGGTAAAAAGAGATAGCAACAGTATAGTATAAGGATGTATTAAAAAGATGAAGAGTTAAAAAAATTGAAAGTAATCCAAATTGTCTTTGAACTTCCAGTAAAAGTCTTATAATATCTGTTCTGTAGTTGACGCTATTGAAGTTTTGAGACTATTGTGATGGATTGGTTTTCCCATTTCCATTTACTCTCTAGAAGATCAAGCAGATAGAACGATAATGAAATTAAGCCATAGTATCCCACTGCAAGAATGTCTAAGCACCAGGTGAGTATTAAACAAAGTGATGCAAAGACTGTACAGAAGATGCAAAGACTGCAAGGAAGGATCTTCAGAGGAGAATATAACAAAATGGGATTAACTTATTAAAAAAAAAGGATAAGCATGACTGAAGAGAAGCAGGAAGAGCTGATTTTAGATACTGAAATTGTTTAATGGCTGGGAAATAGGTGGCACTTGTCATCCTGTTCTATTCAGAAAGGTTTTCAGGAAAAGGACAGCTATAAAAAAATAAAAATAAATAAATAAATAAAAAGAGCTTGAAAAGGACTAATGAGAAAAAAAAATCATTAAGAAAATGGTACTGTAAAGAAGTCAGTGTAGCTCAGGATGGAAGCCCACGTGCTTTGGAGTTTCCTAAGTGTGCCACGCTAATCTCTAGGTAATTATAAACATGACAGAAAAAAATAATTCCCAGACTTAGTTAAAAAAAAAAAAAAAAAAAAAAAAGGCTAAACATTGCAAAAGTAATGCATTTTTCATCGTAAGGCCCCCATTTATTTCTTCTCAGAGAAAGCCACATAGTTACAAACAGGAAACTTGCAGTAGCTTTTACATTGCCAGTGACTATCCAGATGTGAAGGCATTATTTTTTAAAAAATTGAATCAGTGTTATTTGATATGATGAAGAGTGTGTAATTGAAATATATGACTTCTGCATGTCTGACTCTATAGCAAACTACAGGCTGAATTGGCTTGAAAGCAAAATTTTCAGATAAACTGGAAATAAGCAGCTATCAATCAAAACCAGACTCAGAAATCAAGTGTATGCAAGGCAGTGTTATGACTGGTACAACTCTGTAATCCTCAAAATACAAGGTCCTGGGTACAAAGCTGAGTTTAGGAGAGAGGATGTGATTTTTGGCATTGAGCCCTGCACTCCAAGAGTGATAACAAGAGAAATCCTAGTCAAGGGAACTAATAAGCAGACATATAATTCTCCTTTCTATGCCATCTGCTAAGCAGAGGCTGCAGTTCACTTAGACTCACAAAATGACTCGCTCATAGGCTGGCTGTGATTCTTACCTGCGCATCTCCTAGCATGCTAGTATGGGTACCCAAAGACCAACTGCCTGCCTGACAGCAGAGGTGTTTATTTTATATCCAAGCATTGTTCCTAACTTCTCTTCTGTATCTTGGACAGTTCTTTCAGAGATTCTCTTTGCAAATGATAGAAGTACCCAATAAACAAAGCATTCACCTTTACAAGCATGGTATTTATTTTGTTTGTGCCATTTTCTCTCTCCAGGGTTTGACTGACATGACCATATCAAGCAGATAACAGTTTGGCAACATTGGTGATGAAATGCTTCTTGCCCTGATTTGCAGATAACATCCAGTACAAGTTTCACAGTGTAATGCAAAATATCCTCAGCCTGGAGAGCCTGTGCTGCTGCAGACCCCAGAGCATGCCCTGTAAACATCGCAGCCATCCAAACCTCTCCTTTGAGTATAGGTAGGGGCCGGACGAATTGCCTCATACCAGCAAGATGAAATGTTCAATCAACTCAGTACCTGGCCTTGGCACTAAAAATTTCTACTATTTGGAAAGAGAGCAGCAAAACAGGCAACTCCCTTCAGAGTCAAAATAGTTTGAAACCAAATGTGTTGGTGGAGACGATGAAAATGCAGAGAGTAAATTCAATAAGCTCATTATCACACAGATGACTTAATAGGACACGATTATCGGGGAATATATCTAAGGGCCCTGTTTATCCACACCTCTTTCTTTTCATTCAGAGCCTTAGAGTTTGTACTTCCAGTTTGGTTTTAGCTGTAGCAAGAGATTTCCCTCCAGCCTTTAAATGAACTTCAGATCACCTTTCCACACATTAGAAATAAGTTCATACAGACTCTTCTTCCCCACACATTCAACAACAAGAATTCATCTTGCTTCTCTTCAGAAAAAATTAGAGTGATAAACTGCTCTTCATACATACCCTTTGGGCTCTAAAGAACAACAGCAGTACTATAGAGAAAGGCCCAAACAAATCTCTTGTAGAGCTACAGACCTGCATCATTTTAACTTAACAAATTTAACTTGGTCAGGTTCCTACAGAAACATTCCAGACTGAGACCTTCCTATAATGGAATAAATGCAAGATAAACAGCCAGCTCCTCAGACTGGAAGTGATTGTCTCAACTTCTTCTCTAGTGCTTTGCTGTTCAGATATTTATGGAGCATTAATAAATGTTTACATATTTGTCAACTTCTGAACAGTTTGGAAAAATTACTAATGACAGAAACAGCTAGTAGTGCAAGCACTCTACTGTGCTTTGAAGCACATATCTCCTGTGGCTGAATCAAATGCAACAGTAACAGAATGACAGAATCATTTAGGCTGGACAAGATCCATTAAATAAAGATCAACCAGCAGCTAACACAACACACCCTAACAACCTAACACACCCCTAAACCATGTCCCTAAGCACTGCATCTACACAGCTCCTAAATACATCCAGGGATGGTGACTCCACCACTTCCCTGGGCAGACTGGTCCAATGCCTAATCACACCTTTCCATGAAAGATGAGTCCATGAGAGATGTCAAATATCCAGTCTTGAGCACACATAAAATATTCTTTATTATGGACAGGATGGACATTACTGTAAGAAGCAACCATAGAAAGAAGTGCCTCATCTATATTTCTTCAGACACTATTTCCTCCAAATAAATATCCATTCTTTGTTTCACAACTGAATCCACATTTTATGCATTCTGTGCAAACAGACCTGAACTACATAGAGCTGATGGCTGGACCTCAGTATTATGCTGACAAAAATCTAAGAATAAATAATGTGAACTATGCTACTTCATCTTCACCTACCACAGTCAAACGTCTCTGCCTCCCTCCTTTTAGAAATGCTCTGTGATGTTTTCCACACTTCGTTATATTTCAAGTAGCTTTACAAGCAAACATATACTCTATAGGTATATAAAGATACTCACACAAGTCTGCTTTCCTGGCATTTTTCATCCGTATGATTTTTACGGTGAGTAAGTTGCATGGAGAAGGTTCTGTCTGTAGAAGAGCAGAGTAAAAAATACACGGGATTATCACGTAGAGAGAAAAAACAGAAGCACGGTCAGATATAACGTTGAATTAAATGTTTCAATATCAACCACATAAAACATTTCTAGACTGAGGTTCTTCCTTGTGCATCATCTGCTCTGTCCTCCGAGAAGGTTTACAGCCAGGTGTGGCCAAAGTCCCTAGATGTATACTCAGCCACAGACCAAATCTCCATTGCCCTCCATTTTCCATTCTGAGGAAACTCATGGAACTCCTCAGATTGTAGTGGCTGACTGACTCTTACAACCCAACCACAGAAAAATAGTGAGCCTGTGTTATTAGTACAACTGATATACATCTTGGTCCATGCAAATGCAAAGAATGTTATATAGATCTACTTTATTTCACAATAAATAGTGGCCAATCTAGCAGAGCAGGAATTAGTAATGATATCATGATGTTTGTGACATTGTGTGTCAGCTGGTATATAGCCATATACCTCCACTGTTATGTTTGACGTACACCAGCATTGGCTCTCAGAAAATGAGGACCTGAAAAACATCTTCCAGGAACCCATTCCAAACTTCTCTGAAGGGGGCAGTGAAAGAAACAATTCTGTCATTATTTCTCTCAGTAATTTAGCTCATCCAATATTCCTTTATGCAACATCACAGGAAAGCATCATTGGAGGTGCTGGGAAACCACATATACCTAGGTGGTTATCAAAAGATATTTAACAAACCTGCCAAGGAACTGGTTTGATTTTGTCAAGCAAGGAGTGGACAAATACGATACTTAATCAAAACTATGGGGGGCTGAAGGTGAGGTAGTTTACTCCCTAGATAATTATCTTTTTTTAAAGGAATGAAAGGAGAAAAAAAACTCTGCAATTTAACACTCTGAACCAGCCAAAGAAAATAAACACCAACAGCAAAAAAAATTGGAAGAAGAAAAAAAAAGACCATAGCAATGTAACAAATGTATGGGAGAGCTCATGCACACTACTCATTGAGCAGGGAGTATCGCTGCCACATGTAGATCCACATACAGCAAGGAAAGCCTTCTGTGTCACTATTCATTTGCTAATGCTCCCAGATTCCCACAATTTCTGAGAGAGCCCACATTTAACACCTTTCTGTCTTTTCCTCTGTGCTCATTCACATTAGTTACATCTCTTTAGTTTTCATCAGTGGGTTGTTTTGCCAGATCCCATTGGATGGGAGTTAAAGACAGCAGCAATATATAAATTGGGCATTTACAAAATATAGCACAATTACTACAGCATGAAAGCCCTTACATTCCTCAAAGCAAAGAATCAAAGTGAGCACAAAACCCAGATAGAAGCCACTCACTGCTCTCAGCCCAGGTGCTGAAGAAGGAATCTCAGAGCTGAACAATCCTCCTACAGGAGGTCCCCTCTGCCACTAAAGTTGCCTGGACAGCTCATCCCAGAGCCTCCTTTTCCCTTTCCTTACCTGGCTTGTGCTGTAAAACATCCCCATCGTGGTCTTCCCCAAGTTCAAACCAGGTGTGAAACGTGGCAGCGGATGGGTACTGAAGAGCACCCAAAGCTTCTGGTGCTTTAAGCTGCCTGGAGCAGACAGGCAGGTGTGTGGATGCCTGACTCAGTTCCAGCCTCGCCCCAGCCACCAGCCCTTGAGCAATCTCCAGCTCCTCCTCCTCGCTGCTGGCAAGTGACACACAGACACCCCAGCAGAAGGATACTCTTTCCAGCTGCAGTTAGAGTGGTGTCAACAGCCAACAGGGATCTTCCCTTCGCAGGTCTTAAGGAGGCTATGCAGCTCTTGCATACCAAAGGGCTGTCACAGGATACATCCTCCTGTGCAAAATCAGCTGCATCAGCAAGGGTCTGTCTAGTTGCACATGGCTTCTTTGGCCCAGAACATCCAAACAAATCATTGAAAAGGCAAAAGAGTTTTTGTAGCTTTTTATTGACTATGGGAGTAGGTGGGTATTTGCTTAAAGACATATGAGAAAGATGGCTTTTCATCCCTACCTCAGCTTCCATGGTGCTCTCAGACAGTAAGCTGGTCTTTCAGCCAAGTGGTTGCTGCAGTGAAAAATATTGCATAAAAATTTCCAAATCAGCTGTTGAGACTGCAAGAGAATTTCCATGGTAGAGGCAAAGCTTTAAAGGCTCACTCACTTTCTCGAAAGTTTTTACTTCGTGAATCTATATTAAAGTGCATAAATGAATGATCTCAAAGATAATATATTTGAATGATGTCTTGAAATTAATGTTATTTATTCTTCATGTTCTAGCATAATCTTATATCCCTGCATTTATAAGACCTCGCTCTGCAGGGGACTGTTAGCATCAGGTGAGATCATCCCAATGCTAGAAGTGAATACATAGCAGATGAAATGGAAAAAGAACTTCCTTGCTATTATGAAATTTAATTTAAAAAAAAATGAAATCAAAATTTCATTTCACTTTGCAATGAAATGAGAATTCATTAAAGTAATTCCACAGATATTATGTAACTTGAATTCAATACCATGCTTGACATTTTCAAAGATACTCTAACGTAAGAACTGAATGCAACAAAAATCGTCCAGACAAACATTAAACAGATGAAGGATGGATGACAAAGAGACCACAACACAACAAACAGCAGTCAAAGGAAATAATCCCCAAAAGATTGCAAACAGTTCAGTTTTAAGCCTATTGCAGGCTTAATCAGTTTTATCAGGAAAATAAACGCTTTGGGCACTGTGTTTTGAACAGATGATATTGAAAAAGTGGGAAGGTAAAGGGAAGAATCATGCAGCAATTTGAGTGCAGAAGGAACCCCCTCAGAGACAGAAAGGCAAGTTTCCTATCAGCAGGACACAATGCAGAGTGCTGACTTGGGAAACAGCACAGTTACGTCTTTGCAGCAATTTGTCATAGTTACTTAGGAAATGGACTAATTAGTCCTGATGAAAAAGTTGGTTAATGAGACTCAGGTTGTGTCATGCACCTATCTTTTTTTCTCTCCTGTTGTTAAGTTTTCCCTGTAAAACATATAGAAAGAGCTTCTACCCTGCTCTGCTTAATTTCCCCCCAGAAGTCCTAGAAATCACAAGTCAAACTGAAGATATCTGGGAAAGACATAGAGGGATCCCTTGAGCTGATTCTAGTGTTCTGGAGCTGAATCACAATTACAGTTGCCTCATAACATGCAGGGCTAATCATCTCAATTTCAACATGCAATACTGCACCTGGAAACAGGGTTACACCACGTCCTTAGCAGTGTTGCACTAGCATAAACAAAATGAATGCTCTCATAGGTGAAAAACATAACCCAGTCCCCCTCTACCACCACCCAAATTGCTCTGGATGCACCATCAGCTGTTTGTCCCATAGCACAGAAGACTTTTTGTCCCATTTCCTAGAACTTTGTTCCATAAAAACAAATTTATCACTTCAGAGCATAATCTAGACTCTCCTGATCTCAACAGCTGTCCTACCCTGGAGAGTTTGTCTGATATTCGTAACAACAGTAAAACTCTCTTATTACCAAAAGTGAGACAATCCCAAGCATTATTTGAGCTGCTGTGAGCAGTCTCTTCATGTAACAACAATGCAGAACTGCTGTTGAGAAAGATAATTTGTGATCTGCCCATTGCATAACTGTGAGAAGATAGCCTCTGGCAACTCGCTTCCCTCACAGGGCCTCTAGGATTTTTGATGATGGGGAAATCACTCTTTCAGCACAATCTCTACAAAAGACTATTGGCAGGAAAATGCTGAACAGTTACAAAAACTATATCTGGAAGGTTGTTCAAAAGGTCTTCTTGCATTGCCATATTCTACACACCAGCTATCAGCCACTTCCCATCCTCTGAAACGTTGGAAGATGGACTGTTGACAGGAACAGTCAAGGCAGGTGAAGATGAGAGGCAGAATAGGCAGCAACTCCAAGAGAAAAATCACAGGAGTTGGGAAATACAGCAACTAGTTAGGCTGAATATAAGTGGTTCTGTGAATAGCATTTTAAAGGACAATTATGACAGTATGAAACAATGATGACTTAACTCAGAGTTGTTTGAGTTTTCTTTTAATAGATGGTCAAAGCTTCATAGATTATTTTTAACACTGTAGTAACTTGAAAAAAACACTTATTTTCAAAGACTAGTGAAGAATTTTAAAAAACCTCATAGTAGACAATCACATCAGAGATGACAAACTTCAAAGTGTCAATGATTAAGATAAGCAAGACCAACACAATCAATAAGCTAACAATCAGAGAGATTCCAGTTCAAGGGATTGCTGCTTGGCCAGACAGAAAAATGTATGAGTTTCAGTTTGATTCACATTTTTAATGTGCTACATATTTCACTGTAATCACAGAAAACACTATATTAAGTTATATGGTATATATCTCCACTGGCAAAGCAACAAGGCAACAAAACTAAACGCAAATTTGTTGCTTTGAAGTTTGTTTTGGATTAAACCACTGTAAATTCCTTTCTGCCCATTTGAACAGTCATTTAAATAGAAGGAACTGGAGTCCAGCAATTCCAAGAGGTGATGCAATTTCGACCGCAGATTAGAGTGGCAAGCATCAAACATTTTAATCTCACTAGATGGCAGACAACCCAAGAAACATCACGTCAAGGTTAAAGCTAGCAAATGGTGGCTAGTAATTCCTCTGCTTCCTCCGTGCCACTGCCATGCGCAAGGCCTGAATAATCAACTTTTCGTTATTCAGGACATTGTAGTCAGTCAACTTCACCAGTTTGTCAAAATTCTCTTCACTGAAACAGACCTCCCTTGTTGTAAATGGGGAAAGGATACTGCAAACATCAACTCTACCTTCAGCCATTTCTTCAGGACTCCTTTCCACACCTGAGGAAAAACCACAAGAGGCAACAGTAAGATTTTAACACAGCATGTAGTTCATATCAATCGTTTAAGTAATTTTAGGTAGAAAAGGGAGATTTGAAAGGGAAGAGGTGATTTGCCAGAGGGATGTGAAAGTAGTTCAGTAGCATCATATGTTTCAGATTCTGCATGAAACATCAGTCTAAGACTGAACTATACCCAAATGGCTGGGAATAAGAACACCACTCATTATCAGCAGAAGCACTTGCAGACCGCTGCTTAGAAAATATGACATCTTTGTTGTTCAAACTAGAAAAGAGGAAGCAGAAGGAAAACAATCTTGTACTGGATGGAATAGCAATGTTTACTGGAAGTTTGGGAGAAATTATGACCCTCAGAGAGAGAGAGAACACAGTTTGTACTAAAAAAAAAAAAAAAAAAAAAAAAAAGATCCCAGTCCATTCAGTTCTGATTTGGTAAGAAGATGATAGACTACCACCAAAACCTCTAGAAGGTTTCATTTCTTTTTGCAAGGACTGGTGCATGAGAAGTGCATGTCAATATAGTGTGACAGCTTGAGGACCTGCTACCCATGTTGTATATTTTTTGGAAGATTTACATTCTTGCTATCTCAAGTAATTCCTCTGGAATAAATACCTGTTTTCATCCTAAATGTATTAGATAAGTTTCTGTGGTTTGCTTGGTTCAGACATACTAGTATAGAGTAGTTCTTTGTGTTAGCCATGAGACTGTCGATGTCAACAGTAGAATGTCAGAGACAACAGTGAGAGGTTAGATATGAGATGGAGAGGGCACACCACGCAAGTAACTCTTTATTAAAATTGGAAGATACGGATGACTCACCAGGAGCTTTGCAGTTCTTGAAGGTATCATTCACTAAGGGGAAAAAGAGCACCGTTGGAACTTGTGGACTGTCAGCATCTTCAAACACATAACATTCCTTCAAGTTTTCCCTGTCTTCATCACTTATCTCAATTTTGGGAAATGGAATTCCTTGCTCTGATATATATTTTGCAATCTGATCCAGAGGCTGAATGAATGAATAAAATAAATAAAAAGAAAAAAAAAAAAATCACAGAAGATCCAGAGAGTTGTACTTATTTTTTTTTTTAAGCTCCAGCAGCTAACAGTAATAATCCAAGGCTTGAATTTTCCTTTGGAAAGATGTTAAGTTTCAGAAATATGATCATAACCATACCATAGATTACAGCTTATTTTATTTTCTTCATTGCTTCAGGCAAAACAAGAAAACACCCACTTTCTACAAACCTGCAAATAAAGCCAAAAGCCAGAGGACTGGTTTTGTGGTTCTAAATAAACAGTTTCTCTAAATGGGCTCAGGAGGGAAAGGAAAAGAAATACAAAACTGCAAGAATGGAGAAGGAACGAATCAGTCCAGACATTCTGCATCACTATCTTGTCTTCTTCAATATTTGTCACTTCTCCAGTCTTTCCATCCTCTGCATGGTTTGCAATCATTTAAAAATGGCTATTAACAAATAACATTTATCAACATATCTATTGATCTCATAAAGAAAACAGTTTGTTTAAACAGTTTAGACTTATATTTACTGTAAGTCTATGTTCCTTTTTGTAATTATCTCACTACGTACCCAATATTATCTTACTTGTCATTATTAATCAAGTCCAGCTTCAGCTAGTCTATTTTCATGAGACTAATATGAGATAAACAAGCCTAGAACCACATAGATTTTCCCGTGTAATCTGTTAAAATTTTGTAAGGACTTTGATTATCTATGTAATTTTCTCAATTCGAAGATAACCAAAAATCAATATCAGAAAACATGATAATTCCTTAATCATCCCTTGAAAAATCTTGTGCCCACTGCAGCAAAGTTTGATGATTTTAAAACACTGATATTCATCAATGTCCTGTCTCCAATCATCCTTCTTTGCTACTGAGAAATCAATCTAGTAATCTAAGTAACAAATCATCTAATCATCATCTTTTGTAACATCAATGTAGTGTGCAATTTTTCATAAACACAGCATAGAAAAGCATACTGAGCATGCTAGCAACTGGGAAGGGTGTTGCAACATTACTGGCAGTACCACCCATTAGTTCCATTTTTACCTTGAAGTAGAACCTCATCAATATCTGTAATTCTTGAAATAATTTAAAGAATTCTTCATAGCAGTTCACTCTTTTGATCATATCTCTGTATTAGTAATAGCATCTACTGCCAGCCTCCTAGTTTAAGGAGAGGACTAGAAGGACAGGTAACTTTCCTTATAGAATATGGGCGACAATTTCAGGCATGAAGAGGCAAAATCATCATCAAAGTGGTGGTAGAAACTAGAAAAAGTTTGATTCTTCCCATTCCAGTACTGCAAAGTTAATCGTTTTAACTGATAAATGCTGTAGACTAAAATAGACACAAAGGAAAAGGATCTCCAATACCATGGGCTTTTCTTACCAGTGTCTGGGACCCTCCACTGTAATTCAAATGCAGGATGACGTCCACCTCCCTTTTTGATCTCAAAAGTGGTGGGTAGCTGGTATTGATGAAAAACCCAGTATCAACCAGGGAGAGGTCATCATTAGCTGTTTCCATCAGTTTATTTGGGAAGCAGTCTATCACTGTGTCTGAAACACAAATATTTCTTGTCAATAAGTCAAAAACGAGATTCACTTCCTACAGAGAAACAATAAAAGAGGGAAGAACAGAGAATTCTGCCCTCAATTTCCCCGCCTTCCCTTGCTGACTCAGAAGCAGCACTGATTTATAGAAATAAATGACACAGTACAGCTTTTTCCCTCCTCCTTGGACACCTCAAGCAGCTCTAGGCTGTAAAGGGTAGATCCCTCTTTTTTTTTTTTCAGGCTGAGTTTCTATTGTCCATTGAACAGAATCCCCAGACAGTTAAACTGAATTTTTATAGCACCACTACCTCCCCACTGAAACAAAAAACTGAAATGCATGTCAAATTTGGCTCTCATTTCTTCAATTTGGGGGAAGGGAGAAGTGGAGTTTCAGAAGTCAGTCCTGTCTCTTTCTCCGCGCTGGAAATCCTAAATGGATTCCCAAAACTAAACCTTTCAAAAATGCTACTCAGAAACGTGCTGTGTTACTGTGCCTTTCCAGGTAGAAAATCCATCACTCTCCAGGTACTTCCTGTGCATCTGTAAACCTCTGATAAAATTGGGATACTGTGCAATGGTTGGGCGTCCCGTTAAGACATCTCGCAGAACAGAGGAGAAGGTGGATGAGGGAGTGAGCAGGCATGTGTCTACCTCATAAGGATTCATGGACAGAAAAGGTTCTTCCTCTGAAAGAAAGAAAGTATTTCTGAGGTTAGGACACTTTTCACGAAAAATTAATATCTAAAAACAAAACAAACAAACAAAAAAACCCAACAAAAAAGCATGAAACAACCACAGTTGCCACCATCTCCAATCTGAAGGTAAACCAAACACAGCAGTAAGCCCTGAAGGCCTGTACTACCAAATAAAACTCAGAGTTACACTGTGAATTAAATGTGGATTACCTGCAGGCAGCAAGCTTCCAGGCACTAAGCATTACCTCACACTCCTTGAATGATGTGCACCTCCACTGCAGTGTGATGCAGGGGAGAGCTGAGGGCCAAATGAGAAGTTGACAGCATTGGCCTTTGAACAGGACAATACAGAAAACGTGCTAATATCACTTAGCTTTAAACATTAGCTAACTTAGGGAGACAATCAATGTGGTGGTAAAAAAAAAAAAAACATATCTCACCAATATCTTTTACTCTGTCTCTGGTCCATCTAAACCAAAAATCCTCTGAATCAGCAGCCAAATTCCAGACATACATCACATCTATGGAAAATATACTACTCCACATGCCTGTAACATGAAAGAGAGAACAAACTGATTGATGGAATAGTTTTAGAAGAATTTTAATTGGTACATACCTTCAGTCATTCCCCTTTGATACTTCCTCTGTCCAAATGGCCATCTCTGTGGGCATACTTCCTAAGTATGTCCTCGCTAATACGGCTTCACACCTGTCTAACCTGTTTGCTGGTGCTTTCCCAGGGCTGTCCTCCACACATCACATGCTCACAAGCACCAGCTCTCTTTCAAGTGGACCACCTTGCTTTCTATGCAATAGTCACCTTGCATGTAGCAGATCCGAGTCTCTGGGAGCCTCTTCACAAGCCTTCCCATAAAGAATTCACTTCCAAAATGTTCTGCACGGATAGATGCTCCATATTTCAGGAGACTGACTTCATAAGGAGTGAACTCCAACCATTCTATGGAGACAACAGCCAAATCATGAAAAGACAATAATGCATTAACTACTGCTACAGAGAATAGGGCCAGAGAACAGGAGCAAATGAAATAGACATTATCTAGCTCATGATATACTGTTTAAGAGCTATTGCTGTATCTCTATTGCTTACAGAACTAATGCCCTGAGAACATGTTACTTTCACTTCAAGGGAGGGTGGTCCTAGACTGTGAAGTCTTTAGATACAACAATCTCCTGCAGAAAAGCTTTAGTCTGAATAAAACCATTAGCATTCCCTGTAGTTAGTCCTACCCAAAAGTGTGTATTGCTCATGTGTAACTTTGTCCCTTCAGGGCAACCATGACAGCACTCAGCTGTCCGTATTAAATAAATACCATGAAAATCAATAACAGAGGAGATAGTAATTTTCCTGCCGCTGGATCAAAAAATTCAAAGATCTTACTGTTCAAAATTGGAATAGATGAAATCATCACAAGATTTAATTTAAATGTTTTTGTGACCAGGATAAATTGCAAGAGTGGCATCTTCTTTTGTATAAATATACTTTCGTTTCTGGCAACATAGAGAAACAAGCTTTTTGTTATAATGAATGGACTATTGTACTATTGAAGCTGATTACATGCATTTAGATTATTTACATTATAAAAAAATTAAGAAATGTAAATTATATCCATTACCTCTGAATGCCTGAGCACTATAGTTGGACTTGAGGTTGATGGCCACATAAATGGGCAATGGGTTCTGCCCATTATCCACTGCCTGCCGCTCATCCGAGAGTCTGTGTTCATTTTTCTGGTTTTGATTAAAATTGGTTAAAGGAATGAGGTGACAAACAATTTGCATTTGAAATAATATAATGTGAATTATGATCTTTATCCAGGTCCTCCTTCCTGTTTTAATCTCATTGGACTGTTCAGAAGTATCTATCGTTGTATATCCCAAATTCAGTAAGTATCCACTAAGCAGCAGCTACTATATAGGGGTTCTCAGATTTTGGGATATGCAGAGAATGCAGATTTAGCAAGGAAAAAAACAGTTCCCAGGAAGAAGTATGTGAATAAGTGAAATGTAAGGTACTTTTTTGGCTGAAGCACATGGAACGAAGTTTATCACATTTTACTATGCTTTACAAGTATATTCATATGTGAGAATATATTGTATTCCACATGACAATATAAAACTTCCTTGTATAAACATTAACTGGAAGGAAACTTCTTAAGTAATACTATTCTAAAAGTACAAATATTTCTATTAAAACTTGAAAAAATATTTAAAGAATTGTCTTCCCACTATTTGAATAATCTCCATATGAAAAAGTCTATAACTAAGGCTTTATAAATGAATACATAAAATTATACCAGTGAAATAAGTTATTTCTAATTTTTAAGTACCTATTCTAGTCAGAACGTGTTTCAGAATATTTAATGTCCAAAGTGATGAGTTTACATTTCTAAGTAATCTTTCTCGTATGGATTTTTTTCTTTTTATTTTCCAGAAGAGAGAGCACCTTTGACTGGATGCCACTGCTCCTTCAAAGTAAACCTCACTTTATAGTGAGAGCAGTGTTTTAATTATGAATCTCACTATTCAGCATATAATCAACCATTTGCACTAGTAGTGCAATCCCAAGATCAGTAGTGTCATCCCAAGATTAATTTTCTTTTCCTACGTAATTATAGATATTCATCAAATTTCTAGGAAAAAAAGGAGTAATACCTTATCGTGTAGCATGGATTCAATGACAAGCCCCCATAAGTCTATGAAAGACGTGTTACGCCCTTCTTTAACCCTCTCCATCAGGTCATTATAGTAGTACTTCAGACAATCCAAGGAAAAACAGCAGATCTTGTTTTTGGTTACTTGCTTGCGAGCTTCCTTGATTGCCTCTTCCAGATATTTTTCTGACCAGTCAGCATCTTCATACAGGTTTGCCATTGTCCTGAAGAAACATTAGAAGGAAATAATGAAAGAAGACTGATGCTGTGGTTTGGCTTCAGAAGATATCTGTGCATCCTGCTTGCCTGTTTCACTTCATATAGGGTTCACAGCTGAAAGCTAGACACTCCTGAAATCCTTTCATTTTGAGAGCAAATACATCCTCTCCCAAATTTCCCTCATTTTAATGACAAGATTTTCTGGGCTCAGAAACAGCATAAGAAATTCAAGAGAGAAAAAATCTCTCTCTTGGCAAGGCTACTGAACATAGACTATACAAGTCCCCAGAAAACCCTACAAGTTCGTCCTAGACTTAACTTTTTCTCTAATATTTGCTACTGGCTTCTGCCTGTGATAGCACTGGGCAGTTCTTGTGACATGTCCTGGTAGGACAATTCTTACTGTTCCTTGAAATCACATCACAGTCAAGTACACTGAGAACTCTACATGCATGGAGAGAAACTGAAAGAATACTTAGACAAACCTGTCATTAAGTTTTGGACTGATTAACTCAACGCAAAAACTGCCTCCACTTCCAACAGGGTATAGAGGAATGAAGCTGGCTAAAACCCATATGTATCAATTCTTAACAGTTATTTACATTATGACATCAACTGCTGTATACCCACTGGGAGAAGCAAGCACTTTATAATGAGCAACAATAGTTGCAGTCTGTCTGAGGCTGGTAACTCAGCATCATTTGTTGGACCATCTTCAACAATATTAATTCCACTAGCCCCAGATACGTCTTTTACCAGAGGAAGATGCACTTTAAATCCAAAATGGAAGTGAGATTAACCAGCAAATGGCGGGCATAAATTCTTCTTCCCATCTTTCTTCAATTTCCAGTCTAAAGACAAATTCATTGCATTCAGTCTAAGGTATAATTGATAAAATATGAAAAGGTAATACAGCATTTACATGAAAGTATCAGGCACAGACTATGTCAATGTGGTGATGATTGATCTCTTATTGAGAATATTTGTTTCTTTGTTCTAAGTGGAAATAGGATATCATGGGGAAAATAGAAATGCTTTTGATTTACTAAGTGCATTCATTATAAACCGACGATGCTGTACAAATATTCAACACTATCTGGGGAGAGAGAAAACATACAACTTAAGGCAATCCTCACCATGTGGTACCCGATAAACCACCAATGTAAGAAATGCAGTCTAACAGATTGAGTTTCTGGAGCCCCAGTAGGCTGCCATACATCGCTGTCAGTGACCTCGTCCCGCCCCCAGTCGTCGTGATGGCCACCACTGGCACCTGTCCAACACAGCAAGGCAGAAAGGCAGAGAAAGCCATGTGCATATTAGAGACGAGCCACTGTACTGCAGAAATTCAGTAATAGTTTAGAGGCACTGATGTAAGCAATGACATCACTTTGTGCAAAAGGATGTGATGCAAAAGGCTTCTGTTGTCACCATCTGACTGATGGGGAGGTAAAGTTCAAGTCTTACTCACTCGGATTGGGTGGGGGGAGGCTGTTTACTCAATATATAATTGGAAATCAACCTCATCACACTGGAATTCTTCTCAACGTGTATTATTAGACGCCATCATAAAAAAAAAAATACAGGATTTGCCATGGTAGAGCAGATTAAGGATTTGTGATTCTGCCTCTAACAATGATCAGTGTCTCAGAAGAATGCAGAGCACCATGTAATCAGCCAAACCGCCCAACAGCCAAGGCCTTCCTGACCTTGAGCCAGCAATTACCTCATGTCCTGAGGCACAAGCATTGATAGAGTTGTTTATTTTTCCTTCTTAAATTTCAGGTGCAATTGAAGAGACTATTCTTCTCTTAATCCTTTCCTAATCATTTGCTTCCATTAACATCTTGCATGCTGTTTGGGAAATGTCTATTTACACCTTTTCAGTATTAACTTCTAATTTCATCAACAGATCTACTGTTCTGAAGTCAATGAACAGAGTTTGAGGAAAAAATATTTCTCCCATCCCACAAAATTCAAAGTACAGTTCTACCCTACACTTGCTATGAGCTCAACCTCTAGGAGATTACAAAATGAGGAAAAATCTTAATTAAAAAAAAACTTAATTAAAATCAGAATAATTTCAAAAAATACATTTTTTCTCTTTACCTTTTCCAATCTCTTTCAACATAAATTAAAATGCTAGTGATAGCTTTGGGCTGAAAATGTTTTTTAAGAGTTTACAAGGGGGATATTTTCAAAATTTTAAGATTAAGTATATGAAAAACAGATCCAGAGTAATGAGTTCTTTTCAAAAGTGAAATTTGGTCTTATCATTTCAGTCTTATCATTTCATCCATTTTCCCCAAGAAACCATAGACAGTTAAGTAAAAAGTTTTCTATTCCTTTTAACTGTCAGCTAAAGAGGATTCTTGCAATTGTTATGTTCATACTTCTTGATTTTCAACAATGTAACTGGGCTTAAGCCATTACAAAGCTTATGATTCAAATGTGGAAGGAAGAATACGGATTACAGTGACAAAGCTCCATTGATAATCAAAAACATCTCAACTGTGCTACAAGATTCAATCTTTTTTTTTTTTTTTCCAGCTGGACAGTTTTATTCCAGTAAGCATTTTCCCAAACTATCTTTTCTGCTGCAGAATTAACCCAAAACTTTTAATTCAGATATCTGAGAAAACGGTTTCTCGTCTCAGAATTCTCAGGAGAGCCATGAACACTGCCTTGCCTCTTCTACTGAGCTAGAGCATGCAGTTTCCCAAACAGTATCCTCCTGCTGTCCCACATCTGCCCAACAGAAATATTCCTCCTGAGACCCATGAGCAACAACAGAAATTAACAGGAATGGGTTAAACTGGAGAGCTGTGAAGAGGTCTTGGAGTCTGTAAAGGCACATCCTGCTTTCTCCATGCTGCTGCAGAGACCAACCACTGCTTCTCTTGGTTACCCCTTGCTCTAAACAGCAGGCCTGCCCTAGAAAAATGGTATTAACTAAGCTGCTTTATTATTTCTTGTCTCAGTTTGTGAGCCAGGCTCTGATTCCTGGAGAGAAGTTGCCACTGGGGATCATATGGCTTGCCTCATGCTCCTTCAGATCCTCCTCCAAATTAAGGATCTTCTTCAGAGCAGCAGCAACATATTTCTTCCTTTTCTGCAGGAAGTCTTGCTCCTCCCTGCACAGGCTGTACCCCAGGCGCACATCCAGGCCTCCTGAGCTGGAACAGACAACGGGAAAAATCAATGCATGCATCAGTTATAGCCAGTATCAGGACCTGTAAGGGGAAGTAGTCTGCAAACTCCATAAATAAGCATTGCCAAGTCTGCATGTTGAGCAAAGAACAGAATAAACATTTCTACTGCCAGCAAGAGGTAGCAACAGTAAAAGAATTTTCCAAGGTGCTTTAGATTTCTTGTGAATGGGAGCACAAAAGTCAAAATACTTGACCAGAGATATAGGCCAGAAAAAGATCACCAAAAAAGGGTGGCTTTTTTCTGTACCCATTCCATTCTATCACCATGACATCCAAGCAAACTCAAATGATACCAGTGTTGCCTGTTCTCAGGTTTTCCCAGCTCACTAACATCTGAACAGAGGTGTGTAATGGAGCTTGAAACTCAGGACAAGTCTCACAGCATCACCTCACTCTGCTCAGACTGTCCTATGAAATCCAGATAGCGCTTGGGAAGCTTTACAGAGCTGCCTGTCTTTGCTTGTGGAAATGTGTCAGATAAACAGGTGAGTAGCACTATTCAGTTTGTGTGATGCTCAAAGTGAGTGTGTTTTTCTCTGCAGCATTCTGCCTGTATTACTTTATGGTGGTCTCTTGACCTGTGCTTACCCATAAGCTCATTCATAGCTACACTGGTACTTAATGCCTTTTACCAGTGTGATTTCTAGCTAAGCATTTCTTCATCTTGCAAATATGTGACTATCCACCATTTTTTCCACATGAGCAGCCACACTGAATTTTATCCCTTGAGAAACGTGAAGCACAAGCCAAAGGTTTTGCGGAAGAGAAAGTACAAAAACAAACAGCAATTAATTTTTTTGTGCCTTCCCAAAAAGCAAATATGCTTATTGCAGGAGGGAANAAAAAAAAAAAAAAAAAAAAAAAAAAAAAAAAAAAAAAAAAAAAAAAGTAAAAAAAAGTAAAAAAAAAAAAAAAGCGTTCTCAAGATTGCCCAAATCTTTTGTGTCACACCACCCTCTGGTGGCCGCAAATTCTATTCTGAACATCACCTTCACTAACGTTTAGGAACACAAATGTCTGAAGGGTTGATGTTAGTACTTTCTGTTCTCCAGTAAATTTGGTAGATGCCAGATTAATTCTGAAAACAAATTAAAGTGATTTGATTGATCTCCTAAAAGCAAACAACTCTTCTAGATGTAGACAAAAAACTAGCACTGAACTTGTTGTTCACTTGCTCTCTCTGTAAGTCTGTAGGATTTACACTTAACAGATTTTGTAATGGACTGAGATTGAACAGGTAGCTCTCTTACCCATGCCCTACATTTTATCTACACAAACTCCTCCTATGCTCTGTAAATCAATGTTGCTTCCCTTCTGCACGTCACCCAAGAGCAAGAACGGTGTAAACAGCACCAAGTTTTCATTTGTACAATAAAACCTCATTCTCTTCAGCATTATCCACCATTGGCACCAGTGTGTTCCCATTAACTGCTAGTCAGAGGTGCATGTGGTCAGGTCACGGTACACATTTTGCTCAGTGAAGCAGGAGAAGGAACAGAAGCTAGGCTGCCCTTCCTTTTGTTGTTTTTCCAGTGACTTTGCAAAGTCAAAGAGGGATAGAGTTTATTTAAGCCATTATATAGATCTGACAATTCATATAAAGGGGTAATAAAGTTAATATGAAAAAGGCATGATTTTATTCATGTCTAAGAATGGTGGTTGTAAAATAAACTAACTTAGTCTGAAAATAAAAACCTAGAAAGACTCAAACTCATATTGTCTTGCATGACCCTGCAACCACAGCAGACTTGCACTTACCTCGGGCACCACCTGAGTACAGGACAAAACACTCACGTGGTAAGTTTTCCTGTCTCCACTGACTAGAGAAAAAACCCTAGGTAACTTGTTTACAGTTATCCTGGACACTTAGATAAAAGGAGGCTATCTTACCATTTTCTTGATGTCAAGCACAACTCAAAGGATTGATCCTAGAAATCAAGAAAACAAAGTTAACTGCCAGTAAATTTTAAAAATAGTTCTACCCTCCTTCAAGCTCAGGCAAGTAATGAGGTTCTCAAATGATAATTCACATGTCTAGGAGTATTATTTTGGTACAATTAAACAAAGTCACACTCTGTTCTGGAACCAAATTCTCTCTTATCTAATAAGCCTGCCTGGGACAATGAACTCACACATTACACTAACTCAGAATGTGCATGCTTAGAGCAAGAACCACCAAATAACCTCATTAAAAATATTACAAAGTAAGCCACACTCTTAACACCAATATTTAGGTAAGATCTGAATTAATCTCATATTCTGAATTGTCTTTTTGATGAATAGCTATTGTGGAATTATTCCAATAACAAATTATGGAATACATGTGCATATGGCCATCATTTTTTTTTCTTTGAAACTCCTTAATTATAATTTTGCTATGTAGATGTGCAAAGATTTGGCAATTACTACAATGATTGCTACCATCTGTTTCATAATAGTGAATATGACGATCTTTATTATTTTTAAACACTTTCAGCAGATATCTGTATAATTTTACACAAAATCAAGTGATTTTGCTCACTTGGTGACCTTATTTCTAGCAGGACAAAATTAAGAACAGTTCTAAAATATTTATTTCAAAAATGTTCTCAAGCACTCACCTCTTCTACTGTTATTTCCTTCTGCAAAGGGAGTGAATTCAGAGGAAAAGAGAGGACTCCATATTTCTGAGTTTCATTTTTGTCAGCCAGCTGAAATAATGTGAAAAGCAGCAGGGGTGCACATGAAAGGTTTGTAATCTCTAGCACTTCTGCTCTTAAGAAGACTAGTTGGCTTCATTTTTTTTCTGCTAACATCACTATAGTTAATTCTAACATATAGAAGAGGAATGTACCTCTTCTGGTAACACGATGTCCAGTCTTGTCTGGTCATTTATGATGCAATGAAATACAATGATCTGAAGGCTGGGCTCAGAGCCCAGGGAAATCTTCTGGCTTCCTTCATGGGATCCTTTCACTGTGAATGTAAGCTCCTGATCTAAATATAAAGGCAGGGAACAAAAATAAATTTAACTATTCCAAGCAAACATACATAACCGATAACTGAAATCTGTTTTTACTTTGTGTGCTTTTTGTCTGATTTTTCTTATACCTCAATGATAAAGTAAATTTTGGGTGGCCAAAATAAATCAAAACCTAATATAGAACCACTTGGTAGACCTGTATAATTCATTAATAAACAGAAATCACACACTTTTGAAATGCTATTATGTTATTACGCTTCCCATGAATAAGTAAAACTGAAACTTAGACTTAAGGGAGTGTTAGTTTAAAGGAATTTAGGATTATTCACATTGAATGAAAGATTCATTTATTTGTTATTTGCCTGTTCTGGTTCATCTTGTGTATTGTACCACACCATGTTTACTAGGCAAGCATTTCAAACTCAAAATAGTGCAAAAGACTTGATACCTTGTCCCATTACTCTTCTATGATAATCGTGTCATCAAAACAGAAACAGTTTGAACATACTCAGTCTCAAATCAAACATACAAAATAAGCTTTTTTCTATATTAAGACTTTTTAAAAGAAAAAAGCTTAACTTTAAAACTTTCTTAATAATGTTCATATTGAACAAGTAATAGCTAAAGAGAATACATTTTTTTTCCAATTTTTAAATTCTGGTATAGATGGCACTATTTTTGCATTATTTTAAAATTTGCCATGCAACCAAATACTTGATTAACTTGAATTTTGACACATACATTATTTCCGCAATGCAGAGCATGGCAAAACTAAGTATTATGTGACACAGCTAGGGTAACATGCACAACAGATCATTAATTTTTCAACATCTGTTATAATGACTGAATCACAACACAAAAACAATAGGTTAATGAAGCAATAACCTCACTTGTGGATTGCTGCTTCAGCTTCCCTGTATCCACTCTGACCTCCAAACAGGAAACCTCACGAGCCTGTAACAAGAGAGGATAAATGATGATTAAGAGAAACGTAAATGTCATTGCAAGTGATTCATACTGCTCTTAACCAACCCCTCTAGCTGATCAATGGCAACACAGCTATTATCTATTATTACTGTTATTTAAGAGATAATACTGACATGGTATTTTTTCTGGGTTGGAAAGTAAAGAGGAACAACTCATGAGTTGCTTTGAACTTGGAGAGCCAAGGAAGTGATGAAGATGAGACCTATTTAAAATAATAGGAGTCTTGAGATACGGACTCTATTTAGACTGTTTTGTCACTTTCTTCATTAACTCCTGCTAGTTTGGGGCACAATGTAGAAACAATTTGTAGGAAACTACTCATCAGTGCCTTTCTTCTCAGTAGGACAATGTTGCTGACAATACAGTTTTTGGGACATAACTCAGTTCTCCAAGTTAGAAGTATGTACACTTGTTATACAGGCATAGAAAAGATAGTAAGAAATAATTACCACTAGTACTCCATTAGTAATGATGCCATCAGGATAGTCCAGACTGAAAAATAAAATGGAAAGAACATTTCAGATAAATATTTTCCCCTGTCAGTTTGACACTTCCAACTTTAATATTAATTCTCAATTCAGAAATGTTTTAAAGCTGTTAACAAGCAAAATTCTAGCAGACTGACTGGTAATTCCATTCTTGTCTCATGATAAAATATGAAGCGTGGCTTTTACGTGGTCCTTTTCAACCCAGGCCATTCTATGATTCTATGATTTTACTTACGTCATTTTTCACACTTCCTTTAATGAAGTGTTTAACACAGAATATAATGAGTTTGAGTAGAGCTGGAGCCATTACAGCCATTCTGATCATTTTGAGCATTACACAGTTTGGCCCATGTTATTATACCCAAAAAAACACTTGCCCAGGTTACCACAGAAGTATAGAGACAAAGACATTTTATTCACATCTATGAAGACATTCACAAATTGGAAGTGAAATTTTAACATATGCGCCATATATCGATGTATTTCCACTTAACCATCTAAGGGCAGAAATCGGTTCATATACTGCAGAAACTAATTTTTATATTCTTAAATACTTTTTCCACCAAAACCAAACAAAAAAATTGCACCACCAAAAAAATAACCAGGCAGCTCCTCATTAAAACATGTCTAAAATCATAAGCCTTTTGCACCAACTCCTCAATCCAATGCAGAAAGTATGAGTAATCTATTCAGACTTTACAAGCTATTGATTATATATATATATTATTGATTTTATATATATGTTACACTGTAGTCTCACACAGTTATACAGTTGAGATATGCACTGCATCTCAGCAGAAACCACGTATTAAGCTTCCTTTAAAATCAGATCAATTACATTATTACCAAATTTATGAGAATATTATCATAAACTATTAGATTATAGTACAAACACATGAAAACAGCTTCACAGAATCTCTCGTGACAAAGAATTCTCCCAGAATTTCAAATCTGATAAACAACTTAAAGTTTCATTTCCAAACCCATGTTTTCCTTCAAGAGAAAAACAAAAACAACTGCCACCGCTACAATTTGGCTAAATGCAGCAAACTCAGGAAAACAGTTACTTAAGTTACTTCAGAATTTTGTAGGATCATCTCATATTGAAAGTTTATGTTAAATGAGTTCAAAGAACATCAGGCACAGAACATACTTATGTGTTTCTATCTGTAAGGAAGATGGGATTAATTACCACTTAAGATTTCTTTCAAACTTGTCCACTTATTTGTAGTCAAACCTTACATGTCTTATAGCATCACTATACTCATATATTTCATGAAGTAGCGCAAGGAAAGCAGAGAAACAGCTGGACAGATGCTGAAAGATTTCAGCCTGCATACCCTGTTAAGATGAACATGGAAAGAGAAGGAAAAAAAGCCTCCAGAGGGAGGTAAGTATCCAGTAGAGTGTAGCATTATTTGAGTTCTTGGTATCAACAAAGAATAAAGTTAAAGGTCCAAAGCATGACTTCCAAACCAGGTGGAAGAATCTGAACTGTTGCACCAAATGACTTGGAAGACTCCTGGGAAGAACTAGGACAGCACAGGCTTTGAGCACTGCCAGAAGAGAGACATCCTTTTAGGGGTAAAAGCTGTGTGGCCATTACAGTAAGGAAGCCCAGCTGCTGCCATTTATTGCTTCTCTCCATGCTGTGCTTCCAACTGAGTTTCAAGGCTTCTGCTATTCACTGCATAGGACAGACATTATTATTTTAACCTGATGACCTATACACTTGTTTTTAAAAGAGCAAAGGCATTCACCTTTCTTTGAAGCTTTGGAGATCAACTATGGCTACAAACACAAAGGAGCTGAGTACGGAAGAGTTCTTAGCATTTGTTCTGACAGGGACCTTTGAATATTTTACCTATATTTGTGGTACTGAATAACATCCATTTCTTGACTAATTTGTCAGTTAACACACACTTATTAGCTGTCAATTTCCCTAACAAACAGCCTGCTATCACATGACTCTCGTTACACATAGTAATACTCCTGTCCTGTCCTCCATCACAGTTCGTGACCTGTGGCCTTTAAAGTGCAGGTCTTGGCTTTACTAAGACAGCTGGGAGCACAGCATGGCCTGCAGCAGGGAAAGCCAGGAACAGAAACCGTGGACATCTTTCCCCACTAAACATCTATCGAATGGGGTACCCAAGACTGTGTTGGGAAGTGTGGATCACTTCCCATCCTATGCCTCTGCAACACAACACCTGCTCCAGATCAAACTCTCTTCCTCCTTCCATCATACCTGGCTTATAATGAAACAGTCAGTATTGTTGGGAAGTTAATGCCACGTGGATTCTTATGTTACAACTCCAATTAAAGTAGACAACCATGTTCTGTTTCACCTGAGAG
Source organism: Pavo muticus (assembly GCA_016647715.1). Classification (NCBI taxonomy): domain Eukaryota; kingdom Metazoa; phylum Chordata; class Aves; order Galliformes; family Phasianidae; genus Pavo; species Pavo muticus. The sequence goes on along the minus strand of JACDJE010000021.1, from coordinate 1,435,503 downwards.
TCAACTTTTAGCTACCTCTGTACAAAATCATAATTCTTTTGTGTCAGGTCCAGCTTCCCCCTTTCTTTTTTAGTGGCATCTGCATAGGGTAGGCTACTTTTCTGATGACCTGAGAGAAGGATGGAGGATGGAGCTATTTCAATTTAAAAAAAATGTATTAGCCTCAAAGACTGCCGGGCAATTATCTCCCTTGACCTAAAACTTTTGTCTTACACGCTCCTTGAGGACTTGAAACTTCCTGCCACAAATACATATAAGAACAGTACACTACTCAGCCCTCAGCGGACTGAGAAGATTCAGCCCACTCAGTTTCCTCAGCAGCACCCAAACCAAACTGAAGGCATGATCTGCTGCTCCCCAGACACACAGGGAAACTTTCTCAAAGCAACACAGCAGAACTACAGAAAGAAATAAAGGCTTTTATTTTCTAAAAATCATCTGTTTGCCATAATTTAATAATTAACATTCAAGTTTTATACAACTTTTTGTACATCTATTTACATTCATTTGCATTAAGTGGGCTTAGTTTTAAGCACTGTCTTTCACATTTAGGAAAAAAATAAAAGGAAAGGGCTGAGGTGAAAGGCTGTGTGAGAGTAGTCCTTCATTCTTCTAAGAACTGTTAGAGATGCACCTCCTCAACTCAGGATATCTGAAAGATAGAAAGAGACCAAAAAGAAGATCATCAGACCCAGAAATACCCTGGGCCTCTCAGACCTCTCCTTGGAAACTCAAAGTACCTTTTAGCTCATCAGAAGTCTATTTGTGGCCACTTAATAACAGGCCCAATCTTCAGTAAAAGTCAGAAGGGAGAGGGATGTTGAGGGAGCGAAGCCACCGAGTCCAGCGGGACCCAGTCTCTCCAGCAATCCGTAAGGGCTCATGCTGTTGCTGGACCCTACCAGTGGAAACACAAGGGAGAAAGCCTGTGTTACTATTGGCAATCACCACAAAGTAACACAAAAAGCACTAAGAGGCAAGTCTACAATCTGTGTACAATGACCTTACCTTTTCTGTCACTGCTGCTCAAGGGCAGCAGCTCTCACGCCAGCTGGGCTCGTGCTATGGGCCCATAAAACACTGGATGGGTGTTTGCAATCCCTTTTCTTGGTTGCTGGTGAAAAGGCACTTGGAGGAAGGAGCATGCCTTCCTCTCTGTGTCGTTAGGATCAAACATCCAGCTCTCAGTGTGTGCCATGGGTAGTGGCAGCACAGAGAGGTATGTTTGAAAGTATTGCAGGCAATGGAACAAGAGTGAGGCAAAACTAGAGAGGGCATTCATCATGCAGTTGTAGAAACCAAGCTATCAAAGCAAAAAGTTTTAAATAAAACAGGAACAAATACCAAAACCAGTTTCACACAGTCCTCTTGTGTATCATGAGGGAACTTATGCAATAGTCTTCTTTAAAAGTAACCCAAAAACAACTTTTGCAGTAAGGCAAACAAAAATAGGAGTGACAAAGCCACTATCGTAGGTGCTACCCAGGAGACCTACTTGGCCTGGGATTACATTTCCTGTATGATATTATTCATGTGAAGTGCTGGAAATGAAGAACAAGCTAATAATTTTTGCAATTGGTAATCTGTAAAGTCTATGATAAAGACGGGGAATGAATGACAAACTACTTCAGATAAATAGATAAAGTCAGACAGTGTAATAATCATTTCCAAGATAAACAGCCAAATTAAAAAAAAAAAGGAAAAAAAAAGAAAAGATTCTTTTAAAAGTATGTTCTCTTCATAACATGATATTTTTAGAAACTATCGCACGTGGTAAGCTGTAATTCTGAAAATTATCTCTAATTCTGTCAACACTTCTCTAGTCCAGTAATGCTTTTGGGACAGGTTAACTGTTTAAGATGACTTAACATCACAAGAAGAGGAGCTTACACAGTCTTCTAGTTGGTTCTCTGGGCACTAAATATCTGCTTATCTCATTTTGAAGAGATCTATTCCTCAGTACTTTCCTGCAGACCTTCACTGTGACCACTCCGTGAGCTTAGCTCAGCAGCCACCAGTTTCCCTCAAGTTTCAATAGTCAAACCTTGATTCAGGGAGCCTGGCTTCAGCAAAGAAGTCTCATTATCTCTGACAGCACTACACCTTTTTTGCATCTAAGCAGGGAGCCAGCGTCACTAACATCCTTCTGTCTCTCCCCAGGGTAATGTCCCCATTTTTTCCTGGCTGCTGTTCCTTTTCCTGTTTGAAATTCTCCATGTGAGTGTCTCTCCCAGTAAGAATTAGTTTCAAAGTGCATATTATGTTCCCCAGGGTTCATTTTACCCCTTGCTGAACAACCAAGGATTCTTGTTTGGCTGCCTTGCCAAAACCAGCTGAGCTTGTTCACCACAGGAGAGGCCACTTTGGCCCATAGTTTACTGGTGACCCATCTCAGCTACTTCAGTGTTTCAGCTCTCTAGCTTATCACAGGTAATGTAATCCATAGTCTCTAATTTTAGTCCACCAACCCTTTCATTCATTATTCCTGATAGAACACTTTTCTATGTTGACAAAAAACAACAGCAACCAAACAAAAAGCCACCTCAGTATCCTTAGCAAAGAGGCTCTCTGGGAAACTATTTTTAATCATTCCAGTGTGCTCACACATTTATTCCAGACTTGATTGATAGGCAGAACACCATCAACTTCCATGCACATGCAAGAAACATAAATGAGGGATAGCAGAGGAATATTTATCCACCTTAAGACAAGAAGCATATTTCCCCAAGTATTTTTCATCTTTCCAGGCCTGTTGGATCCACTCAGTGACATTCCCTATCCCAAGTGCAGCAATTTCTCCCCTTTTCTCTGGAGTTCTTCAGGTCACAATTACTGCATTAGCCACTGAGTTACCACACTACAAATAAACAAGTGGATCAGAAGTGTTCTTGTAGCAACTGACCCACAATTCTGAGTCTTTTAGAAACTTCTTCCTTAGGAGTGCACCAAGGGTCCTTTTTACTTCTACAGTCCCAACCATTTTCCTCCAGTCAGTAGAATTCTCAGAATCTGTAGAAGATGGTTTCTCTTTGTCTTTATCTACCAAACATGTCTCTAGGAAAATGTAACTAGCTGCAAGGTTCAAATAATGGTTTCCACGCATAGCCAGCTCTCACACGTTCCATCCTCTGCACCCATACATGAACCCTCCTGTCCACAACACCCAGGCCAAACAACCTGCCCAGACCTCCCTCATCAAAACACAGAATTATCAAGAGTATAATTCTACACACCAACTCCATAAAGCATCCTATAACTGGGAAGACTCTAGTCAGATCATTTGGAATATCTAGTGGAGCTCCTTCCCCATTGCTGTAACTGATTTCATGACACCCTGAGCTGTGATAGGCACTATTTGTCCTGCGGGTGCAGGGCCTTCTGCCAGTTTTGGTACATCATAAACAACAAACAATCCAGACTGGTCAGTTTACATGACTTGTAATAAGAGATTCTGGGACTATTTTTATCTCTGAAGGTTCTTTTGCTTGTGCACATAACGCTGAGCTACTGTTTTTTCTCCACAAGTTCCTAATTTCCCCTTCTGGCACAAATACCGCACTATCCAAATTCTTCACAAACATATTAGCATGACAATCCTCCAAAAACACCCTGAATGCCTCATGAAGGTCCCAGCAATACCAGCTCACCTCTAAGGTTGTTTTAACAATGCTTTCAGTCCAACAACACATATCACATATAACCAATAACAGAAATAGTTTCAAATAACTTCCCTAGAGTGATAAAACATACTACAGAGATGGATATTGTCCTGCATCAGAGTGCCAGAAAAGGGTCAATACAAGATATCAAGGCTTAACATTCCTTTTTCTAATAGTCAAAGTTTCTTTAATATTACAACTTGTACTTCTTTATATACTAATCCAATGAGGAAGAGCGAACTTGGGACATACGTGCCCAGGAGGCATTAGTCATCCTGGACAAAAATGAGTTTCAGATATTTAAATTATAAATTCTGAAATTTAAATTCTGAAATTCCAGTTTACTAGACTTGAACGAACATATCTAGACACTGCTTTGGAGACAGGTTTTGAGAAGCGCTGTCACAGATGAATAACCTTTCCACACTACTTTTATACTGGATATGACAGTTCGTACAGAATGTAAGAGTCTACTCACGTGTTCTGCAATGTGAACTCCACCTCCAGCTCCTCACGTGCCTGAAAAGAGGAAAAAGCAGAAAGAAGAGTAGATTACTTAATTTTCTTCATGTACACAAGTTGCGTATCATTTGTAAAATACACATATTTATACTCACACTTGGAACTCCCTGAACATAAGAATAATTTGCAAAAGAAACTGTGGTGTCAGACAAAGGTATTCAATTCTGAAATATTGAAAAAGCATTTGCTAAAACTAATATTTTGACATCTAGATCCCACACGAGCATGCAGATGTAGGATCTGCCCATTATCATGAAACAGCCATTTTTCACATTTGGATTCCCAGCTGTGTTATTATTACAAAAGTTCAAACTGGCATGGAGCACTGCTATAGGGATTTAATTATTTCTGATAATAGCAAAGAAATACAGTTCAATGAAACTGTAGGGAAATGCTGTATAAGGATATATTTTGGTGGAAGAAAATTAGTTTTCATGCTCACTGATTCCATTGCTCACCTGTGGATTCAGTTGAAACTTCACTCGAACGGTACGTCCTATACTGAGTTTATCTATGTCAAAGAGAACCGTGCAGAGTTCATCATCCCTGGTGATCGTGTCTTCATCGCAAACCTTCAGTTCCAGCACATTCTGCAAAGAGAGGTTAACAATATTGTGGTTTTCTTTCAGTACTGTCTTTCAAAGAACTCCATAAGGCAGGAAAACCTCAAGACTAGGCTTTCTTTTTCCCTCCAATTTTTGAAGGAAAGAAAGAAAAAGGACTGCAAGAAACACAAAAGGGAAGGGGATTTGGAAGTATGGGTCTTGAATACATATATAAAGAAGCAGATTCATCTGTCACAGAGCCTAGGTGATATAATTTGCCTCATATTTGGCTTGACTTGATAGAATGTATGCTTGGGGAAAGGAAACAAGGAGGGCGGGTCATGCAGAACACTCATGAATTTGTTTTAAATAACTGTACTAAATGCTTCTGTATTTGTTGTGTGACATTTGGCTCTAAGCGTATAGAACAGGCACAGCTATATAGGCTATTAAAGGATTTTCTTTCCACCATACCTAGAACTAACTTTATATTTATCTTCGTGTGATCTTTATCTTGGGTTTCACTTGTATATGTTAGGACAAGGAATAGGATACTATGGACATTTTCTGTGGGGAAATTAATTGCTTCTTATTGTTTCAGAATAGAAGACATCTAAATACCAAACAGATGAAACGGATTAGTACCAAGGAGGATGCAAGAAACAGTTGTAGTTGCTGTAGCATTGCAAGATCTATTGACGTGCAGGTAGTGAATAGTGAAAAGCATTTATTTTCATTACCTTCACTCGTCGGTCAACCTTGTAACAGAAAGCTTCATTCCAGACTGGATTTTTGCTGTTCCTGATGGTTCTGGTCCGAACCTTCTCAGATGAGGCAGTAGGCAACCACAACGTCACATAGCAATCTGAAAGGGTGACTGTATAACAAAAAGATGAGCAGAGCGATGATGTGTCTAGAGAAAGAAATACTGCAATATGTGTTTATCACCAATAAGACTGAGATAACACCATAGGGGATTTTTCCTGAAGCATGTAGGTTAAGGAATAAATAATACAATGAAGTACTCACTGGAAAACAGAAACATCCTTGCATGTTTGTCATGCTGATTCCTACTTTTCAATCTTAGTCAAATTATTTTTCTTTTAAAACATTACTCCTTATTTGCAGTAGCACTGCACTGCACTTGCTGTAGATGCACACCTATCCATGCTGCAGGATACTCTATACTCATGACTGCTCAGTGACTGGGGCAGAAAGTAGTTTAACACTACAAAAGCACAAGAACAGCTATCAGTATATGCCCTGTCCAAGGCGCACTCACATCAAAACAAAGAGAATTGTCTTCCAGTATGCTCTCCTCATTTTGGGGGGACTTTAATGTAGTTGAAAGGCTTTAGCCAAGTGCTTGTTTAAATGAATACAGTTTTGGTTTTTTGGGTTTTTTTGGTTGTTTTTTTTTTTTTTTTTTTTTTTTTTTTTTTGCCAAAAGGTATCATTCCTCCATTAATCCTTATCACAAATCACAATGCAGCAATTTCACTTTGATTAATATATTTGACAATTTTTCGAAGTGGTATCTTCCTAATCAAGTTTTAATCTTTCAGCACCAACATTACGTTACAGTTTATCCTACTCCATTCTACCGCCCTATCTGCAGACTGACGAATCCTGCCATCACTCCTATCTGGGAAAGCACCACCAGAGATGTCAGTTCCTTCCATATTCTAACCCCTCACACTCAGATGGAAAATTGCCAGGGAGCAACTTGCAGAAGGTTGGTACGGGATATAATGACCCTGGTCTCATACCTAGAATGCAATATGTATTCTTCCAATTTCATGTTAGCAATGCTTAACAAGTCATCTGGTATTCAAAAGAACCTTATGAGTCAAGAGGTCAAATAATTCAACCCATAGTCAGTCCCTGCATCACACCCAAAACGTGTAGCAGTGTTACTGTGTCACATTAAATACAATTTTCTTCATGTTATTTTCTCTTTATCTTTCAGTAACAGTTAAAGAATTGGGTTTTTCTACCATAATGCTTTGCCGAACTGTGCCCTCATCACACAGTTAACAACACTACTGCAATCTGAGGGAGCTTGGTAAGAGCCGTGGGAAGCACAGCGTATCCGGGTGGTGCCTAGGCCAGCCCTGATCAGAAGGACATGACCAATCAGATCTACAGCAAAGGCACAAGTGTAGGCAGATGGAAATTCAAATGGTTAATGGTGATTAATAGTGGAGTTTCCATTTTCAAAGAGATTGGCACACACCAATGAGTTACTTCACTGTGGCAATGTAAGGATTAAGCAATTAAGTACATTGAGAAAACTTGAATAACTTGCCTAGGATTCCATAAGACAGCCGGATCTAGGTCCAAAACACAGTCTAAATTACCAGGCCTATACCTAAATCTATTAAAATTATCTTACTCTGGAACAATAGTAGGGATAAATTTTTGTAGCATGTTTCTTTTTTTCCTAGTGAAGTAAATAGCAACGGGAGATTCAAAGACCAAGGAGAAAGATTAACTTCAGTAAATTAAGCACAAACACTTCAAGAATGAGAAAATATGAAAAAAAAAAAAAAACACTGGAATGGGGAACATTGAAGTTTAATGAGAGCAAAAACAAAAGCGAAAGCAGAGCAAAAAACCATTAACTTAGGATTGTAACAGGAAGCATATCATTTGCACTACAAAATTAGATAGAAAATGGATTTCTTACTGCAGCTGAAAATACTGAGGTTTTGAGGAAAACTAAAATATTTGGATTCTCAAATGCCTTTCCAGTGCCTCAGAACATGTCCTTCAGGCTACAGACAAAAATACCCCAAATTATTTATCTCCCCAGATAATTAGTGTTTCCTCAGAAAACAAATTTTCTGCAAGAGAAGACATTCTTGCTTGAGAATTCTCTGCCAAATATGCTTTAAACAAACCTGTGGGAAGACAGACTCGAGTTCTGAATTAGGGGCATTTTAAGGGAAGAAATATACAATATGCATCCATTCTTGGGACCTGAACACAAGGAAATAAGTCAATATGTTGTGACAAACAAACCAGGTGGCTTCATGAAGAAAGACCATACTATTCACTGTGGCAAGCAGTGATTGTGAGTATTTTCTTTCCTCTGAACAACCACAATGAATTGAAGCATAAGCAGGCGACCTGCTGGAGTACACAAATCCACACACCATTGAGCATGCAGGTTTGCAGATGCAATTGCAGTGACTACCCACTCAAATCACATATTTAACTGATGCAAATCACCATGTAAGCATTTGAATAGCTATTTTTTGTTAAGTAAAAAGGCAGTGCATACAAAGCCTACAACTATCAAGTGCATGTCTATGAAAATCAAAATACATCTTTAACCTCTAAGAAACCCAGAACTTCACAACTTATAAGGCTCTGTAACTTTGCAAATAGTATTTATGACAAGGCAGATATTATGGAAATAAAAGTTTGATTATCTGTAATTTCTAGAGTAAAAAGCATCGAGACATAAGCAGTAAATAGAATATTCTCTTAGAGATTTTTTAAGCTGGAAAACTGAAGACACCCAATAAATAAGTACGCTACTATTGCATTGCAGAAAACGTAGAATTAAGTAATACAGAATACCGTGAGTGAAACAAAGATTTGTTCCCTGATAGTAAGCGTTCATTCAAAAATAATCTTGTTGCACAATTTCCACATGTTCCAACAACATTCTTCCTATAAGAAACCAGTTCCAACTTCTGACAAGCTTTCTCTACTCTCTACCCATCACACTAGATAAAATCCCAAAATATATAGTACATGAACTAAAACGCATAGCTGGTTCCCTTAGAAACTGCTAAACTGCACGAAATCCTGAGTAGACAATTAATTTTGAGACACATTCAGCATGATTCTGGTGAACATCATGTTTACTTTTCCTCTTTAACTTATATCTTTCCTCTTTGCTCTTGTAGTCTTTAGATTTAGGATTTTCTTACTCTTATATTTATCTTTTTCTTTCCTGCCTTTACAGCCTTTTTTACATAGGGACATGAAGGAGAATTTGAACTGCCCCATGAAAGTGACTCTCAGCAGCATAACTGCATTTTGAGAGGCACCTGGGCAAGCCCCAGTGCACCCAAGAAAAATGACACACATCTCTGGAAATGAAGCTGTGAGGAAGCTCCTCAGGAAACTGGCATGTTTTAAAAATTTACAGTTCAACGAGTCCCTACACTGTTAAAGTGCAAGGTCTGGACAGTGAGCACTCTTCTCTCTGCCTACTGCAAATCCCATTCTGCCACATAGGATTTTTGTTTTAAATTTGCTGCTGGTCTAACAGGCTAATGCCTTCCAGAGTTCACAGAAGCAGAGAAGATGAATAGGACTTACAGTGGGATATTAGCAGTCTCCATAGACTTCTCTACTGGAGAGATTTTTTCTGTCTTGGGGTATTTTCACTATTACAATTCACAATTTTCACTATTTCACTATCATTTCACTCTTCTTCTGTGATCTTGCTACAATATTTTTCTCTAGAAGTCTCTACTCTAGATATCTTTTCCTGTCTTCCCTTCATAAACCCTCACTTAAACTCCTTATACCTCTTATTTTCATAGAATCATAGAATCACCAAGGTTGGAAGAGACCTCCAAGAACATCCAGTCCAATCGTCCATCTATCACTAGTATTTCCCACTAAATCATATCCCTCAGTACAACATCTAAATGTTTCTTGATCACATAGGCTTTCCTACTACTGCTGATTTTACACTTGCATCATCGATTCTATCCTTTCTTCTGACCAGGAATTCTGTTGGGGAGTCCTCAGGTTTCTCTTTCAGAAGTACAAGTGTTGCCATCATTTAAAGAGTAGCCCTCTAAAATAAGTCTCTTACAACGAGGCACGAAGCCTGAAATCGAATGCATCACCTTGCCCACGTTGGCCTCTTTACACTCAGGTGCAGAAAGCAGTACTTCAGGATCACAGTAAAAATAGTACTTACAAACTTATAGCAATACATTTCAGTATTCCCACGCAACTTGAGGACAATAATGTTAACCAAATAAGAAACTATAAGAAATATTTGACAACAGCAGTAGTACTTACGCAAGTCTGCCTTCCGGACGTTCCTCAGTCTTAGTATTTTTACAGTAAGCAAGTTGAAAGGAGATACTGGCCTCTGCAGAACATTTAAAACAAAGAAAAAGAAAAAGAAAAAAGAAAAAGATGAATATCAGTCTCTAGTCAGACTTCTGCATGCTCTAACCTTGAAGTATTAAGCACATGAATAAAACAGATTTTAAGGCTGAGCTATTATCAAACCAGTTGAACTATTTGGAAAAATTAGATGTATTCTTGGCACATAACCCTTTCCAGATCTGATAAAGAAGGTGCAGATTTCAAAACTACATGAGTTGAGAACAACTGCTGAGTTTAATTTGATAAGGAGCAGTTCCTTCTAACAGTGCTTCTCTACTAGCAAAATGAACCTCCTTACATCATGCACATTGGTGTCCTCGGGTCTGGAATGTAATGGACTGCTTATGGGACTCCAATAGCTGCCACAGTAGCTATGCAAGTAGATCAGAAATGCTGCTGACAGTCAGGAGGGATTTCTCATGAAGACACTGATCTACAGCCCTGGTTCCCAGCAGAAAGCTAAACTACTCTTTCCGGTGATGATTCTGGGAATCAACTCATAACTCTACTGGATATCAGACACCTTGGGCTCAGAAATATTAATTTTATAAAACCTCATAGCTTCTGTGTACTAAACTAACATGTCATCATACTCCTTTGGTTATAATTTAACTTTCTCCCCATTTCACCTTGGAGATAACTCCTTAACATGTTTCTCTACTTCTCCACTCCCACATTAACATCCCCTCCATTTCATAGGTACCATTGTTCTTCTTAAAACTGGTGCATGAGTATATAATTTCTCTTAATATTTTCTTAGAACTGATATTGAGCTTTGAGTCTACTGGTTCTACGAAAGACCAAAAATAGTTTTTTGTGCCCCAAAATGTCTAATCTTTCCATCTACATCAGTTGGTAAGAAAATACATTAATTCTACCCATAGATCCTCTCATGCCTGCATTCATAGACATAATACACCCTAATAAAGTGAACACACAGTGTTCTAACACAAGCACATGGGTTTTATCACTTTGCATCTGAAGTGCTTATATTAATACAAGAGGCAAAAGTAAAAATGATTTGCTGACATTAGATAATCAAATGTATCTTACGACTATTTCCTTCACACGTTATATGCTTTATTGGACCATGTCTTTCCAGTTGCAGCAGAAATCTTATCCTGAAGAGTTTCACAACACTTGGACAAAATTAAGCAAACAGAACAATAATTTGGCATTGGATCCTATAACAATGTAATGAAGCAGATTCTCGCCAACAAAGCCCTCAGCCTCTCCAGGATGGAGAAAAGCCTCTGAGAAACAAGCCAGCTAACCCCTTCCCTCTTCCTCCTGGGTCAGCAAGAGGCCCATGAGGCAATCAAAAACAACAAAAATACATCATGCCCAGACTTTAGAGTTGAACTGTCAGAACTGCTTTCCTACATGCATTAAACAAGAGGGAGACTGACTTTTTTCTTCCAGTACCTGAAGGAAAGCTGGGGAGGGACTTTTTATAAGGGTATGTACTGACAGGATGAGGGGAAATGGTTTTAAACTGGAAGAGGGTAGATTTAGACTAGGTATTATGAAGAAATTCTTTACTGTGAGAGTGGTGAAACACTGGAAAAAGTTGCCCAGTGAGGTTGTGGCATTCAAGACTAGGCTGGATGGGGCTTTGAGCAACCTGGTCTAGTGAGAGGTGTCCCTACCTATAGCAGGGGGGCTGGAACTAGATAATCTTAAAGGTCCCTCCCAACCCAAACCATTCTATGATTCTATGATTTTTACTTTGGCAGATAGTGATAGGACAAGGAGAAATTACTAGAAGTGAAAGGCAAGATATTTACATTAGGTATTAGGAGGACATTTTTTACTCAGAGGATGGTGAGGCACTGGCACAGGCTGCCCAGAGATCTGGTGATGCCCAATCTCTGGAGGCATTCAAGGCCAGGTTGAATGGGGCCTGGGCAGCCTGATCTGGTGGGTGGCAGCCCTGCCCATGGCACAGGGTTGGGACTGGATGGGCTTTAAGGTCCTTTGCAACCCAAGTCCTTCTATGATTCTATGCATTAAATATAATTAGTCATGCATGATAAAGAATCAGTCCTAGACCCAAGGATCAACAACTAAGGCTTGCCTATCCCTGCCACATACAGTGATATATTTGTTACATGTACACCTGGTCCCTACTCTCTCACCCAAAAAATCCTGAGTGTCTTTGTCCTCAACAGTAGTATTTCAGCAGATGTACAGCATACCTTTCCCCAGGAAAGCTATATCTTGCATCTCTTGAATACTGAAGAATGGGCATGAGTAGAAGTATCCCCCATTGCAGGGAAGTGCTATAACCACCAGGCTAGATGCCATTTTTAGGGAATAAACTTTGCCTTGTTCTTTAAATACCAGGGTCTATACCTCTGCTTTGCTTATTAAGTGGGTAGTGGTTTCTTCCTTCAGCCCTAAGTAGCAGACAGAGGTAGGATACAAGACTGTGTCCCTGAGCTCAGCTTTCCCCATTAGCTGGGTGTGCCTACTTACGTGGTTCCCTTACCTGCTGTTACAATTCCCATACCAGTATAACTCACCAAATATGTAGAATCTAACTCTTCAAATATATTGAATCAATCCCCAGTGCTTAATGCAGGGTTGTAAAGATTTAGAAGTCTGACCTTATGTCTCCTAAACGTAGGTGTCGGAATGCTTTGTCATATCCAGATCACAGCAACTTACAGTCACTTGGAAAGGAACTCCTGAGAGGCATATCTTAAACTGGATCCTTTGCTGTTAATGACTTAATGTTGTTAATGTTGGCAATGACTTCCACATGTTTCCCTTTAATCTGATGATGACCGTATCACAGGCTGGGTGAATTCCAAGGCCAGAAGCCTCCCAGGTCAGCTATTACACAGACTACAACTTTCGGCTTCTGTGTTTATTTGGTCTGAGACCTGATTGTTACCTCATAAACCGGAAACACAAGCCAGGCATTTTAATAATCACTATTGAAACTACTTAAATACATGAGATTACAAACACAGGAATTGGTCACCCTGTCCTACGTCAGATAAAAGTCCTGTGGCACGTTTGTGCAATCCTGACATATCTATTCCCAGGGAAGTCAGTGGCATTGTTCACATGTGTGTGCTCAACCATATGAATAAGAGTTGCCTAACTGGACCCTAAAACTGTTCTATTTCAGTAAAATTCCTTCTGCACTTCTAAAGGAATTGTTCTTCAGAACAATTGTGACAGATGTATTTGGAGCAGAGCCTTCTTTCCTTAGCTTTCTCTTCAAAACGAAATAGAAGACTCATCCCTACTTTAAAACTTGCGAAGACCAACAAAGAAAATGCTCAGCCCAGTCAGAAAGCCCAGCAGGACACCAAACCCCACATCTGCCATAGCTCTGGCCTGTCAGGTATGCGGCACCTGCTAACTTCAAAGCGCTCTGGAGCCCCAGGGGCGGGCAGGATTTCATTATGTTACCATGTCTGCTACCTCAGGCAAGGTCAGAAGCATAATAAACACTTTCCTTGTACTGTGCATTTCATATTTATTTCACCCATTTTAAAATATCCCATAGCTAGGTCCTGTTAAAAATTGACAGAGCTCACTGGGGTTGACACAGAATAGAAAAACATGGAGCAGCAGTGGACCAAGGCTTCATTCCTTCCAAGAGCTGTGTAAAACATGCGTGGCTCAGACTGCCATTTTCATGTGTTTTTTACTTTTTCCCTGCTTGCAATTCCATGGCTGGAATCTCTCATTAGAATAAATCCAAAACTTGAAAGAGAAACTGAGTCTAAAATTTGCACAGTTCAGCATGGTTTTCTGTAAAGACCATGTTAGTCTATGGTATTTTGATATGGTACAGTAATTCAAGTAATCAAAAATTTGGGTTTTTTTTGCCTCTCAGCTTAAGGGCACTACCTACATTTTCCCACCAAGCACCTTACATTATCCTTTTAATTTAAGTGGCCATTTAAGTTCTGATCACAAACACACAAACATTCCATGAATTGACCTGACGTTGACTGGTAACGAAAGCTAGTTTCCTTATTGAGCTATAGAGTGGCATAAAACAACTCAGATGTTTGACATTCACATATTTACCATCACAACCACTAATTGTCATGGCCAAGAAAAAGATTTAAAAAAGTCAGGTCCTTAATGACTTTGTTGCTTGTTCTTGTTTTCCTTTCCTAAAAGGGCAAGAAAAAAGGGCTCTGTGTCCTACTCCATACTGTATTTACTACATTCAGTTCAGTTCTGCCACCATAAATACTTTAAAGACAAAAGGCATAACCTAAGGCCAGTGAACTGTACAGCTCTCACCCCTAGAGACCCATTTGCAAAATGAAAGGCAAAGAAAAAAAAACAAGTTTGATCCAGTAAACAAATGCTGAGTTTACAGGATTAAAAACAACAACTCCTGTGATGTTAGCATACTTCCTTCGGACTGGGAGATTATACACAGAAGCCTAAACATCATTTTGATAGCCACTTTTAAAAGAAATTCTGCAGTCAAAGTCTTGATTGACTATGGCATTTTACCTTGGAGGAACATAGGCAGCAGCAAGCAGCTCTCAGTTAAAATCAGAGATCAGATACCATCACTAACAGCAAACCTTCATGAGACAAAGACCAAAATTACCACCATCTGGGAGAACCTCACCACAGTCCTCCACCAGGATCATGTGCAATCGAAGCTCAAACCAGCCAGGCTAGTAAGCCAACGCAGGGCAAGAGCACCGAGCCAATGGCAAGTATCTGAATGAAGAACCCCATTCTGCTGCCACTGCCCCCCCATTCATCAGCTCAGAACAGCTTATCTGACATTTTCCTTTATGCTAGTACTTATCAATCTGAATGTTTGCTAATTGCTCAGGAAGTTTTCATTTGCCAAAGAATGCATCCTCAGGTCAGTCTCAACAGAATACCTTGGGTTTTTTTTTGTTTGTTTGTTTTTTGTTTTTTTTTTTAATGAGAGGTCACTGTAACACAAAAAAAGACTACAAGGAATACTAAAGCACTAAGAAACACTGAAACACCCTCTCATGAGTCTTCTTATGAAGGAACAATGCAAGAAGCAAGTTTCATCCAAAGAAATCAAAATATAAAAAAGGGAAGGAATTCAAGAATGAGCACAGGTGAAGAACAAATCTGTCCAGATATAGCACAACACCAACAGCAGAAAAACCATCAGAAAAGCAAGGCAATACTTCACCTACAGAGCTGAAGCTGCAGCTCAGCCTTTCAGCATTCTGTAACTAAGCCAGCACAGTTTTCCCCTGAGCCACTGAATTCCCAACATTTTTCTGGTGCTCTACATTCAGCACTGGACAGCATTTAATGAAGGGGCAGCTAATTACTACCTACCGTTCTCTCCACTGGCGCTGAGGTGCCCGTAAAATTCTAGGAAGAACAATACAAGGCAAAATTAAGAAAACTAAACTACATGTTCAACTTTTATTTTAGGCTGACATTTAAAAATATCTCCCATTCAAAATGGTATTCAGGGCCATGAGTATTAATAACATTCATTAGGTGCTTTACCAGTCATCAAACCCATGTCAACAACTCCATGGAAGCTTCTTGGTTTCTTAACACGAAGCTTTTCCTTTCAGCAAGCAGAGCTGTAATGCTGCTAATGCTAAAACATAACTGAAAAACAAACATGCCACAAGGTTCTGCACGATGCTAGCCTAGGAAAACACTCCTTGCAACCGTAAGATCCAAGGAACAGCAAACCTGCTTCCTGTGGCTTGCCCATACACCTAAAACAGCTTGTTCTCTGCTGTGGAAAGTTAGAATTCCACCCCCTTTACACTTGCTATAGGCTTCTTTTGCTTACCTCATTTGAACTTAAATTCGATCCCATTGCAGCCCCAGTTGCATCTAAGTCCAATGATAAAACACACTGAGCTATATGGATGGCAGGAACTCCTCATGCATATTAGGGGTGGAGGATTAGGGATTTTATGACTGGGTTCTCCTGCCCCACCCCTTTGTTATTCCCAGCTATTAGGCAGTCCCCTCCCTGCTTCCTGCAGCCTATTGGAGCATGTCAGCTGAGTCAGCAGAATGAGAAGATTCCTTTTCTACCTACTTCATGTTTCAGGGTACATTGAAACCCCTGTCTGCCCAGGGGTTTCTAGAAAATACTACTGCTAATGAAGCTTAACATTTATAGAACTGTTAACTTGACTGTCTGTTACTTACTAAATCGCAGCTCTCAGCCCCATTACACGGCTACCAGAGTACTGGGAAGACATCCCAGAAGCTGCTTTCCATACCCTGAACTCTATCCAGCACCTGTAGCAACAAGCTGCTCAGCAAGGTAAATTGACTTGGTGCCTCAGCTAAATTTGCAGGATACATGCTCTTCTAAAGCTATTTTGACATCTCTGTGCTAGCCTCAGTGACCTGACCACATGCTCTGTATCCTTTGCCTGGATATTTAGTGTATCTGTAGGAAAAAAAAAAAAAGAATCATTGCCCAGAGAAGCTTGCAGTTACGTGTAGTGAGAGGAAGGCAGGAGCTACAGGCAGCAGGAGGGACCTGGGGGAGGACAGGTGAGGCACGAGGGGCTGTGCTTGGTGCGTGGGCCCTGGGAGCGCAGCCACTCATTCAGCAGAGTTTGCTGCAAAGGGTTCCTATGTGTGCCCACTCACAGCAGCTCCAGCTGGCACCACAGCAGAAACATCTGGGCCCCAAATCCCTCCTGCTGCCTCTTTTCGATAGGGCAAGTGTGAATGGCATTAAACTAAAGAGGGTAGATTTAGGTTAGATGTTAGGAAGAAATTCTTTACTCAGAGCATGGTGAGGCACAGGCTGCCTGGAGTGGTTGTGGGTGCCTGGAGGTGTTCAAAGCCAGGTTGGCTGGGGCCCTGGGCAGCCTGATCTGGTGGGTTGCAGTCCTGCCCACAGAAGGGGGTTGGAATCTTTAAGGTCCCCTCCAACTATGCCGTTCTATATTTCTATGATTTACTTGGTGTGCAGTGACTCAGTGCTTGTCAGTGCTTGTAAGGGCAGTGTATTACAGGAGCCCTGAATTAGCATGTGTCTGCAGGCTGGCAGACTTTGGAGCGTGTGACATGAGATTCTTGCTCTGCCACACTCCTTCCTGTCTCCTTGCTTGATGACAGGGGGAGGGTAGTACTAACATTTGCATCACAGATCCCAAGTAGGGCACAGGGCATGTGGTAAAGAAAGGTTCAGTATCTGAAACGTATTTTTAAATCAACCTGTTTAATACTGATGGATAATCCACTTCTTCCTTAACTTCTGCCTTTGTTACTTTATATCTGTGTTAAATGCTTATGAATAAATCCAGGCAGAGCACTCACAGTTGAGAATCATCCATTTGTGCTCTTGCAAAACTTGCAAAAGGAAGAATGCTTTTCCAGAGAAATTCCAGTATTAAAAAATAAAGTAGGAATCTGCTGCAATAAATAAACAAACAAACAAACAAACAAACCACCACACATTATTTATCAAATGAAAGGTGATAAATTATTCAGCTCGGTTTCCCCAGCTCACCCCAGCAGATGCTGTGCTGGAGAAAGTCCTTCGGAGGAGCCCTACCCTCTCCTTGTGCAATCAGAACCCATTACTTAGTTCACTTCTTAGCCACAAAACAGAGCAGCCCCTTGGTACCACCCCAGCTATTTCATAGCCAATGCAATACTGCCCCAGCAGTACTTTCATAGAAGCATAGAATCACCAAGGTTAGAAAAGGCCTGCAAGACCATCTAGTCAAACTGTTCACCTGCCACCAACATTTCCCCATTAAACCACGTCCCTTAGTACAGCATCTAAAAAGGGAATACCATCTCTTCATAATTTGGAGTATTACATTAATTGCATTTTCATTGCTTAACAGCTTAATATTCAGATTGCTTTCTCAAAATAGTATATCTATTCCCACACCCAAAACGTGCTTCTAAGTACCTCTTCCTCTCCTACTCACAACCATCACCAAGTTTTGTAAGCCTTTCCTTAACCACAGCTTATCCCAGACACACAAGAAGACTTTGGAAGAGAACTTTGAAAGCTTTGTAAAAGTCAAGAATTATGATCAAAAGATATTCGTTAATGATAGAATGAAACACTACTTATAACACCTGTAACAGAACATTTTTCTCATCACTGAGGAAGCTTTGTCTGCTGATCACTGTTCTCATGGAAAGGTAATACTGCAGGGCCCATACAATCCGTGTCCAAATAAATTCTGATTTCACAGTCTGTCCCATTGTTGTATTACAGAGTTAGAAATGTGTCCCAGGATTGTGATTTCAAAAAAGATTTCCACTTCAAAGTGTAATTTATGTTGGGGCTTTTTACATTTTTCTTGAATTCTTTTCAAATTATGGAGACTTACAAAGACAGCCATCAAGCCTACAGCAAATCAATTTGTGGGAGAAGTTACTCAAAGTCTAGTAAGCCATATATTGGAACTATACAGATTTTTTTTAGCCAGCACATTTCCAGAGTAAACAATTCAAAACCAGTAGTGTTCTCCATATAGATGCTACTCACACTCTTATTTCACTGTTTAAAGACTAGGGAGACAATTACAGACAAGGAAATGCAAAGTAGTCTTTAAAGCTCTGAGCAATATAAAGGAAAGTAAAAATGAAGATATAATTTTCCGCTGCTCTCCATCTGCTTTGAAGTACACATCTACATACACATGCTGTTGTATCTCTGTCTCACTTAAAGGCAAGTGGAGCAAATATAAATATCTTGCCAATCTGATGTAGTCAAAATTTATTTATACTGCCTTACTGCAAACACTACCTTCCCCAACAGAGACACAATTATCTGGATATCATAAGTGCAGTAAGTTGCAGGTTGCAATAAGTTGCAGTAACAGCTGCATCCAACATCCTATGATTACCTCATATACTCCTTCATCACCTTCTGATCATCTAGGACTACAGAAATGTATGACTAATGGGAGATTTCATATTATCACAAGAGAAAAGTACAATTGTACCGCCTCTGTAATGACCTCTCATCACTTAAGCATCTTGACTAGTGTTTAAATTAAACCAGAAAGGTAGTTCAATACCCAAAAGCAAGTGAGAAGTGTTATAAAATGACAGTGAGATGTCTTATTAGAAAAGAAATATTCAGAGTTCACAAATAACACAAATTAACAAGTAAATAAACACAGTGTCAGGTCTACAGTTGGGGGATCTTCTCTGGCTCTAGCCATTCGGTCTTTTTTTTTTTTTTTTTTTTTAAACACAGATCTGTAAGCTATACAATCTACACAGACCTTCACCTGTCAATCAAGTAAGAAAGGCAGCAGTTCAAAATCAAATTTCAGTTGCACAATGGAGCTAAGTGCTATAATCTCTGCATGTGAGAAAGCTTAACCACGGATGAATAATGACACCCATTCCCCATAGACTAAATTTCAGTCTGTGAAACATTCATTTTCAATATACTTACTCTTCCGTACTCTACAATACCCTCAAAGTGAAGGCTACAGAACTCATTCCATCAGTGCCCATGCTTTCCTGTTCTGTCAGGTGGGAAACATAGGACCTGTATGGTAGGCTGTACGTAAGCCTGCATAGGTGTTAAGCTGTAAGAGAGAGATATGGAGGTTGCTGTTAACTAAAAAAAAATCTGGTGCCAGGATCACAACAACTTTCAGTATCATGGACTGAAGTTTGGTTTGAAAACACCCAGAATCAGAAGTGTACCTTTACAGAAGTGAGAAGTGAGCTCCACTCAATCAGTAATAATGGGACTTCCGGGAGGTGCTGACTGAATAGGGAATTTTGCAAATGAAACCTTTTTCTCTTTAATTTAAAACACATTTCTAAAACATAATTTCTAAACAAATTATTTTACACTAGAAATCATGCAAATTATTTAAAGTTTCACTTTCTCCAAAGTTAATGTTAAGATCTTTCAGTACTGTCTGACGTTTTCTTTCTTTCCTTAACCTAAACAACATGCTGAACCAAATTGCTAAAGGGTTTCAAACAAACTAAAGGGGACCAGGTGCAGAGGCCAGAAAAGAAAATCTGAAAATCTGTATATCACCCACTTGTAAGTAGGAGAGACCTTCAATCTTAATGTGAATTCAAATCCCCGAGAACTAGAAGTGCAAATTCACTGCCACTGCAGAGAGAAATCACATCAGCTGACAGGGAGTAAAGGCGATTACATTTTTACTAAGGCACTATTCTGATTATGACACATGTGAAGGAGGATTCTGCCTTCCAAAAACTATTGAGAAACTTGTTTAAAAATTGTCTTGCATGTCCTTTGAAGAGATAAAGATCTAACCGCTCCTACTCACTCACAGGAAGTAATTGAATGTTTCTCCCATACAAAAATCACGAGTAAATTGTTGGTGTAGCCATTCTCAGTATATGTAATATGGGCTTCAGCTCTTTGCAAAAAAAATTTCAAATCCAAGCCCCTTCTCAAACACAGGTGATCATGACCATCATCTCTAACTCTCCCCAATCTATGTAGATGTGAGCACCCAGCAGTACCCCTCTCTCTCTCAGTCTGAGGTCACTGGACCTTTCCAAGTTCATTCAACACTTCAGAAACCATTCAAACAATGTTTTTTCTTCCCTAACCCTCTCAGACAAGAAGTGTGAAGCACCTCTCTGTGTCAGCTAATGAGCCAGTAATTCCTGCAGCATAAGCATGGCAAGACACATAGCCTAGGAACTTCACAGAGAAATCTAGAGCCCAAACTGAGACCAAACCAATACTCAAAATATTGTCAAAGTCACTTTATGTCATGAGCTAATTAAGGGGTTAACTTCACCTACAGTCAGCCTGAGAAATGTCGAGTCCCAGCAGACCATAAATATTCGCAGCTAATTGCTTCCAGTAGAGTGCCATCACATTTAGTAGAGCTTGTGTGACAGGTCACAAACAAGTGTTTCCAAAAAAAGAAATTGTTGACCTGCCTAGACCCAGATTAGAACAATTACACCAATGCTGAATCACTTCAAAAATCCAGGCAATATACCAGTACATTACTAGTGCATTTGTAGGCCAATACACCACCAGGCCTCAGCTCCCATTAAAAAATGCACCGGTATGTCCACAGTGGTGATGCTGATCTTGTTCTTCCTGTGTTATTTTTGATTTACATTTAAACAAACATTGTTTCCCCTCTACTTTTACACTGCCTTTCACCATAACATCACAGGGACGACTCAGGTATTGCTGCAATACAATAGTATGAATCACTTTCAACAGGACAGAAAAAGAAGCCTTTGCGTCCCCAGACAAGAAGTCAAATGAGTCCATTGTAAAGGAAACTCATAAGCCACTACAGAACATCCGCCAAATTTGGTGAGCCCACGGAAAATTTTAATCTCATATGTGATGTTGGATCCTTGGAACCAGGTCCTTACACAAACACCAGTATTTGACTGAATTTCCCTCAAGTCAAAATATCAAGTTGCTAAAGCTAAACGATTTGGACAGCATAAGACTTTTCAGTGGCTTGCTTAGCAGGCCCAGATTTCTTAAAGTGGGCTCCCTTTCTACAGCTTATTCTAAGCCATCCTAATTTTCTGGATCTACTGCCAAATATGCACATCAACGCATCACCACCATGCCTTGGGTGAGTAAAGCTCCAGGAGCAATGCTAAGTGTTGCAACTACCAGCAACCAGTTGGCAGAATACCCCAGCACAAAAAGTACTGCCTCTGTTACATCTTCTGGGAACTGTGAGAAGGATTCTTTAAAATAATTAAAATACATTTTAAGTAGATAGCTATTTATTTAAATCCTACATCATTATTATTTGAAAATAAACTTACTTATGAAACAATTGAACTGTTAGAGAGACATCTTCCCTATCTTCTTTGCTCACAGAAAACTGTTGCCATCTTGCTGGTAAAGTTCACAGAGTTGAAAATGAAAGATTTTAGCAACAACTGAGAAAAAAAGAGTTCTCGAACACAGCCATCCTAGAGCCATGCAGAGGAGTCCAAGTGATTGCTGTCAGTAGTTTCCTTTCTGAAAGTAAGCTTCTGGCTTGACTCATACAGCATCAAAGTTTGAAAGGAGATAACTACTAATGAACATGAACTGACGCATAGAAAAGTAGGACTTGCTTAGAAGGAACCAAGTATGGTGTTACCTCCTACTTAATGGAAAAAAAAAAAAAAGAGACCTCTAAGACTGGGTAGAGACCATTACTTTCCAAGCATGGCACATGAGATAGAGATACCAGGTACCATTTTCCCACAGCTGTGTCAACTTACTGGCAGCATACCACACTGCTGGCATACAGACAGATGCATTTCCTTCTTTTTGTGAAACCCACATCAGTGTAATGAATGAGATGATGGCAAAGTGGAGAAGAAAAAAAACTGATAAATTTAGATATGGAACACAGCATTGGCAAAAGCACCGTGCTCCGTATTACTGAATAAATACTTCGGTATTTGCAAGTACCACTCATTTGGACTTGTAAACCTCTCATTATCATCTCAGTCATCTTGGCCTTAAGAGCAGAATTTCCTGCAATTTTTTTTTTTTTTTTTTTTTTTTTTTAAATCTTCCAGCTGAAGTGGCCATTTTTCTTTTATTCTTCCTCAAAGGTCATCTGCAAAGCTCATGGTTGTTTTTGTCCCCTCTATATTTGGTTTGTTGATATTGAAAACAAAAAGCACTTTCTCCCAGATAAAATCACTAGATGAAGTGAGTTTGCTGAACTTAATAAAATTATATACATCAATGTGTGCATCTGTAATACTAATTTTTAATAGGCTCATGCATGGTTATTTTACATTTGAATGGTAGCTATTACACTGTATATTATTAAACACAAGAGAAAATAAGTACTTAGAATGACCTATAAACTTCTTTTTCTTAAACAGGCGTTTATCTAAAACATGTATGAAAATCTTGTACACACTTCCTTGTGTTCTGGATATGTGGGAATAAAACAGTAGCAGCAGCTACACATTGATCATTATAATGTTGCAGAAGTCAATGGAACTGCTATTACGAGTTTTGCCGCCATCATGCACATATATGAAGATTAATAAAAGAACATAAGATTATGCCCAAAGCCTAGGTTTTTGAGCTATTTTCCAAGCCCATTAAAGTATATGATTAAAAACTCAACTGCTAAATCCTCAGCTTCAAAATTCACTTAGCAGGCAGTAGTGCAGAAAAAAAGCCCAACAAAATGGATGCAGCCAGGTGATTTTTATCATAGAGTTGTCAAAAAATCAGCCTATATATTATATGTTAATCACTCTGGAATAGTAATCACTCAAAAAATTTAGACTCGATGCAGTGATGGCCAGAATCATAAATTCACTGAAGGTTCAACTTCTGCCTAAAAGATGGCTACTGAGAAAATAGAGGGCATCATGTGCAGTTCCATTCTACCACTTTCAGTAGTCATTTGCCACATGCAAGCATCTTTCGGTGTCTAGTTTACTTCTGTCACAAGCAGAGCTCTTTGAGCAAGGGAAGGCTTTGCTTCATCTTCGCTTTGATTTCTGGATCAAAGACCTCATACTGCTAAGCTCTGCATGTAAATTTCCAACAGACTTTTGTGAGGTTGAAACATAGTTCCCTTTATCTCCGTAAGTGCCTTTCCATTCACTGGAACACTAGGGACAGTCTTACAAACTAATCATGATTTTCCTATGACCAATGCCAAAACCAGCATTAATCCTACCATACAGTACTGAATAAAACACACAATTTTCTTTTTTAATAAGTTAACAAGGAGGTTCATTTTGTACAGATTCATGTTGCAGGGATATCTATTAGTCCATTATCAAAACATTTGTATATCTCCAGATGGGAATTGTCCAAATATACTTTAAGAGAGTTCAGATGACTGAGGTGGTGAACAATTTTTAAATCTCTTCTTTCGTTCCACTGCAGTTTGCAAAGCCTGAAGAATCAAATGTTTGTTATTCAGGATGTTGTAGTTGCAGAGGTTCAACAGCTTGTTGAAATTCCCTTCAGTATATGTAAGCTGACCAGTGCCATAGGGAGCAAAAGAATTGGACACATCTACTCTTCCCTGCTCCATGTCTGCAGGACTGCGCTCCACATCTGCAATGAACACATAGCAAAGTTCAGCACAGCAAGGCTATTGCAATGCAAAACTCCTAGCAGGCAATGCAAAATACACAGTGACAGCCCCAGGAAACTGGATTCTTTCAGGAAAATGGATAAAGATTTAATTGTGATAAGCATACTGCCTCTGCTGCAGTAATAAAATCCAGAACTTTGCTGATAGGCCTCAATTGCAGCTGATCCACAACTAATTGGTAAGAACCACTCTGTCATGCAAAATACCTTTCTCTTAAGATTACAGTTTTCCATGAGAACATTTCACTTTTGTAAATGCAGAATTTTGTCTTTTTAGCTTTTCCATTGGGTACACAGAGATGACAGCTCCTTATCTACTATCTGATGGAAAAGGACACCGGAATGCCCTTGGAAGGGGAATTCTTCCTGAGGCAGCTGAGATATACTGCACTCTAAACAGATGGAACAGAATGAAGGGTGAAGTTAATGAGGTTTCTCCAGTAAGTCATTTTGTTCATTATTTTGAGGAAAGTTTACTCTTTTACTAAATTGGAAACAATAAAATTAGAGATTATGCACATAAAAGTATCGCCAAAATGAAAGTAAATTTGACAAGTGCTTTTTCTAGTGAAACAGATAAATCACTACTTATTCTACTGCTGAATAAAATAACCTGGCATCTTTTCAAAAATGATAGATATCAGATTAGCTTACTCCCTGGAAAACCCTTCACTTTATTGTTTTCCGTACTTTCTATTCTCAATTTGTTTTTTTTCATTTAAACCAAATAATTAGAGGATTTTTATAATGTTAACTGCACACCATTAGTATCTCGTTATCATCATATTGTTAAAAGATAATGTCAGCTATAAGCAGATATAACATTATTAGCTGCCTCCTGTTCTTGGACTATCAAAGGAAAACAGCCAGTCCTAGATAGCAAAAAATGAGTTTTGCCTCAAAGTACAGTCATTAATGCTACTAATTCTGAAGCTCATATGTTCAGTCTGATTATTTAACCAAAATTATATCCATCACAGTCGGACTGTAAATATGGCAATTGAGCCAAGTGAGAACATTCCAGTCTCTTGTTTTAGAAAAATGATTAATTCAATGGATAATTTGGATTAAAAAATTAAATTAAAAAAAGGAACCACATCATATCCAAGACCAAGATCAGTTATTGATTAATGCTTAAACTTACTCGGTGCCTTGAATCTTCGGAAGGTATCACACACAAGTGGGAAATATACCAAGATTGGTGCCTCTAAGCTGTCCTCAAACACATAGCACTCCTTCAGGTGCTCCCGATCCTCACAGCTCAGCTCTGTGCAGGGGAATGGGATCCCTTGCTCTAAACAGTACTCTGAGAATAGGTCCAGTGGCTGGATCAACAAAGAGAAAATTAAAATTTATCAAAATACCGTTTTCTGAAGAAAAAAAAAAAGAAAGGTGATAAATTCATCTGCTGGAGTCATACAGATAAAGAATCACTGTTTCAAAACATCACCAGAGTCTGTGATCCTCCGCTGTAATTTAAATGCAAAATGACATCCACTTTCCTCTCTGGCCTCAAAAATGGTGGGCAGCTGGTATTGATGAAGAAAGCTGTATCTACCAGCTGGAGGTAGTCACCCATTGCATTCAGTTGGTTGGGAGAAGAATCAAGCACTGTATCTGAAAGTCAAAAACTTACACTAGCAATTAATTATGGAAGGAGCAAGCCCATTTCTTTCCAAATCAGCATAACAAAAAAAGGACAGAGACCACACTTATCTTAGGCCTTGACATCATTTTAGCCTCTATGGATCAGGATTGAGATCAGTGAGAGGGAGAAGTTTTGAGACTCAACTTCATTCAAAGAGATATGCTAGACTACTCTTTCAACTGATGTAAATGTGTGGCTGCTTAGTTCAGCTTCAGTGGTAGTTACTAACGATTCTTTCCTAGGAATTGAAGCAAGCCCTGGTGTGGCTTCTCCAAGGCAGAAATGAGACTAGAGTTAAATAACCTGGGGCTCAGCAAACTAATTCCACCAAGAGCTTCCCAGTCTGTGCAGTTACTTAACTGGTTATAACAGTATTAATCAGAATCGCCTTTATGCTAAATTTTATCAAATATTTGTCCTCGTCAGTTATCAGCACTCAAATGACCTTCAAAAATGCATCTAAAACCAGGTGCCTTTACCTTTCCACATGCAGAAGCTTTCATTCTCTAAATACTTGTTATGTAGCTGCAAGCCCTTGATGAAATTATGATAGTATGAAACCACTGGCCGTCCTGTCATCATTTCTCGAAGAGCATTGGAAAGGTAACCCTTCGGAAGGGATAAGCAAGTTGTCTGCTCATGAGGTCTTGTGGGCAGAGCAGGGTGTTCCTCTGCAGAGACAATGGTAGGATGGTCTATGTCTGCATCAGTCTTTATGATACCAGTAATAACAAAAATGAATCTGAATTTTTGATTGTCTAACATCAAGAGTTTGTCTGAGTACCTTAACAAATGGCAGTGAAAAGTAATAATTAACTCTCTGAGCTCAGTGAACCCCCAAAGCAGAACAAGCTCATAATCATCAGTAATGAACGGACAGAAGAGGATTATTTCAGCAACATGCTACTACAATTTAAATAAATTAATAGATGGAAGAATCTGTGCCCAGCAGCCTGTCAGAGTTCATTGAGCATGCAGAAAAAGGTAAGCTCGACCTGAGGAGACTGTCTGCTGGAACGTGGAGAAGTTCCTCTCGAGGGTACACCCACAAAGCAGCACATAGCAGCCCCAGTCAAGGGGCTGGACACCACCACTATGCCCTGTACAGTGGGCACATGCCTCTTCCTGCAGGCTCTTCTGGGCCAGAGGTGGGTTTCAGTGCCATAGCCATCAACTTGATTGCTGCCTGGCTTCTCCCTCCCCAAAGGGCTTGTGGTAGCCCTCTTGCAACTAACAGAACTTGCCAAGGATGCTGAACAGTAAGCAGACCAATGTTTTTTCCTGTTTTCCAGCACAACATTTTCTTTCCTGCTTTTCCTTCTCTCATAAAGGCTTGGTGTTCCCTAAGAAATAGGCCATAAACCTTTACCCAGTCAAAATATCAATCTTCACATTTCAGAGAGATGTGAAGACAATGCAGATGCAAGTAAAAAGTAATCCAGATAACTAACCAATGTCATGCTCAGTGCCTCGGGTCCATCTGTGCCAGAAGTCCTCTGAATGACCCGAGAGGTAGACAACATCCATAAAACTCTGGGAAAATATATTACTCCATGTGCCTTGAAAGTTTACAGAAAAATAAAAAGTCATAGTTAATATTACTTTGAACATTTACAGCAAAGTTGTAGAGATCTACTTGGATTCAAATTTTGTGGCAGCTTAGATGAGCACTGTTTCACTTATGAAATATTATTAATTGTAATATAACTACCAAATGTCATAGCATTCCACATAACGACTGGATTATTAGACTACTTTCAAAACTCATGTTACTTTTAAAACCACAATCTGACTTTTATATACTTCAAATGATCAGTTCTGTTTTGCTCCAAAATTTTCTGGTTTGTTCTAACCTAATAATACAAGAGCAAATTAATTGTATTCATCTTAGGAGTTTGCTTCTTCTTTTGCCACTTGTCTGGTTTGCTTGAAGTTTAAATTGTATCAGATACATGATCTGGCACTAGCGCTGCTCCAATTGCTGACCAGTAATTATTAAATGCTTATTATTACCTGCGGCCAACTATATTTTTGTGAAGTTAACATTTTTTCCGAGATAGTAAATCACCTTCCAAGAAGCAGATCCGGGATTCTGGGATCTTCTTCATCAGGTGGCCCATGAAAAACTCACTACCAAAATCCTCTGAGCGAACAAAGGCCCCATATTTCAGGGCACCCACCTCATAAGGTGTGAACTCCACCCACTCTGCAAAGAAGGGAATTATTTAAAAGATTTATTAGCTTGGACTTGCAGTAAAAGCTTTTGGCATTTATCTAGACTTAAAAATAAGCTCCTTAGATCTATAAAAAATGCATATAATAATCATTACCTTTAAAATCCAGAGTGCTAAATTTATCCCTGACATTGAGAGACAGGTAAATAGGCAGTGGATTCTGCCCCTGATTCACTGCCAGTTGCTGATCAGAGAGTTTATGAGTATTTTCCTGTTTATGAAGAACAGAAATAATTGAAAAACATGAACATGATGTACTTATATGGTTTCTAAATATGGACTATCAATAAAACATCTATTAAATATCCACAGATTTTGCTCCATATGCTTCTATTGTTTGACTACCTGAATGCATTCATGTTGACCTGTCTGGAACTCTCCAAAACCTTGCCAAAGTGTTACCACTGATGCTTCTGAGGTTTTGTTTTGAAATGGGGGTTAGAGGGGAAATACGGGAAACTTCTTTCTATATTCACTAGCTTGTGGCTTGATTTAAGGAAACAGAAAGCTATTTAGCTACCTTGGAGATGCTTAGGATAAAAGTCAACCAAGAGCCATTGAATAATGCTTTATTGTTTGCTGGTATGGCTATTCCTGAATTTTGTTCTGTCAGAGCCACCTATCCTCTACATGTTACTAGAATGGCTATTCGATCTGAAGTAAAGGATGCAAATCAGTTAGTTTCATGACCACTTTGACTTTTTCTACATGCCAGACACTTCCCCCACACGCTTACATTTTAGGCTGATCATGTTTTTCTTCTAAAAATCCAAAGAAAGTGACCTCAGAGTTTTTGAGACCCTTTCCTCTTCAGGCATAACTGGTTCCAAAATTTTAGATATGAAAAGTTAGAAATCCACTGGAAAAAGGGATGGATATATAATACCTCATTGTGTAGCATAGAGTCAATGAAGAGCCCCCATAAATCTGTGAAAGAGAGCTTGTGCCCCTCTAGCTTTCTTTCACACAGCTCCTTCTCATAGTATTTCAGATGATCTGTAGAGAAACAGTGCAATTTGCTCTTGATCACATGTTTCCGGATATCATCAATTGGCCCTCTGAGATCCTTCTGTGACCAATTTGCATCTTCATATAATTTTGCCATGGTCCTGTTAAAAAGAATACTGAGATTCAACACTGGTATCTGAAAATTCACAGGCTTACGTTACACACGTGCATTTTGTTTCTAGTTATTACTCTGCTAACATGAACAACAAAGAGAAGCCCAATTCTCCTTACCATGTTGTGGCAGATAAACCACTGATGTATGATATGCAGTCCAAAACACCTAACTCCTGTAGAGCTAGAAGACTGCCAAACATCGACGTCATGGACCGCACTCCTCCTGCTGTGGTCATGACTGCCACCACCGGCACCTGCTTAGCACACAAAGGCATGAGGTCATTCATTAATTGATGAATTAGGGAAGTGATCTACTTGCTAGAGAGTGTTCTACTCACTACTTAAGTCTGTGAGCACTTACAACTTGGTTGACAAATGCCCTCCCATACACAGCATCAAGGGATGGGTGTTCTGGGAGCACCAAAAATTTCTGGATATAGGTGCTCATGATAACCTGGTTTACAGACTTTAGTCTAAAAGATATGGAGGAGTTATATAGATAGGTGTGCAAGTACAACACATTCTCTTCACTCAAAGGGGGCAGAATAATTCAAGTTCACAAGCTGTTGTCCCACACACCTCATCCTCCTGCAGGTCTTCATCAAGCTGAAGAACATTTTTTAGAGCAGCAGCAACAACCTTCTTCCTTTTACAGATGAAATCTTTTTCCTCTGCACATAGATCAAACCCCAAGCGCAAATCTAAATTCTTGCTACTAGAGCACAAGATGAGAACAAAGAAGACATATTAAATGTAAGTCATTTCTAGAGCTACTGCTTGAGACATCAGGCAAAAAATCAGCACCAAAAAGACACCATTTTAAAGAAAAACTATTTCCATGCACGTGATGACCACCAAATAAATGAAGGATATCACAGGCCATATATTTCTGCCTTACTACGGAGATTTCATGCAATCATGAGGAAACTAAATGAATCAAATTCCCTGCTGACAAAATGGAAGGAACATATCTGAATTTAAGCTGTTTCACATTGAGCCCTCAAGTCTGGACATTTCTTCATGGTCTTTTCCTATGTACACATTTCCTGATCAGCAGGGCGGGCCCAGCAGTTGCCAAAACTCAACACACTTCAGGAAAAACGCAACTGTAATCTGACTCTAATACTGCTTTAGGCTCTTCTCTGCTGATAACATGAGTTGTAAATCTTTGAGTTGGAAGAGGTCTCTTAAATGTTTCCCTTTATATCTGTACATAATTATGAACATCCTGTGAATCATTAATTCCATAACATTTATTTACACAAGTCTGCTCTTTCAGGTTTGGGGCTATTTGATGTTGGGTTTTGTTATTTTGCTTGGCTTTTTGTTGCTTTTTTTTCTTTTTTTCCTTCCCAAAGAGGTTCTTTTGTCCCTTCTGTGACTTTTAATTAATACTCAGTAAAAGCTCCAATTTATCATCTCAGTCTGCTTGCAATGTAGCAAACTCATCAAGAGGGGGTAATGTTGCCCTTTGAAAAATTGCTATGAGTTATTCCGTAAATTAATTACTTGCTGTCTGTTTTACTGCAGAGGATTGGTAAATGCATAACGATGCTAGAAACATGTAGAAACATATTATATATAAATGTGTATGTATTATAAAGATTACAAAACAGAGTCATTCTTAAGCATCAACATTAGCAAGGAAAAAGATCAGGAAAAATATTGTGACTTGTTATACTCCGTGACTGTGCACCATTTATTCTATTCTGGGCTCTTACCAACCAATTCAAAACATACATGATTTATTAACCCTTCCCTATATCTCAGTCTTCTTTAATCAATTACAATTTTTATTTCTGGTTTTGAAATAATGAGCTAGTTTAAACTGTAGCTTCCCTTCACCTAAAAAACATACTATGAAAAGATTGGCCTAAGTAATCATTCAGAAGAAGTAAGATTTACCCATCTTCTTCCTTCACAGACACTTCATAAGACGCACCCTGAGAATGAAGAATGACAACAGCACACATTTTAAACAACTGAAAATTTGCAATGGCAGTTTTTTACAGCAATAACAGTTATTCAGATATATCATCTAGAAGTAAATCATTAATCTATTTCTCAGGCTTGCTGCACACAAACATTGCTAGATCCTGCTTTTAAAATATACCTGAAGCAATGTTAGTTTTCCTTGAATACCAGTTATACTTTAAAGTGTATGCAGAGCAGTGCATATATATGCTCAGCTAGTACTTATTCAATAACAAAATTATTAATGGACCCAGTATCACATAGGCACAGCTTACTCTTTGGAAATAATTCCAAATATTGTCAGAGGTTACTCACTCTCACTACTGTCATTTTCTTTCCGAGGTCCAGAGAATTCAGAGGCACAGATAGAGGACTATTTATATCCTTTTCCCTCCTGTTTGCATCATGCTGAATTAAAATAGAGGAAAAAAATCTTATAAGAGGAAAATTATTTACAAACCATAGGTATAAATCTACCAGAAAAGGGTTAATTCAACATGCTTCTCCCAAAAGTTACTTTAGCTGTTATCACTGTCCATAAACAAAAGACATACACCACAGTATAAATGTTCCTTTGGCAACATCACGTCCAGGTTGGGTTGGCTGTACTTGATATAGTGGAACATGGTAGAATCACTGCCTCTCTGGCTACAGGAAGGACCCATGGAAATGTTCTGGGTTTCTTCGTAAGATCCCTTCATTGTGAAGGTGAAATCTCTCCCTGTGAACAAGAAGTAGAGTATAGAGTAATGATAACTACATCTCTCTTCCTAAAAAAATTAACAAATAAAAGCAACTTGAGTAACATTCCAGCCCTACTGTAGTCAGCTTTCCTTCACACAACACTCCCCCTCAATACCCAGTTAGCATAAACAAGGGCCAAACTGAATAAGCGCCAAAAGGCCAATGTAGTATTGCAGCTTCTCCCTGCCATGCAGGAGACAGCTCATGTTAGACCAGTGGATGCCACTGGTAGTCTTCACATCTCCTGAGTTCCCACCACCAGTCTTTTCACTCCCATTGGTTGTGTCTCCCTTTTCTTTCTGTCCTCATCACAGGTTTTTTCGTACCATCATATTACAGACATGTTTCTCAGTTTTTCTCAGCCACCTCCAGTTTCCCTGAAGCTATGCAGTCATGCAATCTGCAGAGGACTCTAACCACTAACAAGTGGATAATTCAGGATAAACCTCAATCCCCTACCAGGCCAGATGCAAATAGAGGAGACTGAAAGCTATCAAGTATGCTCTACATTTGTCTGCATCTTTCATGGCACAAAAAGCATTGACAGACCATATAAATCAATAACCTCACTTGTGTAAGGACTCTGCATTTTTATGTCATCCACTTGCACTTCCACACAGGAAACTTCTCGAGACTGGAAGAGACGAGCAATAAAATCACTGGTCACAAAAACAGCCCAGGATCCTCACTGAGGATCTGTGGGTCCCATGGCTACACCATGCTTGGCCATGGTGTCCTATGAATAAGCAGATGGTTTGTATATAGCATGGAAGCAATTCTATGGTGAATAAAGCTGAAGATCTGTCCCATAAAAAACATTAAATATCACTAAATCTCCAACAATTAACACAAGGAATTTTTCAACCATCTAGACCATGCTTTAACTTTCCCCTACAAAAGAACGAGCGGCAGGATGCCTACGAGCTCTGCCAAAAAACTGATCAAATGGGCTTGTACTTTAAGATCTCTGAGTTGAAGCTGAAACTTCCCAAGGGTGCTGCACAGGACGAAGTAGCAGCACAAAGACATCAAACAGTACTTTGGAAATGGTGTGAGAAGAGCCTCCAGCTGTAAGATTGGCATCCAGTAACAAATTTTGCAGTGGCACTGGATTCACTCACTTCTCTTATGTTTGTTGCTATTTCATCAGTGAGCATCTCACTGGTTGAGTGATCCGTGTCTCTCCCAACACAGAATGCACTACAAACACAACCAAGTTCAAAGTTCCACAGTCTTACTTGTGTCTTATTTGAAAGACAATAAAGGCTATGCCTAGAGGCACGGTTCTTCCAACCGCAACCTTCAGTTCTGCTCTACTTAAGAATAAAAAAAAAATAAAATGCTTACCACTAGCACACCATTAGTGACTATTTTTTCAGATACACCTGGACTGAAAAGAAAAAGGAAAAGGTTTATTTAACAATAGGTATGTGTGTGATAATCTTTCGGATGCAAAGAGTTTGCTTAATTTTTAAATGACTCTGAGCACAGTTCTAGATGCCAAGTGCCACCAGCTGCTGTGTCACAGTCCCATGGCTCTTAATGACATTCTGTCTTTCTATCTTTCTTACCTTTCCAGTCAGCATCATCTCTCCTAAAACTGTGTTACAAAATAAACACCCATCCTCAGCTATTAATAGTTACCGTGACTGTCACTACAGGAGGAATTCCACCAGATTCAGGACAGAAAGGGAACCACTGGGAAGAGGACAAGTTGGGATGTCATAGCATAGGTGCAGGGAGCCACTTCCCCAATTATCACTCTGAGACATCAGGTATTCCGATAACAAATTTTGTAACATTCAGACATTACTCACATGTTATCCAGTAGAAACTCCACTTCCAGTTCTTCCCGATTCTAAAAACAAGAGTTATTTTTCTTTTAAGGAAAATGAACAAAATAAGCTTTTTTTATTTTGATGGAGCTGCAGTGCTTTTGCATAATCCTCTCCCACAATATTTGCTATTCTCACCACATCTGTGTCATAAAGTAGGTGGGTAGAGCCTTCTTTTGCCACTCTTTTGTTTCATGTCTCTCCACCACTCTAGTGCTTGCAAACTAGCTGTCCTTCCAAGCAGAAGAGTGAAATAAGTGTCATGAAATAGAGGGTAATGGCCCTGCTGTTCATTATTAGTGGTATGAGACACAAGCCAATTAGTGCAGAGAAAAGGAAGGATAACAAGTGAATGATATAGCACACATTTGAGAATAAATCAAAGTAAGTGGTGATCATATCTACATTAAAACAGAAGAATTTGCAGAGCATGACTGAACTTAAAAGTGAGAAGTCTGACATAGAACATGAAAATTGCTAGGATAGGAAGACTGAGGCTGTGAAGTGGGGTGAGGGAGAGAGTTCATGAGGGCCAAATCAAGTAGAAACAGGGGAAAGAATGTGAGGGCAGGGAACAATAAGAGAAGAAAAGTAATTTGTCAACATACTGAAGGGGCTGAATAACAGTATTCCTTAACTGAAGCAATTTGCTGGATCAATCACCCACGTATATGGAGGGACAGCCAATCCAGGAAATGTCACCCAAAAAACATATACCAGATATCTTCTGCATCACTTTCAGGGAGGAAAATACCAATTAGCGGAAGATGAATCTCTTTCTGACAATATCCATGTGGTAAAATTTCACATTCATGTTCAGAAGAGCTAACATTTACTACCAAACATCTTCTCTGTCTGGCTGCAGAGCCTATTTTAACTTTGTGAAGAAACTGAAAACCATGACAAGTCTAGCAATGAAGCTGCCAGAGTAAAACCACCTCTATAATGAAGGCAAATGTGAGGGTTTTGTTTTTTTTTAATTTACAACTTAATTTCAGTATGTGAGAAACATCAGGTGACTTGGAACTGGATCTGTGGCATGTAACTCAGCAGTATGTTGTTCTTACTTGTGTCTCCCAAAGCTTCCAACTTGTGAGAAACAGAGTGGTTTAACAGTGTGCAACAGAAGGCTGGGGGATAGTTTTAGGAAGCAGTCTAGTTTTTCAAATGAAAGACAGACTTCATCAAGTGTTGGATTGTGACCAGACTGTGCAGTTCACACTTGTGGATGGTCTATTCCAACCTCCTCCAAAAAACCGCAGAAACCACATTCAGGAGAGCCTTTGATACACCATATGCCTAATTGTGCCTGTCTTATGTTTCCATTCTTTTTACACTGCTGTAAGCATACACACAAATTGTATTTCTGTTAAATCTGTCACATTTTTGTGGGTGAGAAACCTGGAGCCCAGCAATGGAAAGACTTGTTGAACTGCACAGTGAGCAAGAGGCGCAGCAGGAAGTAGCCCTTTGTTCTATTACCCATCTGCCCTCAGCCCTCCACTTGAGATAGCTTTGGTAAATGAAATAAATCATAATGGACAGAGGTGGCAGTGCAACCTACTATTAAAGCTGTGCAGCACATCTCATTACTATGTCATTATAAAAAAAAACCTAAGTGCTCTAAAAGTCCATGCTCAGACCACAGTCTGTGATGCCTCACGGGTACCTGAGTGGTTCAAATAAGTGCAGCTTGGCCACAACATTCCTGAGACACAGCTCATTGAGCCCTATCTCCCTAACTGCCATTTGCTAAGCCAATGGGCTAAGCTACTACTGCACACACCTCAGAGCCAACTCACAGCTTAGAATCATAGAGTCACCAAGGCTGGAAAAGACCTTCAAGATCTTTCCAGTACAAATGTCCACCTACCACCAGTATTCCCGCACTAAACCACATCCCTTAGTATAACATCTAAAAGTTTCTTGAATACCTCCAGGGACAGTGACTCACCTGGGCAACCCACTCCAGTTCCTGACCACCCTTTCAGAGAAGAAATTCTTCCTAACATCCAACGTGAATCTCCCCTGGCACAACTTGAGGCCATTCCCTCTAGTCCTATCGCTAGCTATGCGGGAGAGGAGGCCAACTCTCACTTCACCACAACCATCAAGCAGATTTGCAGAGAAATTTTTAATCAAGTGTTATCTTTTACCTCTGTTTTTTTCCCTGCAAAAGATGTGCTATAACAGTTGCCTTCCTTTCTGATGCAAAACAGAAACAGTTTTCAAATATCAAAAAATTCAGCATGGAAAAGCCATTCTGCATTTAATTGTGAACACAACACAGGAGTGACTGTTTCTGATTTTTACTAAACCTCGAGCGTTTAACTTTGTGCTTTAACATAGTCCTTTTAAAATAGTTTTTATGTGCTATCATTAAACAGTCAATTAAGTAACTGTAAGATAGGCACTATCTTAGGAGTAAATTCTGACCAAGATTATTATTTTATCTATCCATTCGATTTCATTCATCTTTTTATTTCTCAC
This sequence comes from Pavo muticus, assembly GCA_016647715.1. Taxonomy (NCBI): domain Eukaryota; kingdom Metazoa; phylum Chordata; class Aves; order Galliformes; family Phasianidae; genus Pavo; species Pavo muticus. The sequence goes on along the minus strand of JACDJE010000021.1, from coordinate 1,399,520 downwards.
CTCTGGATTCAACTCAAAACTCAGGCGAACCTTCTCTCCAGGTCGGATTTTAGCTACATCAAAGCGAACAGTCAAAAGCTGATCATCAGGTGTGATGGTGTCCTCATCGCAGACTGTCAGCTCCAGCACATTCTGAGGGGAGCAGCAGAGAATGATGTAAATGTACTGTTCTGGGATAAGAGACCTCAAGAGGAAGGCATGAGAGTCTCCTGCAACTGTCCAGTTTACACTCCTTCAAAGCACAGGAAGGGCATGATTCTATTATAAGTCTGTATGTTAGATGTAAAGTTTGATTTCTCACAGCCCACTAGGCTTTTGAAAATGCACTGGTTTAAAATAAAATAAAATAAAAAAGCCTTCAGGGTTGCTAATAAGAAAATATTACCAAGACTTTGAAAATCTTTTTAGACCTCTGATTCAATTGATAGTGACTGGTCTTTGAAAGATGATAGAGCAATCAGGGCAGCAAAAATCCATACCAAAATCTGCATGCTTGCTGACAGTTAGGAAACAGTAATTGCTATGCATTGCAAATCTCCCTTGTTCTCTTTGATGCTTTCAGCATCTCTTGTTCACCACCCTACTCCTCAGCATAGCCAAGTTCAAGTCCTAGTGAAAGGGAAAATCTTCTCATTTCATATTTGTTTTGCATTGCTTTGAAGGGAAAGCCACAAGCTTTTGAAAATCTGTTCGCATTTCTCTGAGGTTAGCTGAAATCAAGAAGGGTGGAGGTGGTCAAACTTTAGTACATTTATCTTACCTATTCAAGCCTACTAATAAATTCAAACCCGTAATTCACTATTCGCCTTTGATCAGATCAGTCCAACAGAGGCAAAAACATTTTTTAGTCCCATTCTCTAAGGGTAGCATGACATATGATAGGAAGTGCTGTTAGAATAGTTGCTGGCTTGTTTGTATGTTCCTCTTGACAGGACCCATTTTGCTCTCACTCTTCACAAGTGAGCTCTGAGACCCATCTTCAGGTTGCATTCTGATTTCTGCTTTCTACAGGGAGCATGGAAAAGGGACCCACTGGTTTGCACATGCGAGGAAGGAGGGGACGCTGTAGGAATAAAAGCCAAAAGTTGCTTCAGTAACGCATAGCTGAGGACTATACTGGGTGAGACCCCAGTAGGTTGCTTTCCTGTGCAGCCTACTGTAGGGAACTTACTTTAGCAGGAGAAGGCTGGACTAGATGATCCCCAGAGGTGTCTTCCAGCCCTTACAATTCTGTGGGAGGTAAGAGGCTGGGCAGAGGCCAGGACAGACTGCATAATGGGAGCGGGACTAAACAGGATTTGCATGGGACAGAGATCAGAGGACCACGCAGGACAGCAGATAGGACAGAGCTGCAGATCCATGACCCTCCCCTGCCCAATACTCATGACCTCATGTTTGATGGTGAGATTGGACCACAGCCCATAAGCTGTTTTTGGAGAAATGAATCATGGAATCAATAGAATGGCCTGGGCTGAAAAGGACCTCAAAGATCATCTAGTTTCAACCCCCTTGCTATGTGCAGGGTCGCCAGCCACTAGACCAGGCTGCTCAGAGCCACATCCAGTGTGGCCTTGAATGCCTCCAGGGATGGGGCATCCACAACCTCCTTGGGCAACCTGTTCCAGTGTGTCACCACCCTCTGTGTGATAAACTTCCTCCTAATATCTAACCTAAATCTCCCCTGTCTCAGTTTAAAACCTTTCCCCCTTGTCCTATCACTATCCACCCTCGTAAACAGCCATTCCCCCTTCTGTTTGTATGCTCCCTTCAAGTATTGGAAGGCCACAATGAGGCCTCCCCAGAGCCTTCTCTTCTCTAAGCTAAACGAGCCCAATTCCCTCAACCTTTCTTCATAGGAGAAATGAAAATGCAAATAGATACAGAAGTGTTTTTGGATAGGTGTTAAGTAGAAAAATAGTGCACATATAAAGCATTCAGCTACTCCATGGCTAAAATGAAAACAAATGTTTCCAGAGAGTCAGGAACTTGGTGGCTGAGGAGGTCTCTAACATCAGTACAACCTCCACCTATATATTCCTGCAGTGTGCACCTGGTACCAGAGACACGCAGCAGGTGAAAACATCCCTTGTCGAAAGTTTCAGCTCACAAGCGCAGATATGGGTCTTACCTTCACTTCACTTTGTATCATGAAGTGAAAAGTTTCGTTCCAGACAGGGTTCCTGCAGTTGGATACAGTTCTTGTCCGGGCTTCCTGGTGTGAAGATGTTGGCAGCCACAGCCTCACGTAGCAGTCAGTTTGGCTCACTGGGTTAACAGAAAGGTGTGAGACTATTGCAGCAGTACTTATTTTATTAATCTCTTTTGCCCAACTAGGTAGGAAAAAAAAAAAAAAAACCCTCTGAGAATTTCTAAATATTTTACCAGACCCAAAAGTAAACATTCTGTGTTCATAGCTATTTATGTAGACGTATGTCAATTTCAAACAAAAGTCTACTTCAAGCTACTAATACTAGATGGTAACAAACATCAACATGCAGTTTGAACAGAAGTATGCTGGCTCTTCCAAATTTTTTTACTTTTATATATTTGCCAAGTTCCAGTCAATTGCATGTCCAACTTCACCTCATGAAATTTCACTTTTCAAGAAATAAAGAATAGAATTCTGGGGTCTTTTGTACCCCAGGAGCATTAAGCTCACTGGCAGCAATTCCAGTGCTGAGATACAAATGTGCCATCAGTGGTACTTACACAGGTCTGCTTTGCGGAGATTTCTCATACCTATAATTTTTACAGTAAGCCAACACAACCGAGGTATTTCTGGCTGCAAAATAAAAGAAAAAAAACACGTTAGCAAAGGACTCAGATGTAATTAACACAACCCATCCTATAGCAAAGCAAAGGGGAAGGCATCTAGAAAATTAGTAATCATACACTATTCTCATGTATTAATACAGTGAATATGTTTTCATTGTAATTATTTCCACTCAGAAATTGGTTCTCGTGAATAGACACCATAACATGTCAGATTGCAGTTTATGTACCAGTTGTGCATAAGGTTAAGTTTTGAGGTGAGTGGGGGGGTATTATTTTTTGCTTGGATTTGTTTTCTGAGGTTTTTGTTTGCATGTTTTTTTTTTTTCTTTTTCTTTTTCTTTTTTTTTTTTTTTTTTTTAAGTTTCAGGTTTTAAAGGTTAATTTTTTATGCGGAGTAGTAAGAAAAAACATAAAATTGTTTTCACTAAAAGCCATTACATATTTATCCCTATTATAATCCATCTACCTCCAAATTATAGGGTTTGCTTCTCAGCTTTCAGGCCAACAGAACCAAATAGGTTACAGCACAGCAGTTTCCAACCTGTCAGCCTGGGGGCCATGGGATTCCCTTCTTCCTCAGGCAGGGATTGCACCCATCAGCCACATAAAGTTACTGAGGAACAGGATAGATCCACTCCTTTTTAAAATGTCCCAGTCAAGATATCAGTGCTATTTGCCAATCTGGCATGATTCATAACACTTCAACACCTTTGGTTATACCAAATTACATAACTCTAAAAAAATACATAAAAAAATAAAGAGAGAGAAAGATTCCAGAAGTGGACATCCCAGCATGGAACTCCAGAGCTCTTCCAGGCACACTGGCAGAAGGAAGGCTGAAATCAGAGGCTTTGCGTAAGCACTCTTCCATTTCACATGAAGGTCCAGCTCACTACAAAGTCTCTTGTGTTTCAGTGCAAAGGTGATACGCTGTAAGGCAGAAGAGGCTGCAGGTTTTTTTGGCTCTTTGTGACACTGACAAAGATAGCTCATCATCCGCAGATAGGGTCTGCATTGATTGAAATTAAACCACATTACCATGGCATAAACTGATAAACTAGGAGCTGAAAGAAAAACAGAACTGAAGAAAGAGTAAATGACAAAACCTATAAACAATTTAAGAAAGTGGAAGGCTGCAAATACAAACTGAATTATAGACTTGGTATGATGAGAGTGGAAAAATATTGTAAAATGGATTGTGTGTTATTTACAATGCCCTGGCTTATTTAGGACTTTCAGATAATAAATTATTATACAAATACATTCATACTGAAAAACAATAGGTTGACCTGATTGATTCACCATGGAGAAGCACAGAGGTATAACAGCATACTGATATCCCATATCATAGGGCTGTCCAAGGCAGCACCTTTGAAGGCTGCGTGACCCAATCCTTTTTTGTTTTCTCCCTTCCACACCCCATCACAGCTATGGACAACCCTATACTTGGTTACAGGATAAACAAGATAGTGCTGAAGGACATCAGGAGTAAAATACAGAAGCAGTAGCTCCATTAATTAAATCGAAAGGAGTAATTAAATAATTAAAGTATCATGATTTCTAATAAATTGCCTCCCTAGAATCTCCTTGTACACCTCTCATTTTGATATGTCAGTCTCTTGACAGGAGAAATTAATCATCTAAAAACCTGTGTGTCTCCATCCTAGATACTTAGAGCCCACTGGAAAATTCTCAACCCAGTGGTTTTCTCTCAGAAATTGTGATTTGACCAAAACCTGCTGGTTTGGAAGAAATCAGTCAACCTCAATAGAGATTTTGACAGCAGCGTTTCTAAAGTGGAGGTGGAAAAAGTGACAGGAGAAGGTGATCGGAATTTCTGAAAGCTCAAATTTTCATCCTAAATACACAGCATTGATTTTTAATCCTTAGCTTTAGGAGCGTACATATCCCATATTTTAGAGAAAGCTTATTTGTGAGACAGTTGGAGGGCTAAGAAAATATTCAAACATAAAAGCCAGTATTATTCCATAGTGCTGGCCAGTAATGAGTTCACTGATCTCCCAGATCATAAAATCATTTGAGTTGGAAGGGACCTTTAAAGGCCATCTAGCGCAACTCCCCTGTAATGAACAGGGACACCTACAGCTAGAGCAGGGTGCTCAGAGTCTGGTCAACTTGATCTAATTGTAGATCTAACAAGCAGATAGCTTCATAATTCTACATTGACTACAGAAAGGGAGAAGATGCAGGAAACTCTAATACTAAAAATAATATATGATTTTTTTTCCATTTAATATAATTTAAACCAGCCATTACTCAGAAAAATGGAATAATTTGTTATGTACCACATTCAAGTACATTTCAACAGCTTTTAATAGTTCAATTTCATTAAAAACTAGGGTTCCAAATTATTTTTAGAAGCAGATACTGAATAATACATTGCATCTGCTGATCCATCTCCATAAAGCAAAGGAAATTATCTGAAGACATCTTTGGGTGCTGTGAGGTATGATTAACATCAAGACTAACATCCAGCTCTCCCAGTTCCTTGCCAAGCATCTAAGCCACGAGTTCCTCATCTTCTTCACCTTCCCAACCCCCATGTCACTGCAAATGTTCTCCACCCAGGGAAGCACAGTCACAGAAGAAACAAATTCCCTTAACTAACCGTTAAAACATAACACCTTTCATAACAACAGCCAAGCTCAAGGAGAGAAAATAGATGCTAATGGAAGACTCTCTCAGTGTCACAGCTGCTATTTGTACCCTGTATCCCTTCCCTTGTAACCTAGATGCAGTTGTTTACTCCATACCTCATCTTCAGCGCTGCATGGTCTTCCACAATTCCCCTTCCTGATCCCAATTTTCCTGTGTGGGTTTGCTTGGATGTACCGATCCTGGGGATGAGGAAATGAGAAGGACCACTGATGAAACCCACCAGCGAGCAACCCCCGTTTTTAGTTTCTATTGAGATTCACCAGGGCAATAGCAGGAGGCCTTCCCTCTTCCTCACGATGAGATACAGTGCTACCTGCCCAGGGACATCTACTAGCTGCTCTGACTAATAAATCTGCCCACTACAAACATATTTGGCACTTAAGGACCAAAATTCACCAAACACTTTGCTTTTCAGGCATCTCAACTATGATAGCCAAACAGATCACCCCATCCCACTTCTGATTTCCTCTTACCAGAGGTGAGTAGGCTGAGGATCCCATTATACCTCTACTTCATAAAAGGCAGAGGTGTGGTAGTCCAGCTGACAGCTGGCTCCTGGAACACACTATTCTCCAACCAGCAGAGCAGCAGGGAAGCAGAGCTGTATAAACTGACTCAGAGCTCCACCTCCCACTGATTTCAACAGCACAAATTATGCACTTGTTCTTTGCCAGATGAAGATTTCTTTTACTGCTGTAGTGATTTAGGGGAAAGAAGGACACAGGTCAAACATTTATCTCAGGCTAATCCCACAATATAACAGCTCTTCATCACTGTGAGTTTTGAATAAGCATACACAGGAGGACATGGTGGAGCACTTGTAACCCTCACCAACTGGAGAACACTTGAGAGAGCATTGCAACTATTCTCATCTAAGGAAGAGTTCTTCTCCCCTTATTTATGTTACATAAGGGATGTCATTGGGTAAACAGAACCAAAAGAAACTCCTGTTACTGAAATGTGTTCTTTAGTGAACATGCTACTTTCAATTAAACTGTGTTAGCAACACATTTAGGCTTTAACACAAATAACTACATGACAGTTTTTCAAAATTGAAATGTTTGTGTTTAAATTGTTAGCTGATTTCACTTCCGTACTACAATAGCTTCACATTATTTTAATAGCACTCAACGCACAATAACAAACAAATGTACGTAGCACTATCCATAAAATAAGCATTGTGTTCTTTAAATCACTAGATACTATTCAATAAAAAAACTGCAGTTGAAATATTTTTAAATCTCAAATTTCTTAAGCCAGATAGAAGACTGCCTTTTGAAGCAGCAGGACTCACAGAATAATAAAAATCCTTTCATTAGAAGTGGCTGAAAGTCAATCTGTCTTATCCCAATGGTACTATGGAGGAGATCTGCCTTACACAAGGAATCAAAAAAACCATCATTCTTATTCTTCTTTTTCATAGACTGGCACTGCACACACACAACTTTCTACCTCAGAGTGTAGCGATGTTTATGCAAAGTGTGATGAGTTCTTAGCTACAGATGAGTTTGGTTTTTTTCTTTCTTTGGTTGCCAGGCTATTTTTTATTATCATTTTGTGGGACAGTCTTGTTGCAACATATCTATTTCACTTGGATTATGTGATCATACTTTTGAAGTAATGCTCAATGATTTGAAGCAAAAGATTCAGCTCATGCTGTTACATGAGGTTGAACTCAACAGCCAATGCATCTCTTGGTTCAGATCTCTTGGTTCAGGCTCTGAAGTCATTTTATGGCTCATTTTGGTGGCAATGTATTCTCTCCAGCTCTTCTAGATCAAAAGTCATCCATTCATTTAAACAGCGTGCTGTGTTCCCTACTCACCTCCCATCCTTACTGCAGTTTCCACATTTGGGCCATTCGTGGGTGGCGCATCATGAGAAAGAAGAGCAAACAAAGGGCTCTACCTACAAATGCAGATGTACCGCAGTGATGGTATGAAGTTTTTTGTATAAGAAAGCACCTGAGGACTGAATTGCTCAGGAGCACCACACCTCCCTCAGACTGCACTGCTCGAGTCACCATGCTCAGCACAGAGGGAATGCTGCACTTCAGCTCCCAAGATTTTCAGCTCAGACACACATCTGATATCAGAAGGCAGCATGCATTTATCTGTAATGCATAGAGTGCAGTGTGGTCCTACACCAGGGATGTAAAGTCAAGTGTGCAAATAGGCACAGGGACTAACAGCCTCAGAGTGATGGAAGTTATTGCACTTCTATGACAGAAGAAGAAAAGATCCCAGGATATCTTCGGTGCATGTTCTTTTGTAATGCTCACTTTTATTACTTGATTACAGCTGCAGGCTTTTAATATGCAACAGCAGGACTGAGATAAGTACTGATTAAGCTTATAATTGCAGCTGAATCGCTATCATCATTGGAAAGAAACAAGCTAACACACTCTGGTAGTGCCTAAGAGCTGAAGCACTCTTTGGAAATGCCCAGCTCTCTTCAGTGCCTATGATTATCATACTACATCACTTTGATACATTAATCACCAGCAGCCAGAAGCTTGCTTTCCTCCCTCTTCCTACCCCGAAAAACAGCTGTACAGAGTGGGGTAAATGAGGGCTGTTAGCAGACAGCAGCAGCCACGAAGCATTTTAAAAGCCCACCCAACAATGAGCTACTCAAATATTTTACTTGGACACTTACCTCTGCATGGATCAAAGACTGGTTATGATTTTCAGTCACCTGACCCTGTCAGCAAGATCATAAATCTTGCAGCAACACTCAGACAGGTCTGACACTTGAATTCCGCTGTGGATGTAAAGGAAGTGTTGTAGGTTTTGACTAGATTAAACAGGGCTTGGGATATTTAGGCTGCTATAGATAAATCCCAGAGAAAATTAAGTATAGTGCAAAGCCTAGCCTAGAATCTATGGATTTGCTGCTTTCCTCTGACTAACAAAAAAATGCAGTAAAGAGATATAGTGACATAGCTATGATGAACTGTGGTGGGTTGATCTCAGCCAGCAGTTAAGCATCTACACAGCCGCATACTCATTCTTCCTCTACCATCCGGTGGAGCAGGTGAGTGAATGTGACGAGCTAGAGTGAGAAAACCCAAGGACTGAAATAAGTAAGTTTATTAAGTGAAGGAAAAAGGAAAAGAAACCAGTAACGCAAAAGTAATCACTACTTCCTGTAAGCAGACTAATGCCTCCCCAGTCTCAGAGCAACAGCTACTTTGGTAGTCACCTCTCTGCCTTCTTCCTCTACCTCAGGTTTTATTGCTGAGCATGACATCATATGGCATGGATTACTCCTTTGACTGGTCAGAGCTAGCTGTGTCACCTCACAAATCCTTCCATCCCCCTAGCCAGGACCCTGGGAGTAAGCAGAATGACAAAAAGGGAAAAAAAACACACACACACTGTTCAATAATAGCCAAAACATCAGCATGTTATCAACGCCATTTTAGTCACATGTTCAAAACACAGCTTTCCTTCATCACAGCCCCTGTGGTGCTAGCTCCTTTCCAGGCAGAGCCACTACATCAGCACAGATGTTTGCTTAAACTGAGAAGACAGTCACCAGCACAGTACTGAGAGTTGGTCTGCACCTACCTTCACTCTGTATGGGGCATTGAGATTTCAGCCCTCTACATGCAAGAAGCCATGGATGGCTTCCTCCATCACTGCCCTTTACTCCATCGCACAAAAATCCCTTAGAGAAAAATAGAGGCTTTGATTCATTAGAGCAATTTGACTTTTACCATGGAGGAGTAAGTTCCATGAAAGAAGAACATAAGGAAGAGCTAGATAAAATAAGATGGTCCTGAAGTTCTCTCTTCCAGAAACAAAAGCCACAGAGAATTTCCAAAATGCCAGAGCTCTTCCCACAATTCCATTAAGCAATAATTAGAGTTGGTGCATTCATAACTTCCTAAGGGATCATATGAGAAAGCAGGATCTTGGCAGTAGTGTCGGGAGGGCTCAGGTGTAGATACAGCTGCTGCACACCCCTGTGACAGAGTGCCACCTAAGGGCTGATTGCAGGGAGAGAGCAACACCAGGACAGAAACAAAAGGTGTTCATGTGGGGCCTCAGAAATCCCACTGATTCAGCTATACAATGATCCGAGCAATTTCATGGTCATTGGTCAGAAAATAAAGAAAAACAGTAATAAATCCTACAGTTCCACCTCAAAGTTGATTGGTTAAGGTGTTTTAATGGTGGATTCACCAATATTTCAGAAGACTGGAGGCATGTTGCAGCATTTTCCCAGGGATCACTGTCAGGAAGGGGGGGCACTCGTAAACATCTTAATCCTGTATTCAGCTATTTCCACAGAACTTTTAAGGATTTGTCTTTGATAAATCAAATTCAGCTGGGATCAGTCACAGGTTAAAAATGTTACAGGAGAATATGCATGCACACAGAACACAATCTCCTGAGTCTTGATGCTTTAAAAAGGAATCTAAGAAAAATTACAATTTCTTAGGAATTTCCTTGAAATTAATCTTATTCATATTCCCGAGTGAAAAAAAGTCCTCATAACAAGGCCTTTCAGGATACTGGCAAAACACAGCTTGGGGATTTTGCATTGACCTCTGTGTCAAGGCTATTATATTGAGGTTAAAGACAGAGTGCAAATGTACAGACATTAACGTCAAAACGTGCATTAAACATACAGACTTCTGTGCCACTCAGAAGAGATCAGATACTACAAGTATACTACACTATAAAAAATTAATAAAAGAAAATATTCTCAAATTTTCAGGGAGTAATTTGTGTTTAGAAAACCCTTTAGAACACCTGCCTTAGAGGCAGACATAGAAGCTAAGTCATAGAATCATAGAATGGCCTGGGTTGAAAAGGACCTCAAAGATCATCTAGTTTCAACCCCCTTCCATGGGCAGGGCTGCCAACCACTAGACCAGGCTGCCCAGAGCCACATCCAGCCTGGCCCTGAATGCCTCCAGGGATGGGGCATCCACAACCTCTCTGGGCAACGTATTCCAGTGCATCAGAGGTGATCCTACCTTCATCTGGCATTGGTTCAACCAGAGGACATTTCCTTCATTTTTTAATCACTGTTTGTTCCTGACATGATGCCTTAATGCACTGACACATTTTTAAATAGACCTCTGGTGTAATATTTTCCTTAAAGCATCGTGTGCTTCGCAATGCAGATTTCAGAGATGCATCCGCAGTGGAGATAAAGGTGTAATTCGAAGATATAGCATGCTTAAGCTTGTTGTGTTTCACAATGAGTAATGAATGCAACTATCCAGATGTCATCTTCTAGAACACATCATTACAAAACACTAACTTCTGCAGACAAAGCATTCAAGAAGCACTTGTAAAATACAGTCTCACCCACTCTGAAGCTATTCCCCTGCCAAGCTTCCCATTTCCAGCTTCCCCGATTTGCTGGCAGGAACAAAATTCCCTGGTGAGTTGGGAAATAACCTTAACATCAGCAGATCTCCGCTGCTAAGCAGTGTCAATGTCTGTATGGTAGATGCTAAAGGAGAAGGATCCCCACACCATCAACTTCAAACATGCTTATATTAACTCTGACAATGACATAATGTCACAGTAGTACAACTGTTGCGTTAGAATTTAGGTTTAGATGCAATGGGATCCCTTAAACAATGGGGATGGAAATAAATATACTGTGAAGGTGCAGAACCTATCAATCAGAGACTGGTTAACCTCACAGCAGTAATAGAGAAGCCTACTTCAATTTCCACTCGTCGCACAGCATGAAGTGTTTTCATTGGTCAGGCTTGGCAGGGTTAGTGACTATCATTAACTTTTTACTGAGATTTTTTTTCCATTGGGGTTATGATTTTGTTTGTTTTAAAGTTGAAGGCTGCATGCAAAAATTTAATTACTTACTAATTATATTGCAGAACTAAAAAAAAAAAGAAAAAGAAAAAGAGAACAGGATCTGAATTTTCATCCATAATGTTCTGAGCAGCTTTCTTTCTCCTGGAAATTATCACACCTAGTTAGTCAAGCTTTGCAGCTCTACACGTTTGCCCTCAAGGAAACCTTGGGCTGGTATTTACATCAACACCCTTGGATGAAACTATATGAGGCAAGCACATGGGCATTAATCATTGTCTCTCTGGAATTCTCATTACAATTTCTATTTTGTAGGACACTATAAAACTTTTAGTAGACCTGAGCTGACTTGAATGCTGTGATCAGCAACCCAACAATCAGTTCATCAAGAAAACAGAAACAGACACACCGCAACAGCGCTGCTGAGCTTAACTAAAATGGTGGATAAAAGTGCAACAGTCAAAATCGTAGGCATGATTACACACTTGTGAACCTAAAGCAGGGGAGATGAGGTATGCTACCAGGAAATCTCACTTTCAAAGAACTACATTTTCCTCATCTCCAACTATTTTTCTCTGCCAAAGAGATTATAAATAAATGGCAATGTTTGATTTTCATTGTACATTGGTTGCTCCAAAAGTAATGCCTCCCGATTATCTCCTTTGAAACTACAACTAGTAGTTTCTACTACTTGTAGAAATACAAAGAGTACAATAACATTATTTGATAGGGTACATTCTCAACTACAAAACACTGTTTTTCAACACAGTCACCACCATTAGCCATGCATTTTCACCAGCAATGAACAAGAGCCTGCATACCATGCTCATAAAAAATCTGCACCAGCAGAGGTGACTCACTGCCACTGTTGCCACTGCTGAAACACGCCATCCACCACCTCACTGTGTTCACATCCACTGTTTAGTCTCTATAAATGTTCACCAAGCATCGGTGAATGCCAATGGGTGCCATTTTTTCTGCATGGAGGAGTTCAATTACACACCTTTGCTTCATATGCACTTCCATGTTAGACGCCATTTTGTCAGACTGCCCCTCTGCTGCCATCCATTACACAACAACAAAAAGTAGTGGAACATTTTGGTGGGGAGGTTCAACCTCTGTTGCCATACCACCAACACCCACCTCTGACATCACAGGCCAACATAATAAGATAGGAGGCATTATTTTCAGAGCAGTCCTCACAACAGCATGCCCACTAACTACAGCAGCCTACTCTGGCCACAGCTTAATGAAGCTACTGTTCCTGTAAGTTCAAGGCCTTGCCTTACAATATTTTGTGATTATAAATACAGCAGGTCGGAGAGTGGGTGGAGAGTCCTTGCAGTGTCATGTAGAAGGCACAGTCTCCCCTTAATGCATTAAAAAATGTGCTGGATATGAAAAAGCATGTAGATATCTGCAAGTGTTATAGCTCAGGCCATATAATCCAATCACTTTCAGGACACAAAGACTTCCTTACCACCAAAACACCAGTGGTGATTGCCTCAACTGGGGGACTGGTGCTATGAAAAGGAACAATAAATAGAAGCAAAGTTTGATACCATTGCCGATGCTCCCCTCCCCTCCCGGATGCCATAGTTAGGAAATCTAGCTAGAAACTAGTCTCAGGAAAAAAAAAAAAGTTATTGATATATCTTCATGCAATAAAGAGTATTAGAAGAACAAACATTTTTATGCAACTTTGCTGAGCTCTGGCACTGTTTCATCAGGATAGTCAGGTTAGAAGTGAAGGAAGATTTTGGATATAATCCATATAAATACTGGAATAGGTAAATAGACATTTTCAAATGTACTAATCTGCTCCTCACAGCAGTGCTTTAATTGTATCTTCAGGCTAAGGAGGGAGCAGCATGGAGCTATGCGTGATCACATTCCTTAGAGCAGGAAGTAAGCTTAGCAATACAACCAAGAATTGCAAAAGACTTGGGCAAAGATATTCACATATAAGTACTATGTTAATTCAGTTAGTTCAAATCAAAGCCCCAGAAACTTTTAAACCAGTTCTAAAAAAAATTTTTATAGAAATTTTGCTATGGGGACAACAAAATGAGGCGATTGTGATCTAAACGTGAGTCAGCTCAGTTCACTAGCACAACTTCCAGTGATTCTTCACCTTTCCAATTTTATCACCTCCAATTTCTCAGTGGAAGTGAGTTTGACATTTTTAAGACTGAAGAATACATGTAGTGCAACAAGTGCACTGAGTTGTCTGTGGGCAATTCTACCGTAACATGGATTTGCAAAAAAAAGGTGGCTATTTACACATCAGGGTAGCAAATTAAAATGAACTGTTAAGGCCTCCTATCTTTTCAGGACAGAGAAGCATGGCTACTGTAGCAGAACTTACTGAGAAGCTGTACATTATAAGACTCCTTTGTACACACCTAGCAAATTTCAGCAGATCCAGTTTTTCAAGTAACATTCCATCTTCCCACCTATATCCTGCTATATAAATACTCACACCCCCACAGTGTCAAACCCTCTCCTATTAGGAGAGAACCTCAAAAGCAAGAAAGTGCAAGTAATCAAGCCATGAATTCAGACTCACATCAGAAGAAAAACTACCTCAGGAGGAACAAAGGAGACTCCAATCCCACTACAAATTCAAAGGCACGGCATCAAGTTTAAAGGCAGCTGAGACAAGAACACTTGAAAATCCTCTGTGGAAAGATATATAAAACATCACCAAACGTATACTGAAGATGTTCAAATCCTACAAAGCAGATAGGTTACTGGCATCAATAATAATAAAAAAGAGCAACTTCAACTGCTGTTTCTTTTATTTCAGCTTGAGGAAGCAAGTTCTAAGGACTTTCCTTCCAGATACCAACCAAGTTTAACTGCCCAAATGAAGTCACTGCTCAAAACATCTAAAAATTAAGACCTGTTTTTAGAAAAGATATGAGTCACATGTCCTTAAAGAGAAGCTTTATAATGAAGAGATGTCTTCTACTACTGTGCAACACCAGCCAGAAATGGACTGGTGCTTTCCGACTCCATCAGTTATAATGCAGTAATAATAACATATTGCACAGTTTCTTTTATGTCAACATTCTGCTTACTCTTTAAAATGAAAAGGAAATATATATCAAGTACTAAGAATAATTGTGAAAAGCATGTTAACAAAAGTGAAATTTATTAAAAGAGGAACACATATAAAAAAAGAAATCAAGAACCATCTGTTCATAAGTCTTTACATTATTTCAGAAAAAGAAAAAAATCCTGTCTTTAGTTTTCAAATACAAAATCAGTACATACAGCTCCATATAAAAGCCAAAACAGTAAACAACACTGCTTCACCAGCCTTTTGTATTAGGTATTATCCAGTGCTATAATGCAGTCCTTTTCGCTGAGCTTTCTGCAAAGGGAGGTCAATTCCACCCTTCAGCATAGCACTACCTGATGTTATTTTATTTATTAATGTTTATAAAGCATTCCTACCTTGACCAACAATGTTTCTATAACATGAAAAAACACAAATTGATTCCCTGAGCAAAGGTCTATCCAAATTGCAAGCACAAGTATGAAAGCGTAAAGAAAAAAATAAATCTAATTCAGACTCTTCCTAGGAGCCTTCCTTCCTATGTTTTCAAATATATAGGCATCGGTCAGTAGCAAGTTGAAAGCAAAAGGACACTTTTTCTCTCTCAGTGCATGGTTACAGTGAGTGGAATTCAAGGCCAGATTATGTAAATGATTACGCTCTATGGAGGTTCAAAAAGCAAGAAAGGTATGGAAGAAATCAGTGTTTCCTCATACACCTTTGACAAAAAATCCTTCATCCACAAACCAGTGGAATCTTGAAGATTATCTCCAGGTAATTGCACTATCTGCATGGATTTCTCTAGTCATCAGCCACTGTTAGATGAGAAACTGTGCTAGGTAACTCTTCACCACATAAACATAGCTCTATTTCCTGTTTAACATAGCAACATGCTCTGTTGCTCTGTACAACATCATTATCTCTCGAGTTTTTCTAAGAGCATGATACCTTGAGTGAAATTTCAGTGTCACATCCTCTACTCCCTTCTCAGAAATACAGTTTCCAGCTTGAACGCTGCAGCCTGTCTTTATTCTCAGTGATGGAAGCTGCTCACGTGTTGGCTGTATTGATGACATTCTTCATCTTTCTCCTTTGCAGAGCCATGTTCAGGGTTTTGAAGAGAGTGTCGCTACTGTTTAGAACGTTGTAGCGATTCACTTCCACTAACCTGCTGAAATCATACGGCTCAAAGGTGAAATTTAGCGTACGGTAAGGAGAATCTTTTGTCTCAATGACAAAGTCACCAAAGGATTTCTCATCTTCTGACTCACGTTTAACTCCTGCAGCAAGAAAAAGCAAGATGTCAGCTGTAATAGGCTTGCGTTTTTATGTGAGTAGGATATCACAGTTGATTGCTCAGTTGAAGCACAATACTTTCCCTAAAGAAAGAAACACTTTCTTCCTCAGGGATTTCAGCTCCTTTATGATCCAGAGTGCTTGGAGGCTGAAGGCAAAGCTCCTTACCTGGACTTTTGTATTTCTGGAAGGTGTCATTCACCAATGGGAAGTGAAGCACAATGGGAGCCTTTGGATTATCATCATCCACAAACACATAACATTCTTTGGGCTTCTTCTCATCTTCCTCACTCACTTTGATTTTTGGAAAAGGTATTTCCCGCTCCTCACAATATTGCTGAGTCAGCTCTAAAACCTGTTGTCAAAGAACAAGAGTCATTCTGATAGAATACCAGCCAACCACTATGACTGTAACTACAATCTTCAAATACAGAGTCTCTTTCACAAAATAAGTGACAGAAATCCATCTTCCAGATTGCACAAAGCAATTTCTCCGGCTGGTAATACAGAAGAAAAATAGAATTAAAAACTGTTACCAAACATCAACAGTTTGCAGCTGAAACTCTTTTTATGCTTTACTACTCTAGGTATACATAACTTCTCTGCACTTAAAAATAAACACCTGTATGTACAGGAAAACTTGCTTTCATGAACAAAGTCACCAACTGCAACAAGAATCTTATGAACTAAGCAAACATTCTTATTTTAGGTAACATGATAAACTTCTGAATTGAATCATACAGTTGTCATTTCCAATCTCCTTATGATACTGAGAGCAAAAAGCATGGTACAACAGCATTTTAAAGTGGTGAGGATTTGTTTTAATGCAGTCTTTCAATAGTGTCTGCATTCAACATCAACCGATCTGCTGTCATCATACACATGATTCTGCTCTCTTATCTTCCTGTAATAGTGCTGCGTCTCTTACCTCAAATGGAGCTTCCCAGGAAAAATTGAATGACAAAATAACATCCACATCCCTCTCTGGCTGAAGTACCAGTGGAAAAGGAGAGTTGATAGAAAAGCCACCATCCACTAAATATAAGTTCTCCTCCATGGGGCTCAGCTGGTTGGGAAACGCGTCCAGATGAGTGCCTGGAAGACACTCCAAGTAACACAAGTAACTATAATGCTTTGTTACACACCACTGACTACAAGCAACATAGATCATGCTAGGGCTGCAAGAAAAAAAAAAAACACATTATAACATGTACTGAGGCTGGCTCATAAAAATCTGATAACGAGCTTGCCTCATATGACAGAACATACACAGTGGATCAAATTTCTGCTTTGACATAAGAAGGGCTAAATTCCCTGACTTCAGTGGGACAAAGTCAATCTTTCTTACATTCTGTAACATTGCCTGTTACAGAACATTAACATAGAATTTTACATCCCAGACACATACAGGTTCATTTACCTCTCCAAACCACAAATTCCTTGATTTTAACATAATCTTTATGAAGATATAATCCATGCATGAAGTTGAAGGTCTCTCCACACGTGACCCGGGACTTGAAGAAATCCTGGAAGATTTGCAACAGGGGGCCCCCAGGTACAATTAAACGAGTCTTCAGCCGTGTTGGATCTCGGAAATGAAATCTTCTGCAGTCATCTACAGAAATCACAAAGGGTACAGAATACATAGCAAATGCTCATGCAGCTCCATCATTTCAATCAGACCTCTTTTCTACAAAGTTTAACCAGTTGTCCTAAGGCTGACTTTGTCCTTTAATTAAAAAGTATTGTAATTAAATTTAAATCAGCTGTATTTTCTATAGTTGGATATTTACTCACCGTATTTAAAGGGAATTACAGAAATCATTGTCCACTTTAATTTCAAATCCACATAAAAACTCTTGTTAGCAATTGACAACCACTTCTGTCTCCTAAGACAACAGTCATCGCTTCAGTCACATTTATAGTTACTGCAGCAAAACAACTGGGGCTGCAAAGAGGAAAAAATCTCCTCTGCCACTATTCACTATGGAGTTATAAAAACACACCTGAACATCTCTCAGCTTTTAATAAGTTTCTTTTTCGCTGCTAGGGAGGTATTGTACAAATGGAGAACACAAATGTACAACCAGCTTATCTAATGTTAGTAAGTATATATATAAATAAATCAAGCTAAGAAGTGAACTGAAAACTTATTTTTCACCTCCATTGTGGCTGTATAGCTTCTGTCCTTCTCTTATGATTAAGACCCCCTGAACTGCAAAACATGCTCAAGACATCTCCCAGAACTAGATAAAGTTTATAGTCAAGGTCAGGTTAAAAAAAAAAAATAGAAAAAAAGAATACAAAGTAAACAAAAAACTACCATCACTCTCCGTTTGTGATAGTATGGATTAATACACAGAATAAAAGGATATGCTAGTCTTCTACGTTTTTGAGTCACATTACTTTTTAAAGTCACTCCAAAACCAGGAATCTTCAGAAAAATCCAACAATTTTAATGAGTGTTCTTACCTATAACTTTGATAACATCTTTGAACGGATCTAGAAATCTCAGTCCTATGCCAACCACTTTCAAGCAGATATCATCTAAGCTTGCAGCAAAGGCACTGCCCCACATTCCTGCAGGAGAAATGAATAATACTTCAGTAACTAAAAGGCTTTTTTCTGGTGCAGAAAGGCTTGTAAAAGGCTTGTAACTCAGCTGCCATCTGTCATGGAGAGGGCTGCCATTTGACCCCCACTATTCTGTAAATACAGAAACTTCCATGAAAGAGAAGCTCTTCTATGAGAAAAGATGCAAAGAGAATGAAAAGAGCTAAAGTTTTTGACAGTTAGGATCAACAGCAGACTGGGTAGAGAGATGTGGGGAGCTATAAGAGACTTAGTGCCTAGTTTCCTATGCAAATCTACTGAGACAGATCACCAAGGTATCCAGAGCAGACTCCAAACAAGACTGAATTGGCAAAGAAGTTCTGTATATCAGCAACATGAGAATGTCTGATTGAAGCAGCAGCTTTAAGAAAGCTTTAAGAGTTCTGCATGGCCTAAAGATCTTTTGAACCAAAAGAAGAATTGCAGCCTCAAGCAACTACTATTGTGTTCCAAAGTTATGGAAAGAAAGTACTTCTGGCACATTAGCTTTACTTTTTCTTTCTTTTTTCAGTTTTTTTTTTTTCCAACTCAAACAAAAACAATATAAAAAATTCACAATCTTCATGTTCCTGACTGTGATTCCAATAAAATAATATCTTCATATATAGATTGTCACTGCCTGCCTGTAGACATCTTCAAGGAGGATGCTTCAAACAGGGTACAGTCTTTCAATGCAAAGCCTGTAAGGACATTTATGATCACAACAAATGGAAGTTGGAGCGCCCAGCCTAACACCAAGACCTATAGAATCAAATTCACTAACAGCAGCATTTCTAGCAACTAATTTGATTTTGCCTCATCTCCTGTACTGAACTTATAAGGGGCATATCATGATTGAATTGATTTGTTACTCAGGCACACCCAGGCACTAGTTTTAGGAAGATAGCACCACAACACATACAGGCAAGTACGCAGTAAGTGCCAAGAAACCTTGAGTATCTTTCCAAGGGCAACCTTGGAAAGGAACATTATGTCAAATGAAGATATTTGGAAGCACAGGATAATTCACTTCAACTTTGAAGAAAGCAGTAGCCCTCCCTGACCACCCCCCACCATGCCCTGCCCTGCCCTCGATTTTCATCTACAGTAATTTATTCCCACAAGAATTTCATATTATCTGGGGGAAAGGATCTCTACTTACTGTGTACATCCTGTTTAGCAACGTCTGCTCTCCGTTTATCACTGAACATTAACACTCTGAATACTTCAACCTGCTCAGGTTCTGAAAAGTATTCTACCCAAGCAAACTTAAGACACATTTTTAATAACACAGAATATAAAGTTGACAGAAAGCAAACAATCTTCTGTCAAACAGTTATCACCCATTAAAAAAATTCATAGGTAAGGAATAGAAAAGATGTTAATGGAATGAAGTAGCGTGTTACAGCAAGTATGACTATACCATACTACGACTATAAAAGCAGTGGGACACCATTGGCTTTTTAAAGAATCTGTTTACACACGTAGGAATATATGACTATAATACTATAAAACAGTGCCTAAAGCTGTGGAGAAGAATTTGACATTTTTTTCCCCTCCTCAGATTCTTTAGGAAGAGATCAAAATTTAAAAGTTGATGAGTCCTAAAAGCTGTTTTATTCACTGCTATAAGTTCATACCTTGTAGAAAACAAATTCTAGGCTCTGGATGTTTCTGGATGAGCCTTCCCATGAAGAACTCACTGTCAAAGTCTTCTGTTCGGACAAAAGCCCCATATTTGCGAAACCCAACTTCATAGGGAGTAAACTCACACCATTCTAAGAAAGAGCCAACAGATCAATGAGGGCTTGCTCACCTCAGAGGAAGCATACATGTAAACACTTTATTACTGAAACTAACGTTCACACAAGGAGGCAGGGGCAGAAGGGAATCTACCTCCACTTCTTTTACTATCACTGTGGATTTCCCTGTCACTCTCTCCAGGGAGCCTCCATTTTAGATAAATATCATTAATATAAACTCTTGTCCAGGCTTTCATTGACTCAATACAACCCCCTTTCTTCCTGGCTTCTGGGAAAAAAAAAACAACAAAATATTTCGCTCCATCCTGACTTTGTTACTACAGAAATATCCTGCCTATTTCAACTCTACTCTAAAACCGTTTCATCACATCTAACAGAACCTACTTCACTTTTCTCAGCTCTGCTGCTGCTAGTGAGCTCTGCTCACTATTTGCCATCAACTTTTAAAGTACTAATTTCACATTTCTGTTGACCCCATGTTAGGCTTCCTGAGTTGTCTGCACATTGAAATGACCCTCACACTTGAAAGCCTTCTGTAAATATTTACAAGTGAAATTCATTGTCCTTCAACTTCTGCTTTAAAATTTTTCTTCACATATGTACATCTCTCTCCAGAACGAAAGAATAACAATGGAAAAATAAAAGATCAATAGTGGTACACAGGTGTACACAAGCACTGGTGTCCCTGTCTCTTTACATCTACAACTGCTTGCTGCCTCATATTTAAAAGTTACAAGTGACTAGGACTGGAGCTGCACAGGTGAATTGAATTTATGGACTTTAGAAAGCCAAAATAAAGCTGCCATGTTCATACCTGCAAAATCACCACTGCTAACATTGGGTCTCACATTGACAGCTGCATAGATAGGATAAGGGTTCTGGGCCCATTTCACTGCTTCTTGCTGATCAGACAGCTTTGATGGATCTTCCTGGTTACAAGCAAGGAAGAAGAAACACTCTAAGTAAGATAAATTCTGTCCTCACACACTTGACTAATTTGAAGCTGTTTCTTAGCATCAAGCAATACTGCTAATTCAAAATCCCCTTTCCTCCTTCTGTCTATGCACATGGTTAGGTTTTGACAGAATATTTAGAATGTCAGGTGTTATTAACAAGCTAATTACTCCTCTGATTTCAATTAGTATAATAAATATTGCATAGTGATACAGTTTTGCAAAACCAACACCAACATTCTTTCAAGGCTTAACGTGTCCAATACAAGAGCTATTAATTTAACAAGTTATTCCAAACATTTTTCTATAGTGCTAATATATAAAGCTACAAAATTCTTTACCAAGAAAAGTGCTAGAAAATCTGAGGCAGACAGAAGCAAGAACTCCCTATATTTATTCTACAATACCACCTATTCCAGGTCAGCCTACAAAGCTGGAGAGTATCTAGTTTCTTGACACTCAACATACGGGTCTGCAAAGGTCCCAGCTAGAAGACAAACAGTAGTGCACATCCAAACTAACTCTTTTACCTTCTGTTGTAAGAAATACTCCACAATAAGGCCCCACAAGTCTGTGAAGGAAACTTCCCGTCCGCTACTCTCCATTGCACTCAACTCCTGGAAATAATATTTCAGTCGTTCTGGGGAAAACGCCCCTCCTTTGCTGCTGGATACAGCCCTCTGAGCTCTGCTAATTGCATCTTGAAGGTCCTTCTGTGACCAGTTAGGGTCTTGATATAACGTTGATAAACACCTGAAAATACTTACATTAAATATCATTGGTAAAAATGGCCTTTATGTAAACAAAGAATTTTAGCTAGATATTATTATTCCTGTGACTAAAACTTACTCCTTGGCTTGAGAAGTCTAGCTAAAAGATAAAAGATCATCAAGAGACAGAAATAATGGATCTTTGTGCTATAAAACATGCTAAAAACTCTGACAACTAGCAGTCAGCAAGACTGCTATTGCTTACAGCAATGGAGGCCGTAACCTTTATCAGAACATAGGTCTCATTAAAATGAGAAACCAGTTTGCGTGCTTGATTAGCAGATAACTAAATCTGTTTCACAGTCTAGCTTTGAATCAAAAGGCGCAGACCAGATCATGAGGTTAGTGCAAGAATACCACATAAATCAGAGCTAACGCACAAAGCTCTAGAAGGGAATATTTTATTGTCAGATTGCACAAAGTGCTGGAAGGGGGGATTATATTGTCAGGTTGCGCAACTCCTCAGTGAAAATCATTTCATGAAAACAATGCATACTGATACAGAGGATGATTTCACTACGTACTTTAAGAACTGAGCTACTGAAACAGTCTAACCATGTCTGACACCTCAGCACACTGCTCCAGACTACTAAAGCCAGCACTATTCCCCCACTCAGCTGCATATACCATTTTGGAAGGTAGCAACATAGTGGTCTGCACAGATGTGTTTCCAGACTCAAAGCATCTTTGTTATCTTCCTGGCAACAGCAAGCAAATAGGGAAATCTTTTGAAATCAAGCTTCTGAGAGAATACACAGCAGCTTTATCAAGGTAATAAGTTCAAACATTCAATTGCCATGCTTGCAAAGCAGTAGATTTATAAATATAGTCAATAGCCATCTGGGTCAAAAGTGGTAACAGATTTTAGGATGTCTTTAGGATTGATATCAGAACTCTCAGGTGAGATCTGATGAAATATTTAACTTCATTGTCTACAGATGGCAAAGATACAGTTCTGGACCAATTTTTTGCATAAACACTAACATATTCAACTAAGTTTCTGGAATCAGCACTGCACACAACTTACCAAGTAGAGCCAGAAATCCCGCTCAGATACATTGCAGCATCCAGAAGGCCCAGCTGCTGAAGGCCAGCTAGGCTGCCATAGAATGATGTCAGTGCTCTCATCCCACCTCCAGACCCCAGCACTGCTACAACTGGAACCTGCAGCCAGCAAACACAGGAGTCAATCACAGGCTTTTGATTGCCAGTAAATCACCAGTTAAACAGAACTAATCCTGTGTAAGAAACATATCTACTTACATTAATTTCAGGTTTGATTTCAATCAGCACTTTCTCTATTTTGCAATTTAAATACATTGTCTGCTATAAAAACAGCAGCAACTCCAGCAACAGTGACTTACTGAAGTTGTTACGTATGTTACTGCACATTTACTTGCACGCCACAGAATATACACACTAGAATAGAAAAAAAAAAGGGCACTGTTTCTCATAAGAGCACCTAAAGTTCACAGGACAATGCATCAGGTTATCTAGAAATAGCACTGTCACCAAATAAGCAATTTGGAAGCGCCTCTCTGTGCCAAGATTCAATTATACCATTCTGAAATTGACTTTCCCATGATAATCCAGAGCAAAAAAGCCCAAGACACAAGAGCTCAGACCAAGTAAGTACATCCATTCTGAAACGTCAAGTTTTTGTTTGTCAAAATCACACACGTCCTTTGGAATTTCAGAAATACAGGATTTGAGACTTTAGAACTGAAACATTGCAGGGATCTCCCATGGTAAGTGTAAGCCACACTCTGTTGGTTACAGGCAAAGAATCCTATATACTTACTAACTACCAGCCAAGCACAAAGGATTTTTATCAGTTTCTCACTTTGCTCAATACCTCATCTCTCTGGGGGGACTGCTTTAAGTTAAGAGTCTTCTTCAGTGCTTCAGAAACTCTTTTCTTCCTTCTGTCCACAAATTCTCTCTCCTCCTTACAGAGGTCAAAACCCAGTCGTACATCTAGATCCCAAGTGCTGAAATAGAAATTAAAAAAAAAAAAAACCCACGAAGTTTTCAGAGGTCTGTAATTTCCAAGGAAAAGTAATTTCTGAAAGTATATTCTAAGTGCTGATCTGAATCGCTGGATTAAACTATTAGATGACTATCACTCGAGAAGTTGTCTGTAATATGTAAGACTAGCTACTTTTAACAAGATTATTTGGAATTAAAAATGAAACACCTCTCTGCTGTATTTCTTCCTTAATGTCCAATTACAATATTTGTGTCAAGCAATCATTCAGCCTAAGCTTTGGGAATTTCACAGAAAGGAAGAAAAATTCTCAGTGGTTGAAGGAAGATCACATAAGGAGTAACTGAGATCATGGCATTAACATGAAGGAAGACATAAAGAGAGAGCAATTTTAAAACAGATGTCTGGACAGCCTGCACCCATCCAAGCTCTTCACACTCAGAGCTGCCCTCTCCTATTTGTCAGTACAGCACCATGTATATTCTGGGAATTATCTGCAGCTATCAAAGTTATATAATATTTAAAACATCAGCTAACCATATTTTGTGTGTTTAAGTTGTAAGAAAACAGAAAAGTTTGCCCCAATTTCAGCAGGATTGAAACCAATCTCTGAGAAAGTACTTTCAAAAAGAATAACCACAGATGCCAAAAGAAAAACCACCAAGATTTTTTCTTTAATCTGTCTCAAGAGATGCATTGAGACAGTGGCACTTCCCAGAGCAGCAGGCACAGTCCTTCACTATAAGAATAAAGCTCTTCCCTCATTTTAGAGATCACTGAAGTTCCCACTCACCTCTCTTCAGCTTTCAAACTTATATCCAAATTTTCTTCCTGTAATAACAGAACAAATTCTGCAATTGATAACAACTTTTTAGGTGGTACTACTAACTGTAAGTTATTACATCAGCATTGCCACCAGATACTAACAGGAACAGCACTCTCACCCACAAAACTACATCTGTGGAACATTTTTATCTTCAGTCTATTTCAGACATTTTCAGTAGTCTCCACAGCAAACAAACATGTTTTCATTCTGCCCTCTGAGCACGTTGATTTCTTCTACAAGCCTCTTGCTTTTCTCCTCCTCTGATATTTCAGTTATTTCTGTAGACTTTGTTTTTGCAAGACCCATTCACGAAAATATTTTTAAAAGAGTTTCACTGAGCTCACTATTTCATTCTTGAGCTACAAGAAAACAGCACTCCTAAGAATCACATTCAATTAACTTTCAAAATGCCTATAGGAGAAGGGCAACATGTGAAGCATGTTAAAAAATATAAAAATCATTTACGTTACCTCTCCCAGAGAAACAACTCTATCAACTTTTTTTCCAATAGGAAGTGAATTAACTGGGATAGTCCCCTGTCCCAGAACTGTAGAATGCTTTTCAACATCAAGATTCATTCCATCCTAATAAAAAACAAAATGCTATTTGAGCTCTCCAGAAAAATTGTTAACGGTATGACTACTTTTGACATCTGCACATACCTGAACAATATATGCAAAACTGACATCCCTTGATATCTGAAGGTCCCTGGCCTCCTTATGATGAAATTGAGCATATTGAATCTATGTTTAAAGGCTTTTTCATGGACTGGAGATGCTCGTTTCAGGGTAAATTTACTTAAAAGTGTGTATAAACTTTGTAGCAGTCAGCACAGCTGCTTACCTGTAGGAAAGATACGGTTTGTTCCAGTTCCACTTGTAGTTCTGGATGCATTTCTTTGTCCACATGAAAGACAAAGGAGGTTCCACATTCCTCCTCATTGTCCAGACTCCAAGGAATACACAACTGCTTCTGATATGCCCCTGGAACAGACAGCTTGACCTCACAGTTACCTGTGTGTTAAAATAAGAAGTTTCAAGGAAAACACAAACAAAAACTCAAGTCTCCCTCACAAGGCACCCAATGGAAGCGACCCAATATTACTCAGCTTTTATTTTTAATACTAAAGTAACTTAAAAGTCAATTTTGTAATCAGCAAGTAAGAATGCACTATATAGACAGTATCAAGCGTCCTCTCTCTCCCAAGGAAGAAACATGCTGAAAAGAAGATCATCCTTAAACCCTGCAGGCAATTGTACCTTGCTGTTTCTCTTTTGTTTTTCCCTCTTTGTTCAGGGTGCCTTGGAGTGACAAACAAGGATGAACCTACAAAAAGAAGAAACCAGCTCTGGTTACAAGGCCTGAGTTCACTTTCTAGTTGAAGCGTAGGAATCAGGTTTACAAGTGCAATATATCAAAAAAAGACATTAGGGACACTAATCTTCCAAATAAAAAGCAAGTATAGTTTCAAAAGAAACAGATTATTTGTTCATTTCAGAACCAAAAGCATTCTTCCTATTCCAGATTTTTTTGTTTTTTTTTATTATTATTATGTTGGTTTTTTGTTTTTGTTTTCTGCAACCTGCACTTCATATGTACAAGTTCACCTTTTCTTTCTCCTCCTTTTTTTTTTTTTGATGCACATGTGAGTACGCACTCAGAATCTGTTCAGATCCTAGAAATCAGTTCATAAATTCAGCCATGACTTTCTGTACTAGATGATCCACATCCTCAAGAAACGTAGTCTCTCTCACCAATTAGTCATCAGCTTCCCTTCAAGAACAGTCAATGAGATATTTAGTTGGTCATAGATGCTCACAAAGATAGGAAATTCCTCCACAGCTTGAACAGAGGACTGATTTGCTGAGGTAAGTATGAATACAAGGGGCTCTCTACTGTGAAGTGTCCTGCAGAATTGTACTACTACAAACTAGCATTTTTTTTCCTGAAAAAAAAGGTTAAAACTCTTTATTTTGACAATGACAGAAGTTTCCATTCTTTTTTTCCTTATTAAAAAAAAAAAAAAACATCATTTGAGTCTCTTTCCTTTGGGGAAAAGAGATGTATTTTTAATGTATAATATACCTTTTTTTTTTTTTTTTTTTTTTAGCTTGTTTTCCCCAGGAGAACAGAAAAATATCACAAGGGTTATCACCTACTTAAAAATGGCACTGAAAAAATATCCTAGAAATGTTAAGGAGGAAGACTATACCCAGCCAGCCATCTAGGCTAGATCACCAGCCTTCCAAAAACACCTTTATGTCTTTTAAATAGTCTCACTTTTTTTTTGGGGGGGAACCTATGATTTGGTTTAAAGTTTCAAAAACTGAAATACAAAACTGAAAATCAGAGGGAAGTGCTGGAGAGAATATGAGTTATTTGAATGCAGGATTTCAATTCTAAACTATTCTTGTCCTCTTACTACTAAATACCTACCATCGGATGTAAATCTCAGTACATATATAACTGACTTCTATGTACTCACCACAAGTACTCCATTGGTCAATACCTCTGTAGGAGCATCTGAGCTGTGAAAGAAAGAGATTTAATGCAAATGAGTTTTGGTTTTAGTTTGCATTATTCTACGTTTCAAACTACCTGTCTAGATAAAAAGTAGGAAAAGAAAGTCCTTGATGCAAGAGATCTAAGCAAACTAGATTGACACTATTTTCTGTGACAGAGCAATATGAGAAATTACTGAAGGAGAAATTCCTCTGCCACTATACGAATGTTATTATTTGAAAAATCTAAAGATAAGCTGAGATTTGATAGACTGCCACACATCTAACCTTGCAATATAAACACCTGTTACTTTAAGAACGCGAACTTTTCAATCCTAACTGATTTAGCTCATGAAAAAAAAAAAAAATGTTGAAGTACCTTCCTTTGCAGTGCTGCTATTCCCATAAAGTCAATTTTTGTTTTATTTCCTCTTTGGTTTCCACAGATTTTGCTGGCTGCACTTTAAGGACATTTGCTGCCAGCCACTGGTGATCAGCTTAAGCACCACAGAGAAGTACTGTGCATTAGCCTTTATATGGACAAGTCTATGCTGCACACAAAAAGCAACAGAAATCACCTCTCAAGAGTGCAGGTTCATTTAGCTCTTCAAGTAAGACTCACCATTTCTCCAAATAGAACTCTACATCCAGTTCTTCATTATCCTTTAAAAATAGAAGTGTGACCCTTAAACTTGAATACAATTAAGACAAGCTTTCCCAAGAGATTAAGTTTTTCTCCTTTTACAGATTATGCCTTTTTTGTTCTTGTTGCTCTTTTAAACTTACTTCTCCTTCCAGGCATTTCTTATATTAAACATAGATGTGTGATCATGAGATAAAAGAGCGTTGCCTCTCAGATCCATTACTCTACAAATCAAAAACCGCTTATCCAGCTCAAGTACCACTGCAGTTCTGCCTCTAAAAACAGCATCTTCAGCAGACTTTGTGTTTCCTCCCATTTATTTTTAATTCTTTACACCCCTTGCTCATTGCTGCCTTTCTTTTGTCTTGTATAGACTTTGACTCAAAAATCTTTTCCCGTCATAGCATGCAAAAAGTGGTTGACCAAGATCAGCTTTCAAAATAATTAAGTAGAAGCCAACTTGAGCAATTCTCTTTCACTGAAGTTGCTGCTTCCAGTTCCACAATTACTGATCAAGTTCACCTTTTAATCATTCAGCAAATAGTGGGAACAAGGGTTTTAGTAAGATGCCTGTGATCACAAATCATTCAGAAGGCTTGTGACAACCTCCTGGTGACAAAGAGGTTGGAACTAGATGATCTTTAAGATCTGTTCCAACTGAAGCCATTGTATGATTCTAACACCTCCCTGCTAACTATATACCAGTCAACTTCTGATTGTACCAACAGCACTGAAGCCAGATTTTTCAAGAAATCTGTAATCTAGGCCTGTTATAGGAATGTGTTTGAAGCAGCGTCAAAAGAGTTCAGGTTGGTGACACGACTTTAGTTACGTGCAACAACCTGTCTTATTGCAAGACCATAAACAAGCCCATGCCATCCTTTTGAAGTAGAAATTAAATGTAATTGTACATAATCCTGTACATAAGCTTTTGAGTTACTAAACACAGAAGTAACCTTTGAAGCAATAAACTTTACTGCAAACTGACAATGATCAAATAAATAATGTAGTCTGCAATTTACAAAAGGATTGCAGACTGTAAATTCAGTTCATTTTAAGCCTAGCTTGTGCCCCTTTTGCATGTTAAGAAACAGCCAAAACCTACAAAGGTGTTTCAACATCTTCTATAAGACAGCAGCCATCCTAAGTTTTGTTTAGCTGGGCACCCCAAAGACTGTGGAACCCCCCTTTAAAAAAAAACAAACATTCAGATAACAGTAAGACCATATATAATACCGTCATCTGTTGATTTATTTTCCCCTTCTGGCTTCCACAACAGGCAGATAAACAAGCATGCACTGCCTCACTTCAGTAATATGAGCTGCAGCTATTCAGAGCTGACTGGGGAAGAGCTGAGGACTAACCTTTGGGTTCAACTTGAAAGTGCGCAGCAGGGGCTGACCTGGCTTCATGCCTCCTACATCGAAGACAATGGAAGTGAGTTCATCACTGACTAGGACATCCTTGTCGTAGAGGGTCAATTCCAGAACGTTCTAAAACCAAACAGAAACAAAGCCTCAAGTGAAGACAGAGAGCCACTTCCATGAACTTCAGCAGCTGTAAACAATAGACGTTTTATGCATTAATCAGTACCCCATCCCTTTTCCTTCTCTGAAGGGAATTCGCCACTTCCAGCAGGACTTACAGAATAACGAAGCACAAAGCTTCTATTTAGCAGTGTTTATTTCTGAACAACGGCATCATGCTAAAACCAATACTTTTAAAAAACTGTTTCCTTCCCTCTGTCATTAGAGTCTACTTTGAGAATCAGTGCTGACAGTCTGGAAGCTTTGTTAAGCTCAGACAGCAGAAGTACTGTCTATACTAAGAGTTTTGCTTTTCCTCATCATAGGAATTCATTCCTAGATTTGACTCAATGAAATAAGTAACAGAGCGATTTGAACTTGGAGTCCTAAACAATAGTCAGTATAAGGTGAGCAGAGCTAGAAGAAGGCAACAGCTACAGTGTGAAAGTAGAAACAACCCTCAAACAGTTGCATTATCGGAAAGTTTCCATCAGCTTTCTCAGACATTGTCCTAACTTCTCTTTCTTGAGGTTTATCACAAAGTCATTTAAGGCAAATTCTAGCTGCTACCTGTAAAAGACGGTGGTTACCACTACACGGATATTACAGCTTTTGGTACCACTGAAGAAGACCATCACCTTATACCTCCCTCTGCTTTTGAGGGTAATGAAGATCCCTTGGTTTTGAATGAAGTATTAAACCAAGCCAACACACAAGCTGGTGGTTCAACCAGCTCCACCAGGTATGTTCCTTACCTTGACAGCACTGTGGATTCGATACTGGAATGTTTCATTCCACTCTGGGTTATCAGAGTTGTCAACAACCTGAGTTCGGGAAACATGGGGAGATGCAGTGGGCAGTTTCAGTTCCACGTAGCAGTCTGCCTTTGACACTAGAGCAGAGAGTTCAGAGACACAACAAAATTACGTTACTCAAACATGCCCTTTCCTGCGAGCTCTTCACTTTCTAGATCGCACTGCATCAGAAAAAAAAAAAAAAAAAAATGTGCAAAATCAAGATGGGACTTGCAGTGCAAATGCCTTGAAGCTCACAGCTTTAAACAGCATTAAATTGAATATTAGGTGTCAGTATTTCTCTTCCTGGTTCATCCAAACCATAAAGCTTTTAATTTATTTTCAGAAAAGAAGTGTTGATACCAGGACCAAACCAAAATCATTTCCTTGCTGTTGCAATCCTGTTAATTTAATACGACCTATTAAAAACTTCCTTCTGTTAATTTGGCCAGAACTTACCCTATGAAATATAACTTATCATAATATAATATTACAATATATTATATGTAATTATATAATTTTTCAAGTTTTGCTTTGCACCAAGAATCCAGTAGTGGTACCGAATCAAGGAACAATGCAGCTATAATAGAAAAGGAGTTAAGATAACTCCTTTACAGCTATTTCATTTTCTGAGCTTTCCACAACTGCTACTAGACCACATTATTTGTCTAGCTTCAGTCACATAACTGCATTCTTTCAAAGAACCACAGAAAGATTGAGGTTGGGGGGGATCTTTGAAGTCATCTTTTCCATCCTCTGCTCAAGCAGGATCTCTTAGATAAGAAGATTGCCTAAGACCATATTCAGTATTGAATACCCTAAAGGATGGAGATTTCAAAGCCTCTCTGTATAATCTGTGTCAGTCCTCACTCACTCTCAGTTACAAAAAAAAGAAAGATTTTCCTTATGTTCAGGTGGAACATAATGTGTTTGTTCGTGCCTATTGCCTCTTTGTCTTGAAACTGGGTACCGCTAAAAAGAGCCCTGCTCCATCTTCCTAACATTCTTCTTTCAGATACTTGTACACAATGATAAGATCACCCTGAGCCTTCTCTTCCAGCTCTCTCAGACTTCGTCATGAGAGAGATGCTCCAATCCATTAGTCTTAGTGGCCTTTCATTAGACTTCAGTATTTACATCTCTCCCATAGCAGACAGTTCAGCATCAGACCCAACACTCTAGTGTGGCTTCACCAGTACTGAGTACAGTGGAAGGATCATACCCTCGACCTGCTGGCACCTCCTAACACAGCTAAGGATACCATCAGCCTTCTTAGTGGCAAGGGCACAATGCTGACACCTGTTCAACTTGGCGTCCACCAGGACTCCCAGATCTTTTACTGCCAAGCTGCTTTCCAGCCTGTTGACCCCCAAAACATATTGGTGACTGTGCCATTTAGATGAATGACAGAATGATGCAAACAAAATAAACAGATGAATGAAAACGATACAAATTCTAGCTTCCAATTTTTATTTTTATTTTTCAAGTGCAAATTGCTTCTTCCGGGCACAGGAAAACAGTTCAACAGTGGAAAGGGTAACATTGCCCATAACCTGAGCGCTGAACTCAGACAAAGAACGCTGAGTAGACCACATCAGGTCATTTAAAAAAAAAAAGCAGGGAAGCAAAACGTTACCAGGACTCACCTGATTTTGTTCAACAAAGCAACGCTGTTAATCTTTATCTTGGCCTCAGATTAAGCCTTTAAATATAGCTAAGGCTTTACAATAGAAACCTTTGTGTAGGTGCCAAGGCAATACAGTATGCAGGTAAAAAGAACCCATAACAATAATACTTGTGTTTCAGATGACTACTGAACAAAGAATCTGTTTTCTTAATACCTTTACTAAATACTCACACAGATCTGTACCCTTGATGTTTCTTGCTCTGAGGACTTTTACTGTTAGGTTGTAGTAAGGGTGCTTCTCCCACTGAAAAGACAGGAAGAACATGGCTCAGCATGTACCTCAATTACAATACCTATTCTGTAACCACACTAATGACAATTTAGAGAAAAAGACCAGAAGAGCCAGACAAAAATAAACAATGAATGACGCAGTTTGGAATACACAAAATATTTTTAGTCTCCTGGAGGAAGGCTATAGGAGGCTAGATGGAAACTCAACTCCCTTTCAGCATGGCAATGAGCAATGCCTTAAGGTAAATCCCCATAGACTTCAGAAAATAAGTCCCTGATTTAGGGTTTCCTCTAATTATAGGTCAATTTTTATTTACTTCATTAGCTCATTCCTACTGAAGGATAAAATGAAACCGGAGCTCCTCAAGTAATTTTCGTAATGACTTGACTAGTTTGTTAAGAGGGCTTGCCAAGGACACATGCATGCTTGAGTAATAGCAGACGTGGCAAGAATCTTAATAGCATTGTCTGAGTATGCAGAAAGCACATGTTAACAATAAGGAAGAAAAAGACACTTCCTTGCAGAAACAAACTTCACGGCAGTTTGAGCAAGAACAAACCTCAAATTCCTATTCATTCTGAATTGTTACTCGTATCAACACTTTAAAAAGTGCATGTTACTTTACCAGCATTGATCAGAATGTAATCCTTGTTCAGGAAAGCATCCATACAGCTATTTTTGGCAGGTAATATTAGTTTCTAAATGACCAGATGTGAGGAAGAACATAAACCTGACTAAATCCTAAAAGACCACGAAGGAGAAATGAGTGAAAGGCAGGGGAAGATGAGAGAAAACGGCTTGAAAGGATTTGGTGCAGAGATTGGACAAAAGCAATAGCATAAGGCTCATGAACAGAATGACATGAATTATGCCATTCAATTATGACATGAACCCCACCATAACAATAGCCAACTAGAGAAATCTTATCTATTCTTAAAATGTTTTCCACAAGTGGTCACTAGGTCTGCCATTTATCTTTTTCTACATGGTTAACTTGAGACCACAAAGTTTAATTTCAGATAAACTAAGCATTCACTGACGACTATATTCATTAGCATCTTCGCTTACAACAAAATGCTACAGAGTGCAAAATGTTATATAAAAACGTTAGCCTTTGGTATCACTGATTAGGATATAAAAATAAACAATGAACCCTCAACTGTTAAACTGTTCTTGAATGTTCCCCAACTAATAAATGGAATTGTACTGTATTTGTTAGGCAGTTGCATACTTGTGCACTTTCCCTTATTTCTTACCACCTTAAGATATTTGGTAGCTTTTGCAAAACAGGATTTGAGCAACACAAAATCCGAGACATACTTAGTACACTGAACTTCTTTGTACTGAGTAACATCCACTCTGAGCACCAAGGGTAAAAGTTACATGCATAGCCTAAGATTCTTCATAGTCAAGTGCCAAATAAAACTTAATAACATAATTTGAGCTTACTTGCCCATTACCATCAGAGAGCTTTCATTTGCAACATCAACATGTACAAGACATGGCCTTCCCCCATTTCCTTCTGGCAGTTAGATGTGACTTCACTTCTCATTTTATCCCAGGTTCTGCTCCTCAGATGCTTTTTCTTCATTTTTAAGCCTTTCCTAATCACATTTACTTACTCCCAACCACAGAGCAGTTTCTCAGGCAAAGTCTGCCCTCCTTTCTGCCTCCTCAAGCTACAGAAAGGAATACGATCACATCCTCACTGCTGCTAAAGCAATCTTCACTAATGTAGTTTATCACCTTGAATTCAGACATTACCAGCAGAGGAAGCACAGAACTCCACAAAGATAGAACATGGATTGTTTTACTGCACACCATCTGTCAACATAGTCACAAGTTCAGAAGTCCCTTCCAAAGGTCTCTAACAACCATTTATTTGTAGCCAGCAATTACATCACCGAGGATACATTTCCCTCACTCGGGTCATAATTTAAAGGCATATAATGCAACAGATACCTTCCTGCTCTCCCAAAGCTCTGCCATCAGTATGCCAGAACCTCCTATTTTACCTTTTATAATTATGTTTTAGCCAAGGTGTAGCAATGCTATAACATATCATAAGATGAGCTTACAGAGCAATGAAGCACAAGTTAGATAAGGTCAAACAAATCTAGGAAAAGATAGGCAAGAAACGTACGTAGGCATTCAATGACAACTACAATTCTGTCTCCATCAGTGTAGATGACAATGTTCCTATGTACATGACACATGCAAGCAGCCAATTTCTAATTTGCAGTTCAATGATTTTTCAAAATCACCCCTTTCTCAGAGCTCAGGAGACTGCTCCTGTAGCAAAAAACTTGAAATCCTTATGTGAGGGTACAAGACTGAATTCTCACTCTTAACCACTGTTTGTACTCTTCATCTAAACTGAAGGTGCTGACGCAGCAGCAAGGGACTGTAAAACAGGTCATCTTAGGTACAGGGCCTACAAGTATTCTATGCTGAACTCTGTAAAATTTCTTGAAGAGATTTGATTACACTGAATTCTCCAAAGCCAAATGCTGATCTACTTCCCTCCTTTTTGCTCACTGACTATTAAGTAGTCAAGACTTTTTTTTTTTTTTTTTTAAACTGATCAGCCAACACAACTTCGCTTTTTTATAACTAAACAAATAACGCACCTCAAGTCAGCAACAATCATTTTCATCAAAAAGCAAATGGTGGAGCACAGTGGCATACAGACAGCAAACCATCCTGTTACATTCAATGGTCACCTCAGTTTTAAGTTCCAGATATACAGTAGGAGAGGCAGGTAATATGATGACAGATTAGACTGTCTGGGCAAAGGCTCCTTCTCAAACAGCTGAGTACAATTCAAAACCGAGGTTATTAGGCATTCCATCTTATACAATAGAATGATAAATAAAAATCAGTTGAAGGACAAACACACTGTAATCACTTATCTAATGTGGTTGTACTGCATTATGAATGGACGGTTTAAGTCATTGTTAATCCTTGTCTACCTCAAAGTATAAAGCCTGGTGAGATAAGGTATACAATAAAAAGGAAGGGAAAGGCAATCAAGGATATTTCACAAGAAAACACAAAAGAACCATTTTATCTCTACTGATGAGAAGTCTGACATGCTGGAGTTCCCCCCTGCAAAGTATCACCACGTGCTCCCCAGAACCTAAAGAACCAAGAGATCAATGCCTGCGTTGTTTCACTCAGAACACAGACTTCGTAAAAAACTTGGAATCTACATTAGCGTTATAGTTAGCCAAAACTTTCCCTCAGTTATCATTTTTTTGATTGATTACTACAGGAGTAGTTTCATACGTGTGCAGTAGCAGTAAGTCATTGAACAGATCAGCTAAGGAATACTGTCTTAAAGGCAGCACTACAACTTGTCTTACCCGACAGTGATAAAATCCACTCTCCTTTCTCTCCTTTCTTTGGAAAAGTACAGCTGCCAGAACAGGCAGCACTCTGGGTGGAACCGAGCCCCGCAGCACCCCATGGAACATGGAAAAAAATGGCCTGTTGTCTCAGTAGAAAACCCTGACAAAAAAAAAACCTGCGGAAGAATCCTCAGACGTCTGGCTGCAAAGAGCTGCTTGCTACAGGTTTGGTCTGAAGTTTCACACAGGACCGGGCTTCATTCCAGCTGTGAAGTGGAGGTGTGGCCTGCACTGCTCAAACAGCCCAGTTCTAAGCGTCACTGGCAGGTTCTTCAAATAGTGGTGAAAGATAGCAGCAAAGCAGCACTGGACACGGAAGCTCTGGCTAGGAAGAAGCATTGCTGCAATGAGGCTGCAACCTCAAAACTCCCATTCCAGATTTTCTTTTGGAGTTCCGGTGATCTTATTTAGGACTTGTGCTGGAATTTGGAAAGAGTTTGAAACTATCCATGATCAAAGAATATTTTTAAATAGAAAGAAATTCCAGTCTTGCAAGCCTTGAATTTATGATTGACTGTAACTGTTCAGAGACATTTCAGAGAGCCCTGAATGGAGGCACTGTGATTTGGTCTGCCTTTGGATGCGTCAGAGAGCAATAATCCAACACATCTAACCCTGCACTACGTGAGCAGTCTGTACAAGTCCCACCTTTATTATCCTTTCCTCACAGCACCGTCCTCATTATTCCACCAAAGTTTCTTGAAACATTGTACAATGGATTAGGTCCTGGATCTATTGTGCTTTCAGATATATCTTAGTAGTAACGGATGGAAGTGATGAGGTTTTTAACAGCTGCTAACAGCTAGACCTCATGTGCAGGCTTTTATTAAACTGAACCACGAGACAAGAAACTTACATGCTTCAATACTTAGATAGTAGTATCAGACATATGAAAGCCAGCAGTGCAGCATGTCACCAACACAGACAAACATGAGAACGTGACACATTCCTAGCAAGATCCCATTAATTAATCACTTCCTGTTGTTAGTGTCAGTCACTAGATTAGAACTTAAGAAAATTAATAAAGCATAAGCACTGGTATTTGGAGTACAAACAAGTCAGTACTAGTCAGTGAATTCATAGACTTACAGGCAAAAACGCAAATATAGTACCAGTACAAAACAGCCGGTGATTGCTTTAAACTCTCATGATGCATTAAATGCTATGGTAAATACATCTGAAAAAGTGCTTTCTTTACATTTCACCTTACCATTACACTGGAAGTTAAGAGGCCTGTTCTGCTTTTTAAAAACCCAGAATTGTAAGCCTTATTTATGTAATATATAGCTCATGACTGTGAATTACAGGAAAATTGAGGCAACTTGTTTTATTTTGTGAGCGCCCAGTGGCATTTAAGTCAAGCTTACCTGCCTTTTCCTGAAGTTCTCTGCCCTCTTCCAATGAAATCTCAGAACTTTTATAGAATTTCTCTTGGATTTCTCTCTCAAGAAAATCTAAAAGCTTTTTAAAACACATATATAAGAACTGTTTCATAGTCATAGATCCATACATTAACTATTTATGAACAGTTTTAGCTATAGAGACACTGTTGACAGCCACCTTAATTTCCAAAGAACTGCTTACTTCTGTATATTCCTATGAAACTGAGAAAACAAACAAGGAAAATGACATCAAAACACAAAACGAGAGACGGTCTCACATATGATAACTTCATTTCTGGGGGGATTAGTATCAGCATAGTGTCAGTAGTATCATTAGCACCATTAGTATCAGTGGTCAAGACAGATGTGTATCTATGTTTCAGTTAATTTTCTGTCCGCAGGTATGAGCAAATAACATACACCACTACCTATATTATATAGTACTTAAAATACGCATAAATACTGAAGATGAGCCATTTATCAAGACTCCAAAGGATGCTCTCAGTGTTTTTTGGTGATTGTTCGTTCTTTATTTGCTGTTGTTTCCCCCACCCCAGTTCAACTATCTGCGAGGGAGACAGACTTCACCTCAGAGCCAATATCTCCCATTTCTATAGAAGGGGAAAATGAGCATGTATGTTCTATTTCCAACACTACAGTAGTCTGACCTAAAAAAGTCAAGCAATTGCAAATCTGCAAGCCTTAATATTTCCTGACTTCACCAGTGTTGTTCAATCACCTTCCCCCTGAAACAGCATATCCCCACTCAAAAAAACCACATCAATGATTTTAGTATTCTCTAGTAAATACGTATTTAATTGTATAAGACTTTCAAAAACATTACTCAAAGGATACAAAAGTGTTTATAGTAGGATTTTGAGAACATTCACAAACATACTATAAACTTGTAAATCCAAAGCAGAAGTTGAGAAGCAGTAACAGCTCTCAAGTGACATGGCCTTATCTGAATTACACATTAAAGCAGAAGCGATGCTGAGAGCCCCTGCATTAAATCTGACTTCCAGAAGAAAGCAAAGATTATTAAAATAAACTGAGCAGCCCAGAAAGCTTAACTGCAATGACTGAAACACACAATAGGTTCACAATATTTATTACAATCTATTGCTTTAGGCAAACCTGCTGTATGGTTAAGTAAATCCAAGCCACATTGTAAGAATGAACAAAAAAAGGTACAGCACAAATCACTTCTTTTTAAAGGCTATGCAACAGAGACGAACAGAGGCACAACCTTAACCATGAAAGTAAGAGCACAATGAAGTTCCTCATATGCGAATACCACTCTCCAGGTAGAAGATGATGAAAGTAAATAAAAACCGTACTAACAGTATTAAATCTAAGATAGGTAAAAATCGGAGCAATGTTGTCATGTTTGTATATAAATACAGGGCCTGATAAATACCCTTCTTTCATTCTCAATGATCTGTAAACACAACTCTCCCAAACTATCTTCCCTCTGTACCTGAACTAGTATATAAAGACCTATACAGAATGTGCAAATTGAAAACAAGTACTCTAGACTCTCTTCTTCAGATAGAAGAAATACAAGGTTAAAAACACTAACACTACAGATTCCCTCTTCCCAGACTCTACAGAAGGACATTAGTAGCAATACCACCCAAGATATCCAAGCACAGAAGTAGCAAAACACTGGACCATGAAACTCATAGGAATGCATGGCATATAAACAATAAATAGAAACACCTGGAAAAGGAAAACAAACAGTTACCAAGGGAAACCATTAACAGTGGTAAATTAAAGTGAATTAGGACTCCTGACAGCTTACTGCAGATCTGTTCCTAAAAAACACATCCATGTAACAATGGCTTAACTAAACCTACAAAGTTAGCTTTGTAGATTCAGTTACACCTTAGGCAGAAAGGCTTTATTACTCAACCATTAAAGATGTAATGTCTGATAGTTACATATCATGAACAATATTATTTAATCATTACAAATTTATAAGTATTGCTGGAGTCAATTTGAAGACAAAGATCAAGTCAATTAAGTTATGTGCTACTGCTTCCTTTTCAATACTGCTGCTCACATTCTTTCTGCACCAATCACACATTTCAATATTTCCAGTATCAATTTGCTATAGATTACAGAAAAATAAGTTAGACAAAAATATTACAGCCTACAAGGATTATGGTACAACCCAGTTTTTGCAGTTCAGACCTCTGGCCCAAGTGTAACTTAAGAACAGTACCAGCCTGCAAGGAACACATCTGTTCCAAAGCATTTGAAAAAGAGACATGTTGAAATAGTCTAGATTTTACTCCAGTGCTGGGAAGTGAAACAGTGACCAAAGAGCTTTATATACACAACATCTTAAGTGTGGTCAAGAAGTTCAAGCAATAATTGTAGTTCAATCCCTCACAAAGTTGCTTTCCAGGGTGTTCTTTGCTTTTTCTATGAATGCAGATGTGAACTTCTTAGAACAGTCTCTGAGCTTCCAGTCATGCTAAGAGTGACCAAAAGTCAGCCAACAGCACACAAATTAATTCAATTTACAGTTCTCAAAAAAAAAAAAAAAAAGCAGCTCTTCAGTGATGCATTTGCTGTTTGCCTGACTATCCCCCGCGCAAATTCTGTTTATCTGAAAGTCAGGTGATAACACTGAGCATCAATAAATGAATTCCTTTGGCCAACATTTAAATATTCCCATTACTGTGATGAAAATAAAACTATTTTTTACATCTAGAAATAGGCATGGAAGCCTTCTTTATGCCATACATCTGGTGATTTACATGCGATGGTGATACAGCTGCAAAGACTCAAAATACGTTTTCTTTTTCGAAGGACTATTTACATACAAGGCCAAATCACAACACTGTTACCCCAAGGAGGACTTCTGCTGTAAAAGTTGACTTGTGAAAGCTTACAATTGTCTGAGAACTCATTTCACAAGTTGGAGTGCATTACAAAGTTTACAGCTGATCAGTTTTTATTCTTCATCTGAGTACTGAGAGGTTCAACATAGTTGTCAGCACTATAATGACAAGGTTAAGTCATTTTCTAGTAAATCAATATGACCGTATAGGTACAGTCTGTCCTTAGATACAAATGACTTCTACCCAGTGAGAACCTAGAAATAAGCCTCAATAATCTCAGAAGCATCAACTTTTTAAGCCATCACTTCTGAACTTCATAGGAGCGTTGGGATTATTGAATAAGGCCAGGTCAGGTGTCCAACGTGTTGACTTCTTTGGAGCAGAAATAATGCACAACTATTGCGTTAGGGTATCGGGCAAATGCACTGTGAAGAGATAGAACACAAAAAGGTCAATGTTTTTGAAACACAGCAAATACAGTTTCTTGCACAGAACTGACTCTTTCCTATTGAGATGTCACCCTGAATATTCTGTTGATAAAAATCAGACAAAAAGAGTTCTATGGATTTTGAGNTTTTTTTTTTTTTTTTTTAAACTGATCAGCCAACACAACTTCGCTTTTTTATAACTAAACAAATAACGCACCTCAAGTCAGCAACAATCATTTTCATCAAAAAGCAAATGGTGGAGCACAGTGGCATACAGACAGCAAACCATCCTGTTACATTCAATGGTCACCTCAGTTTTAAGTTCCAGATATACAGTAGGAGAGGCAGGTAATATGATGACAGATTAGACTGTCTGGGCAAAGGCTCCTTCTCAAACAGCTGAGTACAATTCAAAACCGAGGTTATTAGGCATTCCATCTTATACAATAGAATGATAAATAAAAATCAGTTGAAGGACAAACACACTGTAATCACTTATCTAATGTGGTTGTACTGCATTATGAATGGACGGTTTAAGTCATTGTTAATCCTTGTCTACCTCAAAGTATAAAGCCTGGTGAGATAAGGTATACAATAAAAAGGAAGGGAAAGGCAATCAAGGATATTTCACAAGAAAACACAAAAGAACCATTTTATCTCTACTGATGAGAAGTCTGACATGCTGGAGTTCCCCCCTGCAAAGTATCACCACGTGCTCCCCAGAACCTAAAGAACCAAGAGATCAATGCCTGCGTTGTTTCACTCAGAACACAGACTTCGTAAAAAACTTGGAATCTACATTAGCGTTATAGTTAGCCAAAACTTTCCCTCAGTTATCATTTTTTTGATTGATTACTACAGGAGTAGTTTCATACGTGTGCAGTAGCAGTAAGTCATTGAACAGATCAGCTAAGGAATACTGTCTTAAAGGCAGCACTACAACTTGTCTTACCCGACAGTGATAAAATCCACTCTCCTTTCTCTCCTTTCTTTGGAAAAGTACAGCTGCCAGAACAGGCAGCACTCTGGGTGGAACCGAGCCCCGCAGCACCCCATGGAACATGGAAAAAAATGGCCTGTTGTCTCAGTAGAAAACCCTGACAAAAAAAAAACCTGCGGAAGAATCCTCAGACGTCTGGCTGCAAAGAGCTGCTTGCTACAGGTTTGGTCTGAAGTTTCACACAGGACCGGGCTTCATTCCAGCTGTGAAGTGGAGGTGTGGCCTGCACTGCTCAAACAGCCCAGTTCTAAGCGTCACTGGCAGGTTCTTCAAATAGTGGTGAAAGATAGCAGCAAAGCAGCACTGGACACGGAAGCTCTGGCTAGGAAGAAGCATTGCTGCAATGAGGCTGCAACCTCAAAACTCCCATTCCAGATTTTCTTTTGGAGTTCCGGTGATCTTATTTAGGACTTGTGCTGGAATTTGGAAAGAGTTTGAAACTATCCATGATCAAAGAATATTTTTAAATAGAAAGAAATTCCAGTCTTGCAAGCCTTGAATTTATGATTGACTGTAACTGTTCAGAGACATTTCAGAGAGCCCTGAATGGAGGCACTGTGATTTGGTCTGCCTTTGGATGCGTCAGAGAGCAATAATCCAACACATCTAACCCTGCACTACGTGAGCAGTCTGTACAAGTCCCACCTTTATTATCCTTTCCTCACAGCACCGTCCTCATTATTCCACCAAAGTTTCTTGAAACATTGTACAATGGATTAGGTCCTGGATCTATTGTGCTTTCAGATATATCTTAGTAGTAACGGATGGAAGTGATGAGGTTTTTAACAGCTGCTAACAGCTAGACCTCATGTGCAGGCTTTTATTAAACTGAACCACGAGACAAGAAACTTACATGCTTCAATACTTAGATAGTAGTATCAGACATATGAAAGCCAGCAGTGCAGCATGTCACCAACACAGACAAACATGAGAACGTGACACATTCCTAGCAAGATCCCATTAATTAATCACTTCCTGTTGTTAGTGTCAGTCACTAGATTAGAACTTAAGAAAATTAATAAAGCATAAGCACTGGTATTTGGAGTACAAACAAGTCAGTACTAGTCAGTGAATTCATAGACTTACAGGCAAAAACGCAAATATAGTACCAGTACAAAACAGCCGGTGATTGCTTTAAACTCTCATGATGCATTAAATGCTATGGTAAATACATCTGAAAAAGTGCTTTCTTTACATTTCACCTTACCATTACACTGGAAGTTAAGAGGCCTGTTCTGCTTTTTAAAAACCCAGAATTGTAAGCCTTATTTATGTAATATATAGCTCATGACTGTGAATTACAGGAAAATTGAGGCAACTTGTTTTATTTTGTGAGCGCCCAGTGGCATTTAAGTCAAGCTTACCTGCCTTTTCCTGAAGTTCTCTGCCCTCTTCCAATGAAATCTCAGAACTTTTATAGAATTTCTCTTGGATTTCTCTCTCAAGAAAATCTAAAAGCTTTTTAAAACACATATATAAGAACTGTTTCATAGTCATAGATCCATACATTAACTATTTATGAACAGTTTTAGCTATAGAGACACTGTTGACAGCCACCTTAATTTCCAAAGAACTGCTTACTTCTGTATATTCCTATGAAACTGAGAAAACAAACAAGGAAAATGACATCAAAACACAAAACGAGAGACGGTCTCACATATGATAACTTCATTTCTGGGGGGATTAGTATCAGCATAGTGTCAGTAGTATCATTAGCACCATTAGTATCAGTGGTCAAGACAGATGTGTATCTATGTTTCAGTTAATTTTCTGTCCGCAGGTATGAGCAAATAACATACACCACTACCTATATTATATAGTACTTAAAATACGCATAAATACTGAAGATGAGCCATTTATCAAGACTCCAAAGGATGCTCT
Source organism: Pavo muticus (assembly GCA_016647715.1). Classification (NCBI taxonomy): domain Eukaryota; kingdom Metazoa; phylum Chordata; class Aves; order Galliformes; family Phasianidae; genus Pavo; species Pavo muticus. The sequence continues at coordinate 1,356,678 of JACDJE010000021.1, read as the reverse complement.
CAGTGTTTTTTGGTGATTGTTCGTTCTTTATTTGCTGTTGTTTCCCCCACCCCAGTTCAACTATCTGCGAGGGAGACAGACTTCACCTCAGAGCCAATATCTCCCATTTCTATAGAAGGGGAAAATGAGCATGTATGTTCTATTTCCAACACTACAGTAGTCTGACCTAAAAAAGTCAAGCAATTGCAAATCTGCAAGCCTTAATATTTCCTGACTTCACCAGTGTTGTTCAATCACCTTCCCCCTGAAACAGCATATCCCCACTCAAAAAAACCACATCAATGATTTTAGTATTCTCTAGTAAATACGTATTTAATTGTATAAGACTTTCAAAAACATTACTCAAAGGATACAAAAGTGTTTATAGTAGGATTTTGAGAACATTCACAAACATACTATAAACTTGTAAATCCAAAGCAGAAGTTGAGAAGCAGTAACAGCTCTCAAGTGACATGGCCTTATCTGAATTACACATTAAAGCAGAAGCGATGCTGAGAGCCCCTGCATTAAATCTGACTTCCAGAAGAAAGCAAAGATTATTAAAATAAACTGAGCAGCCCAGAAAGCTTAACTGCAATGACTGAAACACACAATAGGTTCACAATATTTATTACAATCTATTGCTTTAGGCAAACCTGCTGTATGGTTAAGTAAATCCAAGCCACATTGTAAGAATGAACAAAAAAAGGTACAGCACAAATCACTTCTTTTTAAAGGCTATGCAACAGAGACGAACAGAGGCACAACCTTAACCATGAAAGTAAGAGCACAATGAAGTTCCTCATATGCGAATACCACTCTCCAGGTAGAAGATGATGAAAGTAAATAAAAACCGTACTAACAGTATTAAATCTAAGATAGGTAAAAATCGGAGCAATGTTGTCATGTTTGTATATAAATACAGGGCCTGATAAATACCCTTCTTTCATTCTCAATGATCTGTAAACACAACTCTCCCAAACTATCTTCCCTCTGTACCTGAACTAGTATATAAAGACCTATACAGAATGTGCAAATTGAAAACAAGTACTCTAGACTCTCTTCTTCAGATAGAAGAAATACAAGGTTAAAAACACTAACACTACAGATTCCCTCTTCCCAGACTCTACAGAAGGACATTAGTAGCAATACCACCCAAGATATCCAAGCACAGAAGTAGCAAAACACTGGACCATGAAACTCATAGGAATGCATGGCATATAAACAATAAATAGAAACACCTGGAAAAGGAAAACAAACAGTTACCAAGGGAAACCATTAACAGTGGTAAATTAAAGTGAATTAGGACTCCTGACAGCTTACTGCAGATCTGTTCCTAAAAAACACATCCATGTAACAATGGCTTAACTAAACCTACAAAGTTAGCTTTGTAGATTCAGTTACACCTTAGGCAGAAAGGCTTTATTACTCAACCATTAAAGATGTAATGTCTGATAGTTACATATCATGAACAATATTATTTAATCATTACAAATTTATAAGTATTGCTGGAGTCAATTTGAAGACAAAGATCAAGTCAATTAAGTTATGTGCTACTGCTTCCTTTTCAATACTGCTGCTCACATTCTTTCTGCACCAATCACACATTTCAATATTTCCAGTATCAATTTGCTATAGATTACAGAAAAATAAGTTAGACAAAAATATTACAGCCTACAAGGATTATGGTACAACCCAGTTTTTGCAGTTCAGACCTCTGGCCCAAGTGTAACTTAAGAACAGTACCAGCCTGCAAGGAACACATCTGTTCCAAAGCATTTGAAAAAGAGACATGTTGAAATAGTCTAGATTTTACTCCAGTGCTGGGAAGTGAAACAGTGACCAAAGAGCTTTATATACACAACATCTTAAGTGTGGTCAAGAAGTTCAAGCAATAATTGTAGTTCAATCCCTCACAAAGTTGCTTTCCAGGGTGTTCTTTGCTTTTTCTATGAATGCAGATGTGAACTTCTTAGAACAGTCTCTGAGCTTCCAGTCATGCTAAGAGTGACCAAAGTCAGCCAACAGCACACAAATTAATTCAATTTACAGTTCTCAAAAAAAAAAAAAAAAAAAGCAGCTCTTCAGTGATGCATTTGCTGTTTGCCTGACTATCCCCCGCGCAAATTCTGTTTATCTGAAAGTCAGGTGATAACACTGAGCATCAATAAATGAATTCCTTTGGCCAACATTTAAATATTCCCATTACTGTGATGAAAATAAAACTATTTTTTACATCTAGAAATAGGCATGGAAGCCTTCTTTATGCCATACATCTGGTGATTTACATGCGATGGTGATACAGCTGCAAAGACTCAAAATACGTTTTCTTTTTCGAAGGACTATTTACATACAAGGCCAAATCACAACACTGTTACCCCAAGGAGGACTTCTGCTGTAAAAGTTGACTTGTGAAAGCTTACAATTGTCTGAGAACTCATTTCACAAGTTGGAGTGCATTACAAAGTTTACAGCTGATCAGTTTTTATTCTTCATCTGAGTACTGAGAGGTTCAACATAGTTGTCAGCACTATAATGACAAGGTTAAGTCATTTTCTAGTAAATCAATATGACCGTATAGGTACAGTCTGTCCTTAGATACAAATGACTTCTACCCAGTGAGAACCTAGAAATAAGCCTCAATAATCTCAGAAGCATCAACTTTTTAAGCCATCACTTCTGAACTTCATAGGAGCGTTGGGATTATTGAATAAGGCCAGGTCAGGTGTCCAACGTGTTGACTTCTTTGGAGCAGAAATAATGCACAACTATTGCGTTAGGGTATCGGGCAAATGCACTGTGAAGAGATAGAACACAAAAAGGTCAATGTTTTTGAAACACAGCAAATACAGTTTCTTGCACAGAACTGACTCTTTCCTATTGAGATGTCACCCTGAATATTCTGTTGATAAAAATCAGACAAAAAGAGTTCTATGGATTTTGAGAGTATCACTAAAAAAAAAAAAAAAAATCTATTTTCATTTCTATAGGCACACTTTTCTTAGAAGTCACTGGTCCCATTTTGTAGCTGATTTTGGTTTTAAGTTTTGTTCTAGTTTTTGGGAGATCACGTGGTGACTTACTCATACGATAGTCCTTCAGATCCTTACTGAAATCCACAGCATTAGAAAAGCCCTAGACAACCAAACCAATATTGTATAAATTTTAATTCTGATGTTACAAGCTATACACTAATAATAAACTTGAAAATTAATATATTCAGACTCATATTCATATATCACTATATTCATTATATCGCTATATTCGTTAATATATTCAGACTCATGTTCATTAAAATGTTTTCAAAAAGAACTATTTCCTGTAATTGTGAATGCTAGTGATATTTCGGAACAGTTCACATCAACAAGATAAACAATTAATGATCATGTGGCATTCCACTGGAATTTCAAATAGAAAAAAGAAAAAAAAAAAATGTCCATAACATTCTCATTCTATACGAGCCCATCATTACTTACTAGGAATAGCAGAAGAAAAGTTACTGGAATTTAACTATCAAGTGAAACAGTTCTACTTTTACATGTTTTAAGATTGCTACACTTCAAAACATAAATCAGACAAGGAATCACAAAGCCATTAGATATAGAGCTATTCCACATGCATCTCAGTTTGAGATACTTTACATTGCTCTACTTAAACTGCAGCTAAGAAGCAGGTAGTAGGCAGTGTTCTTACAAAAATATTCTAAATTCAGTGTCAGATACTATTTTCTGCCTTCTGGAGTAGTGAAATAAGATGTCTTGAGAATTTCTGATGGCATTTTACTCTGTTTTGTTGAAAGCAAGATTAAAACTCTTGCATTAACTTCATTGACTTTGATGCTGTCTTAGCCACTCTGTTGAGTGACATAATTTCTAATTTGAACACTCTTCAGATTTCTCCTTCATACTTCTGTGTTCTCTGTATGTATATACACACACAACAAACATACACGTATACACACATTTTAAGATTAGATTCACATTTGATTTTGTTTCCCAAACTTTAAAGCACATGATCTCTCACCTGTTGCCTATTTTCTTTTTACATACAGTGCACACCTTCTCCTCTGTAATAATGCACTTTACTTGCTGATGCAAGATCCGCTCCTCCTGAACCTATAGAACAGTAAATAAACTTGCTTAAATAGCAATACCACACTACAGTTCCTTTCTAGTCTGGTGAAACTGAAAACTATTGAAAACATTCAATTTTCAGTGGCTATACCTACATCAGCAAGTTGTATTGCACAAAATAAGCACGACTTGATCTTGTGTAGAGTAGACCAGGTGGTACTGAAGACCCAACATCAACATTACACATATTCCAGGATTTTATTTTGAATTAGTCTGAACCACAGACTAAAGCATTCCACCCATAAAGAGCAATTCAGCTGACTACCGAAGTGCATCATCTGATTTAGTTTACTTGGAAGAAATCCAGTCCACACTCTCCAAGACCATCCTGCAATGCACCGAGGGCACAGTGAGTCCAGGGACTCACAAAGGCACAAGCTCCATCCAAATTAAAATGACTGCACTTGCCATCATACCCTGAAAAGGGGACATTCAAACTACCTGGTGCACATTTACTAATTTCAGATGAACTACGGCACCATCCAGAGGAAACACATCATATATAAGGAATAGTTGATTAAAATACTGAACATCAGCTTTACAACACAATTCCGATTGCTTATGGGTACTTACCCTCAGAAACTCAGCATGGAGAAGATTCTTGAGTACTTGATTGAATCTTTTCTTCTGGGCATTCTCTTCAAGGACTTTCTCTAGGAAGATTCGAATCTCGCTAATCTGTGTATTTGCTGGAAGAAGGTTTATTGCCTAAAGCAAAATATATTTAGTTAGAAAAAAATTACAACGAACAGAGAACAAAATAGAATAGAAGTTCATTCACATTCACACTGTAACATCCTGCACACACACCTGCTCCAGTATGTTCTGCCAACAGTACAAACTTAAGAGTACGTACAAGTCTTTCTTACCTTGGTAGTATCCAGTTTGCTGTGATGTAGCTCCAACACCTGCAGAGCAGCTTGCAGATTAGCTTGAGGCTCCAGCACTTCCATCTTGATTGGCCCCAAGCAATGAACACTAGGTGGGGAGAGATACATCCGGAGCAGAGACAGATAGACCTGTTAAACACAAAAGGAAAGCTGCTGAAATCATTGCACTCATGAACCCAGCAAAAGTACTATTTTTTTATTTTATTTTTTTTGCCATTCAAAATTCTAAGAGTCATTCAAGCAGCTTTTTTCTTAAAACCACGGGAAAACATATAAATGATGTTCAAAGACTTAAGACTTACATTCTATGCTAAGGTTTTTCTATAAAAGTAGCATCTTTTAATCACGCCTCCTTCATTTATCTTGTATAACTCACTTATCTTTACAAAACAACACTTTGATTTTTATCATTAACTTTTTTGTAAACGTAAGTGGAATAAGAATGCAGTGCTTCGTCTAAATCGCATCAGGAATCTAACTAAGAATATTCGCTCAACTCAAATAAAGCAGTAGCATTCACAAAAACAAACAAAAAAATAAAAAAATAAGTGTAAGCTTGTGATTCCTAAATCCCAAGAGGTTATACGTAGGTTCCTGTCCACCTCACGCAAAATCCAAACTCCATACAAAGCAAAAACTTTACACTCCCTACCATGGCACAAGCAGTCTACGTATGTGTCCAACCTGTTAGATTTATGTTTTTGTTGTCCCTTTTATTCAGTGTTTCAAGAAAAAAATATTTAAAAAATAGGTTTTATTACTTATATACATTAACTATATTATATGTTTTATATGCAGCCCAAGACAATTCCTCTTCACTCAACGTGGCCCAGGCAAGACAAAAGGTTAAGTATCTAGGGTCTAAAAACATCCTTACAGAAAAAGGAAGTCTGCAAAGATGAAGCTACTTACATCTTTGTTGCCATCTTTGTTTCTGTCATAATGTTTATGGCAGTAGCTAGAACAGAGAAGAATCAAGTGAAATGCATGGACAGATTTGGAACCCAGAAACTCATTCCAGAGAAATTACCATCTAAAAGTTCAGTTACTGAGGCCATCCGCATCAGTTGACCATACATCCAATTCAGATCAATTGGATCAGGATGTGCAGCACCGGCTACTTTGCATTACAGTGCTGAGAAAAGGGAAGTTTTGTGCATGTCTCCCACTTCCAATCAACTTACAAAACTTTCATGTTGAAACTGAATGTAATACCTTGATTTCGTTATATTAAAAAAAGAAGGGAAGGGGTGGAGTGGAGATGTTACTGTATTTGAATCACAAGGAAAAGGTGTCTCTGCCAGGCAATTCATGAAACTAACTTCAAAAGAAGCTGGACTGAACAGGTCTTACTGTTCAGACATTTCTGTCAGTACTGGTTGATTCTATTTTCTCCTAAGTACTTTAGATTCACTGAGATGGTTTCCCGACACAATGGATCCAGGAAAAAAACACATCTGTACTAGAGGGTTGTGCTAGCCGAAGGAACTTAACTCGCACCTGGACTAGTGAATCTCTGTGATAACAGAAGGCAAGTAAAGTAACATCCACAAGTTCACAAACTAAAGACCAGCGGAAAGCCACATCTGACAAGAACTCATTTAGTGAGAGTAATACTGCTAAGAAGTGCAATAACAGAAGAATATGAAAAGGTAATCCACAAGGGGATTACATCATTATCTGTAAATCAACAGATAACTTGAAGAGCCCAAAACTCAAGAAAATACGGACACAAGATCCTGAAACCGTATAGCAGCACTCATGCTCCACATACAGCAACAATTCACTACAAAAATCTATTAAAAAAAATCCTTACTTTTCAGCCATGTTGGTGTCCTTCAGAATATGAACATAAATAAACAGAGCTTGCTCATGTTTCCCCATACGACCCAGGAGCAGAGCACGTTCTTCTAGAAGACCTAGTGATAGGAGGAACGATTAGTCAATAGCTACACTTAAAAATGACAACACAAGGTCCATTACTAACCAGATTAACAGAAAAAAAGGATAAACTGCAGTTTAAACATAGACTAAAGTTACACTAAGTCTACTATACAGTAGAGATAGTAATATTTTTGAATTCTCACGTAACCTTAGGATTCAAGGAACTATTGAGGAATTCAAGCTCATCTAAATGCTCAGCTAAATACTTAAGCAATAGGAGATACCACAAGGTCTAAGGCCAGCATTTAAATGAGTCCTGTAGGGATTGAGAAAAACAGTTCTGCCAGCATACACACAGTGAATACACACACAGTGACTTACAGCAGATCTAGCCATCTTCCCTCCTTCTAGTTGTTATGATTCTTAATAACTGAGAAGGTTCTGTTGTAAAATACAAAGGTTTAGTTTAGGCTAAAAAATTGAACTCACCATCAAAGGGAAAATCACTAATTAGTCGACTAGGTTCATAACAGCTAGACTTCTCCAAAAAAAGGAGAAGTTTTTTTCGGTAATCCCCTAAATCTCCTCCTTCCTCCCCAGCAGGCACTGGAGATTTATCTGTATGAAAGAAATAATGAAATAGTTGTAATATGGTAACTGATATGACACTAGTACACAGAAGAGGAAAAAAATAAAATTAGGATAAACCGCATTCTAATGAAACCGTTACATTTGTAAGAATTGGGTGCACCTGACAAATAACTTCAGGTTTCTAGAACAGGCAGACAAGTGTCCGATTAGACAGTACACGGTTAATCAAAACCCACCTCTGCCCTTAACAGAATAAAGTGAGCAGTAGCTGCCATTTCTTGCCATGAGCAAAGTTGTCACTTGGTCACTTTAGACTTGCCTACAAACCCACAATCTCCATTGTTCCAGTTCTTTCATCGTTTAGGGTATCTTCTCCTTATCAATATGAAGAGTAGAGGCTTAGAGCAGTACACTGTGAAAGTTCCCCTGTGCTGTCCCAGCCCCCTGGCCTACCAGAAAAGGCTAAAACATACCTGCAGGGAAAGAGTTGAGATATTCTTTCATTAAGCCCTGCACTTTCTCACAGTACAGCTGGATCAGACAGTTGTGAAAGTCTGCACCAGTTTCTTCCCAGACATGAATGATGTGTTCCTGTAAACACAAGTTCAGATTCAGTTAAAGATACTTACTCCGGAAAGTAATTTGCTAAAAGCAAGCAACAATTCCATACTTTATGGTTAGTTTTACCAAGCCTGACCTCAGGATTTTATTTTCTTTGCACAAGTTACAGCAAAGCTAGCATTCTCTGAGACACTACCACGCACACCTTGAGAGCTAAAGGCTTATGTATAGCATGTACTAAACATAATGCGCTAGCTAACACATATTGAGTTCTTACCAGATAAGGAATAGCCAAACTTTTAAAATTTTCAATCAAAAAACTGAGCACTTTGTCTCGTGGCAATGCTTCCACTTCAGGGAGGTCTTCTGTAAATATCTGTAAAACAAATTTTATTCACAGAATACTTTATTTTTAAAGCGCTGCAATGTATTTTCTCTGAGGCAATGAAGTTCAACATATCAGCATGTAAGCCTGAAGAGTAAGCACAAGTAGTATTAAAAAAATCCAAGCAGCTTATTTAGACACCCAGAAGATATCTCACATCTGAGATGACCAAACTTCCACTTCTGTCAGCACATATCTTTTACAGTGCCCGACACCTCTCAAATACAGAAGTCAAAGAAAATTAAGAAGAGGAAATTAACATTTAAATATTCAATCGTGCTCTCGTACAATGATGTTACACCAAACTTAAGGGTTCTTAGCCACTTATTATAGAACAAGGTATTCCAAGAATGGAAAAAAACAAAAGAGAAACTGATAAGCTGTCCTGATCTGTCTACTGCTAAGCTTTCTGTTACAATGCTGAATGCAGACAATATCAGACACTAGATTGGATTTAATGTTACTACATGCACTCGTTTACAACATACGCTGCACTAAGAATCTCAGTGGCAAACTTACCTTCAGCCCATCATCAGGATAATCTCTCAGCACCCAGACAGAATAGGAAAATACCAAGTGCAAATTCTCCGCGCCTAGAACACAAGAGGTAGCAGCGCTCAGCATTATATTCCTGAAGATCTAACTACTTCACAACACAACCAAATCTAGCTTTGCCAGTAGTGCAAGTGTGAGAGAGAAATTTATTTCCCCCACAAACTACTTTGGATGGTTGAGTTTGATTTACCAGTACTGCAATAAATGAAAGAGTTACGCATTTAGAACTGAATAATATATCACATCGGAAGGGACTATTCTCAACAAGCAAAACCAAAAAAAGGTCTTAAGTTTACAGTGAATAGCCAAGCTAAGCAATTTGCTACTACAATGCTATAACCAGCAACTAGAACTGTTAGGTCATAACCTAGATTAATCTATACACAGGTTATAATTTAGATATATCTACACACAGAAAACAAAAGCTTCATATAGGACTCCATTTTGGAAAAGACACTACAAAGCCCAGCAAGTAGCAGCTAAACTTTCCACTGGAAAGCCTAACCCAGAAGTAAGACTTTCATCAGCGATGGCAAACCGTTACCAGAATAAATACAAAATAATATGGTATATTCCCTTACAGTTGAATTTTTGTATGCTTTTTTTTTTTTTTTCTAAGTCAGAAATAAGGAATGTTTACCAATAAGATTCTCAAGTTTAAACAGGACACTCCTGAGCTTTAATTCTTAAAGGTTGCACTACTCAAGAAAGCAGACTAGACAACCAGACTGTCCTTCAGCTTGATAGTATCTACGAAGTTTCTGAACAACAGAATAAACAGAATAACTAAAACCTGGAAAGAGCAACACTTCCACAGAAACAATGTAGACATTTACCCAAATGCTGCAGATACTGCACTGTCCTCTCATGACCCTTCAAAGGCGAGTTGGCTTTCTTTGACTGATCCACCAGCACCTGTAATGCTTACAGACAAACAAAAAGGTTAATTCTTTTACAAGCATGACTATCATTCCAATTTAAGCCACATCAAGCTTCTTGCGAACAAAGAAAAAGTAGCTTTCCTGTAAACAACGTGCAGGCAATAATGACACAAGATTAAGAGCATATGCTCCTATCCCTTCCCCTCTCCCTATCCCATACTCACACCTACCTTTCTCATGCAGACCTTTCTTCTCATACAATATTATGAGCTCACTGTATTTGTGAGCCTTCTTCAGTACATGTTCACTCTCCTCAATGTGGCAGTGATTGTTCTCCAGACGTAGCAACGGTGCCACAAGTGCTACATTTGTCTGCAAGCAAAAAGGGAGCACTCAAACATATTTCTAACATGTTCTTCCTAAACTTATAGTACACAAAGTGAGTTGAAACAGAGAAACAGCCCAAGAAGCAACAGTTTAACATCGTAGATCAAGCCTCATCTTCCTTAAGAGGTTCCATTCCTTAATTCGTTGGGAGAGAAACAATACATCAGAGCTATTCCCCTTCCAGAATAGAGGTCTGCTTTGAAAAGCATCATTGACAACAAAGATCACATTGCTGCATTTAACAGTAAAGGCAAAATAATAAGCAATGGTTAAAATGTCAAAACAAATAAGCAAGACAATGTTCATTTCACTGAGGCACCTACGAGTACTTTCTTTCACGAAACTGCCTCCTGATAAGTGAGAAAACTAGCTGAAACCAAAGCCTTCCACATCATTTCTAGACCAAAAGTGAGACAGTTGTTTGAGAATTTTACATAGCTCCTTATTCCTGCTCAGTTTTTTCATCCTGATATTGCAGCAGAATTTGCGTTTTAATAGGAAGGACCTCTAAGTCAGGTGAAAACTTACATGGAGGTAACACTTCAACAGAGTGGTATCAATGATTTGTAACAGCTTCTTCTTGGATTTGATTGTGGGTGTTCCTTCCATGAGGGGTGAGGTACTGGATTGATGGTCAGAATCATTTAGCTTCTTCACCAGCTGACTCCTTTTCTGAAGGACATCAAATGAAAATTTAACATGGAAAAGCCATGAATTTCTCAATCCCACTCCCAGAAAATATAACCCACCAAATAAAAAAACTAAACAAGTAACTTATTTTATCAATTGGTTCCTTAAGAATTTTTACTATTTCTAACTATTCAACATACCACCTTTCCAGCCACATTAAGGTGTATAAATTTGTTTTGCAAAAGTGTAGTCTTGCAAGATGTCTGAAATATATAGTTCACCTGAGCAAAGATGTTTTTGAGAAATCAGGAGACATTTAAAACATTTGGAGAACAATCTACATTTTGAACCACAAGGCACAAAAACATTCCCCTAAACACACAAGTTCCCATTTAGTCTAGTCAGAATAGCAGCAGAACAATTCAGAGTCCAGTTGCACAAAAATGGAGGTCAGAAAGTTATTTTATCCACTACCTCCTATTCACCTTTATAGTGCTTTAGACCCATTTCCTGGATAGAGTGCCCTCCGTAATAGCAACTGAACAAAAACAAAAGGTCAAGAGCCCAAGACCTCTTCAGAAAGCTACTGAAAACAAAACACCAGACTCAAATTCAGATCCGAGTTCAGGAGTTAATTTTACCCAGATCTCAGAGAAGTCAGATGACCATGAAGACAGTCTAGTAAGGCTAGCCTAACTGAGCTGGAGTAGACATAGTGCTTCCTGCAAAAATCTACCCAACAAAAGATGCTACAGCTTGAATAACCCTGCTCTAAAAACAGATATAGAAGTACTCACTTGTGTTAGGTAGTCTATCAGAGCTAAATGTGCCTTCTCCAGCTCTGCCCCAGAGAGCCCTGGCAGGGGGTTGGGATACTGTAACTGTTTCCTGTAATCTGTTGGCAGTAGGTCAGGATACAGACCCATCACGTGAGTTGGATCTAAGCAAAAAATAACTAGTGTTAGTAATCATAACATATAATGTTGCCAACTCTTTAAATGTAACATAGCTTTAATGTAAAGTTAGCTTTAAACATAAGGTCAGCTTTCCAACAGAGCTGCCTTGTCAACTTGTGCGTCCATTAGGTTTCAGGTAACAGAAACTGTTTACCATGAGGGGAAAAAAAAAAAGCTAGAACAAGTCAAAAGCAGCAAGAAAAAGACTGTTTTAAAGTCCAAGCAGAACAAGTTTCAACCTGTGCTCTTGGCACACACAGAGGACAATCCATTACTATCATCCTTTTACTGTCCTACTTGCAGCATCCTGACACTGACAACTTTGACAGCAGGACAGGACTTCTAGGAACAAGAAATGTTTCCAGAAAAAAATTTACTAGGCTTTTGAAACATGAACTGAACAGCACTATCCATATTAGCACAATTCTGTTTTCATGGAGTTTAAATAAAATTAGAGGACGGAAATTTGGAATTAAGTTCAAAATATTTCAAGTTCCAAGCCTTTTTCCACTGTAGCTTTCAAAAGTAAATATGATGCTAGACGCCATTAAGGAAATTTCTAAGTTCAAATGCATAAGGGATGTGCTGTCTGTCAACAACAAAAGAATCTCAGTCTTAAGCACTATTTTATGATGCAGACCAGTCTTCAGGCAATCTTCCAATTATCTTAAAACAAACCTGAAGAATATCAGAGACTACTTTAACTTCCAAAACCACCAAAAAGCTTCCTGGCCTAGGTAGCTTAGCCCTTAAAGCAGAAACAAGGTTTAGGGTCCTCAGTTCAGTCAGAGTACAAGAATGTAGCAGATCTACAGAAGCTCCTTATTTTCAGCTCCAAGCTCCAAGTAGACTTTTGACATCTGCAGAGATCTCCAGCCTCCAACGTCTGCATATATGCTACGCACACTGCAAGAACAGGCTACAATACAAATATACTCTGCACAAAAGGCAATTGCATGATTTAAGTTAACTTCAGTTAGATTGAGTTGAGCACGATAACCCTAAGAGGCTAAACAGTTGCCTAGACTATTTGCTATTCACAAGGATGGTCAGCACAAGACAGTACTATCTTAAAAGGAAACCAAAACATACAATGATCTGTAATCTTCATTTCATCTCTCCCAAGCCAGGTATCTTAAGGTCAACTTAAGCATTTACCTGTACCAAGCTTGGCAAAAACTTGCATTGACTCATCAAAGCGCTTCTGACAGAAGAGGTTGAAGGCAAAGAGGTTCTTTATGTGGTGAATTTGTTGCCGCTTCTCGCTATCTGAATCATCTTTCATTTCCTACACACAAAGTGATAAACATTAAAAAATTTGGGGCAGCACAAATGAGAAGAAAATGCTTTAGAGAAATAACAGGACTAATACCACAAAACCACAGAACATATAGTTTAGAAAGAATACAAAATCCAAAAGCCTGCTATGCTCAAAAACGGATAATCTTTCTAAGTGAACACCTCCAACATTAATTCTTACGTCCTGTGCTAACTGCGACACTGAGATAACCTGGAAGGTTTGAAAGCCACCTCTGGTTAACTATACAACGGAAAGTATGTTTTTATTCATTTGCTTTTTCATTTATTTTTTTCCCAAGTTCACAATCATACATGTATTTATTTATTTTAGCATAACTCCAGGGAAGTCTTCAGAAATGAGAAAATCCTAAAACCGTATAAGCAATGGAATGAAATACACTGCTTCAGCATCTCTAAGAAATGATTATTTAACATACAGGGCTATTACAAAAATTCCTGGTCATTGATAAAAACTAAACACACAAAGCTAAGCAAAACTGTTTACAATCGGTCTAAAAGCTTTAAAGTCCAACTGATCAAGTCTGCAAGAAGGTTAACTAGAGGGAGGTAACTCATATGCAAGATGAGTCAACATCAACATAGAGAACTGGCAGCATAACCCTAAAACTTACATCAAAAGAGACTATAATTTGAGAGTCTGTGCTAAGCAGGCAGTAAGGAGGTTAAGCTCTTCAGCCTAGCTGCAGTCAAGCAGTAGGCAAACATCCTTTTGCATACTTCTGTACAAGTAAATTCTACTGCAAACCCAAAGGATTTGGAGTACTTACTGCCAACTGCAAAGCCAACTCAAATTGCTTATCCTGCAGAAGTTGCTGGATCTGTGTGGCTATGGACACAGGGATGAGTCGCCAAACAAAGTGATTACTTGCCACATATATAATATTTGTCCTGCAAAGAAGCCAAAAAGTTTAATTACCGTGTTCTAATGCTGAAAAGGAGTAACACACTACCAGAAACAATCCCGGCTAATCTATGCATTTATGAATCAGATACAAAGGCAAATCAAGCAATACTGTAAAGCAGGAAGGAGCAGATACACCTCCAGTGATCAGGAATTCCCAAAGATGCTCTATTCATATAATTTACTCCTCAACATACTGCATCCATTTTTCTGTTCATAAACTGCAACAAACTGTTTCAATGCTACTACTTAAGCCAGGAGAGTACGAAGAGCTCTTCTCCCAGTTTTTCAGCATGCTACCACACAGACAGCTCAACAAAAGCAATCGTGTTCTACTTAGTACCCTCCAGAGGTGATGAAGCGTGGTCTCTGCAGCTCAATACTCTGTACCAGCAGTCGGGGTTCAAATGTGCGGATCTCCACGTACCTTGGCAGAACAGCAATGATGTAGGGAGGCTGATGTTCTATTTGAGAAACAGGTGAAAATACAAGTTAATTGTTCTCTCTTGACTTTGTGCCAAGAAAACTATTTTCCTTGAAGTGTCTCCCTTTGTTTTCTTATTAGCAACAGAAATCAATGCCCAATGCTGACAGCAATTTGCTAACAGACTACAAAGCTTTTGTTCATCTTTCAATATACAGAAATTCTGCAGCACTCAAGTGAAGAAGAAGAAAATAGGCTAGGAGTAAAGATGACAAAGAAACAAAAATAAACATGCTGGACTCACTGCACTTGGAAAATACAACTAAAAACACACTAGAAGCCAGCTGTCACACTCCAAATCCAGCCAGCTTTTAAACACTGTGAAAGTAACAATTTTATCACTTACAAAGGAGCAAAGAGGCAAACAAAAAATTTACTGCTAACTCTCACCCATGGCTATTGGAATATCTGTCCAATTCAATGCACATTTCTGGGTGCAGACCCCTTCTTCATTGAGGACAACAGTTAGATCATCTTGGCCAACTGCAACTTTTCCATCTGCTACAGGTGCAACCAGTGGTTCCAGTTGCTTCCCCGTTGGAAATAGTTCTTTGATGGAACCTTTTCCATCCACCTAGGATAATAAGAAAATAGAAAACCTACTGTTCAAAAACAACATTTCAAAGATGTAGAAGAGAAAGTATCTGAAAGCAAAAACACACTAAACACTACCTAGTAGTAGAGGGATTCTCAACTCAGATTAATCACAATTAGGACAAGTGTAACTTTGAATTGCAGCAAGAATTTTCTGCATATTAACATTTATTTAGATTATATTCATTTGGAAATAAAGAATTAATACTCTTGTATCTGAGGTGACATTTCTGTTACCATGATGTAACACGATGGAATGCGCAGCAATGACAGCAGAACAGCAAGGTCCCAGGCTGCAGCAAGTGAAGGTTTGCTCAAATACAACAGCCATGGGCACAGAAATAAAGGAAAGAAGTTGCTTACTTTCAGAAGGCCTCAGGTATGCAAGATATCCTTGCCTCCACTGCCAACCCTTAAATGAGATCTGGGAAAGGGTGGATCCTGGCTCCTCTGGGCTGGCTCTGCCTTCCTACCTCAATCACTGGTTCAAGCCGTGACTTAGCATTTCTGCTACACATGATAGTAGCTGAGTACGCATATTATACAGGCACATAAAATGCATAGCACAGCAGGAACATCGGCAAATTTGCCCATTTATCTCTTGGTGTAACTGAAATCCTGCAGTTAGGTCAAAACTTTAACATGGTTTTATTCTAGAATGAGTAAGCACTGTAACATAAGAAATAAACAAAAACAAAAGCAAACTCCCCAGTCTTTTTCCCTGCTGTAACCACTCACTGCTGTGTCTACAGATAATCCAGACATCTGAACTCAAATCCATTCTCCAACAAAATACATTTAAAAAACAAAATGAACGTGATGTTTCACGAGTTGACCTAACAACACACTGTTGCCAAAACAGACAAGCTTATTTCCTCAACTCCAGATACATTTTCCTGCTGCTTCCCTTGTGTTACAGCTCCAGAACTCCTATAAATCATCAGCTAACCAGCAGAGAACAATTCCTTAAAAACATGAATATCTTCTATGCATATTCAGTGAAATCAAGCTGCTCAGCAACAGGTTGGACAAATACCAGAGCCAGCACAAAGATGATAGCAAATCTCGACTCTGATTCTTTGAGCAGACACAGAAAGACTTGTACCACTGAAACAGTGGGAATCACCAAGAAGGACACAGAAAAGGACTGCTTCCGCCAGCAGTATCAGTCTGAACTGGACGTAAAATTACCATGCAGTTTTCCTGCCAACTACAGAACAGAGTTGCCATTCAGTAAATAGATGTACGCATATGAGGTACACCTCACCTTCATCTCATTTTCCTGTAATTTCAGCAGAAGCCATTTTTAAAGGCAGAAAAGAGAATCAAGTATCGCTGTGAAATTAAGCATAAGCAGAAACTGTAATAGTAAATGAATGGCAGTAAGTTTAGAGACTTTCAAACAGGAATTACTACCATTCAGCAAGAGAACCAAAAAAACCCAAAACAAAAAAACCAGTGGGTTGCTCTTTCTCCCAAATCAGAACATACTCTTGGTCTTTCTGCCATTTTGGAGCAAAGTTCTTTCTTAGAAATACTACATAAAACGCAAGCTGAGCTTACAAACTCTGCTGCCCAGCTAAAACATAAGCTTTTATGTGATCTTGTTCCTACAAGACCTTCACAGACTAGTTCCAACAGCGATAAAGAAAAGATCTCTTCCTGGCAAAACTTTGGCTTAAAGGGATACATTTAGACTGCCCTTTCTAAAAATTGCATACAACAAGAATATCAAATACTGTTTTTCATTGTCAGCTCAACTTGTGAACACAGGAGCATTCTACAGTCCCTACTGCTATTCATTTCTCCTTAAACACTGAATTTCAACATCTGTTCTTACCCGTATCAGGTAATAGTCTCTCTTGAAACCCACACAGATGGAGTTTTCACACCAGGCCATAGATTTGGGTACATCAGGTACACTGAAGTCACCCTGAGGAAAACAAGTCAAAATGACTGTTACAAAAGAAAACTCAAAACAGGAGTGTAACAGGAAGCACTGTTGTTATCAAGCTCCCTAGCACACACACCTGACTTCTGCTGGTCAAGGAAAAGCAATATCCAACTAAAAGGCCAGATTCATGCACAGAAACAGGAATGCTGTCAGTCAGCTGCACAACTTCCTAGAAAAGCAGCATAACTGATCTTTTTTCTACGTATTTCCAATGCTTGCTTTTATAACTGTGGTACTCTCAAGTACAGTTCTCTGGGCTTGTTGTCAGCAACTACCTTCTGACTTAATTACATACTTGAAAAACTTCAGATTTAGGGTGGTTTTTTCAGGACCCACTTCCAGCATTACTGCTAGACATACACTTACAAAGGCTGCATGCTAATACATTTCACTTACTTACAAACATACTACAACAGCAATATTAAAATATTGAACACAGCCTTTTATTTAATTCATGAAACTGTACTAATGCCACCAACTGTAGTTTAAACCTTGTATTTGCACCTTTATGTGCTGCTGCTTTGTTAAATCACTAGAAAACCAACAGGATTTCGATATTCTAAATACTCTAAAAGTCAGCATTGCCTCTAGTAGGGATTGATGAAAAAACAGTAAATAGAGTTCCTATGGAGGCATGCTAGGCTATCGAAACAGTCGACTCACTTGTAGTTCATGGAACTCTCTGTCCTTCCAAAAATAAAGTTGTAGCTTCTTCCGCACCGCCACACACATTCTCAGCACCTCTTCTCCATTATCTGAATGCTGTAAAAAGACAGGCCTAAACTCATCAATACTAACAGACAAAGAAGATAATACAAGGTCAAAAGATACTTCAGCCTGAAGCAAAGCTGTCAGCTGAAGAGTAGTTTTGTTCATTCAGGTCAGAATGGGAGTCTCTAAACACAAAAGCACACAGTAGGTAAGTGAGGTAGCTGAAAATGAACTTTGGTTAGATGGCAGCAATTGTAACACCATGCAAATACAAAAAATAGAGCGCTGGATACAGACACACACAGAAACAGAAGATAAGTAGAAAGCCGTCAGCCCAACCCTGAAGACTACGATAAACAGCTTAAACTCTATGCAGTACAGGAAAGGAAATGGAACATGCAAAGAATGTGTTATGTTGATGGATAAAACCATTAATGACTACCTTTCATGTTCTATCCCAATGGAAAAGTTTCCAGACAAAAAATACTAGCAAAGCTAAGTGCCTGTACACACAAATATTAAGGCACTTTGAAGTGATGAGATGCATTTTAAAAGACATCACTAGTTTTACCACTTAGGAAACACTCGATACTTATTAGAAAATACTGAATACTAAGCTTCCCAAGGGATGAAAAGTATAGACGATGAGCATTAAGTCATCTCCTCTGGTTACAGACCAGATTTCTGTACAGTATGAATAGGCTGAGAAACTCTGATACAAAGGAGTCAATAAACCACAGCACACTAACAAAGGATTGCTACACCTCATGGAACCATTTTACGGCCTGGATCTACCATAACCATCATGGGACTCCTTGAACCAATGCACTTTAACAGAAACAAAAATATAATAAAACAAGCAATGGAAATGCTTGGTGAAGCAATGCAAAAAGAAAAGCCGCCCTCATAGTTGCCAAAGGAGTGCCTTGAAGTTAAAGGTTACAATCAAAACAGCCACAGGGGGATATATAACAAACAAACACAAAATTAATGAACCAAATCTACACAGCAACATTAAAAAGTTTAAAAAAAAAAAAAAAAAGAAGGGGGGTAAGGACAGCTGTGCCATTGTGTTCCTCATCTTACCTGAAGGTCACAAGTGAAGAGAGATGCACCTTTTGCCTTGGAAACTGTAGTGATTTGTTGAAACGTCAACAGGTCATGGACATAAATGTTATTTTCTGTTTCAAACAAAATCCCAATTATTTTTCAGTGTTTAACACACTGAGCTTACCATTAATTCAAACAAATTATTGCAGTTTATAGTTACATAAAAAGAAGAACTTGTTAGAGAAAATAAGACTGCAAGAAAGGAAAAGGAATATTTTCCCAAAAACTGAAAAGTAAGTGCTGAGGCACAGAAATACAAGAGTATGCATGCAGAAGAGAAGACTAACACCAGCTCTGGTAAAAATCACATGAGGGAACTGAGAATAGGTGCTAATCAAGCAGAGGAAGTGGGAGTGAAAGAGAGAGCAAACAGGCTAGACCAGGGCAAGCTCATGACGGATGACTGTATGAACAAAGACCATTTTGAACTGGCTCCCGGAATTAGTGAGAAGTGAACAGCTTCAAACAGAGGGTGCTGTGGTCAAGTTTTTGTACGCACGAGGACGCAGGCAGCTGAAATCTACGCATGCTGGAGTCGGGAGAGCCGGGACTTGGAGATCATAGAAAAGGGAGTAGCAACATAAGCAAAAACAGACATAGGAAGATCGTAAGGTTAAAAGGAAGCCAGAAACAAGCAAATTCAGATCTTCCACGAGAGGGTAAAAGATTGCCATCTGCATATAAACTGCATTTGATGCCAAATAGCAAAGGTAAGTTTCATGCATCAAGCAAGTTCATACAACAGAAATTTTAGACTGTTGTACAGTCTGCATACATATGCATAATATGTATGCATCTATGTGAACGCACACAGGCTTTTACATATATAAATTGTAAACGTATACACACACACTTTAGCATATGTGCATATTTTTTCCATCTTTAGTCATGAAACTTAGCATTAACACTTTCGTTCTTCAAGTTGGCTTACAACAAGCAAAGCTGCTTCCCATTCTAAGCTGCATAATGCTTCCTTC
Source organism: Pavo muticus (assembly GCA_016647715.1). Classification (NCBI taxonomy): domain Eukaryota; kingdom Metazoa; phylum Chordata; class Aves; order Galliformes; family Phasianidae; genus Pavo; species Pavo muticus. The sequence goes on along the minus strand of JACDJE010000021.1, from coordinate 1,336,795 downwards.
ACCAGGTGAAAAAGCCTAAATTCTAGAAGACAACTTTTCAACAACTCGAGTATTACGCACACGTGGAAGGCATACCACAAGCAAGCCAAGTAACTGCACCAGGAAGAGTTCATTAAATATTAAAATATTTTCTTTACTTACCTAACAGACTGACCAGAATTTTAAACTGAGAAACAACATGAATCTGAAAGAAAGAATTTTATCATTGATTTCTTCCATGAACAAAACCTCTGAATGAAGCTTGATTATAGATAGTCTAAGAAAAAGCATTTAGCGTAATCTCAAAATAATAAAAACAGCAAGGCAGCTATCTATGCACAATCTTCCTGACATATTGCAGCTGGTTTCACTTACACCATATGTGTTTTTCACATAGCACACAGAGCTTGCAAACTAAGCTGATTAAAAAAAAAAAAAAAAAAAAAAAGGAGCAATTGGTATGCTACAGAAAGGACACTGAGGTGCTGGAGCAGGTCCAAAGAAGGGCAACAAGGCTTGTGAAGAGCTTGAAGAATATGCCCTACGAGGAGCGACTGAAGAAACTGGACCTGTTTAGTCTGGGGAAAAGGAGGCTGAGGGGAGACCTTATTGCTCTCTTCCAATATCTGAAAGCTGCTTACAGCGAGAGCGGGGTTGGTCTCTTCTCACTGGTGACAGGACGAGGGGAAACGGCCTCAAGTTGCGCCAGGGTAAGTTTAGGTTGGATATCAGGAAAAACTTCTTTACAGAAAGGGCTGTTAAGCACTGGAATAGGCTCCCAGGGAGGTGGTTGAGTCACCATCCCTGGATGTGTTTAAAAACCATTTGGTTGTGGTGCTCAGGGACACGATTTAGCAGAGGGTTGTTAGTTAGGGTAGTATGGTTAGGTTGCGGTTGGACTTGTTGGAAAAGACCTTAAAGATCATCCTGATCAATTCTATGATTCTAGTACAGGTGTACTTCTAAGCAGTGTGCACAAGTAATACCAAAAGAGACTGCTTAATCTTTTTGAGATAGATGCTTTCCTGAGCATCAACATAGCCAATGAACCAAAGTTCTTCCCCCCTGCCAAAAAAATATATCATAGTCATAAGATTATCAGTGGATAATCAGTTACTTTAATTCTCAATTCCAGGTAATATGAATTATATTCACATTGCTACAATATTTTATCCAGAGGCAAATTAAACCATCGGTCTGTTGGTGTATTACCATTGCTTTTATAAATATTTTGGCAGAGTAGTTGAGTATTTACTGCAAATAACAGCATTTCCATAAACGTCAGAAATAAGCCTGTACATCCCAATGCTTAGCTTTCTGCTTCAGTGAACACACCAAACTCATTGCTGTTATGGGAAAATAGTGGGCAAGAACACCTGGCTGTGCTCCCCCTAGAAAAATCTATTATAGACTCAGGGAGATTTTTCAAGCTTAGCAGAGATTCAAGAAGTACATGTAAGATTGCATTTCTTGTCTGAATTCAAGGGATACGATTCCCCATGCCAAGAAAATGTTATTTCCTACCTGCTGAATCTTTTTTGAGAAGTTCTTGTTGGATTTCTCTAGTGTGACTTCAAATCTATTGCAACCTATCAAAAAGATTGGAGAGAGTATATAAACTGAAGCTGCCTTTAAATTTATGGCTGAATAAATCTTACACTAAATAGACGACAAAGAAATACGAAAGCAAAATCAGATGCTTAACACTAGATGTATCAGAAGGTCTCGTACATCGTAAGGTGAGAATTCAAATAACACTACTCATGCTTGTCTGAGAACTTCATCAGTAGTCATAGTTTTACCTTGCTGGGATTTTAGATAACAAGATGTAAGCATTTTGACACCCAAGGATACAATGATATCCATAAAGAATTTATCCACACCAATCAAGTATCAAAAACTTAAACTGCTAAGGAACACATCACTGCAAAGTAGACAAGGAATAAACACTACACCACAAGGGTTTAAAAGGAGTTTTAGGGATAAAGACTTACAGACACTTTCTGATGACATAACCTCTCCTGGCACTGATGCAAAAAAGGGGGAGAAATTTACCAGGTGAGATAAGACACTAGCAACTCAAGACTAGCATGTTCCAATTGGAACAGACGTCCTATAAGTTTCTGAAAAAGCAAGCTGAATTCAGTCTCAAGCAGATACAAACAAGCATCTTTCCAAGAGTTGATGATCCTGGATAGAAACGTTTGGATTTTTTTTTTTCCCCTTTGCTGTCCCGTGTTATACTGCATTATTGCATTCAATAACTTGCATTATCAGCTACTATGTAGAAACCCAAAATATATCTATCCAGGGAAAATCAATTAAGTTTCAAACAGAATAGCATTCTTTGTGGCATCTCCAGAATAGACTATGGGCAATTATAACTAAGAGATAAAGAGAAAAGTAGAAACATGACAGAAATAGTAAAGTTCCTTCTCTCCCAACCCCTGATGTTGATGAGCCCACTGAATAAACTTGCTCTTTCATTTATCTACTAATCCAAACTTTCATTGACAAGCAAACCTGCAGCAACTGCAGCAGCACTGCACTGCTTTTGTGCATGTTTATGCACAGCGAGTACTGCATTCAGAGAAATTACTTTCTGCAAAAGAAAGATCTGACAACCTTACATATAGCACACTCTAATAGACAACAGGCTGATTAGCTATCCTTCTTAAATACCTGATGAACAGTGTGTACAGTTCTATTAAAGATCTCACACATTCTTTAAACTAAAAAGTAGGAAAAATCATAAATTGAACATATTTGTGTTAACATCACAACATCTGACATGAAAGAAATAAAAATAACATAATCAACTTATTGCGTCATTCTTACAATCAACTTACCTATGTCCTTCTTGATCCTGTAAAGAAGAAGATGCCCTTGTTTGGTACCAACAAGGAGCCATTCCTCTAAAAGGAGTAGGGAGAAAATAATCAGTACTGGCAAAGACTGTCCTTCCCAGCTAAGCAGCATTTATCCTAGCACCTAGAAGCTTGGTTCAAAAGCCAAAGAGGACTTGATATGGCAACCACAGGCATGTTTCCCTGCAGCGCTCCTGTGCAAGTGCTAGACTGCAGCATTTGTTACAAGATGATGGCCAAAAACCAAAAGGTAAAACTAAAGCTACAGCCAAGACATCAAATCCTGCTTATTTGTATGACAGTAGATAAACAAATAGTTGCATCTTTTTCAATCAAGAGAGTCAATAAGCTATTATTCAGGCATCGCTATCTCCCAGGGAGGAACACTGCTACATAATAGGGGGGAAAAAATGAAAAGAAGAAGTTCTACGCTTTAAAATAAAGTCATGCTTTTTATAAGAACTTTCCAAAATTGTCAGCTGTGCCTGAACCAATGTGGCATTCTTGCTTAAATGGCATTTGAAATGCTTAGACAACCAGCAGTCACTTAAGATTTACAAAAGAGAAACTTTATGAACTCTGCAGCAAAGTTTCAGACTGTTCCAAATTACCGCACTTACAGCAATCAAAAGGCATAATATCTTTACCAGGTCACAAAATCTGACTGAAAATCTTCCTCTTTGCTGAAGATCACATAGGAAAAACATACACATGGATGTTTCTTTCTACTCCTAGTACTTCCTCACTACTTAAGATACTTGTTTTTATATACGTTCTTGTTTTCCTGCAAGCCTTCTTTCCATTGCTTGACTTTACCCAACCATTCTGACTGAGGCCTGTGGGTTTGGGCTCCCTTATACTCTGGCAAAGTAAACACTTTCATAGTGACAAAGATTAAAATCTCAACAAAGAAATAAACAATCTTCACATCTCCTTTGCTATATAATTCACCATAAACAAGTCATTGCCTAAATACAGTGCTATTATTAAGGTTATAGTAAGTAGATTTAAAGGGTCACAATTCCACAGCATCTAAATGGGTTTTAATACCAGTTTTGTCCCACAACAGCACAGTACAGGAATGGCCCAAGCAGCCACAAAAGCCTTCCCAATGCATCCAATCAGGCGGCGCAACCCCCTCACCATGCATACCCCAAAATACCACCTATACACTTATATAACACTAACACAAGCAAGCAGGCTCTAACGTTAAGACTAGAACGCCCCGCTGGTGTTAAGAAACCAGCCAGCACTCAGGGAACCGCTCTCAGAGCTGAAGCTGCCGCGCTCCAGGCCTGCACAGCAGGCGCCCCACAGCCGGGCAGCCCGCACCCAGCGGCCCCGAGGGCTGCTGACAAGGACGAAAGAGGAAGGGGGGCTACCCAGCAAGGCGGGGGAGGCACGGCCGCAGCCCCAGCGGCTCACCCCAGGCCGCCAGGCAGTCGATCTGCAGCGGCAGCTTCTCCAGGATCGGCACATGCTCGAAGGCGTCGTGCATGGCGGCGGCTCCGCTGGGCACGGGCAGCAGCAGCGCCCGCCGGCCGGGAGCTGAGCGGGGAGGGACCCCGCGCCGCAGAAATAGAAGCAGCCCCGCTGTCCCGCAGCTCCCCGCCCTTCCCGGCAGCCCCCGCCGCCGCTTCCGCGCCGAAGCCCCGCCCGCCTGCCCGCCCCGGCCAGCGGGCCCAACCCCAGTGGCAAGACGGGCCCGGGGGCGGGCGGAGGTGGTTCTGCAGCAGGGCCGTGTGCCAGGCCCGCGGGCTACCCCGCCCCTCGGGCGCTGAGCTGCGCAGCTGCGCGCAGCCAGCAATGGAGGCTGAGGCGAGGATAATTCTGGCTTGTCAGTAAAACGCTTATAGCAGAGGCGTCTGGTTGCCATTCTCTAACACGAAACTGAGTGCATAGGAAAGGCAAAAATTGAAACCAGATAAGAACGGGAAAGTATCTCCTGCAAGTAATTTTTCAGAGGTTCTACATTTTATTTTTTCTCCAGTATGATGGCATCTGTAAAATGATGCTTTGTTCCTGTTACAAGACTACTACGTTCCTTCAGAATGAACTACATCACCGAAATTCAGCCTTCACGAGGAAATCTTCACTTGTTTTCGCATCCCTTCCTGAAGAGGAGGCAGCTGCATTTACTCTGCTGTAATGTCCACCACCCCTAGACGAGGAGCTGAACGATCTAAACCCGGCGAGAAAGAAGCACACAATACTGAGTTCTCCAAGCGTCTTTACTGACTGAGACTGCTGTGGGAGATGGGGACTGAAGATACTTTGTGCTGGGAGATTGAAGCATAGGAATGGAAGAACAAGTGAGGTCTCTTACAGCAAGGCACTCTTACATCCATCCAGCTGCTTTCCCGCCCAGGGATGAAACCTGAAGCGTGAAACCATAAGTTGAATCCTCTTTGCACAGGGAAATGTGGCTTGGGCATATGTCAGGTCTCCTTGTCCTAAATAAGATTACTACAACAGCAAGAAGAATGTAGCACCATGTAATGAAAGGAAATATAAGTTTCAGTAATAATAGGTAATAATAACTTAACATGCAAGTGGCTGTAATCCATCTCTACCAGAGTGCAAACTATGTGCAAGGCATTGGCTTTTTCAGACTTTAAAGAGCGGTGTACTTATTTTTTTTTTTTTTTTTTGGTACACAATGCCATATAGAGGAAATAGAGTGAATTCTTTTTTTTTTTAAAGCCCATAAACACACCCCCATGCCTGTAGTCTAACACAAACATACCCTGTCTTACCCTGGGTCTTATGATCTTCATTCACATTGTGCCCCTTAAGCTGTTAAATTTCTTTGCCGCATCATGTGATCTCTTAGTCTCTCCTTCAGAGTTTCTGGCAAGATCATCTTACCACCCTAAAAAAAAACTGATCACCATCATCTTCCTCACTACTACTACTACTGTTTTCAGTCTTCTGTGTAGCAAGAAAATGCTACAAGTTGTATCAATAGTATCACAGGCAGTCTTCAAAAATGAAAAAAAAAATCCACCCAGAGCACAAAGGCAAAAATAACACCTCCCTCCATGTTTAAATTGCTGCCATTCTGCATTCTCAGTTGCCAACAGCTTGGTGAAGATAACATTTGAAGTCAGTTTCTACATACCATTCTAGTCACTAAAAACATCTGTAGATACCAGACCTAAGAACAGTGATTTTTCCCTCTTGTCTTCAGAGTAGCTTGCACAGTTAACGTTACAGTATGTTTCAAAAGAATATGTCTTCAGTTTTTCCTGTCTACATTAAAGTTAACAATCCTGCAGGATTTCTGGTTTTATCCATTTCTACTTTGGGAACAAATCTCTGAAAAAAGTTCTCCTTAAGACCACAAACAAGTCACAGCATGAGCCTGCTGTGTGTGCGGACACAGATGTAACCTCCAAGGATATATAAGTTCTGCCAAACAGAAGAGCTTGCTAGGAAAGCAAGAAGCTCTAACCAGGATGTTTAATGCAATAAGCCATCTACAGAGTTCAGAGCAACTCCCAGTATTGTGGAAGATACCAACAGGGGACAGAAAGGAAGAAGGCAGAAGACAGGCCAAACCTAATGTAATTGTAGGCTTAAAGTATCAGAAAACCACTGTACTTATTTCATTTTTTAGATTATTAATCTAGGACTGGCATCAGGGAAACTGTTCAGATCTTTCACTTTTGTTCAGAAATGTGCGAGTTGCCCTGTGTTAGCTTTTCAACAGACAAGTTAATGAGAAAATAAAAAACCTAATGGGAAAAAAAACATTGTAAATATAATGGCACAAAGAGTTATGCAAGGGAGATTTGTGAAGACGTTAATACTACCTGTTCACTCACATGACAAAGAAAAGTGGAAGGAAACCATGCAAGTCTTTCTACTCTTCGCCTAGCTTTTATTAAATTGTATATACAAACTTCTTTTGTGCTTCCAATAGAGAATATATTTCGTTATTTGTCTCAAAAAAAAAAAAAAAAAAAAAAAAATCCACCCCAAAACAATAGGACTTGGGAAAAAAACATTAAATAGTTCCATATAGCTTTATTTCACAAAATTTCTTCTCCCCAAAAGGGCATGGAGGTCATGTTTGTTTTATTTTTTAATCAATTAAGCATAGCAAATTAGAAGTTGAAGTGTTTTCTAATTGAAGACTCTACAGCATCTATCTGTGGCCTACAAGGGCTGGAACAAGTATGCCACAACAAATCTTGCAGAAGCAGAGTCAAGTGTAATAGCCCCACCTTTTTTCTCTGCCCATCTGCTCAGGGTTTGCTGCCTTCACAGCACAGCTGACAGAAGATGCTATGCACTTGCACCTCAGCTACTCTACTGTAAAGTGCCATGAGCCAGCATAAGTTGCTGATGATGATGAACAAGAGCTAAGCTATCAGACTTCACAGCTGAATGAAGTACAGGCGCACATTCACTTCTGCTGACATAGCTATGAGCTAAGAACAAGAAAAGCTAACTCCCTAAGCCAGTACCCACAGAGGTTTGTCTAGCAGCTTCCTAGAAGTCTAGCTGTGCTGACACTTACCTGGTAATCATCAGATGTACAGAGTATGAATCCCAGTTAAGAGCTTTTGTCATACAGTCTGTATTGGGCTTCCCCGTGTAAGGTTTTGCATGCAAAGCCTCCACAACCAAGAACAGAGTATAAATAGAAAACTGTCAAAAAGCTCTTTTTCATTTGAAAAGGAGCAAAACAAACAAACAAACAAAAAAAACATCAGTTGTATAGAAATTTTCTAGTTTGACTTAAACACAATGATCTTGACTACAAGGATCAACTGGAACAGGAAAGCCCATCATAAAATTGTTTACATGCGAGGCAATTCTAAACAGACACTGGAAACAAAAATATCCCAGCACTGTGTACGCCATCAAGGCCTCGCGGTGCAGCAGTGCCTGCACCCTCTAGGAAGCAATGCCATCTTCTCTTAGAAGAGTGCTGACTTCTTGGGGGGAGATGTGCAGGGAGGAAAGTTTTTTTCTGAAATGTTTACTTAAATAGCTGCTTAACGTGAATAGTTAAGCAATCATGGGCAGGAGCGTGTTTGGAGTTTGGTTGTTGTTTTTTTTGGTATTTTTTTGTTTCCTTTTCAATTAAACCATGCAACATATGGAAGGTAGGGGCAAATAATTTTTCCAGGCAACCACCACATTGCCGGCAATGAGATGTGCCAACTTGCTAACAGCAAGTGTTAGCTCTACGCAACTGTTACCTACAGGTCAATGGCATTTAAAATAGAAAATCTTTCTTACACAGTGTTATGAATAAAATTGCACTTGATTTAAAACTCTTGTCACTGTAACTTTTCCAAATATCTCTTTTCTGATATCTTAATTTTCTTCATTAATGGGAGCATCTCTCTAAAACCTTTCATTAATGTTGGACACACAACATGACAGTATAAGCCCTTATCTACCAGAAAATGGGTCTGTTGTTTCCTCAGTGCTTATTTCCTGCTGTTCCCACCCTCCACCAAAAAAGGTAAAGGCAATTCACCTCTAAGTGTCAACTGTAACATTAAAATATAAACTCCTCAAGCAGACATTAGGAATTTTAGTTTCACAGATTAAATATTTGAAAAAAGTTACAGAAGGTGCTGGAATAGTACACATTTAAACTGCTTAAAAATCCAAACTTGCAGCAACTTCGCAATTTGAAAATTTCCAAAAGATTTATCAGTGTCCTTGTGAAGTTCTTTCACAGCAAGACGCCCTCGTGACAATAAAGTGTCAAACTTCCAAGACTGAGATCAAGAAACAAATCAGCAGGATGTACTTGCTCCACCAAGCAACTTTAAAAGAGATGTCTCCAATTCCAATAGCAAAAGCCTTCTCCTTCATTCCATTTTGGACCTTTCAAAGTGTGTAATCATTCTTTCCTGCAAAATAAGAAGTTCCAATTCTATCATTTCCCCTAATAGATGTAAATTATTCAGAAATAAGGTGACATGCTACGCGTGTTCACAATACACACTCATATACATTTCAACACAACTTACAGCAGATACACCACTACTTTTAGAATGAAAAAGTCACATCATTCACACATGATTGATGCACAGGCCCACACCACAATTTTCACTGTTGTGAAATCCGCTCTCCCTAAGTAGCTGATGGGCCATACTCTGCTTCTGCTCCACTCCTATTTCAAACATTTAATTTCTAGATATATTATAGTGCTTTTCAAATTCACTACAAGTGTTACAGTACTTAGAGTATCGTAACGCTAAGAATATCTTTGCAACAATATGTTACAAAAGTATTCATTACTCACAATGTTGATCAAAAATATTTTTCTCCAAACTACCTAACTTGCTTTTCCACAGCATCACATCTCTCCCAAATCATTTAACAAAGAGGAAGTGAAACTGAGTAGGAAACCGCAAGAAAATTGCATAGACACACAGTCTACAGCAGGAAGAGCTTGTAATCCAAAAAACAATTGCTTTATATTGGAGAATACAGCTCAGCATATGTTCAATCACTCTTAAAATTACAAGCATTGCAGACAGCAAATCTTTAAGACGTAACTGTATTCTTAGAAGCTGTATCACAGTTCTGCTTCTTATTTTCCCCCTTGTAGCATTTTACTACTGCATTGGCAAGATCAGAGAGTAGTTCTAATACACCAAGTCCTTAGCAGCTGACTCGTGACTCTTTTGGTATGTCAGAAGACTGTTTTGTACTGAAGATATGTTCACTGACCTCATCTGAATCCAGAAGAGCTGGAAGAGCACTGCAGGGGGAAAAAAAAAGACAGTTAAGAAAACTGAAGCCCCTACTGAGAGCATATATTGAAAACTGTTTTCAGCCTTGCCTTGTACCTTAAGCTTTTTAGGACAAAAAAAGAGCAATAATGAAGACAGACCTTTCAGTTAAATACATAAAAATTAGAGAAAGATACAAAGAGGAGGAAGAGCCAAAGTAGTAATCTGTCAATGATCTTCACAGCTCGAATACTATTTTGTACTCTGCTTCTGACTTCTCATTATGAACTGAACGATTTTCATGTTGTAAGGAAATAAGCTGCATTCACAGCATCTTACCAGTCTGACTGCAACTACAAAAGAGGTATTTTGTAAATATAGAAACAGTGCTAAGCCATACTTAAGACATTTAGAATATGGGACCATGCTGTAGAGAAGAAAAAATATTCCTATGAAACCACACAAGTTACACTGGTATCTTAGCCTTTTTCAGCCACAACAGACCTTCCATCTATGTGCTGGGACCTCAACTCTTCACAACCCTGATCAATGTACTTTCAAGGACAGAAAGCCCTTCTGCAGACCACCTCAGATTGACCCTTTCTAGCTTATACCAGCCTAGTACTAAGGAAACCTACAGCTTTTCAAATAGATAATTGCTTGACCCAGAAAAAAAAGTGAATTCAATTGAGAAAATGTACTTTTTTCTCCTCTTGAAGCTTCACTTCATTTCTTATCTTTAAATGACTTCAAGCAGAGCTTTGTTCTTAAATCTAAAGAGTTTGCCAAAATTTACTGTTCAGATGCGTGAACGCAAAGAATCTGTGAACTTGCTACAAAAAATTTAGATACACACGCTGATCTTCTTAGAATGTAAGAACTGACATTAACAGCAGAATACATATGGACTGTGTATACAGCTGACTAAATTGCGTAAAAATGACTCAATATTCCAAAAATGTACAGAAATAAATGAAATTACCCAGTAATTTACACCCAGCAAGATGCTCAAACAGAAAGAGGGTGCTTGGCTGAATTTCCTGAATTTCCTTCTTTGCTTTCTGAATTTATTTTCTTAATTTTTAACTTCAGTGAAGTGCAAATAAATCAGTTTGTTTTCACAGAGATAGTGTTCTGTAAGTTAGCGCGTATTCAAGCAGCATAAATCGTAAGTCTGAGAAATTGTACAGCCATGTGGAAGACTGTTAAAAAGACAGGAGGCCAATTCCAGGCTCACTTCAGTATCTGTTTATGTAAGCGCAGCATGCAAGTTATGGGAACAAAAAATACATTAGAGTGCTTAATGTCTGAGGAGCCCACTTTTATTGTGACTACAAAAAAATACTCACACATCAGTCACAGAAGAAGGAACATTCTCCTCTACCCACTTCAGGTCATCCTCCTGCTACAAGTACAGAAATTAAATGGAAAACAAGTCACTTTTCCCAAAATGGTGTATTTTTCTTCATAGCCTACTTGAGAAGAACATTAAAAGCGATTTCCGAATTACAGAAACAGTATTCCAACAGGAAAAAGAAACCTATAACTTATAACAATTTAAGATTCTGTAATAAAACTCTGCAATTATTTAATTGTTACTAAGCAAAGCAGCTTGTGGTAGCAAGGGTAATGGGAGGACGGTTGGACTAGATGATCTTGCAGGTCATTTCCAACCTTGTGATTCTATGATTCTATGATTCAAAGCAGTCGCTCATGACAGATTGCTTACACTACACACATCACCCGTAATGAATCACAAATCTCAACATTAAAAAACTTCCTTAGCCTGACAAACTTGTTAGACTAATATATTATTCTTTATTAGAATATAGTATTACACAGTTCTATCTATACTGGATGGTGCAAGCATTCCTAAGGAACAGACTGAATTCTAAAGTCTCCAAGGCAGACTTCCTTTTCAGAAGCACTGTATGTATATGATACTTCGACACACACCCACTCTGAGCCAAACCAGGAAACTCACATTTACAGGTGGAGAGCTTTGCATATTGTGAACTACCACTGGGAGGTAGACAAACAAAAGGGACAGGTAAGAAGGATATACTTACAGCTTTGTTTGCTTTTACATTCCCATTTGGTTCTTGCTTTGTACTTCTCATTTTCATTCCCTCTGAAAACAAAAGGAGGGGAAAAAAAGACTGTGGTAACCAAGGTCCTGACAGGTGAAATACTTATTTGTCCTGAATTTTGCAATTTTATCTAGGAAATTTCAATTTCTATTCTTTTTCTCTAAACCATACATAAATAGTGCAAGGATCAAAGACATGGCTGCTCAGAGAAGCTGTGCAGTCTCCTTCCTTGGAGAACTTCAAAAGCTGTCCTGTACGTGGCCCTGCACACCCTACTCTATTTGACCTCCCCCCTTAGGCAGGCTGTTTGGACAGGATGATCTCTAGACGTCCCTTCCAGCCTCAGCCATTCTTTGATTTATGCAACTCTCCAAATTTGTTTTACCTCTTGACTGCTGACCAGCCTTGTTTAAGAGCTGAGAAGCAACATGCATCTCCCAGCCTGCCAGCCAATACAGATGATTTGGCAAATGCACCTAGGAGATAATACATACTTTCTAAGGTCTTAAGTCAGTTACACGACTGATATATCCCAGCAGCAGCATGTATAACACCTGTCCTTTTTACAAAGCTTACAAATGGTTTTGCTTGAAGGACAACAGACATAGTATGGAAATTTCAAGCAGAGAAGGTTATTACAGTTGGAGTGAGAGAAAAGTGCCACCTAGTGTTATAGAGCAGGACTGCTTCGAGGCCCATCCGTATGTTTACAGTGGACATTTTCATGTTTATAGTGGACAAGGGGGAATAGTTTGAAACTAAAAGAGGGTTGACTTAAATTAGACGTCAGGCAGAAATTCTTTACTCAGAGGGTGGTGAGGCTTCCAGAGAATTTGTGGCTCTCCCGTCCCTGGAGGCATTCAAGGCCAGGCTGGACAGGGCCCTGGGCAGCCTGATCTAGCAGGCATCAACTCTACCCATGGCAGGTATGTTGGTACTGGATGATCTTTAAGGTTCCTTCCAACCCAAACCATTCTATGGTTCTATGATGATTTCTGCAGAGTTTAGAGAACAGATAATAACTAGAATCATTCAAACAGATTGTAAAAGAGGAACTGCGAACTGACCCACTGACTAGCAACAATACTTGAGAGACCTCTGTCATCATAGCCAGATGCAAACAGGACTTTGCTCATATTAAAAAAANAGAAGGGGGGTAAGGACAGCTGTGCCATTGTGTTCCTCATCTTACCTGAAGGTCACAAGTGAAGAGAGATGCACCTTTTGCCTTGGAAACTGTAGTGATTTGTTGAAACGTCAACAGGTCATGGACATAAATGTTATTTTCTGTTTCAAACAAAATCCCAATTATTTTTCAGTGTTTAACACACTGAGCTTACCATTAATTCAAACAAATTATTGCAGTTTATAGTTACATAAAAAGAAGAACTTGTTAGAGAAAATAAGACTGCAAGAAAGGAAAAGGAATATTTTCCCAAAAACTGAAAAGTAAGTGCTGAGGCACAGAAATACAAGAGTATGCATGCAGAAGAGAAGACTAACACCAGCTCTGGTAAAAATCACATGAGGGAACTGAGAATAGGTGCTAATCAAGCAGAGGAAGTGGGAGTGAAAGAGAGAGCAAACAGGCTAGACCAGGGCAAGCTCATGACGGATGACTGTATGAACAAAGACCATTTTGAACTGGCTCCCGGAATTAGTGAGAAGTGAACAGCTTCAAACAGAGGGTGCTGTGGTCAAGTTTTTGTACGCACGAGGACGCAGGCAGCTGAAATCTACGCATGCTGGAGTCGGGAGAGCCGGGACTTGGAGATCATAGAAAAGGGAGTAGCAACATAAGCAAAAACAGACATAGGAAGATCGTAAGGTTAAAAGGAAGCCAGAAACAAGCAAATTCAGATCTTCCACGAGAGGGTAAAAGATTGCCATCTGCATATAAACTGCATTTGATGCCAAATAGCAAAGGTAAGTTTCATGCATCAAGCAAGTTCATACAACAGAAATTTTAGACTGTTGTACAGTCTGCATACATATGCATAATATGTATGCATCTATGTGAACGCACACAGGCTTTTACATATATAAATTGTAAACGTATACACACACACTTTAGCATATGTGCATATTTTTTCCATCTTTAGTCATGAAACTTAGCATTAACACTTTCGTTCTTCAAGTTGGCTTACAACAAGCAAAGCTGCTTCCCATTCTAAGCTGCATAATGCTTCCTTCACCAGGTGAAAAAGCCTAAATTCTAGAAGACAACTTTTCAACAACTCGAGTATTACGCACACGTGGAAGGCATACCACAAGCAAGCCAAGTAACTGCACCAGGAAGAGTTCATTAAATATTAAAATATTTTCTTTACTTACCTAACAGACTGACCAGAATTTTAAACTGAGAAACAACATGAATCTGAAAGAAAGAATTTTATCATTGATTTCTTCCATGAACAAAACCTCTGAATGAAGCTTGATTATAGATAGTCTAAGAAAAAGCATTTAGCGTAATCTCAAAATAATAAAAACAGCAAGGCAGCTATCTATGCACAATCTTCCTGACATATTGCAGCTGGTTTCACTTACACCATATGTGTTTTTCACATAGCACACAGAGCTTGCAAACTAAGCTGATTAAAAAAAAAAAAAAAAAAAAAAAGCAATTGGTATGCTACAGAAAGGACACTGAGGTGCTGGAGCAGGTCCAAAGAAGGGCAACAAGGCTTGTGAAGAGCTTGAAGAATATGCCCTACGAGGAGCGACTGAAGAAACTGGACCTGTTTAGTCTGGGGAAAAGGAGGCTGAGGGGAGACCTTATTGCTCTCTTCCAATATCTGAAAGCTGCTTACAGCGAGAGCGGGGTTGGTCTCTTCTCACTGGTGACAGGACGAGGGGAAACGGCCTCAAGTTGCGCCAGGGTAAGTTTAGGTTGGATATCAGGAAAAACTTCTTTACAGAAAGGGCTGTTAAGCACTGGAATAGGCTCCCAGGGAGGTGGTTGAGTCACCATCCCTGGATGTGTTTAAAAACCATTTGGTTGTGGTGCTCAGGGACACGATTTAGCAGAGGGTTGTTAGTTAGGGTAGTATGGTTAGGTTGCGGTTGGACTTGTTGGAAAAGACCTTAAAGATCATCCTGATCAATTCTATGATTCTAGTACAGGTGTACTTCTAAGCAGTGTGCACAAGTAATACCAAAAGAGACTGCTTAATCTTTTTGAGATAGATGCTTTCCTGAGCATCAACATAGCCAATGAACCAAAGTTCTTCCCCCCTGCCAAAAAAATATATCATAGTCATAAGATTATCAGTGGATAATCAGTTACTTTAATTCTCAATTCCAGGTAATATGAATTATATTCACATTGCTACAATATTTTATCCAGAGGCAAATTAAACCATCGGTCTGTTGGTGTATTACCATTGCTTTTATAAATATTTTGGCAGAGTAGTTGAGTATTTACTGCAAATAACAGCATTTCCATAAACGTCAGAAATAAGCCTGTACATCCCAATGCTTAGCTTTCTGCTTCAGTGAACACACCAAACTCATTGCTGTTATGGGAAAATAGTGGGCAAGAACACCTGGCTGTGCTCCCCCTAGAAAAATCTATTATAGACTCAGGGAGATTTTTCAAGCTTAGCAGAGATTCAAGAAGTACATGTAAGATTGCATTTCTTGTCTGAATTCAAGGGATACGATTCCCCATGCCAAGAAAATGTTATTTCCTACCTGCTGAATCTTTTTTGAGAAGTTCTTGTTGGATTTCTCTAGTGTGACTTCAAATCTATTGCAACCTATCAAAAAGATTGGAGAGAGTATATAAACTGAAGCTGCCTTTAAATTTATGGCTGAATAAATCTTACACTAAATAGACGACAAAGAAATACGAAAGCAAAATCAGATGCTTAACACTAGATGTATCAGAAGGTCTCGTACATCGTAAGGTGAGAATTCAAATAACACTACTCATGCTTGTCTGAGAACTTCATCAGTAGTCATAGTTTTACCTTGCTGGGATTTTAGATAACAAGATGTAAGCATTTTGACACCCAAGGATACAATGATATCCATAAAGAATTTATCCACACCAATCAAGTATCAAAAACTTAAACTGCTAAGGAACACATCACTGCAAAGTAGACAAGGAATAAACACTACACCACAAGGGTTTAAAAGGAGTTTTAGGGATAAAGACTTACAGACACTTTCTGATGACATAACCTCTCCTGGCACTGATGCAAAAAAGGGGGAGAAATTTACCAGGTGAGATAAGACACTAGCAACTCAAGACTAGCATGTTCCAATTGGAACAGACGTCCTATAAGTTTCTGAAAAAGCAAGCTGAATTCAGTCTCAAGCAGATACAAACAAGCATCTTTCCAAGAGTTGATGATCCTGGATAGAAACGTTTGGATTTTTTTTTTTCCCCTTTGCTGTCCCGTGTTATACTGCATTATTGCATTCAATAACTTGCATTATCAGCTACTATGTAGAAACCCAAAATATATCTATCCAGGGAAAATCAATTAAGTTTCAAACAGAATAGCATTCTTTGTGGCATCTCCAGAATAGACTATGGGCAATTATAACTAAGAGATAAAGAGAAAAGTAGAAACATGACAGAAATAGTAAAGTTCCTTCTCTCCCAACCCCTGATGTTGATGAGCCCACTGAATAAACTTGCTCTTTCATTTATCTACTAATCCAAACTTTCATTGACAAGCAAACCTGCAGCAACTGCAGCAGCACTGCACTGCTTTTGTGCATGTTTATGCACAGCGAGTACTGCATTCAGAGAAATTACTTTCTGCAAAAGAAAGATCTGACAACCTTACATATAGCACACTCTAATAGACAACAGGCTGATTAGCTATCCTTCTTAAATACCTGATGAACAGTGTGTACAGTTCTATTAAAGATCTCACACATTCTTTAAACTAAAAAGTAGGAAAAATCATAAATTGAACATATTTGTGTTAACATCACAACATCTGACATGAAAGAAATAAAAATAACATAATCAACTTATTGCGTCATTCTTACAATCAACTTACCTATGTCCTTCTTGATCCTGTAAAGAAGAAGATGCCCTTGTTTGGTACCAACAAGGAGCCATTCCTCTAAAAGGAGTAGGGAGAAAATAATCAGTACTGGCAAAGACTGTCCTTCCCAGCTAAGCAGCATTTATCCTAGCACCTAGAAGCTTGGTTCAAAAGCCAAAGAGGACTTGATATGGCAACCACAGGCATGTTTCCCTGCAGCGCTCCTGTGCAAGTGCTAGACTGCAGCATTTGTTACAAGATGATGGCCAAAAACCAAAAGGTAAAACTAAAGCTACAGCCAAGACATCAAATCCTGCTTATTTGTATGACAGTAGATAAACAAATAGTTGCATCTTTTTCAATCAAGAGAGTCAATAAGCTATTATTCAGGCATCGCTATCTCCCAGGGAGGAACACTGCTACATAATAGGGGGGAAAAAATGAAAAGAAGAAGTTCTACGCTTTAAAATAAAGTCATGCTTTTTATAAGAACTTTCCAAAATTGTCAGCTGTGCCTGAACCAATGTGGCATTCTTGCTTAAATGGCATTTGAAATGCTTAGACAACCAGCAGTCACTTAAGATTTACAAAAGAGAAACTTTATGAACTCTGCAGCAAAGTTTCAGACTGTTCCAAATTACCGCACTTACAGCAATCAAAAGGCATAATATCTTTACCAGGTCACAAAATCTGACTGAAAATCTTCCTCTTTGCTGAAGATCACATAGGAAAAACATACACATGGATGTTTCTTTCTACTCCTAGTACTTCCTCACTACTTAAGATACTTGTTTTTATATACGTTCTTGTTTTCCTGCAAGCCTTCTTTCCATTGCTTGACTTTACCCAACCATTCTGACTGAGGCCTGTGGGTTTGGGCTCCCTTATACTCTGGCAAAGTAAACACTTTCATAGTGACAAAGATTAAAATCTCAACAAAGAAATAAACAATCTTCACATCTCCTTTGCTATATAATTCACCATAAACAAGTCATTGCCTAAATACAGTGCTATTATTAAGGTTATAGTAAGTAGATTTAAAGGGTCACAATTCCACAGCATCTAAATGGGTTTTAATACCAGTTTTGTCCCACAACAGCACAGTACAGGAATGGCCCAAGCAGCCACAAAAGCCTTCCCAATGCATCCAATCAGGCGGCGCAACCCCCTCACCATGCATACCCCAAAATACCACCTATACACTTATATAACACTAACACAAGCAAGCAGGCTCTAACGTTAAGACTAGAACGCCCCGCTGGTGTTAAGAAACCAGCCAGCACTCAGGGAACCGCTCTCAGAGCTGAAGCTGCCGCGCTCCAGGCCTGCACAGCAGGCGCCCCACAGCCGGGCAGCCCGCACCCAGCGGCCCCGAGGGCTGCTGACAAGGACGAAAGAGGAAGGGGGGCTACCCAGCAAGGCGGGGGAGGCACGGCCGCAGCCCCAGCGGCTCACCCCAGGCCGCCAGGCAGTCGATCTGCAGCGGCAGCTTCTCCAGGATCGGCACATGCTCGAAGGCGTCGTGCATGGCGGCGGCTCCGCTGGGCACGGGCAGCAGCAGCGCCCGCCGGCCGGGAGCTGAGCGGGGAGGGACCCCGCGCCGCAGAAATAGAAGCAGCCCCGCTGTCCCGCAGCTCCCCGCCCTTCCCGGCAGCCCCCGCCGCCGCTTCCGCGCCGAAGCCCCGCCCGCCTGCCCGCCCCGGCCAGCGGGCCCAACCCCAGTGGCAAGACGGGCCCGGGGGCGGGCGGAGGTGGTTCTGCAGCAGGGCCGTGTGCCAGGCCCGCGGGCTACCCCGCCCCTCGGGCGCTGAGCTGCGCAGCTGCGCGCAGCCAGCAATGGAGGCTGAGGCGAGGATAATTCTGGCTTGTCAGTAAAACGCTTATAGCAGAGGCGTCTGGTTGCCATTCTCTAACACGAAACTGAGTGCATAGGAAAGGCAAAAATTGAAACCAGATAAGAACGGGAAAGTATCTCCTGCAAGTAATTTTTCAGAGGTTCTACATTTTATTTTTTCTCCAGTATGATGGCATCTGTAAAATGATGCTTTGTTCCTGTTACAAGACTACTACGTTCCTTCAGAATGAACTACATCACCGAAATTCAGCCTTCACGAGGAAATCTTCACTTGTTTTCGCATCCCTTCCTGAAGAGGAGGCAGCTGCATTTACTCTGCTGTAATGTCCACCACCCCTAGACGAGGAGCTGAACGATCTAAACCCGGCGAGAAAGAAGCACACAATACTGAGTTCTCCAAGCGTCTTTACTGACTGAGACTGCTGTGGGAGATGGGGACTGAAGATACTTTGTGCTGGGAGATTGAAGCATAGGAATGGAAGAACAAGTGAGGTCTCTTACAGCAAGGCACTCTTACATCCATCCAGCTGCTTTCCCGCCCAGGGATGAAACCTGAAGCGTGAAACCATAAGTTGAATCCTCTTTGCACAGGGAAATGTGGCTTGGGCATATGTCAGGTCTCCTTGTCCTAAATAAGATTACTACAACAGCAAGAAGAATGTAGCACCATGTAATGAAAGGAAATATAAGTTTCAGTAATAATAGGTAATAATAACTTAACATGCAAGTGGCTGTAATCCATCTCTACCAGAGTGCAAACTATGTGCAAGGCATTGGCTTTTTCAGACTTTAAAGAGCGGTGTACTTTATTTTTTTTTTTTTTTTTTGGTACACAATGCCATATAGAGGAAATAGAGTGAATTCTTTTTTTTTTTAAAGCCCATAAACACACCCCCATGCCTGTAGTCTAACACAAACATACCCTGTCTTACCCTGGGTCTTATGATCTTCATTCACATTGTGCCCCTTAAGCTGTTAAATTTCTTTGCCGCATCATGTGATCTCTTAGTCTCTCCTTCAGAGTTTCTGGCAAGATCATCTTACCACCCTAAAAAAAAACTGATCACCATCATCTTCCTCACTACTACTACTACTGTTTTCAGTCTTCTGTGTAGCAAGAAAATGCTACAAGTTGTATCAATAGTATCACAGGCAGTCTTCAAAAATGAAAAAAAAAATCCACCCAGAGCACAAAGGCAAAAATAACACCTCCCTCCATGTTTAAATTGCTGCCATTCTGCATTCTCAGTTGCCAACAGCTTGGTGAAGATAACATTTGAAGTCAGTTTCTACATACCATTCTAGTCACTAAAAACATCTGTAGATACCAGACCTAAGAACAGTGATTTTTCCCTCTTGTCTTCAGAGTAGCTTGCACAGTTAACGTTACAGTATGTTTCAAAAGAATATGTCTTCAGTTTTTCCTGTCTACATTAAAGTTAACAATCCTGCAGGATTTCTGGTTTTATCCATTTCTACTTTGGGAACAAATCTCTGAAAAAAGTTCTCCTTAAGACCACAAACAAGTCACAGCATGAGCCTGCTGTGTGTGCGGACACAGATGTAACCTCCAAGGATATATAAGTTCTGCCAAACAGAAGAGCTTGCTAGGAAAGCAAGAAGCTCTAACCAGGATGTTTAATGCAATAAGCCATCTACAGAGTTCAGAGCAACTCCCAGTATTGTGGAAGATACCAACAGGGGACAGAAAGGAAGAAGGCAGAAGACAGGCCAAACCTAATGTAATTGTAGGCTTAAAGTATCAGAAAACCACTGTACTTATTTCATTTTTTAGATTATTAATCTAGGACTGGCATCAGGGAAACTGTTCAGATCTTTCACTTTTGTTCAGAAATGTGCGAGTTGCCCTGTGTTAGCTTTTCAACAGACAAGTTAATGAGAAAATAAAAAACCTAATGGGAAAAAAAACATTGTAAATATAATGGCACAAAGAGTTATGCAAGGGAGATTTGTGAAGACGTTAATACTACCTGTTCACTCACATGACAAAGAAAAGTGGAAGGAAACCATGCAAGTCTTTCTACTCTTCGCCTAGCTTTTATTAAATTGTATATACAAACTTCTTTTGTGCTTCCAATAGAGAATATATTTCGTTATNAAGTCCAGTGGATATGGTAAAACAACCACACCAACAGCAGTGTGTTCAATGTCATCTGAAAACACCAGGATTAAGCAGGCAGTGCAAATGCAAAATACAAAGCCATTGTTCTTCTGCAACAGGCAATTGCATCCTCTACTTCTACAGCAGTAACAAACTTTATTTCTTACCCTGACAGAAAAGACTTCTTTCCCCAGACATCTCCAACACAAATCAGGTGGAAAGAAATTTTGCTCTTACCAAAGCTTTCCTTTAACATTGGCTCTTTCTGCTCATCATCATCCTCTTCTTCAGATAGCGGTGAGAAAGCAAACCTTTAGGAGGGAAAGAAAGATAACTTAGAAGAACATGTATTGCCGCCTAAGAGTTATTACCCCAACATTAACATCTCTTCATTATTCTGTGTAGCATATTGTTTTGAAGACCTATGTTCAACTACATAAACGAGAGTTCAAGCAACTTCTTTTCAAATAAGTTCACCACCAGGAACAGACTGAATTTTAACTCTGTGACTTCTCACATCTACTTCTGCATGTGCTGCTTACTATCCTACATTAGTATGCTATGGATCAGTATACTGCAACTAAAATCACCCAACAGGGCTACTTTGGATAAACGAGCACTCCCCAAAACAGTATTTTTAGAAAGAGATAAGAAAAGCTGAACCTTTGGTTGTTCGCAGAAGGTCTCCACAGAATCATTATGACAAAAAGGATCATTGAGAACAGCAAGCGCCAGATAGCATCATCTACCCATAGCTCCTGCCAGTCCTGTCAAGGAAAACAGAAGCACAAATAGAAGTTGTTGGGAAGAAAGTCCATGTTTTCAGCTCTTTCCAAAGATGCATTACAGACATGTGACAAAGAGGCTTGCTTCCTACAACACTGACAATTTTACCATATGGTTACTACTCTAGACATAATCCACAGAAAAAAAACTGTTCCAGAATCCTCCATCTCACCTCTCAGACTAACAAATTCAAGCTTTTCAAAAGAGGTACCAACCACAGAAAGGATTCAATATAAACTCACCGACTGACAGTCCACCAGCCTGAACTTCATGGTAGTCCAGATAATAAATACAATGGATGCTGCAAGATTAAAACAAACGAACTGCTTATTACTACAAAATATGCTACTGTTTGTATATTACTAACAGGACTGTGTTTCCCAACTGAAAGGTGAAGACTTCAGTAGGGAAATTCTTGGGAAGTAAACTATTAGTTTCAGAAAACTGACTGACTTACTGAACTGACCTTATAATGAAGTTTAGGCACAGCCAAAGACACAAGACATAAGTCAAGGATTTACTATTTAACCAAAATCCTCATCCCTATTTACTATTCTTATGTTCCTTTCATCTGCTTTCCATACAATACTTTCTTAATTGGTTGACAAACAAGCTACCTTGCAGTAACTGAACCATCTGATCTGCCTAAATACCAAAACATTCAGATCTTGACACATAAGACTCCCAGTGCTCAAACTAAGCTCTCAACAGTTTTAAGAGGTGACACTTCCCTCCACTAAGGAGATTGAGGATGACTGAGAACCAGACACTGCAAGGAACTTAATGAGAGCTGACAATTAAATGAATGTGCTGCTTTGTTGTTTATGTAAAATCAATAAATAAATACACACACACACACAGGTTAGAAGCTTTCTTGTTCATTGTACGGATGTCATTTCCAAAGACAGAGAGAGAAGCCAAGCATCTGGCAGCACTAAAACATACTCCTTTAGTTAGGTTATCGCTACTGTAGAGAGAATCTCAACTTTTAGACTTTCAGAATACAGGCAGGACATTGCATTACAATCCTAAGAACACTGCTTTTTCAAGAGTCACTCCGGTCTTCAGCTAAGGAGGAAGAAACACTAAAAAATGATCTTAGCAATGCACAGCCAGGAAAAAAGAACTTCCAAGCGCAGTTATTATTAAGAGGGACAAAAACACTCCGTTAGAGAAGCTCTTACTAACTTCCTAATGATCCACTGCCTCTGAAGCATCAATGTAACATTTGACAAACAACTAGAAACAAGTCAAGTGATAGAAAAGACAAGCATTCTTGTTACGTTTACAGAATGGTTACTAAATTCAAAATCTGCTTTAGTGAGTAAATCAAGTTATATATTCAAAACAGCTAACACTCTTATTTGATTCATGTAATTTCCTGCTTACCTGCTACTGCCAAGATGAGCGTGTTGGTGAAGTGCCGATACAAAGAGAGTTTCACAACATTCCTTCGAAGTTTTAGCAGTTTCATTGTTTGAGTCAAGCTGATGAATATGTAGAGAAAGTCAAGGAAAGCCTCCGAGAGGACAAGCTGGACACAAGCTTAAGAGGACATAGGTTTTATGAACAACAGCCCCCACCCAGACACACACCCATGAATGCAGCCCTCTAAAACATAGACGAGACTCACAGCAGAACAGAAGGTCATCCTATGGCAGCAGTACCAAACACTCCCTGAAAAAAAAACCAAATTTCAAAGAAAACACACCCCCCACCAAGTAAAATAGTGAAGGATATCCACCAGCACAGGGCAGTATCTAGGAAAGCCAGGGGAATAAAAGCCAAGGAGGCAAGATCATTCTGGGCCTGGAGACAAAGAGAGAGCCAGTAAGAACAAACTGAAAAGGAAACAAGGTGCAGGAGCAAGGAATGTCAAGCTATGTTACGAGAAACCACAGACTTCACCACAATGCTTCTGAGTTTTACTACAGAAACAAGTGTTTGAACAAGACGTTCAACTCAATGCACAGAGGGGTTTATAAAGGACAAAAGCAAACTATAGCACACTGCCAGTTCCCAACTCTCCATCAGCAATGCAAGAAGTAGTTTTCCAGATTAAGTCAATTTAGCAGCATTAACAAGAGCCTCTGTTAAGATTACTGCTGCAAAGATTTAGTCTGGCCACTTCTGTTATAGAAAGTCAGCAATCAGCTTGTTAGAAATACAGTAATTACATCCTCTACACTACGCATGGAAGAACTCATTGCTCATGTGTTTGACTGAAAATTGCAGAAGTTGCCTTTTGAGTATACAAGAAACTACAAAAGTCCTAAATAACAAAAGTCCTAAATAACAAAAGCAAGTCATTTTTTACTACATCTAAAGCATTAGACAAACAGTTCTGTGAACAAGCTTGTAACTTTCTACAGTTTATGAAAGGATATCCACAAAATAATACAGGCATCAATCATGGACAGGGCCAAGTTTGCTATCAGAGCCACAGTGTCATAGAAAAACTGAAAAAGTATCAAATATATAACATGTTAAATATCTTGTCCCAAGACACTAACAGTGAACAATAACAGAAATTTACACCCTAATACGTACTTCTAGAATGAAGCAAGTAGCAGCACAACTCACAAACACTTCCCCGGGTACAGCCTCAAAAATAAAACCTTGGTTTGTTTATTGCTGGTTTTTCTTGGTTTTGTTGTTGTTGTTTTTACTTTTTTCTTTTTTAAAATAAAAAACTAAGAAAAACAACATTCATAGCCAGATGAATCACCTCTAGGTCTGAAACTGGCCCTACATCCTGAAATTCCTAGCTGATCTAAAGTCACAACAGCATCTGGAACCTGGCTAATCACTAAATTAGGAAAACTATTTCAAAATACACAATTACATCCAAATGCATAAAGCAGACAACAAGTTTAAAACAGTTATCAATAAACCACATCCACAGTTCCAGAGTTTAACCGCTTGTCTTTTTTCCCCTCTTTTGGGGATTCTTTTGGACAATCTCTGGGATTCTCCCCTGGCACTTAATTTTAGGACAGTAGAACCTGTAGCATGTAAGAAAAATTCAATGAGCAGTTACTGACCCCCGTGACTCTAAGAACACCTTCCATGCCAGAAAATAATAGATAAAGGGCTCCAGCCATAACTACTTTGTGAAGAGTAACTCCAAGACGAGGTCTGTAAAAAAACAAAGTGAAGTTAATTGTTAGTGCAGGAGAAGAATGAAGTCACGTCAACTTGAGTTCAGCATAAGGCAAGAGGCACACAAATAAAAGCTTCTTGTGACAAGTCATTCCTAGGTCTTTGGAATCATTTTATTACGGTGCTCCTACACTTACCATTTTCTTTTGTCTTTTGGCCTGATGTGGCTAAGGAAGAGATCAGTAACAGTTAACCCACTTGGCATTTTATCACCATTTCAAGAAGTCCAAGGCCCCATCTTCTTTTTCAGTTCCCTCAACACACCCCAACTTGACAGAAGATCCCAGTGGCACATGACACTGTTTTGCCACGTAATACAGCTAGGGGCAGACAGATAAGCAGCAGAAGCCTCCTAAAGCAGATCTCTGCTAGAGATGTATGAGTACAGCAGTAACTCTCAGAACCCTACACAACAGTAGTAAAAGCAAGAGGATGCAAAAAAGGAGTAATCACCACACAGAAGTGTATGTCTCTGCTGACTAGCAAAGACTGGAGCTTTACACCACTTAACTCAAGCATTTACCTTTTAAGTTGCAAAGTGCAGGGAAATTAATGCTATCTTAAATTATTAGAAAAACAGATTTTTACTCACTTGACTATTCCATATCCCAGGCTGACTATGATGACCAGAGTTCGAGCCAGCGAACGTTTCACAGCGGAAAGCAGTTCTGCCAGTATTAGTGCTCCTTGAACTACCAAAAGCAAAGAAGAAGCTAGGTTATAAAAAATAATTTACATTTTATTGACTACTGCATATGATTGTAGTATAAGAGCAGACACTTATTCGCAGCAAGTAGGCTATTAAAATTTATAATGCCTTTATTACCTACATCTGGAGTAAGGTTTCAGAATACCTAAGTCTCTTACTGTTAAAAATAAAATTATTTTTTAAAAGTGGACATTAAGTCCAAGGAAAGTGAATAGTAAAGATCCATAATTTTTTTTATTCACAGTGTTAGCCTGGACAATCTTCCAAACAAACCAATCAACAAAACCTCCTGTACCGTGGATGTGACCAATTAAAAAAGTCATAATGAAGTTTTAGTTAGTTTCATTTGTAGGATGGAAGCATATAACAGTGTCCCAAAGAGGTTTTTTTTGAGAGAGAGTTGCTTATGAGTTATCAGGCTATTGGCTGAAAGCCAAAGGTTATTGGCAATGGTGTCACAATAAACAAGCAGTTGAAAGTCTCTTTCCAAGGCTAACTGTAAGAGGTGAATTACAAGCTACACTTCAGAAGTCCTGTTTCAAACCTCAAGTAAGCGTTACAATGAATTCCTAAAGAATCTAGCATTCTATATTCCTGAAACACTACACTCAGAAGTTTTAGACACAGCATTTTAGTTTTAGAAGAGCACAGGCAGTCAAGAGATCATAAAAAGCATTTACAGTATATTAAAAGACACGCAGAAACTCTGTTCCATGTTCTTTGAGGCAATCCTCAAGTAATCATGTAGTTAAAATTCATCCATAACCGCAATTCAGTGGGTTATGTTAGCATAATTAGTGCTGTGCCCATCAAAGAAAGTGCAAGTCGCAATTGTTACTTACCAGATTCCCCTGTATAGCGGATGTTCTGGAACTCGGCATAGAAAACTGCTTTCTCAAGCATCCCCAGGAAGATAACAGCACCAATCCAGAACTGAATCCTCAGGAGATCCCGCCAGTAACAGGCTGACCATGCAAGCCACAGAACTCCGAAGAATACGTACACAATACACATCACCATGAAAAACTATTACACAAAGAGAAGCAAGAAGTAGTACACTCAGATGAAAGAAAAATAAAAACCGAAGAATTATACATGTAAATTCAAACATTCCATTACAGAAAAAGCATGGAAGTTAGCTACACGATCCTTTAAAACTTTCACAAACTGAAAATGTCTCTTAGAACAGTTTTCTGATCCTTACAGGTTTTCATGCCCAAGCACCCACACTGTTCAAATGTTAAGGATCTAAACATGCCAGTTCACATTCAGATGTTCCATTACAGAAACAAGCAGACAGAGACTTTTTTCTGGACCTGCCACAGGGGGATATTCACACCTATGAATTACAAGTCATCAGAACTGCTGGAAGGTTCTTACTTATGCAGCAAGTAAAACACATTTCAGAAACACCATGAGGTTCTCCTATTTACAGGTTACCCTTGCCAATAAAGACAGGCTAGATATCTTACTTCTTATTGATCCCCAGCTAAAGTCTGCCTAGACTAGATAAGTTCTTTTGTTTTCTAAGCCTCCTTGGCAGAAGCAACTATCGATCAAGTCACCAATCCCTTTGAACAAAAGAGGAATTCCCTCTCTGTAGTTCAATTATGCTTTCACTGTTAAGCAGTACTGAGGACCTCCCCGTGGTGTGGAAGACAGCTGCTGGAAGAAGGAAGATGAGACCATAAGAGAACAAAGCAATGACAAATTAAACAGTAGCTGTAAACAAAACAACAGAATAGTGAATTCTCTAAGATAGGAACTAAGGAAAAAAACAATAGTGTCAGTAAAATTGCTCAGTTTAATGATACTCATACCTTCTGGAACTACAAAAACAGACAGTCATTAAGTCAAACAACCCATAGGCAGACATTAACAGCATATGCAAATATCTGAAATCTACGTCTGTTTTCCCTACCCCATATGCACTACAAGAAAAACTTCTCACAAATTAGTACTTCAAAGCCACAGGCTCTGTCACCCTTTAGCACGGAAAGAGTATTTCGCAGAGATTCACATCCACTGACAACTTGATAGAAAAACTGTTTTACTTACAATCATCAGAGGATAGTCTGCAAGTGATAGATACTCATATGGCCCCTTCAGTTCTACTGTCACTGTCAAAAAACAATACGATAACCAATTTAAGCAGGAAGCAAATGTGGGAAGCCAGGTTATAAGGTACTTAACTGATCTTTACTCAAGCATTAAGAAATTCCACATCTTCACATGGAAGAAACCTTTAAATTTAACTTCACTTTGGAATCAAGTGCAAAACTCGTAACATATTCAACTAATTAAATTACATTAAAGCAATTAAAATTATATGCTTTGTGACCAAGTAACTTGCAGTAGCACTTCAAGTTACAGTACTTTATGCTGTGGATTAATGTATAATGGTAAAGTTTGAAAACACAGGTATTACCTTTTTAAGTAGATTTTAAATCTTCTCTAAAATATGGATAATTATATTTTACCTATCAGTGTATGGATAATATAATTTCAAAATGACAACTATGACCTTTGTGTTCTACATGATTTGAGCTTATTAATGTAAATCATTGTATTGGTCTGATCATTAAAAAAAAAAAAGAAACCTCAAAACTGAACTGCTTGGGTATTTTCTCAACCTCCATCATTAAGCTGATAGACCAACAGCCTTAAGATCGTCAAACCAGTGGCAATCACATATCACCTTAAGATGAGCTGTGGCAGGTACTATGTATATCTTTGTGAAGTCAAAGGCAGCGATTTATGAAAATGAACTAAGAAGTATATATAAAGAAGTACCTCAGAAACCAGTCAGAATGGTATACGTAAAAAAAAGCAGCATCCATTTTTAGCTGTCTTACTTGTAAAGAGCTTTTCTTTAGGGTTTGAGGCAGGTGTCGTCCTCTCCATTCTTTTAATTTTGTTAGCAGAATCTTTTGGAGCTGCAACTCCAATTTGCACAATAAATATATACGGCCCATCTCTCCAAGTTTTAATAACAGCGTTCATTGCCTGAAAATGAAATGTCTGCATGTAAATAACATATGAAAAATGAAATAGTACATGAAATAGACAAAAATATGCTCTCCATACATGGGTGCTATCTTCCATGTAAAAATAAAGTTCATCTGATCGTGGTTAAAAAAGCTTGTTAACAAATATTTGATGTGTATTTTTTTTTGTTATTCATTTATGAGACATATCTAAAAAGTCTGAAATTTGCCTACATTTGAATCCAGAAGAATCATTAAAAGACTGAAGAGGTGATCAGGGCTTACTTAGAAATTGTATACTGTCTTATTGCAAGAGTGATCTCAAAGGTACTGCAAACATTACAAAGAATTCAACAAAGCTGCTACTCCTTGTTGTCAGTCTAGGAATACAGATTGTCAGCAATGCTTCTTGACTCCTGAAAGCGTTTCACAACAGGACACCTGCATATGACTTGGCTTTCTGACAAAGACTAAGTTTTACAGCGTAAGATAAAGGAGATAGCTGAAGAGGATAAAAAAAAGTTCCCCATTAGTCATTTCCTCTGGAAACTACTACTGCCTCTGAAACAGCTCTCATACCTCTAAGAACCAAATACTGCTAGTAAACTAAAAGCGAGGAAGCTTGCCCGGATTAAGTATTTGCACTATAGGGAAATAAATGAATAAAATCAGAGATTTTGAGTTTTGAGTTCCAGTACACAAAACTTAGTTCCGCAACTAAGGCAATTCCAGCCATATCAAAAACTGCAATTGTTCACCAGAAACTCTGAGATAAAAGCTAGGACTGTGTACACATATGCTGCTTACAAGACCAAAGTAGACCTAGCACAAGAGTTTTAACAATGGCATCTCCAAGAGAATTTCAGTATTAGAAGAAAAGCATGGAATTAAGAGTCCTCCTGACTGTAAGACCTAAAGAAAACAGAATTTTATGCATCAAAAGTGTTTATGCTAATACTGACTGAGGTTAAACTGCTTAGTTAAAAACATAACAAGCTTAAAATAAAATTGATTTCTCCTTTAAAATACATCTATCTTTTGCTGCACCTATTCCTTATTTCACAACCACACATTTACCTTTTAGCTAGATGGCCTTCTTAATTATAAAGGAAGAAATTTATTTATTTATTTATTTATTTCCTGCAGGGAATTCAGTGTGAAATTATTCTGATAACTGTTCCTGGTTAAGAGTTGAACATAACACATAATAGAAACGCTAACAGATTTGAAACTCGAAAGAAATCATTCATCTTGTCACGTACAACGTTTTAGAGGACTGACTAAAGTCAAGACGAAAACAAATGTAATCTCTAAATATTAGCGATCTCTTACAGCACTGATTATATCAGCCTTTAAGGTAAAGTATTTTGTATTCTTTACATTACTGTCTTTTAAATTTTTTTCCATTATTCATACCATCATTTTGAATGGTTAAAGTTCTGTATTTCATATGAAGGAATCATTATACATAGAGTTATGGCCAGTTCCCCCTCCTCCCCCCTCCAG
The DNA here is from genome assembly GCA_016647715.1 of Pavo muticus. Classification (NCBI taxonomy): domain Eukaryota; kingdom Metazoa; phylum Chordata; class Aves; order Galliformes; family Phasianidae; genus Pavo; species Pavo muticus. Next base: position 1,307,019 of record JACDJE010000021.1, on the reverse strand, counting down.
AATCTATTTTCAGACTAAAGCAAGAAGTCTCAAAAAGTGTCCGTCCCCTTCCATACCCACCTGTCCCTGCAAAACAAAACAAACATATCACACAAACCACACAACAGAACTGTGCTACTCCTGTAAACACCACTAGAGAATTTCTAGCTGTTTTTATAAAAAAAAAAATTACAAGAAGTCCTACACCACTGGATTCCAAACTGCATTTCAATTCAAAACACATACAGTTTTATCCGTCACCATCGTGCGATTTCCTCCAATCTCTGTCTTATCTTTCACGCCCTTAGAGAAAAACAGAAAATGGATAAGTCGGGATATCAGAACTCCTTCTTTCACTTCTATGCTCGTTCATTAGAAGGAAAAAACATACCTCTTGTTTCTCAGGCGAGAGAGGCTCTGGATGAACAAATTCCTTATAGAAAATCTGTAGAAGATTAAAAAAAAAAGTGCAGCATTTATAGGCACTGTGCGTTAACATGACATCACTGCCAGAAAAGTAAACCTGATTTTAAGGAAGGATTAACTGAAACAGCAGCAGCGTTGGAGAGCTTTCATTTCTTTAATTACATCAAACAACTGTTCCTATCTGCAGGGAATTTGGATACTTAGATTAATATTTTGTCATTGAGAATTGCTTCTCCCTCCTCCCTCACATACAACAGGTCTGTATTTTTAGAGCTGGATCCGTGGACATGACAGCAGTGAAATTAATGTTACTTCCCAGATATGCATCTGTTAGCTACCTCCATTACTAAATGGCACTTGCAAGGACAGAAACAAGATTTGGGGACTTCTGCCTTGGCACGTGCAAAAAATGTCCCCAGACAAATGTATGTCTATTATGCAAATAGGGATCCAGAATCTGCCAACTCTCTTGAACTCAAAACCTAGTGAAACTACCATATCACAAGAAACAAAGCTGAATAACCAAAAAGGAGACACTTATGTCAAAGTTCAAAAATGAATACCTGGGAAGAATAACTTCTGTTAAAATTTCAGTAGACTCTGCAAAGGGGTGGGAGGAAAAGTCACTTAAAGTTTTTAAAATTCCCAGCTTCATCAACATTCAGTTGAGATGCCTCAGTTCATATTACACAGATAAGCCCTCAACAGCTTTTCTATAAAACCAGGGGAAAACAGAACAAACATTTCTAACATTAATAAACCTAAAAAGTAGGCAGTATATATATATTTAAAAACTCCTTTCAAGTCATCTTCACATATCAAAGGAGTTAGAGGTGTGCAAAACAGATCATTAAAAAACCTTTTCAAGTCACCTTTAGGCAAGCCATTTTCTTTACAAACTAGATTCAATAGCTGGGAGACAACTCCCAGTATTTTCTATTCACACCCTCTTGTCTAAATCAGGAGAGGTTCAATAAAGACACAACACCACACTGTTTGCTTTGAATCTTTAAGTACACCATAAAAAAACCAGACTGTTACGTTAACACCATTAATATGATTGTACAGCTTCTGGTGATATATAGCTGGCACAGAGCCTTTGTTTAAACATTAATTCACAAAGTTACATGGCATTGTCTTTCTTGTTTTTCCCATTTCATTCGTTTCTACCACCATTTTGCTCCACTTTTTTTTATTTTAACCAATTATCCCAGTCCTCCACTGGGCCAAATTCAGCAGGAGATTCATTCTATTGCCAGAGATGCACACTGTTACTCATCTAGCAGTAACTCAGCTCTGAGTGCTAAATGAAATACAGAACACATAACCACAAACAAAAAGAAGCACTCAACTTTAAAGCGTGGGGTATTTTTTCTCAAGGCGGGCCAGAAGTTGAACAGCAAGTCAAAAGTAAAGCAAAAATTAAGAAGTCACTGCTGCAGTTTGGTTGTCATAAACAGACAAAAAATAAGTATTCCCCAACCTACAGCAATCCTCATGTGAGTGATCCTCATCTAACAGGATCTAACGTCATCTGTCCGTTGTATGAGGGAATAAGGCAAACTAAAATTTCTACCCATACCTGGGGCTTGAACAGCTCGGAGCAATTCGAAAAGATGAGAGAAGATGTGGCATAGTATCCTGACCAACCCGGATGCTCTTCAGATGTAGTCCCAAAATAACTTTCTGCCTGTTCTTCCTGCCAAACAGAGAAGAGAATTTAAGTCAGCATTCATTATATCAAATGTTTCATCTGAGTAGGCAGCTGCAAGACCTGGAAGGCACCAAAACTTCCCTCTGAATAAACTCTCTAACAGAGTTTAATAGGCCAGAAGCCATCAAGGCCATGCAGGACTCTTTTCCCTCCAAAAAGGATATTGATATACACACACACACACAAGATCTGAGTAAGAATTAATACTCAACTAGAAAAAAAAAAAAATACTCCTGCAGTGGAGCTGAAGCAACCAGCATAAACTTAAGTCTATAAACTCCATGTTATTATTAAGAGATTAAATACCTCAGTACTGAGCTAGGCTAGTAGTTACAGCTTCATAGTTAACATTTTAAGTAAACCAAGAAGATGTGTTACAAACAGTATAAACTACAGCTGTGTTCTACCACTTCTGAAACACACACCATGCATTTCATATAAATCACTACTACTTCTTATAACATACATCAGAATAGAATAGAATTAAGACTAAACATGAAAATATTTTTTCCTACTGGCTGCCATTAAGCACTTTTGTAAATAATATCCTCATTTGACAGACAAACTCACACTCTTCAGTTTAGAGTTGATACACTTATTTCAACTTCTGGGTTTCGAAGAATTCTGACAAATACATCCACTTTACCCAAAAAAGGTCATTAATCCCCAAAAGCTGAAGATTCATTTCTCTCCATCATCTTCTCACTGACGCAGAAGTTGGTTCTCTCTTTTAGGCCAACAGAGCAATGAGGATGTAAATAAGCAGTCAGCGATCCTCTCACACCCAGACCTGCTTACACCTAAAAAAATCATAGCCCACATTTTCCATATAGTTCTTACCCCAAAGTTGAAGACCTCATTGTAGCAATCAGAATATCTTAAGTACCACGTAACATTGTAGCCTTGGGAGGGATCACAAGACTTCTCATCACCTTCAACTAAAAAGACAACAACATATATGGTACCTTTTCTACGTAAATCTTCTCCTTCCATTCTGTGCCAACCTACTGTAACTGAGTTTAAACACAAAAAGTAAATCAACAGAAGAACATTTCCCTCAAATAATCCACTAATGTTCAGTGAAAAAACAGAAGCATACAAAAAACAGGCTTCAATTGTAACATTACATTAATTCCATTAAAGGGCTGAAGATCATTTGGAATTTTTTTGGTCTTAAGACAACCAGGAATGTGCCAGCAAGGACAAAAAGCAAACAAGACGACAGCAGTGACTCCAAATGATCACAGTACATGAAATTATTTCCCTTTCCAAGATGTGTCTATGATTCTGTATGTCAGTATACAGCAGGTTAATGCTACGGGCAATTTGCATAGACAATTTTAATATACAAATATTAAACATACTAATATTATCAGCAATACAATAGATGAAGAGGTAAAGCTTCGCAAGTCAACAGCCATCCCCACATCCCCACTGCCAAAGCTGCAATGCTCCCGTTAGTCAAAATAGTTTCCATTTTAATGTATTAAGAATAATAGACATGAATGATGAAAAGTAATTCATTTAATCAAGAAACATTTCATCATCATTCTTGTTTCTCAAATCTCATTCCCAAATTAAATCCTGGTGAAGAAAAATTGACATTCAGAAGGTAAACTTCACATGTAAGCAAAACCAGCAGCAATTACTCAGTCTCAGAAGCCATATAAATTATTTTAATTGGGTTTTGCCAGTCAACAGGTACCGAAACAAAATAAACGACAGCATGTTTCTTCTAGAGCTGTCACCACAATTTCACAATGAACATTACCTCAGACTACACATCCACAAATTTGTTACACATGCAGAACTTTCACTGAATGTTTCCCCTACTGACCACAGCAGACGGGAAAAAAAGAAAAGAAACTAAGAGACCCTGCCAAAGAATCCTAACTGACTAACCCAGCTTTAAGCCACACGACTACTAAACCAAGCCTATGTAGAGCTACAAACATCTCGTTCCTAATGCTGAAGACAGAGAGGAAAAAAAAAAAGAAAAAGAAAAAAAAGGAATGCAATCACTGAAAAATACGTTTCCTTATGACACGTTCTGGTATGCACGAAAACAAGGCATACATTCTCCTCACAGCCTTAGATGCTGCAGATGGCAAAACAAAGAAACCAAAAAGCAACAAACACTTACAATGGAGTGGGTATACAACAAGTTTTGCTCAAGAGACAGATACCTTACTGATACAACTGATCAAGTGAAGAATACCTCAGAACTGTGCTATGAACAAAGAAAATTATTATTAAAATATTTTGAATCTCTTTTCCCTCTATTAAAAACAGATAGAATTTCTGAAGATCTGCATTCAGCTGCAACACCAACTAAAAGCAAAACAGGACGCGACCAGAATAATGCACCAATCTCAGCAATCATCACAGGAATGCTGAAAAAGAAATACTCTTACAGAACAGAAAAGGCACCCATAGTATTTACTGAATTCAGCAATGAGGAAATCAAAGTTCCTTTGCCTTCAAGCAAAACCAGCAACATTTAACTCAGATGAACTCTTTATATTCATTTATAGATGAAGCGGGATTTCCTGTATGATTCTAGACAGGAAACCAGATGTTTTCAAGAATAGCACTTAAGAAAATTAACAGATAAAATAAACTCATTACAGACAATGCTATATAACTGTGGCAGTTTTTCCAGTTAGAAGTAAAAAGCAGAAGAAAGTATTAGATACCACCACACAGAATACATCACAAAAAGAAAAAAAAAAACAACCCAAGGGGAAAGAGAAAAAGCAGGAGGAAGTACAGGTGCTAATCTAAGTTAATGTAAATCTTTTAAACACAACGGTATGTAAAACAGATGTCTTCACCAGAGAATGTTAAAGCTCTACCCCTGTTCAAAGGCTGACAGCGCACGATAGTTGCAGTCTACATCAGGAGCCAGGAGATTAAATTCTTACTGCCAGCTCTGCCACTAATCTGACTTGTAACAAGTTCTTTTTTCTCAATTTCTCAGTTTCTTCCTTCTCCCAGTTATTTCAGCCGTACACCTCATGACTAGACTTACCACACGCTTTGTTGTGGGAACCTAAACCTTACATGCAATATCAGTATGACAACGCTATTTCTAAACCCTACCAAACTTCAAGATGCCCTTCCAAAACACCATCCTTTTCCCCAGACTTGTTGTTATCTTCCTAAGAACCATGAAACCCAGCATTTAAGCCATACTTGACAAGTAGGAAAACTCTAATTCTGATCTGATGGGTCTTCACTAATAACCACCTTTATACTAGCCTCCTATTTCAGATTCCCCTGGGGTTGATGGAGGCACTTTAATAAGCTCCCTTTGAAGCACTGTCCCAAGATGGGCAGGCATCTGAAATTAAACCTGAATAATCAATACAGTAAGTACTAAACATAACAAAGAAATACGCAATTTAATCAAGAATCACCAGTTAGTAGTTCTACCACCTTAATTTTCTCAGTTATAAAAAGAGTGAAATCATTGCAGTAAGTCTTGAAGTGATTCCACTGATTGTTTCTGAAGTGATATTTCCTCATTTAACACAAACGCAAAAAGCCAATCACAGACACTGTATCTGTGTAACTACTCAATCAGCAGGAGAGCTTCACCCTCTCATCATGGGTAAGAACCGGTGCAAACAACCCCTTAGAAGTGCATGGTAAAGATGTCACCCTTGCAAAGTCAGCCACTTCCACAAATCACCTACACCATCTACTTTCCATCTCAGCACTGCCTCTGTGTTTATAGATCAAGGCTATTTGATAGAAACTCTCCTTAGGGTACTGATCTATGTAGTCCAAAGCCCTGGCCAGATCAGCAAAGAACGATAGAAAGAACAAACATGAAGGCTGCAAAGGTATTTTCTCTGTAGCTCACTCATACACTGTGATCAGGAAGATAAAACAGCCTTCAGGAAAGCTCTGTCTCAGAGTTTAATTTCACCCTCTTACCAGTTCTGGAGTTTTGAGTCTCCCCTAAAGCCTCGCAAGCACAGGCAACAGTCATCCACCACGGATTCCGCAATATAAACAGCCAAGTCAAGGCTCAAACTCTCTCCAACTGGAGCCATTTAGCACACCTCACTGCAGAGCTTAACACATCCCACACCTCATTACCTTCTACCTGAAATGAAATGGTACTCTTATTGCCAATCTCACCCTTTCCACCGCCTTGCCCGAAGAGAACCATCCATTTCTGCTGTAGCCAAAACAGATCACATCTTCAACACTGTTCTCAAACTCAATCAGATCAGAGCTGCAGCTTTCACCCAGTGACAGGAAACAAGCTGCTATTTCAACCAGTGCCATTAAATGCTTCACGGTCTTTTGGTCCCAAAATGTGGAGTAGAGGCAATGTGAAACTGCAGCAGAGTGAGAGTGCACGCAGCATAAGCCCTTGGGACCACTTACATCTGAGGAAAATGGTGGTGTTGCTGAAGAGAATCTTCCCAAAGTTAAAGAACTTCTTCCCCTGGAAAGGCAAAAAGAGAAGAAAATATCAGAGGGCTTCATGTCACCCAGTTTACACATCGTTTTCCACTCCGAGTTTTAAATCAATACTGAAATGGAAGTGAATGACAATCAGAAGCCAGTTGTACTGGATTTTCAAGTCATGCTTCACCACTCCCTCAATCTGCTCTCAAAGATGGCTCGAGAGACTTTTCGGTCGTTCTGCAAAACTCAATCAATTTCATCACCGTTTATTATATCAATTTGCATTTTCTTGCTGATAAGAAGGTCTGGACCTTATCCAACCACGGAAACTTTCACTCTTAAAATCAACAGGGGCATTCATCCCAACTCTTGTAATTTTGCACCTATTCTCACAGGAAACACGCATTGCTCCCTCCTACGGTTCGACAAACCGATTTTAAGGCAGTTTTCCCCACGCAGTTTCACACAGAGAGCAGCACAGAAGCACAGAAAACCCTTTGCCTCCCGCTCAGCCCCGCCGGGCTCGGCTCTCCCCACGCCAGGCCCCAGCCGCGCCGCAGGGCCGCTGCCCCCAGCCCGGGCCCCTCGAGCCTCACGGAGCCGCTCTGCCCGGGCCGCTCACACAGCCGCCTCCCTCTTCCCTGCGGCCACCGCCGACCGGGGCTGAATCCGAGCAGAAGGACCCCAGACGGACCGCGGGGCTGCGTGCGAGAACGCCACGTTCCCCGACGCGCGAGCAGCGCACCCGCGGCCTCCGGTCCCCGCACTCACCATTGGCACCGGGACCCTCCATTTGGAGAGCTGCCCGGCACCCGCCGCGCCCGCCAGCGCCAGCAACGCCAACAGCCTCAGCGGGACGGCCCCCGGCCACCGCCGCCACCCCCCGCACCGCGGCACCGCCGCCATCCCACCGCACGGAGGCCGTGGCCGCGCCTCTTCCGCTCCCCGCGGGCGACGCAGCTCCGTGGGGCAGCGGGGGCGGAGCCGCTGCTCGGCTGGGCCCGGGTGCCCCCACGCCGCTCGGCGGTTCGCTCGGTGACAGATTGCAGCGCCGCGCTGCCGCGGGAAGGCCCGGCCCCGCACGGCGCCGCGATGGAGGCGGCCGCGCAGGGGGAAGCTAGGTAACGCCGCCTGGTAACGGCTCCTCGGCCCGACCTCCCTTCGCTCCCCGCTGTGCTGGGCCGATTGCGCACCGGGGCGGATAGCGGCGGCGGGCCCGACCCCAAGGTCGGGCGGGAGCCGGCCGAGGTGGGGGCAGGCCTGCGGCCGCCGGGCCGGTACTTCCCCTGGGCGCACGGACGCGTGCAGCAGGAGGGAGGGCTGCATTACTGGGATATGTGGTCACCGTGAGGTCTGTGCAATGACCCGGGTATGTTAAAGCTTACCGTTCGCTTGTGACCAAGTCGTCATGGCTGCCATCTGTGTTTTTAAATGGTGTACGTATGTCATCAGTAAGTATTTTATGAGTTTCAGCTCTACATCTGTTGGTACTAAAGTCTTACTCTCTTCTGTGTGAGGCTGAACTCAATATGCCAGGGGAGATGCTCTAATGACAGTCCATTATTTCAGGCAAGCCAACAATTTTCTGTTTTCTAATTGGCCTAGAAGTTCTCTGGAAGTAATACAGAGCCATCTGCAGCCTCCCTTCCTCATCGGGCACTCTGTAGGGTGAGAAGGGGTGCAGGTTTTCTGCTTTTCTACCAGTGCTGTCTGATTCTCCATTCTCAGTACTGGAACTTGTTGAACTATGAGGGCTGTAGACACAGAACTTGCCAAAAAATGAAAAGTCCTAAGAATTGACTTGTGTGAAAATTCAGCTCTGTTACTCACAGATTCAATTGTTTGCCAGAATTACTCGAGTTTAAAAGGAAGTGGTATAGCACTGAACTAAACGAGTAAAAATTCTTCCCATATCCAAACACAGCAGTTCAAAGTCCAGCATGTTTTATGTCACAGTTGTCTGAGCTCTGCTTAATCCCCACTGCTCTTGAGGACACCCATCAGCTGACGTGTCACATTTAAATATTATATGCTCTTTCCAGCATTCAAGATGAAGCTGTGGACAAAAGCAACTTTAAGAAGTGCAACCAGATTGCTTTCTACAGGTAAAGAGAAGGACTGTAGTGTAGGTTTTTGTAAACTGTTAATATTTAAAGTTATAGGAAGTAGTTTCACATCAATTTTTAGTCACAGCAAGTGTGCTGCTTTCAGGATGTACCTTACTGTGCCACTCATCTGTCAGCATGTGCTATTCAACATATTTTAAAAGGTGGAATCTCACCTCTGTTGTCTTCTATCCAGTGTTGCCTGCGTAAAATGAGTGACTGCCCAGTAATATAGCAATTAGCCACTGTTGTACTGGTTACAGTTTCAAATACTCATTTCTGTTCTGTAGGAAATTATGCTATGAAACCCCAAATAGCATTTTGCCAGTGGGAGCAGGACTCCTCCTTTCACATCAGCCCTCTCTAGTCTGTCACCATTTTGACTTTAAGACACCTCATTTCTCAACAGGAAGTTGCCACACATTAGCAAGCCTCAGATCTTGTGTTTACTCTACTTTTAAAATAAAATTTTTATGTGGTTGCTCACATTTGTGCAATGTCTGTTTGCAAGGGAAACAAGTCCATTTATTGATAAAGAAGCATCCCTTTAAAGAATTCTCAAAGATGCCCGTCTTCAAATAATTCATAAAACCTGACTCAGCAAGGAGAATCCTCCAGACAGCTGATGGAGCCTTTATTTCATGGTCTCTGTCCTAACAACATAATAAAGACCAAAAAGTGCACTCAGAACTCGTTTGCAGTCCATCCAGTCCTTGGCCACTCTCCTCTTTCTGTTCCTGCTTTTAGTTTCGTGGCTCAAGCACTGGGTCTTGCAAAAAAGATAACCTTAGGTCTGTAGGTCCAAGAGTATCCCTTGAAAAGTATTCTCCTTGCTGTATATCCAGGAGTTTACAAACGTGTTGCTTCATCGCTATATAATGTAGAAGCTGTTCTCTGGAGAGTTGGAAACCAAGCAGTGGTGTATGACAGAAAATGAAAAATGGGTTATTCAGCTGAAATTTCTGAGGTCCTGGAGAGAGTGGAATGCAACTGGGCAGCTGAGATTTTGGTTACTTGAATTAAGGCTGTTATTATTAAAAAAAAAAAAATCTAGGGGATAGTGATGGGTGACCAAATCCCTCTATTTTACATCTCATTCATATACACCAATGTGTGCTTAGAATTATATTCCTTTTTATTCCTGATAAAAAATTGAGACAAGTTGTTAAGTAAAGATTTTTAATATTACATTCCTATGTGTGATAGAAGCCACAACAATTAGGGAGACTGAAAATAATTTTCTGTCTTGACAGACGTCAGAAACTTCTACATCCTGGAAAATCCTTGTATCGAGCACTGTTGGATACAGTCACATTAAGTGATGAGAATGTCAAATTCCAAATTATTCATGAGGAGAATAAGGTGAGATCTCATCTGGTGTTAGGGGGTCCTCACAGAACAAGGAGTGGCTCTCATCAGTAGGTCTGATAATATTTGCAGAAGGTTTTGAGAGGTTTCAGTGGTAGTTACATAAGATATGATGCAAAGTGTGAGCCTAAAAATGTCCTTACTGGTCAGTGTTCATTTGTCAACTTGAGACTGTGCAAGAAGAATGCCTTTGAAGGCAGTGATGCTGATCAGCTTCTAGGTGAAAGGAACAGACACCAGGCCAAAATTCTTAAGCCAGTTTTGTGTCTTGGAGGAGAGAAGATTCAGAAAATGAAAAAACAGGGGAGGAGTGGGAACCCACAGAATAAAAAATCTGACTGCAGAGATTCCCCACAGGAGGAAAAAAAAAAAAAAAAAAAAAGAGGAAAAAAGAAAGAAAAGAGTCATTTTGTATACTAGAACAAAGTCAGTGACTTTACAGTTCCCAGAAGTGTAAAATAGCAAGTTTCATCTCATCTTGATGAGTAGGTCAGTATCATCTGTTTTCTTCAGTTGTCTTTCTGATGTGGTTCATCAGTGTAAGTACCACTGTGAGTACCAATGAACACAGATCACTGATGCTTTTGCAAAAAGCCCGCATCTCAATAGTTCCCTGCTACTTACGTTAATAGCACAGTAGTAAAATTGTCCATACTTCAACATTAGCATTTACCACCCGTTTCCTTGCTGCTTGTGGGGAGAGCTACACAATGCTAGGCGTGAGAGACGTGAAAATAAAGACTCTACTTAAAGAAAGAGTTGTTTCTTCAGAGCAGTAAAGCAGAGTTAACTGGTGTGAATTCAGATGGATGGTAACAGTTGCTTTGTAATACTAAAGAAAAGAAAGCAGAAAGCAGGCATGCAGATTTTTTTCCAGACGATCAGTATCTGATGATGTTGAGTTGAAAAGTAAGTTATTTTTTAATCACTTCCAGTTTATCTGTGTTTTTGCTCCCAGGTTCTTCTACAAGTAGAAATCTATGAAATAGAAGGCAATATTTTTAGGCTTAAAATTAATGAGGCAGCTCCGCTCAGAGCAAGATATGAAGTTCCTGATGTTCTCATAAAGGAGCCTACCACCCAGAAGTAAGTGATGGGAAGGTGATTTAGCACCTTAGTAACTTAAACAGTTTTATTTGCAAAGTTGTTTTGCCTTTTCTCTCATTTGTGCTACAGTACAGTTGTTTCTCTGTTATATAGTATTGTTACCGGAAGAGAAAATAAAATGTACATGGTTACATTCAAAAAATCACGCTAGATACAGAGGATAAAGTTTTGTCATACATATGAGAAACTTGAGACTATTTGACGCAGTGAAAAAGTAGCCTGCTTGTTATGTTGCATCATTTGTACCAAATGCATTACATGAAAATGTGAAAGAAATGCAAACTATGGGTAATTTTCATGGTTGTTCTCTAGCCACCTGCTGCATTGTGCAGCGAAGCCTGAACACAGCACTTATTTCTGGGGTTCTTCACCTCAACACAAGCCTTGAGGTTTTTGCAATGTATAGAGACAGTCTCTGCTCACCTTGTATTTCAAACTGTTATTTAGCTACAGTGGATTTCATGTGCTGCTGGTTCATATAAAGCTGTTGTTTTTCATTTGTCAGACTCTCTATGTCCCAGAAGGAGGGAGGTGTTTTGGTGTTGACAAGTGTTAATGAGGACTACAAGCTTCGAGTCACAGCAAACCCCTTCCAGATTGAGCTACAGTTCAAGGATGAGACTGTTCTAAGCATGAATTCCAATGGGTTGTTATATTTTGAGCACCTACAACCACCTCCCAGTGATAGGTACAGTATCTTTTTATCCCACCATATACTAATTTGGCTGTAGTTGAAGGTAAACAATCCTATGGGAATTGAAATTTCTACAATATAAGCTTTCATGCATTGAAATCTATATTCTCATTTACTAAATACCAGTAAGTATGCTAGTGAAGCCTTAACAAAGGAACTAAAAATCAATTAAATGCAAACTGTTTGGATCCCTCACAGAAGCCAGATGCTCATGCTAACCACCTTTATTTGCCAATTCTTTAATAAACTGGTGTCTTGTTCTCCTTGTCTTTCTTGAGAGTGAGCAATGATAGTGTAACGTTCTTAGTTTTACCTCCATTTATGACTAAACTTTTTAGGTAAGTTTTGTTCGCCTTATAAGCTCGTCAAGTAAGTTTTGTTTGAATTAAAATGTTCCATGTAGCTGCAAGAGCTTACAGGTCAGTCCCACTGCAAAATTTTGGAAGGTTGGGAAGCTACAGTGCAGAACATTACATGGCTAGGAAAAAAGCACAGCAAGTGCATTTCTCATAGAAAGAATCATTTCAAAAAATTTAATTAACAGAGAGCCCCTAATTAAGAATAAAGACATGAGGATCTTCTGGGTGAGTAAAATGCTGGCACAGGTAGAAACAAATGTGAAAGCCAAAAGGATGAACTTAATTCAGGCATGGAGTTAAGGTTATTTTAAGACATTGAATATTAAAACGATTTGCCAATTAAAGCTCTCAAGTATAACCTCAGTTTTCAGTGTAGTTCAGCACCTCAAGACACAAGGAAACAATCTCAAGTTGAGCCAGGGGAGGTTTATATTGGACGTTAGGGAGATTTTTTTCATAGAAAGGGTCATCAAGCATTGGAACAGGCTGCCCAAGAAAGTGGTAGAGTCCCCCTCCCTGGAGGTATTTAAGAGATGTGTAGATATGGCATTAAGGGACATTGTTTCGTGACAGGACTTGGTAGGTCAGGTTGGTGGTTGGACTTGACAGTCTTGAAGGTCTTTTCCAACCTGCGTGATTCAATGATTCAATAAAACATCTATATAATCTATATAATATTTAAGGCAATACATAATGATACATGAATTGTGTTTGAAATCTTTCCATATGTTAACAATAAACTGATTATATATTTCTTTTCACTAGAAACCCTACAGCAGAAAATGAGGAGGCAGCAGGTGATTCCTCTAAGGTAACCCATGCCTACTCCAATTCCAGCATTAGTATTTTGTAGAAAAGATTACTGAGTAAATAGAATCACATTTGTGATTTTTTCTCAAAAAGTCACAAACAGCCAAACTGAGTGCCAGCCACTGCTGTGGACTTTCTGGGCCATTCATTCACGTGAGATATGATTGTGACCAAAGGTCCCAACATCGACTTTTCCTTTATGAGATGTATCTGATGTAACTTTTTCTTAGTGAAATTCAGAAAGGACCTAGTATTTCAGATAGAGATATTTTTCAAATCCATAGTTGAATTGAGGTTCATGTGCTTTACCAGGGCAATAAGAGGCACCAGTTAGGGTTTAAAATGTCTTTCTGTGGCCTTTTTAATCAGATAATTCTTGCTCTTTTGTTCTTCATCATTTAATTCAGAATACAGGGAGTTTCTTGGTAGTATTTGGTCATTTTAAAGATCTCTTTTCCTTTTAAAGAGCATTTCAAAAGAAAGAGACCTGTTTTGTAACAGTCCAAAGATATACCTACACGTACATCCATGCTTAGTACTGATGTAAGATTAGTTGTGGAAAAAGGCCAAGTCATGGCAGTACATATAGCACATACCAGTTTTCTCAGGAGGCCAAGTTATGCCTATGATGTAATTTTAGCCTCCCGTAGAGGAGATGGCTGCTTACTGCACTGTCTAGTTCAAACTGGGAGGAGCTGTGCTGCTTTCAGCATATTTGCTCCAAAGTCTGGACTCTGCGAAAGAGTGTGTTTGCATTGGGGGGGAGACACTGCTGCAGCAGAATATAAATAGCATTTTGCATTTACTTGTATTAGCCCTGTTTGAAAGGAAAGAGAAGGGAAGGAAAAGGAAGGGAAGGGAAGGGAAGGGAAGGGAAGGGAAGGGAAGGGAAGGGAAGGGAAGGGAAGGGAAGGGAAGGGAAGGGAAGGGAAGGGAAGGGAAGGGAAGGGAAGGGAAGGGGGAAGGGAAGGGAAGGGAAGGGAAGGGAAGGGAAGGGAAGGGAAGGGAAGGGAAGGGAAGGGAAGGGNGAAAGGAAAGGAAAGGAAAGGAAAGGAAAGGAAAGGAAAGGAAAGGAAAGGAAAGGAAAGGAAAGGAAAGGAAAGGAAAGGAAAGGAAAGGAAAGGAAAGGAAAGGAAAGGAAAGGAAAGGAAAGGAAAGGAAAGGAAAGGAAAGGAAAGGAAAGGAAAGGAAAGGAAAGGAAAGGAAAGGAAAGGAAAGGAAAGGAAAGGAAAGGAAAGGAAAGGAAAGGAAGAAAAGAAAGGAAAGGAAGAAACACCCACAAAAAACAACAGTTAATAAGTTGTGAATCTCATCTGAATAAAGACATTTTTCTTAATACATGGTGAGAGCAGTTGCACTTACAGGCTTAGCTATTTCTGTTTATGCAGGATAATCAGGAGGATCTAGGTCTCTGGCAAGAGAAATTTGGCAGTTTCTTAGACATCAAAGCTCATGGTAAGTCTCAGCATAGTTCTGAAAACAGTTTTACTGCTTTGTACTTACCTTTGTACATTCATATTACTGTTTAGCTACTTAACATTTATCAATGTCTTCCTCGCTCCTTTTAACTTGCTTATATCGTGTCAGTGGGTAGCAAATTTGACAAAAGAACTGGAAGTATTCATTAGATTCCTGATCAGGAGGAAGCACATTAAATGTGACCCATTTCATCAGCTGTTTGCTATTTCTGACACTGGCCAACTAGTATGTACTATACTGTATGTTGTTGTTTCCTTTTTTTTTTTAATGTATTATCACATAACATTGATTTCACTTGTTTATTCTCATGACACGATAGCTAAGCAATAATTTTCACAAAGAACCTTTAAAAAGGGCTAAAAAGGAAAATACTGAGCAGGGTTAAGGGATATTAAGAAGGGTGTTAATATCTGTCAGTCAGTAGCTCAGATGCCATTTAAATTATGGATTATGAAAACCCATGTCCTTTTTCTGTCTGTCCAGTTGCATTAACTGATTTGGTTTGCTTTGTCTGTTAGTAATTTCTGTCATGCAGCCTTCTATTGCAAATGGCACTGCCCAGCAACTGCAGTATGCAGAGGGAAGCTTTCTTATAGTGACAAGGGCTTCTTCACAGTTTAGACACATAAAGGCAGGAGACTGTCGCCCTTGTTGTTCATGCTGTATCGGATCTATTAGGCCAGCATCACGATTGTGCTCCTTCTCAGTATTGGAGGAGTGAGGCCCCTGTGGTAAAATACTGATACTGAAGCCACTGCTTGTCAGACTAGATGATCTCTAGTCACCTCCCAGAATTTCCTCTGGATTGAGTAATGCAACACGATGATATCACTGGCAGCAGCTCTCCTCCGTGCTACTCATCTAGCTGAAGCTGAAGAGAAGAGTATTAGAAAACAAGCTACTCTAGCATTCATTTTGCTGTACCTCTGTGCCACTAAGCTTGTCTTGCAGGTACTGGGGTAGAAATGAGATAATTCTAAGTAGCTTTACTACATAGTAAAGAGTTACCCACTATTACGTTTGTTTTTCTGTTGTTATTGATTTTGGTAGGTTTTTTTCTATTAAGGCAATTCATTTTATCTTCTTAAGCACATAAAAACTGGAAGAATTTTGAAAAGATTACCTCTGCAGTACATAAGTTATAATGAAAGAAGCTGAAAGCAAGTTTGACATAGCTAATTGTTAAAACTTGCTTATTTTTTCATTTTCTACAATTAGGTTGTTCTGCTTTGTTGCTTTCAGCAAAGCCTGAGAATGGAACTCTGTACTCTTCTGTTTTAATGTTGTTACCACAGGTCCTAGTTCTGTAGGCATGGACTTCTCTTTACATGGGTTTGACCATCTTTATGGAATACCACAACACACAGAATCACTTCTTCTCAAAAACACAAGGTAAAAATGGCAGGTTGCATTACTGTAGAGGGGAAGTGCAACACTGTCTCAATAATTTACTACAAACAGCTTTGTATTAAATATTTTGTGCAATATGTATATTTTGTCACGTGTATTTTAGTTTAATGATAGAGCAAACTGAATCACAGGCCATAGGGAGTAAGTTGTTCTGCTTTACATTCTGCAACTTAATAAATGATCTCTTCTGTTCCCTCACAATTTTCCATGCCTTTTTTTAATTGCATGATTAGTCACATTTAAGCAGAACTCTTAAAGGAGCAAGTCCATGGGGGACAGAATTCAGAATTCATATTTTAGGACTTGGACCAAAGGAGCAGTAGTCTCAATAGTGGTAATGTTACTTAATTCAGACAGGTAGACCCAAAGATGCTGTATTCTAGGCTGTCCACATTTCTGCCCTGAGTGCTAAACAAAAAAGACCATAATACAGTGTGCTTGCTGTGTTTATTGGAATTCTAGTAGAGCTAGAATTGGCCTAGTGAAGGATGCTTATATCTAACAAACACATCTGTTTGTTTGTCCTAGTGACGGTGATGCGTACCGGCTTTATAATTTGGACATCTTTGGCCACAAGATACATGACAAGATAGGTATTTATGGTTCAGTGCCACTTCTCATAGCACACAAACCTGACAGAACTTCAGGGATCTTCTGGCTGAATTCTTCAGAAACACTGGTGGATATTAATACAAGGGCAGTAGCTGAGGTGAGATTGGCCCACTTTCCTCAGAATTTAATAACCACCAAAAGCACTACAAGTTAGAGCCAACAGGGAGATGACAACATTGTTGGAGATTTATCTATTGCTCCTTAAGAAAAATTGTCAGTCTCTTTCTACTGTCCTTCCTACTACAGAATTTGTTGTATTAAAGCACTGAAAAGAACAGATAACTTCTTTCAAAAGGCAAATTATGGAACTTGTAACTTAATAGGTGTACAAGAGAAGGGAGAGAGGAAATATGTGGTGTTGGAGCAGAAACGTAAAAGAGTGGACCAAACCTTGACCACATTTTGAATCTGAGAAACTTTATGGAATTTTTAAATTACTGGAATTGACACATCTCTGCTCAGCAGGCTCATATATCTGTGGAATGTAGTTGGCCTTCAAGAAACAAAAAGTTCTGGAGATAAGCTCAAGTCTTGAAGCACAAATACATGATTTCTATTCAAATTGAAATAGTGAAAAAAAACTTATTAGTTTTCTTTGTTAGCAAATGATTCTAAAGATCCTGCAGCAAATGTGCTGTGAGATTATAGTCTAATTACAGAAAATGTGTGATTCTTTTGCCCCTCGTTATCCATTTTCTGTCATCTTTATTTGTGTAACTGATACGCAGCTTAAAGGATTTGTGAACGATATATAATATACTTGAAGTGTGTACTGCTAATGTTAGTGGTAAGATTTTATTGGTTTCAATCTTTGGTTTTTCAATGAACAAAAATTTGATAGCAAATGATTCAGCTTTGCCTTGGTTTCCTTTAAAGCACATACCCACCGAATCTGCTGCAGATATTTCTAAGCAGAGGGCAGTGCCTCTAACTGATGTGCGCTGGATGTCAGAAAGTGGAATCATTGACGTTTTTCTGCTGATGGGACCCACAGCATTTGATATCTTCAAGCAGTTTGCACAACTGACAGGTACTAACTCAAATCATTGCATCAAATTTACATTGGAGAATCTCTGAGGAACTTGTTGTACTCAAGTTGAACTTGATGATTGTGGCTCCCATCCAACTGCAGATGTTCTGTAATTCCATGATTATTTAGTTGCTTGCATTAATGACAGTTAAACTCATCCGTAATATTTTTACATTAGAAAAAAAATAAAGAATAAAATTATATTGTTTACTGGAATAATATTTCAGTGTCACCAAACAAGAAATACCTTCTCTGTCATGCATTATCATTACAGCCTTCTGGCTGTTAAGCCTTTTGTAATCAATGTTATTTCAAGAGTTCAGTCACTTGGATATGAAAAACGTGCTCTAGTCACAGTGTAGGCCAGAATTCCCTATATCCAGACAGTTATGTATTAATCATGGCTCTTAAGTCAACTTTCATAGTCTGTAGATAAAATCCTGAAATCATTAACAGTATTAGCTTCATTGATATACTCTTCCTAGGCACTCAAGCACTACCTCCCCTCTTTTCTCTGGGCTACCATCAGTGCCGGTGGAATTATGAAGATGAACAAGATGTCAAGGCAGTTGATGCGGGTTTTGATGAACATGACATTCCTTATGATGTGATATGGCTGGACATAGAACACACAGATGGCAAGAGGTATTTCACCTGGGACAAGAAAAAATTCCAGAACCCCAAGAGAATGCAAGAACTTCTCAGAAAGAAAAAACGCAAGGTATATAATATATCAGGAAGGAAAAAAGTATTCATTTGCAGTGTAAAGTTACCCAGTCAGCTTTAATCAAAGTATTTCAGATACTGGAAACCATGAAACTACAATAGAGTAAATTAGATTGTGTTGCAGTACGGTGATGCTTCCAGTGGGCATTTTTTTTTAATCTTGCTCCTCATGCCATTGTATTATTTCATAGTTTGTCCTCTACCCTTGAACATGAGGCCAGGTTTGACCCCTTTGAAGCTCCATATTACAGAAGCAGCCCAGTGCTGAACTTCACGTGAGCTTGCACCACTGGTAGTTGCTATGCTTGCCTTTTATCAAAAGTAAAATTTTACTGTTTTACTCAGTACAGTGGATGTTAATAATGTATTTTATTTTCTTATTCTGGCAGCTTGTCGTCATTGTAGATCCCCATGTTAAAGCTGATCCTATGTATACCCTGTATTCACAGGGAAAAGAAAAGGGATATTTTGTGAAAGACAGGAATGGAAAAGATTTTGAGGGCATCTGTTGGCCAGGTAAAAAAAAAAAAAAAAAAAAAAAAAGCAAGCTGTTCCATTTCTTCATTTTAAGCTGTTAAGTTTTAAAATTTTACAGAATCGGGAGCCACTGAAGTAGAATTAACTTCTCATTATACTTCTATTTTTGTAGTTATACATTATTTTAAATTTTTTCTGGTTTGTACATTCATGTTCTAATTGGCTTAGCTGTACAGCTTTCTCTGCTGCGTCTGTTGGCTTTGCAGATAGTCCCGCTCCACAGAGCTAGAAACAATCCTATTGGTGCCCACTGTGGAAAGCATCCTAACTGTAGGCCACTGTATTTAGGTGCAAAGATAACACATGATCTTGAAATAAGTTAAATAACTGGAATCTCCTACATACTCAGGTTCCTCTTACTATCTGGATTTCACCAATCCTGAAGTGCGAAAATGGTATGCAGATCAATTTGCCTTCAAAACATACAAGGTGTGTATCTATTTACACTGATCTACATGTACCAGAACGCCTAAAAATGGGGAAAAGAAAGAAGAGAAACTACTGGCTAAGCAAATTGGTGGCTTTTGTAGTTGTATTATTATTATGTACAGGAAAGTATCTTGGTAAGCTGAAACACTGTACAAGGATTCTCCATGGACTTATCTGCTGTGAGAAAGCTGGAACCTGTATTCCACCACTGAAACTGCTTACTTAGCTGTAGCAGTAGATGGACAGAGTGCAGTCATTTTTGCAACCCATCATCTAACACAGCCCTTGCATTCCCGTGTTTACTACAATGACAACACAGAAGGGGTGATATAGGCATGTTCTTTTGTAGCTCGTGGTCACATCACCTTGACCTTGCAACTTTGTCATAGGGGTCCACTAATATCCTCTTTGTTTGGAATGACATGAACGAGCCTTCAGTTTTCAAAGGGGCAGAGCTAACAATGCAGAAAGATGCTGTGCACTACAACAACTGGGAGCATCGGGAATTACACAACCTCTACGGATTCTACCAGGTAGAGTATCAGGAGGCACAGACCAGCAAGTATCTGTCCTCATGGACTATGTGTAATGTTGTAAGGATGTTATTTACACAGTAGCAGGTGTTCTGTAACCTCCAGCAGGAAACGAAACTCTGCTGTGCTAAGTATTGCTGTATTTGAAATAAACTTCTCCATGATTGGTCACAAGACAATATGACAGTATCCATGCCTCTCTAACATCACATTGGCTGTGATTACACAATATTAATCATTTCTTTGTTTTTCAAGTCTATTCCAGGAGAAAAGTATCAGTTTAATAATAGTGATTATCTATGAGCACACATTTCTTAATTATGAAGAGTTAAAAAGGTGGTTTAGCAAATATCTTAATTGTAGAGCTCATCCTCTGAACTTTTATATTCATGATTTTCAGCAAATGGCAACTGCTGAGGGACTCATCAAACGTTCTTCTGGAAAAGAGAGACCATTTGTTCTCACACGATCTTTCTTTGCTGGATCACAGAAGTATGGTAAGCAAGGACTAGCTGCATGCTTTCCCTATTGGTTTGTTTTCTTCGGCTTGGCATGTAATAGTAAGTCTAAAGAAGACAGAAACTATTTTAAAAGTGCAAATTATTAAAATGAAAAAACTCAGGAAAGGTTGGCAAAGCACATTCAAGTCAGTAACAGTCTGTATCCTGTGACAAAACACTGTGCACCTTGTTGTATAATTCAGGATCATGCATGTATTATAAAAAAGGGTGCAATGAACAGTAGTTCATGACCATTCTAGTTTTCTTTCCTTATCTACAAGCATAAACTGAATCATAAGCCCAGTTTTCCTATGTAATCCTGAAACTGAGTATTTTCAGGGGCAGTGTGGACTGGAGACAACACAGCAGAGTGGGGTTACTTGAAAATCTCCATTCCGATGCTTCTCACCATCAGCATGGCAGGGATTTCATTCTGTGGAGGTAAGGTATTTGTCTGAAGTTGCTCACCGTACATCCACTAGTGCCACCAGGCTTCAACAATCCAGTGCATTTCCAGGCAGATTCACAGATGAATCTGGTTCAGAAACTAAAAACCTGTCTCTCGCCATCACTTCTCCACTTAGTCTTTCCGTAGCATTTGTGACTTGGAACAGTGATCTCTAGGTGGTGGTCTGTAGCATCGCTGTAGCGGTCTTTGGAGGTGCATACCCTCCTAAAACTCTCTTGCTATTTTTATTAAAGGGTAATTTGTTACCTCAGTTTTCCACTCTTAATTGGACGAGCGGCTATCCAACAGCAGAACCGCAAGTACACTGTGAAATTCATGAATTTATATACTTGGAATGCTTGTTAGAGGAGAACTTCAAATTCTTCAGAATAATTTCCAAAAATGTGTATTTTTATTTGTCTGCGCAATATCTAGCTGATGTGGGAGGGTTCATTGGAGATCCAGAACCAGAATTACTTGTTCGCTGGTATCAGGCTGGAGCCTACCAGCCCTTCTTCAGAGGTCATTCTAACATGAAGAGCAAACGGCGAGAACCGTGGCTCTTTGGGGAGAAGAACACCCAGATCATCAGGGAAGCCATTAGAGAGCGCTACGTCCTCCTGCCATACTTATACACACTGTTCTATCGGGCACACACAGAGGCTGAACCAGTTATGAGGTAAGCACGTAAGTCAGGAGGCTAGTGATTATCCTTAGGAAGCCACTTAGAGGAGGGAACTTAAATCACTGTCTCATACATTTGTGACTAGTTAAATAGTTTGAAGTCTAGATTCAGTTTTGCTTTCTGCAAGCCTTGATAAGCTTATCAGAGGAAACTAAATATCATTCTTACGAAATGACACCTGAGACACACTAACTCACATACAGTCTTTAAAAATGTTTTTAAAGAACTGTGGACTCCAAACTTCTCATAATAAAGAACATTGTCTGGTATTCCAAACGACACTTAAAACCATGCTTAATAGGCTCTGAAGTTGCTGGCCTAAAAACATAAAGGCCATTTTGCTGCTCTTGTACTTGTTACTGCTGTATTGTTGGTGTTATAAAATCTTATTTCAAATTGATAACTCACTTATTTGTAGTCTATTTTATCATTTTTCTTTTAGTAGAGAATCTAGTGATCTAGAACAGAAATGAAGTTAGAAAATGAGCTTTTGTTCTGCCGCTATCTAACTTTTAAAAAAATGGCACAGTGGAACTGAATGCAGCAGTCCTTTCAGCAAGAGATAAACGTCATCAGTTTCTCTGGTATTACTGTGCCTTTTTGAATTTGCCCTTACAGTTATCCTTCTTCAGCACATCTTCCTTTACCCGTTATTATGCAAATAAAATACATCTAAGGTTTTCTTTTTGTTTTTTTAAAAAAGGTATTTTTGAAGGGGATTGAGTATTTTGAGTTTACAATGGTTTGCATTACAGATATTGTGTGGGCATCTGTCTGCACATATGTAGATGTAGAAGCCCCTGTTGTACACACTGGCAGACAGCAGGCTTCTGTCTTTTTTGAAATAGGTACAGAATTAGAGAGGAAGCATGGTATTTTTCTCAGAGTGGAAAATGTGTCTCATCAGTGAGTACATGGCCAGCAGGGCTGTAGTGAACAAGTGGAGGTTTATAAGTAACACGTGAGCCAGACTTTCTTTATAGGGAAACCCCAGAGAGCTGCTGCAGACCATCTCTGACTTGAATGGGCTCTTTCTGTCATAATCTCTCAAAACAAACTATACACATCTATTATGTATCTAGATGACTATTGCATTTCTCTTTATTGAGAAAGGCTGAAGTTGAACTAGTGCAGGTTTTCCAGTGTGTGACCAGGAGACATGCTGCAAAACAGAGCAGAAAGGACTTGCTCAAGGGCTACATCATCAAGTGTCAGCCTTGCTGGTAGAAAGGCTCATCCATCTCTGCTTTGCTAGAGGGAAGGCATCTGTAGTGCAAGTTTGCAAAGAAGGCGGCAGCAATGAAGAAAGTGAGGCTGCAGGAGGCCAAACGATAGGTATTTTGGAGTGCACCTTAAAGTGGTACTTCAAGGCACAGAATAGGAACTTGCTCTATCTTCAATTCTTAATAGCTTTTAAGAGAAGGAAAAAGTGGAGCCTAAAAATGCCAGCAGGCCTTGAACAGGGTGGTGGGAGAGGAAAAACTAACTGAATTCCACTGTCTGTCTTTCTTCAGGCCTCTCTGGATAGAGTTCCCAGAGAAATTAGAAACTTTTGGAGTGGAAGATGAATACATGCTAGGTAAGCCTGTGTGGCTGGGTGTGCAGTACAGCCCAGCTGCATAACAGTGCTGTTGCAGAATGAGACCTGAGCAGTCATCAACTCCTTACACGCCTTTTTTCCCTAGTACAAAGTGAACACATGATGTGCTCAAGTGAGCGTGATGTGGCTCAAGCAATCCCTTAAAATGAATATGGGAAGCTGACAACCCCACTCAGAACCAGAGCAGAGTGCTACTGCTGTGATGAGATGAGGCTTTGGGCACCACAGCAATCACTTATTGCCATGTTTATGCTTTTCTCCAGGAAATGCTTTGTTGGTATATCCGGTCACGGACAAAGAGGCCAAGGCAGTGAGTGTTCTGCTTCCAGGGTCGAAGGAGGTGAGCCATTCTGTGCCACTCTTAGCCTTCCTTTCCCACAGGATGGCACTGTGACCCACTCCTACACAGACTACTTGGCTGTAGCAGCTAAGTGGAAGAAGGGAAAGAATCTGGCGAAAAAAGTTCAGAGGGGAAAGAAAGCTTGAGGTTTAACCCTAGAAACAAATGAAAGCAGTGAAGGGAAGCATGAGATACTGCAGAGCTTTGTGACTGCACTAATGGACCCTAGGACACTAACAATTTTTTTCCTCCATATAAGGAGAAAAATAGATGAGGCTCTCCAAACAAGCTAAGAAAAATATTTTTCTTAACAAGATTGCTGTGGGAATTTAGTGCCTGGCTCACCTGAAGTAGTTAAGCCTGCTGGAAAAAGTGATGCATGGGAAGTTTCAGGTGTAGCTCTTTTTTGTTATTTTTTCACTTCAATATAAATTCACTCATTCTGGAACAGAGCATTTCTAGACCAAAAAAAAAAAAAAAAGAAAAAGAAAAAAATGTTTCAAACTATCAGATGCTTTAAAACATGCAAGATGTTAGGCAAACTGTAGAAAAGATAGGTTTATTTTTCTGCCTCAGGGAAAGAATAAAGTTTCATTACTATCCAAGGTTATTGAATTTAAAAAGTAAATGTAATTTCTTGCACATGAATTAGGTTGTTAGGGATAGTGAAAGTAAGAGACAGGGCGAAAAATAACTCTCTGCAAAGGGAACAGATCTTGCCATGTACTTCCTGCTCATTCTTTTTTCATCTTTCCTAGGTTTGGTATGATTTCAGAAAATTTAAACGAATGGAAGATCAAGGCACTCTGAAGATCCCAGTAACACTGGAGAATGTATGTTAGTTGAATAGTTTTCTTTATGTGCTTGCAGTAAAAGTTCAGTTCTGAGATTTGCAAAGAAAAAACTGAAGATTTTCCTGTTCCCAGTTGAAATTAAATGATCAGAGTTATATGAATGTTTTTACACTGGCCTTGTTTTGGCAGATTCCCGTATTCCAGCGAGGGGGCACTGTGATACCTCTTAAGACTGCAGCTGGAAAATCCACTGAATGGATGACAAATACTTCTTACGAACTCCGTGTGGCACTGAACACAGAGGTACTCTAAAATAATGTTCCCCTTACAAAGTTGTCTTTTGCCACATTTATCCTAAAGCCTAAAGGTGCTTCCAATGGCCTTCTATTGTTTCTGCTGGTGGGGGCTCCTTCCTCCCTGCCGGTGTTCCCTCAGAGTGAAACTGTCAGAGCACAGCATGGGCAGAACATTTTTCTGACTTCTCTCAGCCCTCCGCAAGTCCTTTGGAAGAAGAAGAAGCAGAGAATTGGCAGGGCACAAACTTCTTGGACATGTAGGTAGAAGTTCCCACAGGTGTCCTTTCTAATAAATGAAGTGACAGCTGGCACCTAAATCAGCTTGCAGAACCAGAATGTCCAAGTCGTCAGAGCACTCTCAGTGTGGACTTCCCGAACCTTCTGGAGATACAAGTAGCTAAAAAAAAAACAAACAAAAACCTCACACACAAAAAAAAACCCCACAACCTTCACTATGAAGCATAACACATAATGAAACATTATTTTATGTTTCTTTGTCTAATCCTAGAAGATGCTATTAGCTTGGGCTCCATCTGTTGTGTTTCACAGGCCTGTGCAGTAGGTGAGCTCTACCTAGATGATGGACATTCATTTCAGTATCTCAACAAAAAGCAGTTCCTGTACCGGAAATTCACTTTTCACAAGAACATTCTCTCTTCCAGGTAAGAACAACAGAGGCAGATAGAAGCCACCCAACATACGTACTGTCAGTGGAAATATCTTGTAAATATGGACGTATTAGTCTTACATATTGCTTAGTGAAGCCCCCAGAATAGCAATAGCTACTGGTAAGGAATCCTAGAACTGCCACTATTAGACTTTTACTAGTGAAGTCTGTTGCCCCCAGGGCTGTGTGGTGCATTGATAATGAACTTAAGGCATTTCATTATTCTCTTAAGTTTCAAAAATATGCAGTAGTTAGTTGGTCTTCAACTACAAAATTTAGAATAAGCAAAACTGTAGACTACTTAAACGATGTAGCTAAAAGCATGCTTCAGATCTGAACATCTTCAAATTTAAGGATAGAAATGAAGCATGTTGCTAAATTACTTGCAAATCTAGAAATTGCAGGGAAAAAAAAGTCATTTGGATGAATAATGTAACACTCTGATTGGCCCCAAAAATGAAATTTGACTTTCATCCAAGTTTTTTAGAGCTTCTTAATAAATACATAAATTAAAGTAGTTTCAAAATGAAAGATAATTAAGCTTAAGACTGAAACATCTTACTTGAAAAATGTTAGAATTGACTTTACGTTTGTATTTCGGGGTTTTGGCTACCACTTTACAGAAATCCAGAACATTTCTGGTTGTCAAAGCCATGCTTTGTGCCACAAAGTATCTTCTCAAACTTTTTTGTCCCCTTCTGACTTAATGAATTCTGCCATGCAGTCAAATATTAGCTGATATCAGCAGAAAAATTTTACTTGTTTCAGGAGAGAGGTAAGTAGAGGAAAGGAAACTGGCTTAGGGAACTTTCAGAGTAAGACTGAAGTAGTACTTTCTCAGTATAACGCTGAACTTCTAGTGATGGACAGAAACTATACAAAATGTTGTTCTTTTTTTCAGCTGCACAGATGAGAGCGGACAATACCGTACCACGTGTGTAGTCGAGCGGGTGATATTTCTGGGACTTGGTCAACAGCCCACTTTTGTGACAGCCTGTTCCAAGGGTAATGAACTGACTTTCATTTTACTACGTTTAGTTATTCTGATTCTGCTGCATTCTTATGTATATACTTGGCACATTTGACTCCTATTTGTTTTGTGTTGAGTCCTTTCCAACAGTGGCAGACACAGTCTGAATTAAAAACTGAAGGGATTCACATATAACTGTGTTTCAGAAGGGTTATTCCTAAATCATATAGTAAATTCTCTTCTCCTTTCTAGGTGGGAAAGAAAAAGAAGTGGTTTTCACATACGATACGAAGACTGCTGTACTGAATCTGGAAAATTTAGCACTGAGAGTTGATAGCGACTGGGAGATTTGTATCAAGTGAAAGATGACAACTTCTTCAGATAATTCATTGAGAGGTTGAGGGGAAATCAGTCTCAAAGACTTAAAGTGTTCACTTGAGTCCAATCAAATGAAGGAATATATTTCCCACCTACCCAGCCCCAAAGTAACATTTTCTACAATTTTCCTTTTAAAACATTGATTTAAACTTGGATAACTCTTCTGTCTGGCAAAATAGTAGTGCTATGATTGTCTGTGGAGGAAAACTAAGGAGTATTTGTTCTAGGCTAGCTTCAGTTAGGCTTTAAGAGTACGGTCAGTCTTTACTTACACCAAAAAAATCACGAACTGATTGTGTGAGATTGTGGCTCATTTGCATGGGGTTGTATCTAAGGATTTAGAAATCCCACGTTTCACAGCTTAGAGCACTTGAGGAGAGCAGAACCGCACCAGTTCGACAGACAGCATCAGTAGATATACCAGATGCTGAGGTCTGCCCACAAAAGCTGCCTTGTAAAAACAAACTCAGAAAGCCACCCACCATGGTTACAGACGCTTCCTCTTTCCAGTCATTACAACCCTACAGAATTCATCAGTCTGCACAGGAAAGTAAACAACAGGCTAGCTGAACAATTCAGTCACCAGGCTTTGAAGAAGTGGTGCCAAGCAGTTGAGAGTGCAGAAGTCTCTCCAGTAGCTGGCTTGGAAACTGGCTTTTGAAAAGGTGTATGTCTACAGCAATGGCGGCAGTTTGGGGCAGCAGCTAGATTCCCATGGAAATGTTTTCCACAGCATTGCTTCCCTCTTTCTTCCAGCGCTACTTTACTAAAAATTAATTTGTTAGGAAAGAATTGGCCTCTTTTTGAATGATTAAATATCCTTGGTTAAAGTTAGCCTGGTGAAGCAACATCCTTCCGTGGAACTCTGCTTCTCCAAATCTTTGAGCTTTTGCTAAGCCCTGGCTTCTATTACACTTAGTTTAGCAACTTCCTGGTCAGCTTTTGGTGTCTAGCTGAGATTTGAGCTTGGTAGGTGGCAATGAAAAAGGCAGAAATTATTTCTTTTAACACAATAAGGAAATATTTTCCTTAGTGAATTCTTAGGAAAAGAGAAGGATAGACACAATTTTTGTCCGCTGAAGGGAACATAGTAGTACATTTGTACGTTGTCCCCTACTCTTCGCACTAAGCCCTCTCAGTGCTTGGTCAGTCGTTCCCACCTGCTGCTGTTTGTCCTCTACAGGACAGATTTCTGGGAATAACAGCATGAGAGCAAATGGTGACAACTACAATGTTGAGTAGCAAGTGCAGCTTGTTTCCCACCAGACCCTTAGCTTCCTTCTTTCTTTATTCTGCAGAGCTCTTTTTCAACTCCTTCTAGCAGACACTAAACCTCCACTCCAGGAGCTGGGAACTAGCAGCCTAGCTGCTGTGCTTAGTGAAGACAAGTTAATCCAGGTGGAACAGTAGCAAATAGATCTTTTACATGTGTGAGAAGAGAGACAAACTGTTTTTGAGACAGACCCTATTTTTCTATTAGCTTCTAAAGCTTTGATTGATAATGGCTTCTTTTATTTAAACACAGTGGTGCTGACAGGGTGTAATTATTGTCTGGGGCGTTTGAATGAAATGTTTTAACTAATATTTCTGAAGTTTGAAAGTGAAATAAAGTAACAGCAAAGTGAGTTATGTGCTGTTGTCTAACCTTTTTACTGTTGAGCATTACTTACAAGTATTCTTTTAATTGTATGTGAGTAAAGGGAATGATTAAATTTTATGCTTTGACCCTCCATAAATCTGCACTGATATAAGTACTCAAAAGTCAAATGTTCAGTGTTACAATGTGCCTAACTTCTGGGGATTTTGACAGGAATTAGTTGCACGAAACCTTATTACAGCCAGGTCTTTAGTTAATAAAGTTAAAAAAATTTCAAAAAATATCATTTACATTGACGTTTGCAGCAACTTACATACTTTTCCGCGTTTTGCCATAAGTGAAGAAATGAATTAGTACTTTACCTCTCTACAAAAAGTAATTGAATTCAGATATTGAAAACAACTAGAGTTAGAGCTTCATAAAAATAGAATTGATTGTCACTCATTTAGGTCACTTTTGATTTGCCATCTGAACAGGAGTTGTGGATTGGAGGCCCTTCTGCTCACAAGAAATTCCATCACAAAGATAGTCTGATTCCTAATGGCAAAGGGGTTTTTTTGGCTGTTTGTTGCAGACATTTTTGTGTATGGTAAAACATACTAATTTACAGATGCTGGTTTTCTTTCTTACTAGTGATGAACTCCTGTTCATCACAAAGAAGATCTACAATAGTGAGAGGAAGCTGTGTTTTTTGAACAGTTTTCCAGAAAATACTCCTGAACATCCATAAAGAGCAATGTTGGGTAAAAAGTATAACACAATAAGGGCATGCCTACCTGCCCTTTCCCCATCCCAGGAGAAACAAATACATAAAAACATTGCTAATATTTTACTTGATCCTTCTCTGCAGCCTACAGGGAGTTTGTCAAGTATCACATTGTGCGCTACTACTGTCTTTCTTTCCAGAATAGAGCTCTTTGTATAGATGAATGTTTGTATTGAGCAAGAAGGAAGAAAATGAAAGAAAAAACATAAGCACAGGCTCCATGATGAACATTTTTTTCTGAAGTTGTGCAGTGTGAGACCCTTTGTTTCACCATTTGCACTGCACTTGTAATATCCTGGAAAGAGTGACTCATATCTTTGCCAAGCTGTCATGCAAAGCCACGTCAAATGCCAGACCTGCAATCCTCTCATCTGAATGTAATGAGGAAGTCATCAATTCTGCAGCTGGACAGTCCATCCTGTAGCAACTGCATTCCTATTTCCACAAACAGTCAAATCAGTCCTTTCTGAATGCCCTGTTGGTTCAAGAAGCTTCTGTTCATGATTTTAAAAGATTTAGGCCACCATTTAGGGATGAGGGTTAGTGTACTCCTAGAGGTTGGTCAAGCTTGTTAACTATATTACCTTCTTCAGAGGTTGGCCTAATGAAGTTTTGAAAGGGGACCAATGAGCAGTAGGCTTTCTCAGTTGTACTCAATTTGAAGCCAGTAAACCAAGGAAATAGCTGAGAAAAAAGAATCAGTGCTTTGGCAGCATACCGTAGTACTAGAGCAGAAGGTCAGCCAGAGTCCAGATACCAGTGTCATTGGACAAAAATAGCATTGATGTCACCTTGTGATTTCAGACTTCCCAATCAAAGGCCATCAAGGTTTAGAGGGCTTTTCTTGACATACAGGCACTGTCAGTTTTTAAAGAACACTGGGAGAAAAGAGAAGAGAGAAGAGCAATGTGTTTAAATAAGAGCAACTTGACTTTCTTTCACAGAAACTGAATTTGTTCCTGTGAATAAATGTTCTAAGTCAGACATTTTGTCTAACATTGGTATATCCTAACACACAGAATATCCCAATTTCTGCACTGGGCCCCTAAGAAACTTCACTGCCCCAGTATGAAAAGGGGCGTTTTTTACATGGGAAGTAGGTATGGCAAGTGAATCTCAGCCCTGGCCAGCTGCTCCCTTTGAGGTAGCCTGCAGAATCCAGCCCCCACCCGAGAGGTGTTGAACAGACCTCAGTAGCATCAAATAATATTACCTTTTTTGTTATTAGGACTGCGTCTTCAGATAACTGGCTCTATAAAATACACTTTTTCTGTAGCAAAGGGCAGAAACAACAAGTCAGGTATAACAATTCATAAGGAGTGTCAGGACTAGCATACTGGCTAGGAGTACTTCATAAACATGTTCCCAGACGAGGGGGAGCTCAGCTTCCACTGTCACTGTTTTTCTCTGCTTAAGGAAGAGATGAGCTGTGTGCACCAGGAGTCAGCCTACACACAGCTCCTGGCCTGGGCAAAGCTTCACAGCAGACTGACACCCACGCTAACCCCCTCCCTATCATTTTCCCTCTCGCTCACTCTTTGCTGGTAGATATTTTTAGATTTCACTGGTTAAAGCTTGTCTCCTCTCAGCGCTTCTACACACAGGGCCGACACACACACACGCTGTAGATAGTACAACTCGGGCACAGGACTTAGCCTACAGAGTACCTTGTTCCACATCAAGGAATAAATTCCACTTTCTTATGCAAAAATACCACCCTTTGAGAAGATGCACAGGGAGTTGAACCAGATGGAACTGTATCGCTTACATGTTTAACTAGGAGATTTCAACGAAAAGAAAAAGGGGCAACAGCAACTTCCTCTTTTCTCAAATTTCCTTCCAGTGTGCAAGATCTTGCTTTCTTTCAACACTTGCTGTAAGGCCACTTCTCATGCCGTCCGCCATAAATGCAGCGGTGGCTCAGCAGACAGCTGCCGGGTCAGTTCCCAGCACTACCAGCACTACAACTGAAGGTACAGGGGGAGGCACAGGAGGGATTTATTCTGCCATTATAAGTCGCAACCAGCCCATTATCAAAGTAAAGGAAAAGACCTATGAAGAGCTTCACAAGAAGTGCCTGGAGGAAAACATTCTCTATGAGGATCCTGATTTCCCACCTAATGAGACTTCCCTCTTCTACAGCCAGAAAGTCCCCATTAAGTTTGAATGGAAAAGACCACGTGTAAGTAACACATTTGCTGAGTGTCTTCTGCTTTCTGTAAGGTGAATGTGTGGTTTCTTTTAAAAAGGGGCAGGAGGAGGAGGGAAGGGAATAAGCTGCCAGTGTACTTCGTTAGAGCTCTCCTGGGGGCTAGTTGGCTAGGCAGTAGAAGCTCTGAAAGTATTTATAATGACTACAGTATGACAACAATAAAAAGAAAAGAGATGGAAGAAAGTATGTAGGAAGAGAAATATGGAATTTTATTTTATTCTTCCATGACTTACTAGGAATTTTCTCACTTGAAACAAACCAAGAAAACTTTTCTGTAACACGTTACTGGGTTTTCAACACTACCTTACTTCACTTACAGCTTTTATTTAGTATTCTGCTGTTTTTGTACTCTGAGAAAACAAAAGAACAGGTTATGCTCTGAAACATGCTTTTGCTCGGTTCTTAGTTCTTCACGTTGTTTAACTGACTCATGACGCTCCTTACTCACTTACCAAGAGTACAGGTGTTGCAATCACTACGAGGACAGACTCCTGCCTACGAACCCTCTTTCTCTTTTTTGTATCTTGTGGCCATTCCTCAGCCAGCCACAACCTTTCCTGTGGGAAAGAAAAAATAATTTGTAAGTTCGTAACTAATTCCCCATCCTAACACAGGGCAATCTTTCCTTTTTCCCTATCATTCCTGCTGGGCAGCTGCTGACCTCCAGCAAGTGATCCCTGAGGCATCTCCTCACCACTGCCCTGCAACAGGGATATGGTTCTAGGGAGCTACTCTGGTTCCCTCGGAGTACCTGTTCAGTGTAGAAATCTGCGCTTCAGTAGCAAAGTTAATGGCAGTAAATAAAACTAGCTAGAGGAACAAAAGTAAATAGCAGAAGACCAAGTGCTATAGAGTGTAGCTGTTACACAACAGCAACAAGCAATATCATGGGGGAGAAACAGGACTCCCTCTGTCTGTAGTGCCATGTGTACACCTGCTGTCACATGGCAGAGAGCAGCCCACTCCTTCATCGTCATCATCATAGCTGCATCAGCTCCTGGAAATGTATGTGAATGAGCTATATCTGGAAGCAAGCTGGCCATCTGAAAGGGAGGGGATTTCTTGTATTTCTACAGAGAGAAAAGTGGTAAAGAGGTATAGAGGATACATGCCAGCATTCTGGGGCAAACAAGCTGCAACTGTGCATGTGAAAAGGCATCAGAACATCAAAAATGCATGGTACAGCATCAATTCTGTCTCATGTAAATGAGCAGCTTCCTTTTGGAAAGGTTGGGCCACTCAGTGAAGTTTGGGAGCTCTCAACTGCTCACAACATGCCTGAGGCTGTGTAAGACCCAAAATACAACTTCAGTACCAAAATTAAAGCTATCTTATTTCTTCCAGCACGAGCATTCAGGCACCTGGTGTGTCCATGGTACCAGTCACAGGTTAGAGCAGATGCAGGAGCTCTCCAGAGCACAAGGCCGAGCCTGCTGAGTCCTGGTACACTGCAGGACAAGGACACAGGTGGCTGCCCTGCCTGGGGCACAGTGGGCCTTGCTAGTGAAAATGCCCATGCTTTCTGTTGTGAAAATGTTTGTTTTAAAACCACACTGTAATTCAGGTCATTGCTGTACCCAGCAGGTCCCCAAAGAGGGAGGGAGTTGTACATGGTGCTTGCTTCTTTTATAACAGATCCACATCATGACAGTAAAAGGAGATTGCTCTTGTGACCTGATGCAAGAGACCTGTGTATGTTGATGCTGATCTCAGATTGACACGAGGCTTTGCTTAATTGGACTTTGAAACTGTAGGATATGTATCACTGATAGCGGGACTTGTCTGATAGTATTACACATGGGAATAGACACGACAACCATATAACAAAAAAAAAAACATACAGTTAAATGAATATGAAGTAGTAATACAGTAGTTAAGACCACAATGTTAAGAAGTTAAAGCGATCAGTGAAGAGCCAAATAAAAGAATCAACTGCATGGGCCATGTTTTGTAATACTCTAACAACATGGACAACTTCTGTTCTTATTAAATTACAGTGACTTTTTTTTGCAAAGAAAGTGGCTAGTTTGTAAACAATATTCTTATAAAGTGGTAATTTCAAATTGGTTTGAATTTCATGTTGAATTGAATCCAATTTGAGAATGTACTCTGAATGAAAACAAAATAGCAGAAGGTCAGAAGTCCTGAGATTGTATTGTAATACTGGCTTTGTTCTAGATCCTTTCTCTCTAGTGTACTGTGTATGTCACCTACCCCCAGAAATAGTGAATAAACAAATGGTCCACGTGCCATAGGATCTCATTTAACATAGAGAGCTGGGAAAGAGGCCATGTGTTCCTGACCACCTTTGGCTTTATGAGTCACCTTAGCCATGCCATGCCACACATTTGTATCTAAGCTCTTTCCTCCCAGTCCAAGAGGTTGATGTAGAATAAAATAGGAGTGAAAGAGTGATGCTGGTACTAAATGAGCATTATTTGCTATGACACCAATTCATGTGGGATTGTTGAATGCAAGTTTTTCCAGAAGTCTTTTTCAAGGAATCACAACATCAGTCTGAAGGGCACATGTCTGCCATTCCCAAATGCCATGACCAGGCACTAGTAGCAGTGACAATCCTCAGTTGAACAGCACATATGAGCTAATATCTGAGCATGGTGTACCAACGCTGCTGTTGCTTCTGGGATTAGGGCAAGATTATGCAGCAGGGACAAGTCCCCTGGAGCTACCCCTTGCTCTGCTGCATCTGGTCCCGGTGGCAGTGAGAACACAGGGAGTGCCATCATCAAAAGGGTGGCTGCCATGCAGGGCATCTGTGAAGCCTGCTGCTGGGGTGATGAGGAGGCCCCTGTAATTCTATATGGTGACAGCTGTGCCGCGACGTGAATGTACCCTCAAAACACGCTGCTCGGACATAAGCCAAGTATGGCCAGAGCAGGCCGCAGCACCATGCCTGGCCCAGTTGCTGAGGCGCACAGCAGGGCTTACCAGCCCAGTGTGCTGGCAAGGACCTCTGAAACAGTCTTTCTAATGCTACATTAATTAGGTCACAGGGAGACACAGGTTCCCTGTTGTAAGATAAGATCTCTAATAGCTCCTAGCTAAGCGCCCTGTACCCCACAGTAACAAGCAAAGTCTGGACCAAAGGGGGCCAAGGGGGAAGCAGGAGCCTACGAACCCTCTTAGGCCAAGAAGATACTTCCTTTGCTTGATAGGATTGGTTTAGGGAATTTACATAGAATGCCAGCAGTTCTTAAAGGAATAAATGCTTTTTGCTGCAACAGTATAGGCTGACTGCAGAGCTTTTCCTGACAGAGAAGAAAAGCTAATGAAAATGCAGCAAAGGTCAAATGCCATTTTTAGTCATGTGCTGCCTTGGTATTTTCCAACTGATGTGCAAGTACTCTCTGTCCAGGAGGCAGCATATACACTATGGATAGGTTTTCCTTGGATTCTGTCTCTACTGCTGTAATGGTCACTCTGCTTCTTTGTAATGAAACTGCAGCCAAAACTGAATCAACCCAAAGGACAGGAAAGGTCCAGTGAATAGTACTAAGGCAGTCTGAGGCACTCCAATCAGAGGACACACCTTCTGGGTGATTCACTGCATCAACAAAGTGCAGCCTGTCAGCATTCTGCGTAGTAATGACCTCAGAGACGAAGAGCAACCTCTTGCTCAGCCAGCAGCACTGGAAGATCAGGAGTGTCACCTGCATCTCAAACACCAGGTGACAGTGTGTTTCTAATCAGCCTCAGAACACATTGAAACCCTCCTCTGTATTCCTTTACAGATCATCCTCCAAAGTAGACAAACACAAGATGCAATAAATCACACTGAATAGCAATTAATCATCAATGCACATTTAACATTTCTAAACACTTAAGCATAATGTAACTACCTTCACCTAAAAGACAGTGTCGATGGTTTACGGGCTGGTTCGGCCCGGTTCCGTGACTAGTGGGGCGGAGAGATTTCGCAAAATCCGCGCCTCCGGAAAAGGGAAACAGGGGACCCCAAAATAATTAAAAACAGTGGCATGATCTGAGGAGAAACAAACTAATTTACTAAGTATAGTATCGGAATGCAAGATAACACACTATAATACAATATAATTAGAATTGAAGCTAATAAATCAAATATAATGAGAGAGAGAGAGATTGTCCGAAAGCTGGGTAGGCCTCACCATAACGCTGAGGTGAGATGCACAGTCCGGTTGAGCAGCAGGGAGAGAGACTGACGAAAAAGAGCCCGGTCAGATGACCTACCAAGGCTTATATCTGTTCCCCCGGGCAGAAACAATAACAGCACAGCGAACAGGCCTCTGGGGAACGTAGTTCTTCTCTTCTGGGGCAGGTACCCGGAACACTTTAACTCCCAGTGCACTACATGATGTTATGATGTGGAATACTGATAACCAAAAATCATAAAACCATGACAGACAGCATGCTGGATTGCAGGTCTGGTTACTGCAGTGGGAGCAGAGTCAGGCTAAAAACACAGTAATGGCAAAGGAAGAAACAAAATCCCAAAGCCCAGTATCTCACAGCTAGTTTTCTAGAGAACACCAAGGCAATGCGAAGAAGGATGTTTTCACAAAAGCTAGCAGGTGGAGAAAAGCATGAAGGTATCTCAAGCAGCTATCTTGACAGAATTGGACCTCGGGACAGCTGACTGAGGCCTGAAATAATGGGACAATCCCTCCATTCCCTTCCTCAGGGAGAATTAGGCAATTGCTCTGGGAAGCCAGAATTAGGTCTCTTTTTGGCTCTATGACTAATCCAAACAGTTATGTTAAAGCAACCCTGCTGATTACTGCAATGGAGCAAAAACTGAGTTCAAGCCAAGTGAAACTATTAGACCTGAAACCTGAGTCTGGGAAAATCCAGGGCTACCCTGATCACACTGGAAAATCTTCAGACTGCAGTTAGCATCAGCAGTCTGTATGCCAATTGTTCCACTCACACAAGGAATTTTCAGGTGTTTCCTCTTTCTTCTTCCCACTCCAGACCCATGATCTTCCTGCTAGCTGGGTT
Source organism: Pavo muticus (assembly GCA_016647715.1). Classification (NCBI taxonomy): domain Eukaryota; kingdom Metazoa; phylum Chordata; class Aves; order Galliformes; family Phasianidae; genus Pavo; species Pavo muticus. The sequence goes on along the minus strand of JACDJE010000021.1, from coordinate 1,271,028 downwards.
CTTGGACTGCATCTTCTTCTCCATTTGCAGCTGCTCAGGAAATTGGTCCTCAGTTTGCAGTATCTTTCTTTTCTTACCTTCACAAGAGATGGTCAAAAAATTACATCTTCCTTTTCTTCCCAACACGAGTATTTGAGTGTGAAGGATAGGATAGGATAAAGCAGAGACCTTCTGTTTTAATCTTTTCCCTGTATGAGAGGTTATACCTAATTCTTCCTTTAGCTTTCCTAAACCCTGTGGGATTCTTTGTCCCATTTGGGAACCAAAGATGTAATGAATGTGGAAAGGGTTCTGTGCAAACTCTGTAATAGTCCTATCTCCCTTTACTGGTACTTCCTACATAGTCCTTCCCTCCCTACAGCAATACCTTAATTTATGCCCATACAGCATCTCATGCCCATTCTGTCCTTACTGATAAACCTAATATATTGTCCCAAGTGCAGGACAAAAGAGATTCCTGTCCTCAGAAACAGACAACATCTGTATTACATTTCTCGATTCAGCATTGGCAATTAAATACTGCAACGTGAGGAAAAGAATAAAATCACTTAGCCAATATTTGATTATTCCTGAGAATCAGATATCTGACCCTGGACAGGTTTCAGAGAGTATTACTGGAGGTCATTCCTGCTTAAATGCACTCTTCAGCTCTAATATAAATAGATAATATATAAATATACATCAGCATACTAGCTGTTGCAAGTTGGATTCCTGAAACCTGGAGTCAGTATAAAAGAATCGAATCTAGTTCTCAAACACTCTTTCCATCTGCTTGCTCTCCTCCAATAATATTTTTTCATTGTATGGAAAAATATTTTCCCCTATTTTCCTCATTTTAACATTTGTGCAGTCAGTACAGGAACAGTTTCCCTCCTGCTACTCCTGCACTGCCCAAAGCCTGGGATATCCACTAACATGTTGTCAGCAAAGATCTGCAGCTGAAAACTAAGCAATAGATTTTTATATCCACAAACTCTCTCACATTAAATTAAAAATAAAAAACAAAAACCACATTGTCTTTAAACAGCTTTAATTTCTGTGAAAGTCAGGCATCCCAGTGTATGCTTTCATGCTCATCTAACTGTTTATATTTTACAGGAAATTTGTGAGAATCCGCGATTTATTATCGGTGGAGCCAACAGAACAGATATCTGCCAAGGAGAATTAGGTATGAAATTGTCACATCCACCCCACACATTTTAAACTTCAGCTCTCAATTTTCATTTGCTTCCAAGGAGATGTTTTAATTCTCTCTGTAAACCACTACACATCTACTGATTCTTTCCCTATAGCAAATGGATGACATCTGCCTACTACTAATCTAGGGAGGAGCTTTGAGCAAGCAACACTTTGCTTTTCATGAACTAATATCATGAGTGTTGCAAAGCACCATTTGGCAAGACCTGGCCCTTCTCCAAATACTGTTGTATTTTTTCAGATATTTAGTCTTGTTATTTTCAAACTTCTGGAAGCCTTCAGCCAAGTATGCCTTGTACTGAAGGATAACCTCTGTATTGAAGAATTTAAGCCCCAATGCTCAAAGCTGCTTTGGTACATAAAGCTGCTACTTAGGTGTAAGTGACAACTCTGCAGCTGTCAGCCACATGGCGCTCACCTACACTGCTTTGTAGAGACATTTCCCACTCAGCTTTTCCATGCCTTCCATAGTTTTATTGCTTCTCCTGTGACAGGAGTGTGTGCCTAGACAGTGGTGCCAATGAGCATTTCCATAGCATCAATAACTAAGAAGTGCTGAAGTACCACAGAACACAATGAGAAGAGCCCTTTACTGAAAGGACTTGGCACGCTCTATTGAAAATCAGTGTTTCACCTGGCAGTACCTTAGCTTTCCCCTTTGATTCTAGCTGCTCTCTCCCCTCATTTTGCCTGCTGCTTCTGCTTGCTTACAGGCGATTGCTGGTTCCTGGCTGCCATTGCTTGCCTGACACTGAATAAAAAACTGCTCTGCAGAGTCATACCTCATGACCAGTCCTTCATACAGAACTATGCTGGCATCTTTCACTTCCAGGTGAGTCCCTTCATCTAGCATTAAGGAGAGGTAATTATATTCACCGAACGGCAAGCTCATATCTTGGCACACTGTTCCCTTTCCTTCCTCCACCCTGTGAAAGCATGAGCAACAGCAGGAAAGGAAGAAGGTTTGAATTCCTTCACCCCAAACTCTTCCAGCAAGGCAGTCATGGAAGGTAATTAGGGAACATTAACCCACTCATGAAGCATTTGCAGATGCATGGCCTGTGTGTGACAGATAGCAACAGGTGTTTGGTCTTGCCTTCCTGCTCAGCTGCAGTACTACAGCCAGCACAGAGATACTGGTGGTTGGCAAGAGCATCTATTTTTAGGGCCACAAGCAGCTGGTCTCCGTGAAAAATAAATCACCAAAGAACAGATTTTTCAGAAGAGATTGACTGCCATCCGTCTTCCCCATGGTTCTCTAAAAGCACCTCCCTTAAGATGAATGTATTGCCCAGGTAAATTCAGCATGGCTGCCTCCCTTCCCGTGACATTGCTTTTTGGCACATTATAAAGCAGGACACAGCCCTCTACCTGTAGTTGTCCAAACTTCAGGTGGCTGGAGGAACACTAGGTAAATCTGTTAGGAATACAGACTCTGCATCTGATCGCAATGTAAGCCAGAGCATGGCTCCTTGCACAGCTGCATTTGCCTGTCCATCCTATCCCAGTAATCTCACACTGTGTGCAGGAATTGTTATTTACAACTTCAACTGTAATCTAGCTCTGAAGGAAGAGCTGGAAATGCCTGAAATTAAGAAAAGGGAAGTGGAAATAGAAGGCCAGCAGCAAGGCACAGTGTGCAGTGCCATGGTGGAACAGTCACATGCAAAGAATCAACTTGTTCAAAATCTCCCAGGCAAGACTCCTGGGAGTGTTAGAACTCAGAATCATCTAACCACTCCAAACCAGGACCTGCAGTTTCTGCCAGCATAAGTCTGGTTGCTGTGGCTCAGCTCTGACCTCATGAAACAGAAAAGGGGGAAGTTTTAGCAGCTGTAGAACGGTTCAGTGTTTCTCCTTCCTCTGTTCAGCTTTCCAGCCAGGCTCCCCCTTCCCTGCACACAGCGAACCCAGACATTTTTCTGTTTGCCTTCATTCAGTTTTGGCGCTACGGAGACTGGGTGGATGTCATCATTGATGACTGCCTACCCACTTACAACAACCAGCTGGTCTTCACCAAATCCTCCCAGCGCAATGAGTTCTGGAGTGCTCTCCTGGAAAAGGCCTATGCAAAGTAAGTCAGCCTGCTGCACCATGCCACACTCTCTTTGGCTGGGGGGGGTAGTTGAACTGCTTTGTACTGAACTTGTCATATGCGCTTTAGCTCTGCACATATCAGTGCCTTTTTCCACAGATTCTAATTGAGTATGATGTAAAGCATGTTTTCTAAGGTTGCTGGTTTTGTTGGTTTTTTTTTTTTGTTACTCATTCAGAAGCCTATACTTGATTCTCAGCATCTTTTTCTTTTTTTTTTTCCCCTCTTTCCAAGACTCCATGGATCCTATGAAGCTTTGAAAGGAGGCAACACCACGGAGGCCATGGAGGACTTCACTGGAGGGGTGACAGAGTTCTATGAGATAAAGGATGCTCCTAAAGATATCTATAAAATCATGAAACATGCCATTGCCAGAGGATCCCTCATGGCCAGCTCCATTGATGTGAGTCTATATGAACTTTGTAGATGAGTCATAAGAAACGGCAGAAATCTCCACCTATAATCACGTACCAACTTTTGCAGCAGCTTAGTTTAGTCCACATAAGCAAACATTCATTTGCAGGTGGTAGGGCACTCTCCTCTAGACGCTTTCCATTAGAGAACAGCAAGCACCAAAAGGGAGATAGACAGAAGCAGAATAGGGAGGCAGGAGGAAGGAAGGGAGGGATCTGATTAGTAAAACCAGTGCCCTGCTCTCAATGAGGTGCAACAATTCTGTTAAGATACAAATCTTCACATCAAAGATGCTAACAGTATGCAAATATCCAGGAAATTAACCCATTTGATTCCCAGCATATCCTTAGATTATCTTAATTTACTGTGGTTAATTTAAAAGTGAAAGTAAGAAAACACTAGTTTCAATAACAGTTGGGAAGTTGCAGTAAAAGCAGGAAAACAACTGGTGACACCAATCACCATAGATAACCATGGACTATCTAGCATGCAATGAGGAAGTAGAGAAGTTACCTAGGCCATTTTTCACCACTTATCTTTTTGTATAGTTTCTTTTCTATCCCCGTCTCCTATTTCTGCACGTAATTTTTCTTTCATTCTCTACCAGGATAACCTAGGCTTCTCCTACGGAGCAGCTCCTCGAAGTGACATTGGAGAACTGATTGCTCGAATGGTGAAGAATCTAGAAAATGCACAGATGACTCACTCCACTGTGGACTACCACGGGACAGATGAAAGGCCAGCCTGGGTTCGTACATCAACAGACGCAATTTCAGAACACTTTTATTTACAGCCAGAACATATCACCTCTGTTTTTAAATTCTTCTTTACTTCACTTAATTATCCCAACACCAAAGATCTGTTCTTCTGAATGCTATTTGGTGTTCATGTTAAAGGACTTCAGTCCTTTCAAACACACACACAAAAAACCCATAAAACTTCCAAACTTAAATCTTCCAAATCTGTATATGAACACATTGCTGTCCTTTTCTCTCTACCAGGCAGTTGTCATAACTTACCTTTTAGGGAGCTGCGTTTCAGTGGAAGAAACTAATTCTCTCTCTTTATAGAGGAGGAAAGAACAAAACAAAATGCCAACCCACCACTGAAAAAACATATTATATCACCTAAAACATTTCATTGTGCAAACTCTCTCCTGCAGAAGAAGTAGCCAATTTGTAGGAGAAGCAGCCGATTTTTCCTCTTCAGACATCCCTATTTAGTCTTCCTGAATGATTGAAATAGTGTAATTCTTTGGGAAGGCCCAGTATGGCTGCCTTTTGCAAGCATGACTTTCCAAATCCCCCGTGTTTTTGGGGGGAACTTCCCTCAGTTGCTGATATTACTGATGAATAACTAATAGAATATTACAGAACTCTTTCTATAGTTCCTGCTGTTTTACTGCTGGTTGTTACGCTTCTGAGCCATCACCAGAAAAGTTTGTGACTCTCAATGGAAAGAAGCAGACAGTGCAGGCCACAGAAGCACTCCAGAGAAGTGGGCTAGGGCACTCGCAGCATAAGATGATATTCTTGAGTAGAAAAGAGAGAAAGAGGTTCTGCCAAATAATAATGGTAATTGTGAGGAGAAAATAAGAAAAAAGAAAATAGATGTGAGGCAATAGGCAGAAAAAGTATGGAAACTGGATTAAGATAAAAGAAACAAGAGCAGAAGGGAAATAATGGAAAATAACTGTGACAGCCAAGAAATACTTGGATGAGATTCCTCCCTGTGCAAGCTGAGAATGTAGCTGTGTGACCTTATTAATTCTCCATTTCCAACACTGACTTTCTCACGTCCTCAGACGTGTCAAAAACAGATGGAAGAATTACCAGCAGAGCCTTGCAGTCTTTTCTCAGTGACAGACATAACGAGGGGGGAAGTTTCACACGTGGTCCACCTGCACTTTGCGTAGCCCTCCTTTCCCACCATTTTCCATGATTTTCCCTATAAGCACAGCAGGCTATATGAGCCTGCCATCTTACTCTCAGTTCTTCAACTTCCAGATAAATAGAAGTGCATAGTAGCAACTGATTATCAAGATAGCAAGTGTACTTGTATCTGCTGGAGAAAGCTATACATTTCCTGTGTGTCAGGTGAAAAACATAGTCTCAGGGATTATGGAATAAAGTCTATATCTACAGGAATACAGGAAGTCTAAAGTCCATATCTACAGGAAATACATCTTAATAATAATGTTAGTAGGAACAGTGTATGAAATTGGGTCATGATGGGATTGCACCAGTGTATAAAGAAAGTATTCTAATAGGTGGTGAGGTGCTCTTGTGTTTCCAGTTTTATCCGCAAAACTTACTGAGTCATACAATAGTATACTATCCTAGGAATGGCTGAACAGTTCTATTCATGGAAAAATTAATTATTTTGATTAAGCATGCTATATACTAGCATGTTCTGAGTGCAAACACAGAAAGGGAAAGAGTATATCACAAAATGTCCTTTACAATGAATATTATTAATATTTTGCTCCTTTAATTAATTCTTCACTCCTTTCTAACCAGTGATATTCCCTGAATGCTAAGCTTGGTCACCCTGATAGAAGATGAGAACAAGATTTTTAAAAAAAACCAGTCTCCCAAACAGTGTCATCCTCCCTTCTGCCTCAGAGCTGCTGGTTGATCTTCACGTGCCTTTTCCATATTTTTATCCTGTGTCTAACAGACTATAATGCCAATGCAGTATGAAACCCGGATGTCTTGTGGGCTGGTCAAAGGTCATGCATACTCTGTCACAGCTGTGGAAGAGGTAAGTACAGTCTTTTGCCTATTGCTGTGGGGTCCTTTGGTCTAGACTGGCCCAGCATCACGCATGGCAGCAGAGCTGTGTACAGGGGGACAAAGAGGGGGGAAAAAAGATGCAAATTATGAAATAAAGGAAAGAAATTTTGTTTTCAAATAAAGTACGGCTTCATGGAGAAACCAGTCAGTCCAAGGTTTGGCTTTCCATGTGTATGGATGTTCCTCCATGATCTGCATAGGCAAAGGTGGCCACAGTTGGCCACCTCTTGGTCTTACAGCCTTCCTACACTCATTCAGGGCAGGTCAGGCTAAGTGATGGCCCTGGAGAGCACTGTCACTTGGGGAGATGGTATCAGTGATGTGACAGACAGAACATTTCCTTTCTAAGCCTGTTTCTCACAGAATAATTCAGTTGATTCTTCTTGCCTTCTCTTTCAATTAGACAACATTTAAAGGGGAAAAGATACGTCTGGTAAGGCTGAGAAACCCGTGGGGACAGGTGGAATGGAATGGACCTTGGAGTGATAAGTGAGTAGAAAGAGTCTAGAGTTTCATTTGATTTGGAAAAAATAAAATAAATTGCACTTTATTTGCCTTTTGCAGCTTGTGTATGGCCCTAACGTTTAACAATGAGGTATCAGGTTTTACTAAGAGATAGTTCAGTAGCTACTCTGTCAATGACAGTTTACAAGCACTTCTGTCTTTAAGCTAAACAAAATAAACATGTTTATTTTTTTTATTTCTGAGAGCTTCTAATAGGAAGTCTGAAGGGAAGGCAGAGTGAAGCAGGGCAATTTCTTCTCCATTTGAATGCATAGAGATGGAAACACTGAGAACAAATAATTGCAGAAATCACAAAGGAACATTTTCTGTGAATGTAGAATGACAGTGCTTGACTTTCCTCACTATGAGGCTTACAGGAAAGAACAGGAATATAAGTGAAAATTGGGTATTGCAAAACGTAATGTCTTTACGCTTTTGCAGATCAGAAGAGTGGAACTTCATTAATGAAGACGAGAAAATCCGCCTGCAACACAAGATTATGGAAGATGGGGAATTCTGGTGAATTATCTGTCAAAAAAATTGTGCTTCTAGAGGAGATATGCAACTATAACAAAAATGGGTCACACTGCATGACTTAAATATGTTAAAACAATGGCATTAACTCCTTCATGTTCCCCAACAAGCCTTGCTCTGCAATCCCTTCACTCTCCTACCAGGATATATTGAGTCCCACAGCCCAGCTAATTATCCCATACTTTACAAGCTCTCCATCCCCTTTCCTATGATCCATCCCCTCACTCCAGTGTTCCCTAGTTTGGAGCTATAGCTGTGTTAATTGACCAATAGGCCAAATGCATTAGGAAATTGGAGCTCCCACTGCAAACTTGTACTAGTAGAAGCAGTAATATGGGTCACTCTCCATTACCTCTTTAGGAACAGTATTATCTTTCAGACAACTACCTACCATGCAAATTCAGCTTCCCTTCAATTCTTCCAGGATATCATTTGAAGATTTCATGAGGCATTTCACAAAACTTGAGATCTGTAACCTCACACCTGATACTCTGGAAGCTGATAAGCTTCAGACCTGGACTGTGTCAGTCAATGAAGGACGCTGGGTGAGAGGCTGCTCAGCTGGAGGGTGCCGCAATTATCCAGGTGAGCAATGAGTCTTAAGAGATACCACCTCACTGATGGGGGCTATACTACATCCCATAGGCTAAATCACACTACAGCTTGATCAATGCTCAGCCGCAGGAAAGCTTTGATTCCTCAATGGATGAGTCACATGATTTTCTATCTAGTTATCTTCTGTCACTATGTTTGTGATAGTGCCTCATAAGCCCAGAAAGCAAACCTGGCAAAGATAAATTCTTGTTCGAATACTTTGCATTGCAGGTAAGAGATATCAATTTCACTCTATCAGCTTGATTTAACTTTGAAAATTCTCTGATAAGTTCTGCTACTTTTAGGTTCTCTGAAAGTTTATCAAATGCCAATTCTTCACTTTAAATCCTTTACTGTACAGTTGTTAGAACTATATAAACCTCCAAACACATTAAAATATATACATCATATATATGAAAATAAAAGCCCAGCTTTATCCTTTCCCTCAGGAACTACAGACAGGGAATAGTAAAAGTTCTCTTTGGTCAAAAATATTGTTAGAAAACTGAAGATTTATATGTTTGCTTTGGGTTGTTGGTGGCATTTCACAGATACATTTTGGACAAATCCCCAGTATCGCTTGAAGCTCCTAGAGGAAGATGATGATCCTGAAGATGAAGAGGTTATCTGCAGCTTCCTGGTAGCACTGATGCAGAAAAACAGAAGGAAAGAACGCAAGCTGGGAGCCAACCTCTACACCATTGGCTTTGCCATCTATGAGGTACAAGTTCTAGACTTAGTTCTTAGTGCCAGGTTCCCAGCCCTTACAGTACATGTTTACCAAGGGAGTCATTGAACTGTTCATCCTGACTACATGAATTGCAGTTTCTCCTTTGCAAGAAAATGTGGAAGAGAGGAAAAAAAATTCAAAGCTTTAGTACCATTTAGCCCATAGTAAACTCAGGGTTTATCCCATCTGCAAATAACAAACTTAATAGGTTTTTATGGTGATTTTATGTCAGATTTTAGTATATTCTTCCCCATATCTACTTCAGTCTCCACACTTCCTTAATCCATGCTGAAACTAAACATCTAATTGGCAGAACCATGTAAAAAGGGAAACAGCCAAGACACAAAAGTATTGATCAACATCTGTGCCTCTAGTGACTTCAGGTAGAAGTCAACTTATTCAGTTCTTTGCACAAAAATATTTGGTTCAAATCTCAGTGGATCTTGTGTAGGTCACAAGAAATATGGAAAGGAAGGGGGAATTTTCTAAGAAATCTTATATAAATTGAGGTAACTTAATGACTAGCTGCAACCCCAGAAATCCCTTCTATTAGATTTATAAGCAAATAGACTCACCTAGAACTTCTGTTTCTTCTCTTTATTACTCCCTAAGGTACCCAAAGAGGTATGAGCTGAATGGGGACAGACTGACAACTTGGTGTATGCTCACAGCTAGTGTCACTGTTGCTCCTGTCTGTAAGTCAGTGGGAAACTGTCCATTCAAGTTTGTTTTCAGGGATGTTACAGAAGTGAAACTGCTAACCGTTACGCTTTGAGTGTTCAGTAACATTTTGAGTCATTTTAAATTCTTTCTCACTCATACTCCGTTTTCACCTGCACTCGGTCCTTTTCTGTTCTATATGTGAGCTGGCCACTGCTTTCACTGTCCCATAGTGAACCTGGAGTACAGGAAGAAGTAAGTGTCAGCTAGCACTTAAGACACCACACCCCGCAAAGAAGACCCCTAAAGCACTTCTGTTCCCTCCTGCAAAAAATGCCAGCAACTTATAACCCGCAGCCCTGGAGTTTGCTCTACAGTATCAGATTTTTTTGTTGTTATTGTTAACAAATGGTATTTTCAGCCATTGAAGAAAACATATTAGAAGTGCACAGACTGAATTTTTCTGAGACTGCCAATAGCTGAATCATTGGTACCACAAGTTTGCAAGTGAGTCCACATAAAAGCCTTCACTGGAAAATATAAAGATGACCATCTGAATGTGCTGCTTGCAAACCTATTTTACAGGCAGTTATTTCTATAGAAAGCAGCTGCAAGTGCTTGTTCTTAGCCCACAATCATTGACTTATTTTTCATGTTTAAATGAATGCAATGTCTTTGGTAGATACAGAATTCATATTTTTCCAGGTAAGTTACCACTGAAAACACCTTCACCTTACTGTGCAGTACATAGGAGCCTGCATATACCATTCCTTGCCACACCACCCTCGAAGAAAGTAACTGAACTTTGGTTACATGCCATTAGCATCCAACAAAACAGATAAAATCATGTAGGCATCAGAACAGCCAGCCAGCAGTCTCCGTGTGAGATGTCAGGCAGCTCTCAGAAGCCAACTAAACCCAGCTAGCAGCAGCTTATAAAGATGACAGACTCTGTAACTGGTAACAAGATAGCAGCCCCCATCAAATCCCTGCTTGCTAAGCTGCCGCTGCTTCATTTGTGTTTTCTGTCCCAAGTGCTGCCTGCACGACAAGCCACCTGGGGAGCAGGTCAGACTTCCTTGAAGATCAATTGACTCCATTGTTCTGCAGATGCACGGCACTAAGCACCACTTGCAAAAGGATTTTTTCCTCTACAATGCTTCCAAAGCTAGAAGTAAGACCTATATAAACATGCGAGAAATCTCTGAGCGCTTCCGGCTGCCTCCGAGCGAGTATGTTATCATCCCATCCACATATGAACCCCACCAGGAGGGAGAATTCATCCTGAGGGTTTTCTCAGAGAAAAGAAGTCTTTCAGAGTAAGTTGCAGATCTTTCATCTGGCTCTAAAAGGGGAACTGAGCTCACTACTCTGTTACAGTTGCATTCCCTGTTTGCAATACTCTACTCTCAATTTTCTTAATCCCATTAGAAAGTCCAAGATGCAAAGTCATATCCCCAGTATTATCTTATAGTTTAACAAAAGCCTGCTTTGAATTTCCATTGGAGATGCTGGAGAATACTGGCAGGATATCCTTTGTGAGCATACTTTCTGCTATTTAAATAATGAAAACCAACAAGTTTGTTATTTAATGCTATATGCCACTGCTATATCTCATATGGAAGTTTTTACCAGATAGATCACTGAGACAGATCTAATTTTGGTCATGAACAAAATCCAGAAATAGGTGTTATTTCTTTTCCATCTAAATAGCTTCCTGGAGCTCAAACTGCAGCTAGTATCACTTTGCTTAGGCCAAAAAACTTCTGGTTTGCTCCCCCTGTCAAGATTTAGCGATGCCAAGGCTATAAGAAGGATAAAGCCGGCAGCAGTGTTCTTGGAAGCAGTACTTGGGATGCTCAGCTCAAACTCAGAAAAACTACATCCAGAGTCTGAGCCGTAATGCCTGGAAGCCAGCCCACACCACTGCCTGCTTACAAACCACATACAGAAATAAACAGTGTTGGAAAAAGACACCTTCCTGATCTATTTACTTTCTGCTTTCTTCTAGGGAGGTTGAAAACATGATTGAGGCAGATCGCCCATCGGTGAGTACCATCCTGTCCTCTTCTGTGTGGGAACAGAGGGGAGGAGTGTCACATTCAGGGAAACCCATAGCAGGAAACCATTTGCAGCCACATAACAGCTCCTTTAACAAATTCCCACATATTCTCATCAAGATATTCCTATTAACACTTGACTTCATATATGCTGCTTTATGGTTTGGACAGACCAGATTTTTTTGCCAGGTTTGAGATTTGTTCTTGGTGTAAAGAAGCCTCATGCCAAGCATTGCCTTTGCTTCCATCAGTTGAGAGTATTCACGCTCTGGTGGAGGCCTAACCATCCTTTGGGATGTTTCTTGTTTGTGTGTCTGGCAACTCATCTAATTAAGAAAAAGAGTGCCTTATTTTGAAGTATGAACTTTCTGAAAAGGGATTCTAATAGTATCATGATTCAAACTAGCATCCATGACAAACTAACTCTTCAGCCTGGGGTTTTACACATTTGTATGGGAATAAATTGAAACATATAATACCCTCAGTCTTTAAAAAAACCAGAATGCTCTTACACAGAACTGAGCTCCATCAAACCTTGTTCAGAAGCCTTCCCCTCTCATTTGCTGTCATGATACCAAAATTTCTGCATAGATTTGATGGAATGTAATTGCCACCCCAAAAAGCATGGATATGTGGGCACAGAAATCCAACCTACACTGCACCGATTAGTTGGGAAAAATAGAAGGAGTAGTCAGGGATAACAGATTTTATTCAAGTAGACAAAGCCTCAGATAAGATGGACTGCCAATTTGATATGGCTTCTGCAATTTTAACACGCAGCTTCTTTGTGGCTGCATTTCTCCCCCCCCACCCCCCTTTNAAAATATATTAACTACACACGCACACTTGTCTTCAGGGTCCTATTTTTGTTAACTAACAGTTTCAGGGTTCTGTTTTCATTTCAGAACTGCCCAGATCCCAACACAAGCAGAGCCCTTTCCCTCATACTGGTTACCATGTTCTGCTTTGCTGTAGCTTAGTGCATACTACAGCTACTACTTTTGCATTTAAGAGTATTACCTTTTACTATTATATAGCCTTTACAGTTCCCCAGGAAAGTACTCTGGGGATCATTCTACTAATGTAGTGCACATGCCAAGGCTGGCCTGAACTTTCTCCCTTCTATGCCACCTCTAAAAGATGTATGCACCTGTTCTCCCATTTGATGATTAATCAAGGTGAGGTACAGAAATACTTCCCGATATTCAGTATTTCTTTATTTTAAGAGGTGTTTTAGCAGAATCATAGATACTTTACACCAGTGCGGCCATTTTAGGAAGATTATTAGAATATCTAAGTACAATTAATTTAAGTGAAAATAGATCAACTGAGTTTTAATGTTAACCTTTAGGGTTTAATTTTTGAAGGATCAAAGGGGAATGAATGCTGAGCACTGTCCCATCATTCCTCAGGATCTACAGCAGCTGGTGTAGTTCTATCACAAGCACGAAATCAGCGTAAGACCTCAAACACTTACCAGTTTACTTCAAATGCACTGAAAAAGCACACGAGCTTGACAGGCTTTCAGAACTGGTCAGTGATCAGCACAAAAATGGATAGAAAAACAGCACATGCACAGAAAGGGCATGGAGGCCAGACTTTATCAGAACTTCTACTGAGAGGAAAGCCACTGTCTCATGCATGTGGTCACAAGGCAACTAAGGATAACTGACCTCTTAGTTTGCAGGGCTAAAAAGCAGCAGCAGAAAGCAATCTGCTACAGTAAAGCAAAACTGCAAAAACAAATCTTGGCATCTACCCAGCATTATTCTGATAATTCATACATTTAACTGAGGGATCACTAAGAAACACTAAGAAATCACTAATAAACCTTTTGACTATAGAGTTCTTAATATTATTGTCTTGCGCTGTGACTTCCTCTGAAAGAAGAAAATCATACTTATGTAATTATGAGTTATCCTTTAAATTCAGCTTTTGTTTTAACCCAACTTAAGTCTCTATGATGACTGGAATACTAGGAGCCCTGGGTTCCAGCCATGCATTTTCTCCACTAAGCAGTTATTTTCCACACAAAAACATGGCAGATGCTCTTGGTTGGGGTCTTCACAGAAAAACAAAGTCTGTCAATCAAAAGATCTGGATTTTTTTTGACTGGCAATCAAAACTGGCCCTTAACCTCCCAATAAGTGAAAAGCAAAGTTCTAGAGAACTTCCCTTTGCAACAAGCCATGAAGCAAAGCTGTATCAGCGCATTGTCTTGGAGGCCTTAGATGGGTGGATGGTTTCCATCTTCCCTGCTGAACTATGACATCTTAGATTCCTGCACCCTGCAAGCAGAAAACTGCAACAGCCCTCTCTGCCAGCACTGCAGCTTGGCTACTGCAGTTTGAAATAGACAGCACCAGGACAGCCTGGCTGACTTCATCCTGCCCCAAAGGGAACGTTATGTTCTACTGAACCCTGTGAAAGAATCTTTCTATTCCAAACAAAGAAGAATCAGGCTGACAAACCATAAACAATATAAAGAACTTTTATTTTTTATTTTCTTTTCGTTTTTCGGCTGTGTAAAATTTCATTATTACACTCACAGCTTCGTACCAAAATGAAAGAGGAAAAGCAAGGTCAATCTGTGCAAATGTTCTACATAGCTTAAGTCATTAAATACTCAACCATGTTGTTTTATTCCACTTCAAAAACTTTTTAATATTCGCAGCAAAATGAAATTTGAGAAGCTGGCAGGTGCATATGACAGAATATATACCTACACAGTTTGCTCTTTACTTTCACCATTAAATATTTTACAATTAGCAGCTGAGACTGTTTCCTTATATTCTGCAATTCTGGACAACTTAAGACCATGTTTGAATGATAGTACCATAAAAGCCTGAAAACCAAGATTTATCTGTACCTATATTTTAATTTAAAAGAAGGGAAAAAAAATCCTTCCAGCACCATGTTTTTGTTTCTGGGAACCTACAGTTTATTGTGAGCTTTCAGTTATTGTTTACCACGATTTAACATAACTGTATGGTTTGTAAGTGTGCAATAAGACCTGCGCTACTTCAGCACAGCACAGAGCTGAACTGCTTGGAAGGTCCACACACCTTAATCAAGGCAAGCAGAAGCTGGGGAATGTAATGCATCTTCATACCAACAGATGCAAGTTTTCCCTCTGGCCCCTTCCAGACAGGGAAGCAACAGCACTAGGCCATGCAGCACCGCACTGTCAGTTAGCTGTTATTTTTCCTGTGATTTGAAGGAAAATGGAGCAAATAATACAGACCAGTCTTAGCATTGTTTTTTTGATTCAACACATGTGAGGATGTCAGATAAAGTTAAGCTTCGTGGCACATTTGAACTTTGAAGTGATTATTTTATGCTACTCGCACTCTTCTTTTTGAGCTTGGGTAGGGCTTAACATAAGCACACTGCAACACGTTCTCCCACTTTTGAAGAGAATGATCTATAACCGGTTTCAGTAAAGCCATTCTCCATATTACAAAAGACTACAATAGCTCTGAGCACTACATGCGCATTGAGGACTCACAGCTGAATAAGCAGCATCAGTACTGCTAAGAAGAGAACAGTGGCTTCCACCCCAAAGGGACTGCCATATTCAGTCAGCATTCAGCAAGTCCAGAGCTCATGATCTAACATTTGACTAATGAAATAAAACAGCTAACCGTAAAAATCAACCCTCACTCTACTCACTCTTCCACACCCGCAACTCTTTAGTTACATAAAAACCAAACCCAAAACAAAAACAGTCCTGAACACAGGTTGCAGATGCGTAGTGCTGCTTTTCATGCAAGAATTACCCCACTCACATTTCACAAATAGTCCCCTTCCTGAGACTACTTCACTCTCTGACCAGAGGTATATCACAAGTCAGAACCCTCAGTTGCAAACCTGGAGAGGATCTCATCAACGGCTGCCAATCTAACACACCAATTTACCATTGCTCTTCTGCAACCACATGTGGAGGAAAGAAGCAGCCATTAATGGAAGCTGCATTCCCCACAGAAGTCCAAAGTAGTCTGTGGAATTTCATATCTGCATGACAACTCCATAGCAAATCCTCTTAAGACAACCTCACGACAAAGCAGCACAATATTTCCTCTGAGCCCTTGAGCAATATATATACACAATTTTTTACACATACAAAGCAAAATTGATAAGCACTCATGCAGCTCTATTTTCCTGTCCCTTACCCATTTTAAGATTCTGACAATGGATCTGAAACAATCCATGAAGTAGCAAAAGGACACCACTGCTAAAGCTGAACTTCAGAAGTCCAAAATTTTGGATCGGACTGTTTTCAAGGACAGAGAAGGAAATATCACCGATTACAAGGAAAGTAAGTCTCCTTTTACACCAACTAGAAAAGATCAATACAATAATTAACCAGGAATGCAAATAAAGTGTAATAACTGTCTTTGTTGCAGCATCTAGTGAGAAAGATCTCTGCATGTTCCTGAAAACAAAGTCATCAGCTGAGAGAATAAGAATCACCAAGTATCAAAATCTACTCTCACACATGATGTTTAGCGATAGAACCACTCCACATGCTTGTCCTCAGAACACAGAGCTCCACGCCATCACTCCAATCACAGCCTATGAAGAATAGGCTCAAAAAGTCAACATTGTTTCCTTCCACACTTTTACATCTCCCTCATTGTGGTTCAANAGTGAATATATAAAATTGAAGAAAAAAGTATGACTATAGGAATGGGAAAATCAAATGTGAGAAAGTGAAAGAAAAAATGAAACACTGCTATTTAATAATGTGGTCTGGTACAATCCATAATTCTTTTAAAAACACTTCTTTTCCTATTTTGTTTCTGTTTGTACAGAAGAAGAAAAAAGGCAAGGTGGGTACCTGCGCAACATGCTGAGCGTCAAAAGGCAAGATGCATGTGCAGTGCATGCAGCAGGAGTTACTTGCTATCATTAGTGATTTCTCTGTTTCTGGAAGCTGATCTAGTTAATAAAGAACACTGGACAAGAGACCATTTTCAGGCAGCAAAGACTTTGTCTTCCTATTCAAAAATCTAACGCAGTACAGCTGTAGCATCAGGTATTTCTCTTTCTTAAGGGCGTGGCAAAAGCATAAGCCTTTCAGTTTTATGAGCTTGATCCTTTAAATTTCTCAAGTATCCTGCCTGCCTGACCCTCCACAGGCATCCTGACACCTTTCCCGGTAAGAAGCTCCCCTCCTCCAGACACGCCCTTCATTGCCCAACGCAGCTACTCCTCCTTCCTGCAGTTTCTGCTCACCAGAGTCCAGGATTGCCCTTTTGAGTCTACACAATACATTTAGCAAACAAAAAAAGACATACTCTGAGGTTACAAGGAAAATTATCGGCCAGAGGAAGGGTATGAAAAGGCCCACAAGGGAGAGATTTTGAAGAGTAGAGTGTCTGAGTCCAATTTGCATTCCTCTTTCATATATACCCAAAGTAGACCACAGACCTTCATAAATCAGAGCAACGCATAGAAGAGTGAACTCTGTTTCTTACAAGGACCTTGAAAATGTAACCAGACAGTTTAATCTCAAGTAATAATTGCAATTATTACTCCAGGATAACACATTCACATCTGATAGCAGCTTTCTTTGCTTTAAATATACTAAAGCAGAACAACTACATGCGTCTCCCTACAATTGAATGCCTCAGCAATTAATAGAGAACTAATACATGCCTCATGTAATTAACAAGCTCCTACACAAGCTCTGTAGATTTCTTATTTAACATGAGGATAGTGGTAACCTGAGAAATTCCTCTTTTCTTTTTTTTTTTTGCATTCCCAGATCTGGCTGCATGTGCTTTGCCACAGAATGGACATCCCCAGATACTTTCCCTAACACTATTTCTTGTGTAATTTCTACTTCTCTTCTGCTCTCTTCCTTCTTCTTCTAGCCTATCATCTTTGTTTCCGACAGAGCAAACAGCAACAAGGAGCTGACAACAGATGAAGATGCTGGCAAAGATCGTGAAAAAAGCCACGTAGATGAGAAAAAGGTTCCGCAGCAACTGGCGAGGCAGGGGATAGAGCTTGGTCTGGCCAACATGAAAGGGCAGCTGGAGAGAGCACAGGGACGAGACAAAGGAGTGTCCTTAGATACTTAACAGTTTCAGAGTTGAGGCTTGCTCTCTGCATTTGTCTGAGAAATAACAATAACAGTGAGGCTATCTAATGTGGTATTAGTATCCAGAACAGGGCCTCCCACACTGCAAAACGCTCTAAAGCCACCGAGCCCGTCCAAACAATTCATAGACTACAGGGTAGCTATGGAGCATGTTTTCCGCTTCTGCTCTAAATTTCTCCTTTGCAATGTTTTGAAATGAAAATAATAATAATAATAATAATCAGAATGTAAAGATCCATTGGTGAAAGTAATCATTTAGATTGGTTTCAAGAATTATGAGAACAAAGAGGGGATGGTAACGATGCAGCAGGTTCATCAAGGAGTGCATTTAATGAAAGTAAGGGGAGAAGTCCATGAGGATATCTTGTTCCTCTAAAGAGTTCCACTATCACTAAGAGGCTTATTTGTGTGAAGGGGGTGAACCACCCTGATCCCTTCATTTTCCTGCTAAGCTAACGTTGCATATATTCTTGATTTGTATTTTTCCAGCGTTCTTCAGCAAAAGCTCGTGAGAAGAGTGAAGAGGAAACACAGTTCAGGAATATTTTCCGACAGATTGCAGGAGATGTGAGTACACGACCAGTCCCTACCTCTGCAGAGCAGCTAAGCCACTGCAGCACCTAATCCAACTTCTTCACAGATTCAAAACATGGAAAATTTAAGTTTTCTTTCACCAAATTTCCTTTGGGAGCTGAAGCTAAGCAAAATCAAATGGAAATTCAGTTAAGCACACAGCTATGCCCATATGCATATGCAACTCATTTTCATTGTGTACAAAGGAGCCTTATTTAAATTCAGGCTCTTATTTCTATCACTACTATGTGAAGCTATTAATGATTTCTTAGTCAGTATTGCACAGTAGGTATGAGCAATGCATAGATACATGTATGTATTCAGACATGTTTGCATGTTGAACTAAAGAAATCAGAAGAAACAGATCAAAACTGCATAAATCAAGAGGCTGCAGAGGGGTTGCAGAGATTTTCACATTTTGCTCATACTGTGGCTTGGAATTACTGCCTGTTCTCCCAAACGTTGTTTAATAAATACTGTGCAATCCCTTTAGATTTGCTTCATACTGAAGGTGTAGCTGCGGCCTCAAGAAAGATTATACAAAGATAGAAAGCTCTCTATTTTGGATCACGTGCCACGATGAAAAGTGACCAGAGACTTCATACTTTTAGCATATCCATCCATACAATGATTTTCATAATAAAGAATGTTGCAATTAACTGTATTGTCCCCATGTTTCCCACCAGGACATGGAGATCAATGCCGAAGAACTCAGGAATGTTCTCAACAACGTTGTTAAAAAACGTGAGTTTGAATGTGCTTTTCAGTAACCCCAGATAAAGGCAGCTATGATATAACATGCCCCTCCACCCCTGAGTGACATTCTCAAAATTATTTATGGTTTCAGATTCACAGATTTTCTACTTTCACTTCTGCAGACTTTAGCTAGAAAACTTTTCATAGAGATGGTCTCTATGAGTGATTGCGTATGGATAATACAGAAAAGAGCAAAAGTTCATTGGAAGCATCACACAGGTTAATACAACTTTTCTAGCAGACTGCAAAGTCCCTTTAAAAAAGTCCTGATGGAGGGGAGGACCTTTCTCCCCATTTGGCAATCTTCGGCCTACAAATCCTAGGCTTGCTTAGTTAACTGGAAATTGATTTAGAGTTTTCCAAAGGCTTTTATTGTATATAGCAGGTCATAACTCACCTATAATTCACAAGCAATAATGTTACGTAGAGCCTTTACAGATATTTTTTTCTCACTTATACCTCACGGGACAAATTAAGTCAGTTTGGCTTATAATTTGAGTAGAGTCCTATGTAAGAGGAAGAAGCGATTGCTGATTTACATGGTCTTTTATATCATTTATTTCAGATAAGGACCTAAAGTCAGAAGGATTTGAACTAGAATCCTGCCGCAGCATGATTGCTTTGATGGATGTATCCTTTGCCAGTGAAAGAGGAGTGCCTGATAACACACTGCTCTGCCTGAGTTTTACTCCCTGACCACATACACACAAATTGTTTTTAGTTAGCTGGAAAGCAGACCAGTATATTACAGGCTGTTGTCAGATAACCCAGCATTCCAGCGTGGCACACACTAACTGCAGTCATCTCAATGTTAGCATAGCTAGCAGATGAAAATATCTCAAAACACAGAACTATGGAATAAATATGATACCATTCCTTTAAGTAATCTCAACAGAACTACAGTTCTTGCCAACAAATTCAGTCTCTTTCTCTTATCTTTACATTTTCAACGCATCACACATTCCACCGTGTGCTTAGCACTTAGAGCAGTCTCAGAGCAAGTACAGTAAAACACACTGCAAGATGTCACGTGGCATTACTTCCAATACAGCATCACTCAGTTTTCCTACCTGAGTAGGAAAACACATACGTTTCCATATGCTTCCATAACATATGATTTTGAGAGAACATAAGCACATTCAAACCAGACCAGACCAAACTTATAATTACAGCCTAGAACCATAACGGCTGGAGGCAGAACACAGTTCTGTAAATTATTTTAGTCAACATTTTGCTTGATCCTCGATTCATTTTAGTAAGGCAGATAAAGCTTCACTCCAAGATAAAGCTCATTTGTCTTAAGCAGTTTTGGGGGAACTTCACTAGTGGGGGCACTTGGAAAAAGCCACTAAAACACCCTGCTTTATGTACATTATAACAGCTCCAGGAGCATATCTCCTGCCTGTATTAGTGGTTTATTACTACACAAGGAAATAGCACTTCACAATCCTGAAACAAAATAACACTCAATAACCAAAGCACTGACAAACACTTTACTGTGCCATTCAGTCCTCTCTCAGTGCTCAGGAAATCCTGAGCTGAGTTTCATACTCATCCCTTCTCACTGGTACCCATATAAATAGTTTTCCATTTAAAATATTGGTTTTTTTTACCTGAATGCTTGCATCACAGACAGACGGCTCAGGGAAGATCAACTTTGATGAGTTCCGACACCTCTGGGACAAGATCAAAAGCTGGCAGGTAGTGCCACTCTTCATAGATCCACAGAGCAAAAGCTTGCGTAGGGAAACCAGACCTTGTTATGTACCCTGCAACTAAAAAAGCTCCTGGAATTGCAAACTAGCTTTTAAGATGAAAATTAATATCTTCCTTCAGCCTTTTCTTAGCCTAAGCAAACATCTAGAGCTACAGCATTCATGTGAGGAGATCCCCCTGAGAAGGGGGGGGGAGGCACACAAGATGGAGGAGGAGGATAGGAAATAGAGCCAATTAGCTTAATTAGGGCAATTAAGAGAGAAGATTAACAGCATAAACCTAAGTCAAATGAGGAGGGTCTCCAGGGGGAAGAGTTTTTTCTTCTCACAGCGCAGATATAACTCATGCCTCAGAAGCGAGGGGAGCTGTGTGTGAACACAGACTGCTGAGCAGCAGCCACGGTGATATAAGGCAAATGGCAAAGTCTTCAAGTGCTGCAGGGTAGCACTCACATCAGCAGGTGTGTCCTACAAAAGTATAAGCTTTAATTTCTGCTGTGTACTTCTTCCTTTTTGCAGAAGATCTTCAAGCATTACGATGCAGACCATTCAGGAACCATTAACAGCTATGAGATGCGCAATGCAGTCAAAGATGCAGGTAATTCCCCCGGTGTCCAATGCCCAACAGCCAAATAAACCTTATTTTGGTTGATGTATCACGGGGTGAGGTCAGGAATACAGCCCAGCCTTTTAAGGAGGGGCCCTAGATACATTTTTAAATTTNCCAGAGAAATAAAACAGAAAACAACCCATCCCCCCCCCAAAAAAAAACCATAAAACTCTCAAAGCTGCCTTGAGTCTAAGTCACATATTGCTTTTATTTCTCCTGTCTACAAACATCTTAATGAAAATAATAAAAACAAACAACAGCAACAAAAAACCACCTCCAAAAAAAATCACCCAAAAAACTACAAGAGTACTGGAACCTCAAGAATTCCTACGTTTGAAGTAGGATTCTATTGTACATCGTTCCTATTTTACTCCTGTCTTAAGAAAAAACATCAATGTCAAGGAAATACAGAGGAATTACGCTTGTGCACTAACACAATATAAATGTTGTGCGCTTCAGAGAAGGCCCTGAAGTTTCTGGACTTGACAGCAGAGCTGAACATCCATGGGCCTCCTTCAGTCACAGTCTTGGCCTAAAAACACTTCGTTGCACTCAAAGAATGGAGCTATAAAATACATTTGGTCTATGGATAGCATATGAAGTCTCAAATGAGTAGTTAAAGATGTCCACTAAAAGCAGTACATTCAGCTTGAAAAGCACTGGATATGTTTATAAGTGACTCAGTTGTGACACTGGAATATCTTTATCTTCTGTTACAGTTTAAGGAAACACCTGCTTTTAATTAAGCAGAAGGCTAGTCAAACATGAACAAAAGGTCCTTGACAGATTAGTTTCATTGTTTAGGAGAGTTCTTTGCCAGATTCATCTTGTTATTTAAAAAGCATCACGAATGCAAAAGTTCAGTTTCACCAAACACAACAGAAAAATGAGGTCAAGTCTGCAACCCCAAGAGACAGCAGTAGAGGGACCTGCACAAGTAGAGACATTCTTCCACTTTGCACTGGCTTCCTTGTGTTCATTAGGTACATTTCTGGAAACAAGATTTTTCCATGAAACATGCATTTTGTATCCCCAGCTTCTGCTTGAGAATTTTAGACTTAAAAAAATCATAGAATCCTGTTGACTTTTTGTGAACTTAATACAGCCCAAGCAAATTAAGCCAGTTCACAACAGAAACAAAACACTAACGTAGAAGAACTTAGATATATAGTGATTTTGAACTTCTATTTGTTTGCTTTGTAATAAAGATACAGGATTATGGAATTCCAAATCAAATAAGGAATCCAACTCTGGTATTGTATCACGATAGTAGTGGTTACACTGAGAAACAAAAGCTGATACTGGTTCCTCCCTTCCTGCACATTAGGACCTATAAGAGACTAAGATTGAAAGGCATGAGAGCAGAGCTGTTCTGTTGCTGCTTGCATACCTGTCAAAGGACTGCTTTCCTCCAAAGAAAAATAAAACACCAAAACACCTCAGGAGGTGTAATATTTAGGGTAGTCTGTCACTGTATACATGGTGTCAATTATAGAAATTTTAGACAAAGATTAAAATATAAATTACAGTTAACATTAAAAAACTCATTCCAGTTCTCCGTAAAATACCATTTCTTTTTATGAAGAAAGCCAATACGTACACTGGATACTCAAGTTACACTGTCAGATTTTTTGATGATCTGATTTGCAGATTTTTATTAAAATCAGCAAAAATAGATAAAAACATTTTATTAATATTTCAGTTAGACACTTAACAGGTTTCAAACTGAGCGTGTAAACACCAGCACCCATCGTTATGTAACTTCTCAACACCCCTCTGCTCTTCCCAAAGATTCTCAAGAACATACTTCTTCGTAGAACAAGGCAGACAAGAGGGGGGAAATATTCTTATTTGCCAATGAATTGAAAACTTGCAAGAATCTTACATTTGGGCCGCTTCTTAAATGACCAGCCTTATGTCTACAGCATCAATATAACCTGCAGTTCTGTAGCAAGGCCTTTCAGCCCCACTTCCTTTTTGCATTCCAAGTAGTAAAAGCAAGTGAAAAGACTGGAGTAAGAAACTGATGTTATTTGGAATAATCCTGACATTAAATTACTTCCCAATGTGGGAGGTGAAAAGTTTCATGAGTCAACCCTGCTGTCGTCCTCAGCGTGTCTTTCTATGTGTCCCACAGCATCCTAGAAAAGAAACAAAGTCAGTGAAAAAAAATCAACAACAAAACTAAAAGATTCTATAAACTGCAGTGAAAGTGACATTCTGGATAAAATAAATTTCTGGCATAAGGCTTCTTAAAAATTAATACCAAGCTATTATAATTTACATACATATGTGCACCATATGATTTGAGGAAAACAGAACAACAGCTTCCTTTCTGACAGGAAAGCCATGCCAAGTAAATGCGTTACATCCAAAGAAAGTGCTTAAACAGAAATTAAGGACTCCTGTTTTTCAGTTCTAAAAGAAGCCTCCTTCTATTGTGTATTATCAAAAGCATTCAACAGGGAGGCACAGTATATTGCCATAGAGTAAAGCATGGATTTTACATATCAGCATAAATGTCACAACCTTCCTACCCCTCCTCTTTCCACATCACTCAATCAAGCTAGACTCTTAACTCTCAAGCCTTCTTCAATTTTTACATCTGTGCTAGCATTAATACAGAATGTTACAGTTACATAGATTGTTAACAAAACCAGTCGCATGCAAAGAGTAAACAGCAATAGTATCCACAGAAATTGTGTGTACAGATAAAAGTTAAATAAAAATCTATTTCAAACTGATATTTGTTCATCTTAAACTACACCACAAAAAACTTAACATCTTGAGTATAGTTACCAGAATTTCTTGTGGCATTTCAAGAATTTTACCACTTTTAAGATTTTAAACCAAGCTATTTTATATTTACCATATCTCAAGTTATACACCAGTGCACTCCTTATCTGTCACAAGCTGAACCCTGTTAGCCTATATTCAGTTAGGCTCGTTAAGAATAGAAGAATTTATTCATCTTTAAGAGAAGTAGAAGTCAGTCCCGTAACTGTGGTGACAGCATGTACTTCGTATTTAGGTGTGGTAGGTTTTTGGGGGCTTTTTTGTTTTGTTTTTTTTTAAAACCTTTCTACTATACTGACTAATACAAACAGGTTACTTCAATCACATACCTGCTTGGAACCTTTCCTGGAAGTAAAGAAAGCATCACAGTTCTTCCAACGACATTTTAAGGTCTGAAAATTTGGGTTGGTGTGGTCAGTTAGCAAGTGTTGTTTCAG
This sequence comes from Pavo muticus, assembly GCA_016647715.1. Lineage (NCBI taxonomy): Eukaryota > Metazoa > Chordata > Aves > Galliformes > Phasianidae > Pavo > Pavo muticus. Next base: position 1,246,449 of record JACDJE010000021.1, on the reverse strand, counting down.
GTGATCAACAACTCCAAAGATGAGTGAACAACCATGCCACTGGTAGAAAAAAAAAACATACCAAAAATCACCCGGGGAGAAAAAAAAATGTAGTTAATCCCTTTATTCCTGCAACTCAACAATATTCAACAAGGACTGTTCACACACATGCCTCCTCTAACTTTTTAATGTTCTTATTCCATACACATTCTCAGTGGACTCTCTTCCTTCAGTTAGAAGTTTGAGATTTTTCCTGCTTCTAGTCAAGCCCAGACAATCAGCAAGAATGGGTTCAGGAAAAAAGGGCCTTAGCCTTTACAGAACTTAAGCTTTCCAGAGACAGAGCCATTGTTTAGTTGAGTTTTTTTCCTATTCTTTTAACTAATTTCATGTCACTATCTAAAGATCACCCAAAAGAAAAATAATTTAAAGATACTACTACTGGCTTGCCCCAAAGCATATTAGAAATGCAACTAGCGGTATATACTCAAAGTGATTTTTAAAAGATTGAATTATAATACATTAAAAGTCAAGCTACCCAAGGTTGAATAGTGACCACCTCTAGAAATTAGTCTAAAAACTATAACAAAAAAAGGCCAAAAATGTTTTGATCATTACCCAGCAACGATAATTCTGCATCAGATTAAGCCTCACAGCCCTGACGCTGCCATCATAGCATCCAGTGTATATCTGTAAAAGTAGTATTTATGAAGAAAAAAGCCAGGAATAGAAAAAAAGAAGTCAAATTTTGAAGAAGGTTTCAGGGTAGAATATATTAGATGTAAGATTCTCATAGTCACACGAACTATTAAAGCCAATAATACAGAGAACCATACAAGCTGGAGGTTTTATTTCAAGTCTTTCTGCCTATTGGAAATGCATCACTAGGATACAACAGCCAATCTGCTGTAGGTGACAGACTACAACTTCCTTTTTTGACGACCGCAGAAACTTACTATCCTTCACTCTTCAATAAAGCCACTTATCTGGACACGTCTTCAATTTCAGAATGCCCAAAATGGACTATTACTGCAGGACTGTTCAAGCTTCAGACTGAAAGGACAAAGCTTGGCTGCACTTAGCTTTCCGTCTTGCTCATATGAGAAGTGAAGCTTGGGCCATACGTATTCCAATACATAATTTGTTCTGTTTTTAAAGATAACTACCATGCTCCTTTAACATATTTTACAATCTGAAAGTTACACACCATGCAAACAAGTACTTTTAATGACTCTTTTATGCAAGTACTTATCCAGAAGTGTTTCTGAACTCTACCTTGCCTGAAGAAATAAGTCTGTGCACTTAACTCAAGCGCATATCTTTGTGTAAGTTCTTTCGAACATTACCCAGTCAATATTACATAAACACAAAGCTGCTGTAACAATTTGATTTTTTGGCTGACATCCGTGAATACTTCTGCCTTAGCTGGAGAACAAATTCATTTCATTATCTGAGAAAAAATAAAATTGTCTAAATGCTTGTGGAAAATACAACTTCCTATTTGAGATCAGTGAGAAGAAGGAAGTTACCATGCTCTTATGGATGGTCATACACATGATCATATCTGAATGGCCTCCATAAACTTGCAGGCGGTCATGTGACTTGAAAGAAAGAGAAACAGACATTTACTGGCACAATAATTAACAGGTATTTTTCACAGACATGCAAAGGACAATGCTTCCAAAAGCATTTTCCTGGGTAGCAATCAACACTCCACCCAGTGGATTCCAAGTTTGGTAGGCACAATGAAAGCTCTCTATTTTCCATGCATTACTTCTGTGATTCCTTCTGTTCACAGAAAGCATTTGGTCTTTCAAGAAGATGAAGTCAACACTTTCTTGACTTCTCACTTCTCGCTTCTTTGAGCTGCAATTATCCTTGGATAACTCAAGTTCTTAAAACAATAGTTGAGGTTATGCTTTTTTAAAGCTCATGTATTTTGGCTGCAAATTCTGAGTGGGCCAGAGACCAGTAAGCACAAAGATGACTTCCTGAAATCATTTATTAACACATTAGGTAGATTTTATTAATAACCATCTATACTCTTACCTGTAGTTCATAAACACGAACAAATTTATCGAGGCATGCTGTTACCATCACTTTCCCCAGAATGTTCACAACCGTTACTGCATGGTTATGGCCCTTATAGATCCGTACCAGTTCTCCAGTCTGTGCCAAGAACAAGGAAAGGCAAGCGGCTTATTATTTTTAGTTAAATAAAACTTTTAGTTTCACTTAGGGTAGCTAGCTTCAACCCTCATCAATCATAGAACAGATATACCCTTTATTAGACTTCCATTCCCTACAAAAGCACTTATAGATGATGATCAAGAACATTTTCTTTGCTTAAGTTAACAATAAGCCATTGCAGCCCAATAGAAATGCACATCACTATGAAAAATCTACTTCCCCTCTTTCCATCACTATCTACATGTTCCCATCTATCCTGCAATTGGTACTGTGCTTATCACTACTAGTAGTATTTATGTAGCCACAAGGACCATTGAGCAAATTTAGCTAAATACACAGAAATATACTTTTCTTTCTGTCAATTAACTGAAACTGTGGTAAGTTTCTTAGTCTCATTCACTGCATGGCTACACAAACCCTTTCCACATTATCAGTGGCTTTGCAGCAATATTTGCAAAAGCAAGATCCCCAGATAAAAGGGTGTTATATACTATATTAAACGAGTCAACACATTTAATGGATGTTTCCCGAAATATTTTACCCCTTAGTTACTACAGTGCATAGTCACATTAAATAAAGAACAAAAACACATGATTTCCTTTTCTGAAGGTTATTTTTTCTACCACCAGCCATAATTATTTGCAATACTGACATTATAGCACAGGTTTTCACTGCCTTAACAGAAGTAGTCATTCCAACTTTTTGAGAGAGTCTTACATGAATGTTGTGGGCGTGGACAGACTGGTCACTGGAACCACTGAACACCAGATCATTCACAACCTTCCAAAAAANAGCAGAGGTTCTCTTATATCCAAACTGCAAGGCTTGTGTGTCTCACCAACTAAGCAGATCTTTGAACTTCTCAGTGCATAATGCATGGCATCTCACAAATGGTCATAATCAAAGAAGTACTAAGTCAGCACTCACACTTGCCCAGTTTTACCCTTTTAATTTGAGCAGAGTTTGTGTAATGTTTGTGCAACTGCACTAAGAGCACTCAGCATGTGCATCAGGGAGCCCAGCTGCATGCAGGTTAATGTTTAATGATGCAGTCACTCCCCAAAATTACCTATTTGCTCTCATTTAAGCTGTGGATTCTTTATTGTTGTATAAGGAACTATTAAACCCATTTCTGGTCCCCCTGCAGGGTTTCGGCTGAACAACCAGCTCTATGACATCATCACGATGCGCTATGCTGACAAGAACATGAATATTGACTTTGACAGCTTCATCTGCTGCTTCGTGAGACTTGATGCTATGTTCAGTGAGTGGCTGCCCTCATTTTACAGCGTTGTTCCCTTCCCTGCCCCAAAATACACTCTGATATTTAAAGAAGAGTTTATTATACATAGCACTATTGCCCACGTATAGTTCTAATAATGTAAGACATGTGCTAATTTATGGCAGCCATCCCATACAAACACAAAAGATAATAAGCCCTTACATATCTCCTTGTATTAGCTATGAAAAAGCATAGCAGAAATACTTGCTCATCAAAAAAGTAAACATGCGCACAAGTTTCGGTAACACAGTGGAAGTACAATTTGGTTTGTTCATGGGATCATCTTTACACTTTGCTTGCACAATAATTTACCCCATGTATTTTTCTGTCATTTTTTTTAGGGGCATTCCATGCCTTTGATAAAGATGGAGATGGAATCATAAAGCTCAACGTCCTGGAGGTAAACTGCTTTATGCCAGTATTTCTAACACAACACCCCAATACTACATTATTAATTCCCAGCACTGCCTCATTCAAGTTGGCCTGATCTTTAATTCCCTCTCTTCCTTAGTGGCTGCAGCTCACCATGTACGCCTAACACCAGAGCCTTCATCAAGGACCTGCTCCGGATTGCTGTTTTAAGTAATGAACTCCATCCATCCCCAATTACAAATGAGCATTTTGCAAGATACGTGCTTTGCTCACCGAGATAAAATGTGCGTGAAAGAATGAAGATACAGCTGTGCTCCAGCAAGCAAACCAGTGCTCATTCCCTGTACCTACTTCTGTAGTATCTCCAGGACATTTACTTTCTACAGTGAGGATTAATTTATTGATGACTGCATTTAGGTTTTTCTGCATGTTAAAGACACAGAGCACACATCATTACTCTGTTTATACTGACACTTGGAAGCGCTATCCCTGAAGTCAGTACAGGTCAGACAAAACTGGGTCTGGATCTGAACTGTGGAAGTCAGAGGTGTCTCCTACTGCCTTGTAATTAGTCATTAACTCTGTTCTGATGTTGCTACTATCATTTCAGCCTTTTTGTACTGTTGACTATTTCATTGAGATTGTGCTAATTACATCAATATTATGAGTCATGATCACATATGTCATTACAGCTGTAGCTTTGTGGGTTGATTCTTTGCTGTGCTGGAAAAGTGGGCGCCAGGCATGAGCATGCCTTGGTCTGGTGCCTCAGTAGAAGCAGCAGAACTAAGCTACTTGCTCTCATTTTTAGTATCTCCATGCTACCATACTTAGACATAGGATGGTTTTAGAGTGTTGGTTTTCTGTTGTTTGTNTAAATTGGGCTTTAAAGCAAAACAAAACAGTAATTATTAAGCAAAAGCCCAGTAAAACCCCCTTCAGATTTAGAAAAAGGAGAGAAAAAAGCATTTAGTGAGAAAAACACATACAAGTAACATATATGTATTAGCTTTCAAAATTCATTAATGAAATCAAAGTACCGGAGCAGTTAAGAGATAAGCAACTAGAGGATAGGGGAGAGGAGACAAGAAAGATTAAGAAAGGCCAAGAGTGACTATATCAAAATACTTAAGTTACAAATGCACGTACAAGAGAAAGGACTGAAAGAAACACAAAGTGGAAACGGCACTGGAGCAGGCTTCTAGGTGCCAATATTAAAACAAACTAACCTTTATATTGAATGTAACCACACTGCCATTTGCAAGGCCTGCATAAAGGATCCGCCATCTGCTGTGTAAACAGAGCACTCGATCTTCCAGTTTAAACTGTTCCATGCATTCTTTGGTCTGGCAATAGAAATAATTATTTAAAGCTTTTCATCAGCTGAAAACAGTTCAGGGACAAAAAAAAAAAAGCCCAGAGCGAATGATGATTTTCACCTACAGACTACATTTTTGAACTAGCAGAGCTGGAGAAAAACATCTCAATACCTGGTGTCACCCAGCAGTCTGATCCTGTTCTTTATCTGCTCATTTCTTCGGGGCTTGATGGTACTTGAACAGCTGTAGTGTCTATAGCACTAAAAGCTTTCTTCTAGCTACAGTCTCTAACATATATACCAGCTTAGAGTAGGTATATGAAAGTTCAAGGAATACCCGTGAAGTCCTCTACAGGGATTTGCCATGAAGCAAAGCATCTGTCATTTTACTCCCAAAAGCAGATATTTACCTTCTAGTCCTTAAATCTAAGAGACCTGCTCTAAAAGTAATGCCTCCTATTTTATCGTGTTAGCCCACAACAACAGAGGCAATGGTGGTGTGGCAGTAGAGGCTGAACCTACCCAATATTCCATTATATTTTGTTGCCTTGCGACAGATGGCAGCAGAAGGGCAGTCTGACAATATGGTGTCTGACATGGAAGTGCATACAAAGCACAGGTGTGTCACTGATTTCCCACATGTGGAGAAAACGGTACCCACTGACATTCACTGATGCTTGCTGAATATTTATGGAGATCAAACAGTGGATGTGAGCACGGTAAGGTGGTGAGTGCTGCATTTCAGCAGTGGCAACAGCAAGGTGAAAGACAATCCACATTCCAGATGGCCATGCATAGCTGTCACCTCCACTGGTGCTGGTTTTTATAAGTACAGGATGCAGGCTCTTGTTCATTTCTGGCAAAAATGCACAGCTAATGGTGGTGACTATCTTCAAATAGTGTTTTGTAGCTAAGCATTTGCTCTATCAAATCACAATCAGTATTACTGTGCCCTTCATATCTGTTCTAACTTCCATTGAAATAATTGGGAGGCATTACTTTTGGAGTGACCAGCGTACATATAGGACAAGCCTTCCTACTGTTTATCTTTCAAATTCCAGCTTCAAAAAGCCTCAGCCTTCCCTACCTGTTCTCTCAATAGCTGTTCTGTAAGGAGAAGTGCATTTTATACCAGAAATGAAGTTTAAGAGATAAGGTAAATTCAGCATTCACAGACACAACCATCCTGTACATTAGCATTCCCAATAAATGAGATCTCATCATGCTGTTCTGACAAGAACTCCACTGATAAACTAACCAAAAGAGTAGCTTGGTTTTTTTTGCTTTTTTCCTCCTGCTCTGCTCTAATGAGGTGTGAAGCGGGGCACACATCTAGCTCACGGGGTTTTAAGTGGCTTATTTCATTTATATTTACAAAGAAACATTGCATAATAAAGCAGTACATATTAACCAAAACAGAGTTGAAGTACCTTGATATTGTAACAGTTGATGGTGTGATCACTTGAGCCAGTGTAAAGAGCAGCATTCTTCCCATTTGTCTGAGTGACCAGGAGGCAGTTCACTTTTGAAGTATGTCCTTCAAAGACAGCCACACACTTCCTGCTCTAGAAAGCAAAGCATATGGTCCATCACACTAAAGGTCTGCAATACCTCTCAGGATCTGTGCCTGACAAAGTAGGGTGGAACAGCTAATAAAAACAGCAGGACCTGCAACAAATGCCTTTTACCCCTCTTAAAAGATGAAGGGGAGAGGAGAGGCTTGAAGAAATAGAGTAAAAAAATCTAAGCACTCAAAGCAGCTACCTCCTTAACTATATAAAGGCTTCACAAAAATACAACTGCAACCTTGTGACTGGAATTATTCTTACACCATTGTCACAACCTTACTTACAACCAGATTGTAGGCACAAACAGTTTTGTCTGCTGAGCAGGTGTACAACAAATTCCCAAAAATCTGAATAGCATTCACTGCAGCCAGGTGTCCTTCAAAGCTCCCCTCTGTAGGTTCTTCATCCTCACCTGGCTCTGAAGACACTTCTGTAGAATAGAGACACACATTCTTTGATTATGTGAAGAAACACAAACATACTACTGTTTTTTGTTCACCAAACGGAACTATTACGCAGGCTCAGCATCTTTATAGATTTCACTGCAGTTCTCAACTGGAGTCTGTAAGTGTCAGAATACAACATATAATGCCTGAAAGATGTTGATATATCAAGTCCAGAAAGATCTTTAAAACAGCAAAAAAGATTGTATTATTGTCTGTCCCACAGCCTCACGGAGACTGTGTAGAAGAACTGTTCATGTGGGATGGCAAAGGCTCAAGGCACAAAGCTCTCAATGAGGGATAAGGTAAGTGAGTATGCTTCACTTTTTATGCTTTTTTAAGTGTACTTTTTAATCTTCATAGCTAAATTCCTCTGGCAGCAGTTTAGTCTAGACCCAACTCCAGTTCTTGCAATATATCATATCCAAACTACAAGAAGAACAGCTTAAAAGATATACCTGATGAGTTCTTTGATCCTCTTAGTGATGAAGCCTGTGTCTCAGCCACACTGTAACAGAAATAAAGGTAGCAAGATTGGATTCTGCTTGCTCATTTTCCAATAAGTTATTGGTATAAGCAGTACTCTAGAACACAAGACTCTGCACTAAGCAGAAAACTGTCTGTAACAGGTTAAGATCAAAAATATTTTCTATGCAGCAGGGCCATGTTCCAATTGTTAGAGAGACTGGTAGATAACAATTCACATTTGTTAGTTGGATTAAAGAAGCAAATTCAATTTACAACATACAGACAGACACATTTTCCCTCAATTTTAATTTCCAAACAAAGCTAAGAATTACTGATGTAAAACTTTCCAAACAGGAAAAAAAAAATACATCTTACAAGCACTGTTTAATGCTTTTACTTTTGAGAGATCTACAATAATCTCACCTTCTTCTCATATCATCCCTATAACTTGTGCCAATCTCACTGGTAGAGCTCACTTCATCATAACCTGAGCAAGACGCCTCTAAGACTGCTTGGTCCACAGTGCTGCGCAACTCCCTCTTTGATGGGCTGTCTGGTTTCTCATCTCCTGACTCTGATGAACCAATGTCAACCACTTCGCACTTGGGCGTTGCGACTTCCACTAGTTCCAGAGAAGCATCGCTATCGTTCTCATCCTTGTTTTTAGCTGCTTGAATAGCAACTCCATCTCCTTGTTTTTGAGGAGCGGATGTTGTAACTTTTTCTCCTTTAGGAACTTTTCCACTCTTGACCTTCCGGGTAGGCTTACAGTCAATTATATCCTGTTCTGTGTCACTGTTTTCTGGCACATGAGTTGCCCTCAGCGTTTTCTTCTTCCTTAACTTTCTTCTCCTTCTGTTTCCCTTTTCTCCTGGGACTACAGTGTTTGCTGCCCGTTGTTCCGATGGTTCTGCTGACAATTTGGAAGCTTTATCCATTGGCATTTCTAGAAGGCCTGAATGATTTGGAAGCAAGGTGCTACACTGATCCAGTAAAAAGCTTTCAGTCACTGTACCATTTGCTTCTCTTTTGCTGAAAGTAGACAGTGAAGGAGAAGGATTCTCCGGAAGTCCAGCCTTTCCCCTATCCACAGCAGGCTTGTGAACTTCTTGATTAGTGTGCTGGAAACAAGCTGTCAGCTCTGATAGGGATATGGTTGCAGAGATAACTGGATACACTGATGTTTTTTGGATGATCTCTTCTGATGAAAAGAGACTAGTGTTATATTCAATCTCTACAGCTATTAATATTTATGCAAGGTTTGCTTTCCCTGCAATTTTTTAATTATAATTTAATGTGCATGTAAAGTACTGTAACACTGTAATGCAATGGAAAGCACAGCAATGACAGTGTAGCAGCAAATTCCTAGGCTGCAGCAAATGAGGATATGCTCAAATGTGGCAGCCGTGGACACAGAAACAAAGGAAATAATCTGCTTACTCTTAGAAGGCCTCAGGTATGCAGAGATCTTCAGCAAGATACCCTTGCCTCTGCCACCAACCCTTAAATGAGGTCTGGTAAGGGGTGGAGCCATGATCCACCCCATCAGCCACCCAGGTGCATTGCATGCAGCTGAGCTTTACTGGGTTGGTCCTGCCTTCCCAGAAGGTGCTTAATCACTGTTTCAAGCCATGACTTAGCATTTCTGCTACAAGTACATACTCCTGTATGTTGAAAGGACATGTGCACATGAATATCTGCTCTTCTTCAGTCAGCTATTCGGTCTTTAAAAAATGCCACCATGAAATAAAATGTTTACTTGTGTACGAGTATCAAAGCAAGGGGGCAAAAAACTCAAGTTTCTGGATGATTGGATGCTTTTGAACTTCTGAGAAAAAACCTCTGGTGAATCCTACAGTGCTGGCTTAAGATGCTGCTACCCTTTGCTGTGTGTTCCTTTACCAGCAGTCATCATTAGTGTGGAAGATTATTAATCAACACAAGCCTAATGTGCCTCAGATGCTCAATGGAAGTTCACCCCTGCACAACAGCCTGCAGGTTTGATACCCAACTAGCTTGTTCTACAGAAAAAAAGAGAATTTCTTGCATTTTCATAAAGCTATTTCTTAAAACAAAGAAGAGCCACACATACCATCTTTCTGCGCTACCACTTCTGTTCGTGAAGTACATAGAGAGCCCTGGAGTACAGTATTCACATTTTCTTCTGAGGCTTCCAGAGACACAGGTTCTCGTTTAATTTGTACTGAGGAATCCGGAGGAGTGGTGAATGTGATGCCAGAATGGAATGGTGTTGATGTGTTTACATGAACAGAAGTTCCCAGTGGAGGTACAGGAGACAAAGTGTCCAAAAGGGGCAAGAAAGAGCCTGCAGGAAGCAAATCAGCTGACACCTGAGATTTGCTGTTTCTTCTCTCACTTGAGACACTCCTAGGGAGTTGCTCTGACAGTTCTGAAGGTTCATACGTCTCTAATGGTAAAAGAGAAGAGGAAAAACAAAGCAAAAAATGAACAAAAATATGTGCATACTTTACAGATTCTTGCAAGAAAAGTCAGTGGTGTCAAGAGATCATTCCTGGCAGATAGACAAGGAAGAGAAAAATTTGCAAGAAAGCCAGTAGACGAAGCGCTACTGAAGACAGCGTATCACATCTGAACAATAAAGACTTCACTGTGGAAAGCCTAAAGTTTTGTTCCACTTTTTATGAGTGCAATTGTTACAAGACACTGAGTTTAAAGAATATGAGTCAGTATTTCACTACTATTGTTTCACAGTATCTCATACCTTGTAGCCCTTGCAAGATCTGGATTCTCTGGCTTCTCAGCGCACTCATTTCCATGGTTATCTGCAAAACAGGAGTTTTTAATCACTTCTACTAGTAGTAGTTTCTCAGGCTGCTAACTTCTAGTTCTGCCAGTCTCAAAAGCCTACTGTTACCTGTTGCTTTAACACAAGGAACCGTTGAACCTCAACATATGCAGCCTGCAGGGCAGCTCTAGCCTGCAAGAGACTATTGTCCACACCATGCAGGGACTTGCTCAATTCTTCTTCTCTCAGTGAAATAGCCAACAACTGGTCTACTTGAGAACGTTCTGAAAAAAAGTCCACATAATTTAGCGTATAATGGTACTTGGCAACACATTAAAATACACGACAAGTGATACCTCATTAAATATTATCACTTCCAAACATATAAACACATGAATTAGATAAAGCATTAATAGTTGTACAAGAGACTGAAGAGCATCTATGCACAGGAACAGTCACATATTGCATAGAAGAACAAAGTCAATAATTTCTCTTTAAACGATCTCAACTTTGACTGCAGTAACTTTTTTTTAAATCATAGTTTTGCCAGTACTGAACAGAAAGTCACCCTCTTTCACAAAGATCCTTTGTTGAAGTATATATACACAAAGTACAAATGCATACTTTTCATTAATGTAATAAAAAAGACAAATTTAAACTAAACATGATTTAAATTACTCAGCTAATCCAGAGGTCGAGAAAAGGCAGGTTAAGACTAAAAGAACTCTATGATAAAATCATTTACTATTCAAAATAGCATCTGGGCTGTTAGACTTCTGTTTGCAATCTCCTGACAATCTGCAAACATCGTTTTCAGTAAATATCCTCCTTTTTAGAGGTCCTCCAGCATTACAGAGATGTTCCAAGTCAATCGAGTTTCAATTTGTGCACTCCTCAGCTTTTTTCAAGTTAATTTCTTTCAATAGATTTACTACAATGATATGGTGATAGAACAAAGTAATAAAAAACCCAATCCTTCCATGCATTGAATTTCACTAGTCACCTGGAAGCCAGGATTCCAAACATGGATGGAAAGAGAAGAGACCCAAATGTATCATGTTGTTTGAGCTCTAATTTTATAGGCCTTACAGACCTGACAAGAGTCCATCCTATGACCCTCACCAAGAGCCAAAACACACCAATGTAACACTGAGGAACTGCCACTACAGCCAAGTCACAGTACTACTAGGTATTTACAATCTCTATCCTAGACACACACACATGCATAATAGTCACTCACCTTTTTTGCCTTTGATTTTTCTTCTTTTATTCTTTCTTTCCAGACTGGGGATTTCAGGAGAGGATCCTTCCTACAAGTAAAATCCTTTATTAACAAAAGATGCAATAGCAATTTTGCCTAAATCAAGAAGGCAAACATCCACTGTTATCTCAAGAAGCATCACTTCTAACCACAGGAAAGAATATGTATAATTTTGCGCATTCTTGTGTAACTTGTCCTTCCCTCTCTTCTTAAAAGTGAGAATGAAACAAAGGGAGTGCCATGTATTCATCTCAACTAAGATGAAATACTAAATAAGCAGGCAGCCTTCAACATGCTTAGATGCTCAAGACCACACTTGGTTCAGATTTTCTGCTTCATAGATTTAGTTGACAACCTAAAGGATGAAATTAGTGAGGAATTAAAATTCTCACTTCCTGCATTTAACAAATCCATTCTGATTAATTTCACCAGAAGCTTCTTTTTTACTTTGTGTAAGACTAAGACAAGGCAATTAAACAAATTCAGATTGAGAAATTTCTGGCTTAGAGACAGGCTACCATCTTCAATCTTTTTCTACCTTATTTTTAAGTGTTTGGTTTTGTAAAGAGGATTGTCTTTCCTTGCTTGACCATAAAACCTGAAATCTCTATGAAAACAAATGTCTACTACAGTTTAGCTTTCATTTCAGCTTTAGAACACCAAGATCCTCACTGCAACACTAACTACTTTCATGGAAATATTTTAACAGCTTATTTACCTAGCATAGCATGCTTGTCACTAAATCAAAACTGAAGAGCATTTGTAGTTCCTACTAATAAAAAAGGACTAACCAAAAATCTTATGCTAAAAAGCAGAAATGTAAAATATTTTTAAATACAATTAAGTAAAATAAGCAAAATAAACCTATTAATATACAAGGCAATAAAAGAAAGAGAAAGTCATCTTTACAGAGACCATTCTAAAGTGGTCATAATCTCTGACTGGGAAATAACATTTTTAGCACACCAAAACTGCACAAAATTGTACACTTACTCCTGTCGCTCTTCGTTTCTTTCCAATTCCTTGGCTGTCATTTTGCTCAGTACCAGAAGTGTAGCTGCTGTCTGTAGCTGCATCTATGTTATTAGACACTGCAAGAAGTACATCACTTGAAGCCAGAGGATTTTCTTCTGAGACTTCTAACACATTCTGTTTTTCAAGAAGAGGTGTTCTTTTATCTAGACTGTCTTGCTCTGCTTTTGTGAGGCCAGTGAGCTCAGAAGTAGCCTGTAGGCTGTGTTTCCTTCCAGTGGTCTCAGTTCTTTCAGATATGAATGGTGACAAAGAAAGAGAAGAGGTCTCCTGTTTCAAGTCAGCTTCAGTGTCAACACTTGCCTCGTATCCAGATGTTATATCACATAAGTGTCTCGCTGCAACTATTTGCCTTTCCTCACATTCTTTTGCTTTGGGTTGTTCACTAAAAAAGCTGTAAGCAGAAGGGTGTCTATCTGCAATGACACTGCTTTCAGAAAAGCTACGTTTTCTGGCTGACCCAGGCACTGCTAAGGAAATCCCTTCCCACTGGAATCCTTCCAGAGTAGACAGATCAGATTCTTCACCAAGTTCTAGACTCTCTTGATCATTTTGAACGAGAGGCACCATTTCTATACCAAATCTTTAACAAGATAAAAAAAAACAACAAAAAAACACACATGTAACAAACCATTTGAATCTTAAAAAAAAAAAAAGACTCCCCCTTTCCTAGCTGCACATTACTGTTTGAAAAGATCGGCAACTCATTAAACTGGTATTCTGCAGATTATGTCTCATGTAGCAAAGCAGTATCTTCTGTGTATCACAAAATCATATTTTATTGCTAAGAACTGACAGGACAATTTCCAAACCACGAAAAAAAATCTTCATTAGCTTTTAGGGACTCTAAAAATTTGAATATCATCCAGAAGATCTGTTCATCACTCAAGCAATGTTAAAGCTGTTACCTTTGCTTCTCGGTATCCTATAAAGCTCAACTCTTAAGCAAAATTTCAAACAGAAGCAAAACTGATCATTTTCAGAACTACCTGTAATCCAGTTTGGTACAAGCAAAGATTACATATTTTCAAGAGTCTGCAAAACCCTCTAATAGGCTTAAAGCATGAAGTATTTTACAGTCACTCTAAACACAAATACAAACTGCTTATCAGATAACAACAGATTAACATCAGAAAAGGGAACGTTTAGTCTGTCTGCAATAATGCAAGCATTTCTTGTAGACCTGAGTACATGAAGTAATTGCAACAGTGCTGTTCACATCCTCACTATGTTTTACATACTTCCATTTACTAGAACTTGAAACGCAAATGTGTACCTAGCGTCATATGTGTCATAATGTCACATATTCAGGTATTAAACAATTATTGCGAACAGATAAGAATCTGCTCTGTGCAGCGAACTCCTGTCACTTTATTTGTGGACAGACTGCCACAGAAGCAATCAAAAAAAATTCCAAGTACTTGTACATGCAAAAAGATGGTTGCATCAAAACGCTTCATTATAGTCTTCTTTTTAGCACTGTGAAATTCACTTAAGATGAGGGGAAAACAACCCACTCCCTTAAACACACACACAGTTACACTCAAAAGCTACCAACCTTGGTAAACCTTTGCCAAGTTCCTGTTTCTTCTTTGATACCTGCTGGATGACTTGATCCCAGTTTACATTTCGCCGGGAAGCACTAAGAATCTGCCTGAGGGTGGGTTTAAGCCCCGACTCTTTCTCAGTCTCACTTCTCCGGTGGCCACTGACATTCCGAATGCGCCGTGCGTTATTGAGATTGGGCTCTGGAAGGTGTATTCCCACTTTGCTCTTCAAACTAATATGTCGTGTCAGGTCTCTTTGCAAAGAGGCAGGGAGGCCAAGTTTACTTAAATCAGGAAGGAGGCCTAGTGATTGACTTCCTCCTTTCTGCAGCTCATGATCTGAATGATTTTCAAAACCTTCCACTTCAAAGCAACCACCTGACTTGACATGCTCTTCATTCACTTCTCCTTCCTGTGAGGAGGTTTTCAAACCCACGTGCAAGTGGTCCTGACTGTTTGATGGAGAAACTGTGGATTCCATCTGAAATGCGGAATCTTTCAAATCAGCAGATGCAATGCTTGAAGCAGATGGCTTTTCATCAACATCCTTTTCAGAGGCAGCAAGTTTACCTTCTGGAGTGTCACAGAGTAAACAAGAACTAACAGAAGGACTCAGTTTTTCAATTCTTATTTCTACTTTCTCTCTTCCTGTTAACTCGTCGTCACTCACGTCTTCTAATGAATGTAGTCTGAACTTGTTCTTTGGTGATGCTTTCCCAGTTTCCTCCATATTCTGATCACTTGTATTCTTGCAAGAGTTTAAGGGAGCATTTTGTAAGGAATGGTTAGACTGAACATCTTTGGGTTTTTGTTCTGCTTCACCTAAGTTATTAACAGGCTCCCCAAGATTACTGCTAAGTGTGTCTTTGTTCTTGCCTTGTAAGTTACCAGCAGATGCACCATGCAGCTTTGACGAATAAGAAGGTAAGTTGTTAGCTTCCAGATTCAGTGCTTTCAGACGGTTCTGTTCTTTGCTACTAGGTGAGGATAACAGAGACTTGACATTTTTTAACAGACTTCTTGTGTCTTGCTTTTGGGAAGACAACTTCATGTCCGTGATATTTAAAAGAGGAGATTTCAGCGATGGCATCCTACTACTTCTGCCATCATCTTTGTCAGGCTTTTCATCACTGGAATCAGGGTAATCTAGGGTTACGTTAGAATGGGGAGATGCTTCCAATTTTTTAAGTTTTGGGAGGCTAGCAGTGGCTTCACAAGTTTTTCCTTTTACCGATGATTCAGTAAGAGGCAAACATATAGAATCCATTTTCTCTGTAGCTTTAGAAACATCTTCAAACCATGATTGCTGCTCTGTAGATTTTTGGGATGGGTAGGGAGTCCAGCGACGTATTTTATCTCTCGAAGGGCTCCCACTTTTTCCACTGTTTCTTGGAGCTTTGCTTTCTTGTTGCTTGGAAGTACCAAAATCCAATGCCCCCTCAGAAGGAAGTTTATCACTAGTAAAATCAAATGAGTCACTCCTATTATTTCGATCTCTGTATGGAAGAACATCAGTCATGTCTTTCTCCTGCCACTGCCACATATATCTTTCCTTACTATACTTAGCTGGCTCTAATAAATATGTATCTCCAGAGCTTCCGAAATTCCAGCTATTTGCACCATGAGAACTAGACTTCCAGTTTCCTCCATAACTCTTGCAATTCCAGCTAGAAAAATTACCTGCTCCTTCTGTGTGCCAAGTGGAATTCCTCCCTCTGGCACTGTGATGCCAATTTGATGTTCCTCCTCGCCCATTTGGATGCCAAGCAATTCCAGAATTCCCATAGTTATGCCAACTTGAACAGCTTCCTGAAACATTTTGGTGCCACCCAGAGCGTCCCCTTGGGCCACCTGGATGCCTACTTATATTAAGGTTCCTCTGGGAGTGTGAAAATTTGCCCTGTCTACAATTAGTATAATCATCCCTTTCCCATTTCCAGTCCCTTTGTGATGCGTTATGATGATGCCACGATGACTGATCATAAGCTTCTCTTTCTTTGTATGTAGCTCTCTCTTCTCGCCTCCTCTGTGATCTCCTATCATCACATTCTGTTTCTTTGTTTGTACAGCATGGTTCAACTTGCCTACGAAACAATTTAGAAGAAAATAAATTCTGATGCTATTCCACTGAAATGCAACAGAATACAAGTCCTATCCACTTAGCTTGCACTAGGAAGATGTTTTATTTAAGAAGAAACAGAGACAACTTAGCTACTTTATCATTCAAGGTTCTGCAGTGGTTGACTTTCAACTCTAGTGTTGTGCCTTTACTTAAACCTTGCATTTCAAATTTGTTCCTACAAGAACAACTGATGTGATTCAGGGATAGTTCAAGGAGAGCTGTCAGAAAGCTTATTTTTGTTGTACATTCTTTGCAATTTGAGGAATCTTGATAGGAAAAAACTAAAAAGTAGTCAGACTTTTTTTTCCTGAAGACTACTCTGTTGGTACTAGACAGCATAACTAGAGTGAATTGATACAAAATAGAAGGAAAATTAGAAACTACTGAGAAAAGCAGTTATTCTGCTTAATAGAGAAAACAACTAAGATCATGTCTCAGTTTATAAAGCTTATGTTAAAACACAGATATAGAACATTCACAGAAGCCACACCTCAGATACAAAAACCTATTTTGTCTTGTGAGGAGTCCACAGCACGCAATGTCAGCGAGGGCCTCCCAGAAGTGCTATCTACTGCCCTTTGGATAATACTTGTGGCTGGCAGTCTGTCAAGAACACGTGGTAAATTATCACATGTACATTTAAAGATAAATGCTACCTTAACACTGGAAGCTATTCCCAGGGTCAGCACTCTAAATATATTAAGTATTTATTCTACCAAATGAGGAGTACTTAATAGAAGTTTTTATTTCCAAAAACTGATCACAGAAATACATGCACTGTAAATTCCTGGACAAGCAAGACAGGAATCTTTCATACCACTCTCTGCTAAAAAAAAACAATTGATATGAGTAAATTGAAATTTATATGGTACCATCTTTTAAGATTTCAATACATCCCAATTTCGCTAAAAGACGCACAAATAATAATGTCTGTAGGAAATGGGCTACTGTATAAGCTAAACTGAGCTTTAAGACAAGAAATCAAATCAATGATGTCCCAGTGATACCTTTAGTTCTAGGAGCTGGCTCAACTGGACCATGATCTAATGGAAACAGTTTTGCTGTAACTTTACCCATGTAATTTTTTTCTTTCCCCAAGTCCATATCCAACCGAGAGATAACATTTTATTTGTCTCAGAATAGCACTGTACTAACAGCACTTCCACTAAAGAATGAAGAAAAATGACTTGGTTATTTTCTACATCGACTACTATGAAAATATGACCGCCACGCAGAACAGAGACACTCAAGTATGCTGAAATGGATTCAAAACTAAACAATAACTACATTTGTGCATTTTAAGGCACTAATTGAATTTTCCAGCAGTGAGCAAGAGCTTCTTTCAAAAATCATATGGCCCTTTAGTACCATCGTCATGCTATAAATGCATTGAAAAAATAAATTCCCAATTGGAACATCACATTAGCAATGCATACTTGCAAAGTCACATGCAAGATAAACGGCAGCACTTGCTACTCTCTGCAGCCTTCTATTTCAGTGAGTCACAAGAATTATCTTTAGCTGCTGATAAGCAGCAAGATAAAACGAGTAAGAAACTTCATTCATGGATTATAGGATTTTAGTTTGACATTAACAATCCAATTCATTTTAAAAAACAGACAGATCAAAGGCTTTAAACAAAGCACGTTCACCAACAGTTCTGAAAAGGCTGGGTCCCTGCAGACCCAGTGATCCTCCCATCACACTAAAAACAATAACAGCACTACCATCACATTTACTAAACCCTTCAGTTAAAACAAATATCACATGTTAAAATAAGAGCATAAGGACTCTCAAAGCACAAGATTTCACATTAGGGATTTGAATGCTACAGCATAACTGTTTTTTTTTGTTGTTGTTGTTTGTTTTTTTTAAATCTACAATGGAGAATATCTGTAATTCCCTACGAATAGTAGGCTAGCAAATACATTTAGCAGAATCATCTTCACACATTGAAAACCACAGTCTCCACTAAGTTCTCCCAGGCTGTTCTTGTAACAAGCATACTGTCTGCATACAGTTTACATCTCATGAGCACCCAGTCCTCAAGAGCAAATTACAACTGTGCCAAAAGCACTCTTAGGATGTTACAACTAAGAGAAGAAAGGAAAACTCACCGGTTCCGTTCCTTCCTTTGTTTGATTAGTTGAATGAGTTCTTTGTCAAGGTATTCTTCTTCTGCCTCCTCTTTCTCTTCCGCTTTATCATAGGCATCAACGTTGTCTTTGTGTAGCTGGCTGGAGATGTGCTTGGCATACGCTGACAAGCCCACCAGCGTCACCCTGCACACCTGGCACTCGTGGTTGCTGTCCCTAGGAAGAGAGGCAGAGGGTGGGCTTTCGGTTCTGCCAACAGGCATGGTGGATTATCTCTGGTCTTACTTTGTTTCCTCTGAATGTGCTTGTCTTTAGCCGATGGCTTGTGTTGAAGGCTACTAGGTTTTGCTCGGTATGTTTAAGTTACTTAATTCTCTGTTTTTTTCATTCAATGTCTAGTTTTTTTGATGGTAAGTTTTTAGAAGATTTTTTTCCAACAATCAAGAGGTAGAAGACTTGGTAATAGAGCTGCGTTAAACAGGAGGAGGAATTCGTCTTGAATTGTTGTACTCAAAATCTTTTCAGAGGAAACATAGTGAGCGAGGAGGCAGAATGGAAGGCTTACAGAGCTAGCAGGAGCTGCTCTGAAGCCCTTCCATGGTGCCAGCTGCACTGGGGAAGCCTGGTGACAGCTTCTACATTTAATCTTTGCCTTGAGCCTTCCCCCAGTGAAATTTAGAAAAGGGAGGAGGCAGTACATGGATACAGCCAATCCTACTACAGCACAACCTAAACTGGGACAGCTGAGACCGCTGCCTGGAATCTAAAGACTCCACAGCATAGCAAGCAATGGGAGGGTGTCTTCAGTTCACTGTACTTTATTTGGTTCAAATGTGCATGATGTCTGCTTTCCACTTTAGAGGACATATCTTAAAAAAAAAAATACAGTAATTATTTCAGCTGGAGGAAGTTGACAGCTGTGGCAGACAAATGGTTTCACTCATGTTTCAGTGAATACTGGACTAAGGTTACAATTTTTTCCTTTATTTAAAAAAATAAAATCTAAAAATACCTTATTTCTTCTCCTAACAAATCCAACAGAAACTCCACCGTTAAGAAAATAAGAATTTTAAAATAACCTAAACAAGGAAAGTATGTTCACCAGTTAAAAAAAAGAGGAGAAAAACATGAATAAGTATAGTCCACTGCAAACAATTCAGTTGGAACAAGTCAGGACTCACTGCCTGCCTCCACAATGTTTCCTACTACTCTGGCATTTAATTAATACAAGCAAATCTACCTAACCGCTTGGCACACTTAAGACTGAAGTCCTGTAACAGTAGCACTGTTTTACCAGCACAAATCATAACTGCGGTCAAGAAACTGGGATCCATAAAGGAAAAGGTCAAACATGAATCCTCAGTTTTTAGAAAAAAAGTTAAAAGTAAAATGAGAAACAGATCATAAGATACACCTTCACTCAAAATACTAAGCCAGCATCCTTAAGTGAAGTGCTTAACGGAGCATCAGCAGCAAACTACTAAAATCAATGTTTTATTTTCCCTAGAAATTTGTTTTTCTTCCTAATGTAGTTGAGAAATCTAAACAGTTAAGTCATCCAGGCACAACCACAGCAGGTTAAGTAGACTAATTCATAAAAATAACACTCTTCATATTTCATTTCAGATTAAATATTTGGGTAAATTTCATTTATGAAAGAGGTAGCTTACAAATACAGTCTGTGTTTTCTGGCGAAGGGTGTACTTCATTTTGCTAACTTCACACTCACTAATAAGGAGTCAAAGCATAAATTCTATACATATACTCAGTCTGTTTTATTAACCCCATATACAATCAGTGAATTTTACTAATGCATTGGAAGAACACTCTTCACGCGCATAAACAGACCATCTATTAGTTTTAAGGCAAAACGTACATAGAAGCTTCCTGCTGAAAAAGGTGCTCTCTCTCTATAACATCACATTTACATGACAAGGACACTTCAACATGAAGCATACCTCAGGGATACTGTTACACCTTAGTGAACACTCCAAATCCTTCCTAAGGCCCACATTTCTATTCTCACATAGAACTTCCATCACTCTCACTTGCAGACTGACTAAATGTATGCACTGTTTCTACTGATCGCAGACGAGTTCACAGTCGGGCTCCAAACAAAGTTGCTTCTATCACATGTAACGTGTGACTAGTTACTAAGCTGTGGCTCTTAGACCACTTGACAGTCTGGAAAGAAAAGACTCAAGTGGGTAAAGATTAGAACGCTGTTCTGCTGTTAATTTCTAAGAACCTAGAGGAGAAGAAACAAAAACAAAAAAACCTCATACTTCCTTCCCTACATGGACAACTACTCGAATTAAAGATGAACTGCCTGAGACCTTGAATGGTTATGCTAAAGGGGTATTTGATTTCTATCACCTCTTTTGCTACGCTATTCCTACTAATATCAGCCAGAATTGGGCACGCTCCCACCACACGTACTTTCCTACCTTACAATTCAGGGCTTCAGTTCACCTGGAACACCACACAGTCTCAGTTCTTTAACAAGGAGGTCAAAAGCAGTTTGAAATAAACAGGAAAAGTGTATTCTCAGAATGACAGCATCCAAGAGCTTTATTTTCTGTAAGTATACTTCGGATGCCAGACTCATACAGAAGTATTATTTCATTTTCAATTACAAAAATAAAGTCTGCTTAAGCTTTCTACTTGACATCCAATTCCCATATCACAGGGAATAAGGCCTCGAGAAAAAGAGCCTTAAGAAGTTTTAGAAAGCTGTTCTAGTCCTTGAGATACCAAATTTAAAAGAAAATCATGAACCAATATGTGCATCCCATTTCTCTCTTCTGTCTAAAACATAACTTCAAGCTGGATGTTAAATTTGAAGGTAGCAAATGTTGATATAATATTATTTTAACGTTATCATCTTGTGTCATACAATTTACACTCCCTTATAAGGCTGTTCCTCGGATTTCACATTTTCGACCTGAAGCACATCTTGTTTTACAATGCTTGCTTTACAAAACTCCTAAAAGACCCCTACTAAACTGAAATGGAAGGAAGGAGAAAAAGCACAGGGAAGAGAACATGGCTGTTACTGCACAGTAAAAAATGAAGCCCGTAAATTCTTTTTGAGAACAAATATCTTCTATGCAATCTTCTAAAATAAGTGACGTACAGTTAAATTAACATTACCATATATTTCTACTATGAAAAAATAATACTGATTAAAAGTAAGTTTAATTTAATTTCAGTCTCAAGGAAACAGGAAGCTGAGAATCGTCAGACCACTGACAGGCTACTGTGGACTTCTATAATACGTTATTTCTAAAAGTTTGTGTTACCTATAAGAGTGATAAATTAGAAAAACACTAAGAAGGCAAGCAATTAGATGGTAAAATACATTAACTTCTAAGCTCATCACTTTTCTTTCCTTGTAGCCACTCCGATATCAGAATTACTACCAGAAGGTCTAGAATAGAAATGCTCTATAAGTTAGCTGACCAGAAGCCCTAAATAAACTTCTAGTGCTGAGGGTATTCTGGTTTCTGAGCAACCACTTCCCAGCTGTTCAGTAACAGAACAAATTCTTCACACTCTCAGCAGACAGATATCGAATACTACGATGTGCTTGATCGCAGGCACGTTTTCAGAACGTTCCTAGCTGACAAGGCCAGTTGTGTGGGGCATAGTAGAGATGAAAGCAGGATGACCTGGGGTTTTTATTATTATTATTTATTTCTAAATAAGTAGCAGAACTTGGAAAAAAAACAGAAGTCTGTGTAAGGGATGGCAACTGCAGCAAAAAAAAAAAAAAGAGAGTGGAAAGTGAAGATTTGTTTTGTTTTGTTTTTTTTTTTTTTAATGTTTTCCATCTTTAATCCAAAGCAATTTTTATTTGAAAAGAGCTGCCAGAAGCTGCTTTCATACATTTTCTCGGTGTGTCATAATAAAAATTGAAGCCGCAGACAGATTAATCAAATATCAGATGGAAGTAGAAATTGGGCAACGGAGGTTATTTACCGACAGTTAATATGCAGTTCAAGGTAAGCAATATCTCTTTATTTATACAGCATAAAATTTATAAAATAGTAGGCACAGTAAAGCTCAAATCCCAGCTGCAGTCTTGGTGCAAAGACAACACAACTGGAACTCACTGCAGACTATAAAACAGGTTAGAAGTGTGATGACTTGCAATGCATCCACTGTCCTATAAGGACTTCTTTTTAAATTTTATTGCAACTGTTGTTAGCAGACATAAGTGGGCATGCTCATATACCAAAGATTTTCCAGAGGACTTGTATTAGAAACTGTAGCAATTGGACAGATCGATATGATGGGAAAAGGTGATTTACCTGAGGTGTAATGACAGAAGGATCTGCATAACAGAAAGGTGTTATAAAGGAAGGGAAGAAGATTGCTCACCCAATATCAGAAGATTCCAGGTTTGCAAGGGAAAGCTCCACCAAAGAGGGATCTCCAGGAAAAGACCCTTCCCCAGTGGCAGTCAGCCCTTAAATGGGCTCTAAGAGAGGTGCAGCCAGGCTCCATCCCTTCCAGTCACACATGTGAATTGCCTTCACCTGTGCTCCCAGGGCTGACCAGCTCCTTTCCCCAGGTGCTCAGTCAGTGGTTCAGGCCATGACTCAACAGTTCCCATACAGAAACACATTAGGTTACCATTTTAGACAAAACTATAGCAATAATTTACGATTGTACACAACATAAAATACTACACAGCTGGCGCAAGCAAGTGTATTCAGCTGTAGCATGTTTGAGTGCAAGACTACAATACATACTCAGGCACTTTTCTGCAGTTACATATATGCTTTGCATATACAAATATTAAGAGAAATAAATTTCTTAGTTTCTCTAGTCTTGAAGTATTATAAAACAAAGCAGTTTAAAGTTTGATTAGAATTCTAAACTGGCAAAAATGAACTAAATTGGCATTAGAATCAGAGTCTTAGCTTCAGTGTGTCTGTGTTCAACATTTAAACTTTTTCTTAAAAAGAGAGGCCTGGAGCCATAGCAGCTGCTCTCCTTCTACACAAAGAAGAGAACAAAAGCTACATTAACTGAGAACTAATGCAAACAGAAGCTGTCTACCATTTATCTTCTTGAATGTAAGATAGATGTCCTAATAAAATTGATCTCCCACACTCAGGAGTTGAAAGAAAATAACTTCTTAGTCCTTTAGAAGTTGTTTAACATAGGTGCGCAATTTTCATACGAAGTTTGTGGTGCAAGACGATTATAAACTAGTCAAGTATTTAAGCGTAGACCATCCGATATCTCTGCCCACCTCAAAGACCACACAAAACTAAAAGAACTTGCAAGTGCACTCTGATTGCATCCGGCTTCCGTATTATCAGGACGGTATTTGAATACCTCCTGCCTCCTTCCGCTTTCCAGAGATTATAATTAAAGCCATGGAAAACATCATCCACCCTGGTTAGCTCCCACAACCAAACAACCGGACCAGAGAGGCAGAGGACAAGACTGACACTCAAGCACAGGTACAGTCCTACCTCCAAGATGTAGGATTTCCCACACAGGTTGAAAAGTTAATAACTGAAGACTTATAAAGTTTATTTTAAAAGGGAAAAAAACCGGTGTTTGTAATTCTACCAAAGGCAGAACTCCACTGCTTCCAAGAATCCAAACAGAAGGCTGCCAAGAACTAAAAAGCACTTTTTTTAATTTTATCTTTCATTTTATTTTTCCACATCATTTGTCTCAGTTAACAAGCCCCCTGAGTTGTAGGTATTCAGAGAACACGGTCATTGCCAGCTTTATCACAAACCATGCCTAAAATAAATTGTTCAATTCCGCTTGTTTGAGAAATAGTACATTAGTTGTCCTTGAGAATAACAAACTGTACAGAGAGGCCAGATTCACTATGGTTCTCATACCTTCCTTTCAGGTTTTCAAGTTCTCTGTGGTGAAGCATGCTCCTCATGTGTTCTTCCATCTCCTTCAACAGAGAGAAAGAAAAGTAGAATTGGGCATAAAAAGAAAGAAAGCCATTCCAAAGATTTCACATTCTCTTTGCTTTTGAGAGAAATATTTTGAAATCTTCAAAGGACACTAATATTATCCTCCCCAATCCTTGAATTCACATCTCCAAAGGCAACATTTCCAACCCTCATGAGTCGTGTGAATTATTACACTGGCATTTGCACAATAGCCTTGCAGCAGGTAGCTAAGCAAAAATATTACAATTAAAAAAACCAAACACTGTTTCAGTGCAGGCTTTGCATGAAAAAGACGAAATGCACTAACTGGCAGCATTAATGAAGATACGTGCTATGCGATTCCTCATTCTCATTCATATAGAAACAAGATAGAATTCCAAAAGGAAAAAAAATATAAGAGTGTAACAGTACAATTTATAGCTGAATGGGGTTTTGAGCAGTTCACTCCATTATCTTTATACAGCAATATTAAAAAAATACCAAGAAATATTGAGGGTTTCAGGGTATTTAGAATCAAGGATATTACATAGCTCATTTCAAGAAAGGTGCACTAAAGCACATGTAAATATACTATTTGGTTTGTGACAGATCTAGATCAATAGGCTCCTGATACAAGAAAAACATTCTCAGAGTTCATGCAGTTTTAAAATGGGAGTACTTCTCACGCACATTTAATATCAGTACCTATTGATGTCAGGTGTAAACTAAGTATGAACTATTTACCTTTTTTGAGCTGTATACAATGTGACACAATATGCATTTTCTCTCTCGCACCATGCTTACTACTCCAGATAGATCTTATCCCATACCTGTGAATTATTTAAGAACAAACATTAGGATTTTTTTCATCGTTAATCTATTTTGTTAAGTAAAGTAAAAATAAGTTAACATTCGTGAAAACAACTGTGTTGAGCTCCTTAAAGAGCTCTCTCATACAGTTTCAAATAGTCCTCTTAAGAAGCTGTTAATAAAAAATAGCTTCCGCTTTCTTTCTTTTTTTCCTTCACCTCCAAGATATGGCACTTATTCTGCAAAGACACAGACATAGGATTGCTCTCAGCTACTCAAATCAGATTAACAAAAATCTGATTAATGCTGTTGTGCATTTTTCTGTCTCCACAAAAAAGGCAGTCCATTTCAAGCTTTGTTATTTTACATCAGTCAGCTTAGAGCAAGTTTGGCTAATACCATCTAATTTAACTGGCAAAAGCCTTTAACAGCTCATCTGCACAGCTTAGCCTATCATACCCCAACTGTTCACCATGCACCTTCTCTTTCTGGGACACTGCACCCTGACAATCTGGTACTGAGTGAAGCTGTGAGCAGGTCTTGTACTTACACTGAGTCCAGTCTGCACAGAGTTAAAGCAGCTCTGACATTCAGTGCAACAGAAGCAGCAAAACCATCTACTTCCAAAATGTGGATTTTGGAGAAATAACTCCTTTCCCCTGGATTTGGACATACACATAATTAATGCATGTATCCAGCATAAAGGGAATGCAACTGAGATAATCTTAAGGCAAACAAAGCAGTTTCCTCCCTAAGTAAATTCATTACCATACCAAAACAAACCTGTTTAAAACACAATAGCAGATTCAATCACCTTATGTTACTTATCCAGCATTTGTAGGGTGCCATTCTTGAAATCTCAGTGGTATTTAAATACACATTCTCCAGTTTTATCACATGGGCACCTGATGTACTGGAATCATTACTAACAGCTATTTACTGTTACAAAGCATCCACAACAGTACAAGATCATCCAGAACTTTGCATCAGACCAGGCCACATAGAGCATGCGTGTAAAGCATGAATCTACTCCGGAAAGCAAAGGATTCTGATTCTTGTTCCAATTTCAGATGGCTTCCTTTTGCATGAAAATATGCTCTACTTGCCCGGTATTCTTCACTAACACTTCTTTGTCATTTAGCAGAAGAGTATCACACATGTTTAGGATCTTGCTTAAGACTACTCAAGTACCCATGGAATTCATCCTGCACAAGAGAAAGACAGCAGCATGGGACCTAAACCAGAACAAACAGGTCATTGAAGCATGGTGATTTGCTGACACCAGTTTGCACATAACATCAAAAAGCTATCTATCACAAGGAGACCTAACATAACACCTGTTTTGACTAATTAAAATGTATAGTAACTATACACGGTTACAGGAAGAATTTTAGGCTAACTGCCCAATCAACAGGGCATTTCTTATGACAGAGTACTAAAAATACAGATAGAATTCAAATGCTATTGGATGTCGCCATGAGAAGTGAAGCTTTCACCTCCACAGAGAGAAGCTCTTGGAAGCAAAGACTCAGAAGTAGTTTGATTTTGTAGATGCCATAAAGTGTACACACAATGGCCAGGAGAGCACAAATCCACGTTCTATTTTCAGATCACCTCTTGACTTAGCACCTACATGGAGATCAGTCACTTCCCTTCATGCTTGTCTTTCTCACAAATTCTGCTAGAAAACCTAAGGCTCACTTCAATGAAGTACTTCAATTTCTCTGTAAAAACTCTCATCAAGTACCTCAAAAAAACACTATGAATTCCAAGCTTTCCTCTCCACTACTATGTAACACTAGCAAGAACCAGACAGTGTTTGAGCCAAGTACTCAGTAATGGTATTTGCCCTCATCATACACCAACCAATCTGTTCAATCACGACACCTGCATACAGAGAAAGGAATTACCTCTCATGGGTCACTAAGAGGAAAATGAGCTAGTATAA
Source organism: Pavo muticus (assembly GCA_016647715.1). Classification (NCBI taxonomy): domain Eukaryota; kingdom Metazoa; phylum Chordata; class Aves; order Galliformes; family Phasianidae; genus Pavo; species Pavo muticus. The sequence goes on along the minus strand of JACDJE010000021.1, from coordinate 1,219,331 downwards.
AAATGAACATAAAGCAGCTAGTAAAGATAAGGTTTTACACTATCATGTAAAAGAGGCATATCTCAACAGCAAAATGTAAAGCCTTTAAAGCAAATAAGGTCTTACGCTAACTTCCTATTTCGAGGGAACATTACCAATCAGTAGGGGATTTTGTTTGTTTTAAAGCAAAGGGATACATTTTACAACAGTGATGTAAATGGAATTTGCCCACAGCCTGCACCTGCCCAGAGCCTAGAAACAGCATCCAGGTTTAATTAACTTCAGCAAGTCTGTTAGGACTTGTGGAGAACGCTTCTCACAAGTATAAATAGCCTACAAAGAAGAGAGGGCATTAGGCTACTTCCTGCTACAACACCCATTTGTCTACAGTTATTCATCCTCACCGGATAACATATATTAAAAATGTATGTCAAGGCTAAATCTGCTGCAGATCAATGGCTGAGCAGTGACTATATAAAGCCATGAGCCATGGAGCAGGGCAGGCAGACCAGCATGCCAGCTGCCCAGAACTCAGCAGCAGAGCTGGGGCCCATCTAGCAGCCTCTCTACGCACTGTAGATAGCGGCGGATACTCTGCGCTCGACAAAAATGGAAACCTGGAAGTTCAGCACAGCAGAATGCTCTGCAGCAACACGTTCCTCAGCCCCTCAGAGGGATGTTGGCCCACTGTCTCAGAGACATCTCTCCTGCAGCAATCGGTTGCACAAACCTGGTTGAGCTGCATGAGAAGAACATGAGAGCTGCCACAGACACAGGTAAAGGAGAGGAGTGACAGGCCAGAAAGATGCAGCTCACCACAAAGCCCTTTCATGAAACCTTTTGTTGGGTGATAGGAGGAAGAGGTGGGCAGGAGGTCCTTCTGCCCTGGAGGGAAGCCCAGGAGAGAGAGGAAGAGAAGTGCATCTTAGGACCTGGAAGGCACCTAAATAGCCACTGTTAGGTTAGGCCTCGTGCAGTTTGATTATCAGAAAACTTGTTCTGCTAATTTGCTGAGAGAGGCCTGGTCCTTGCAGGAAAACCTGGAGAACACCACAGCCACCTGCTGAGACGAGCCAATGCTATAAAGCAATTAAAAAATGTAACCAAGCAATTATTTATTAAAAACTAGTAAAATAGTGATTTTCTTAGGGAAAAAATGTGTACGGTTAAAACTATTTCCCTGTACTACATGCTACCCCAAATACTAAAACTCCTGTACCACTGTCAGATTACTGAACAAAACCAAGTAATTCACTGCCACAAAGAAAGGCCTACATTCAAATTTCATCACGTCAGGCAGAAGTTATGTGGAATAAAGCACCAACATTCAAAAACCACCTTTCCTTCCCAGAACCACTGCTTTTGAGCAGAACCGCATAGCAAATGCCAGAGCCACGCTGCCAAAAGACCAACTATTCCTCCACTGAGCCAGAGGGAGAAAAAAGTTATTGCATGGATCAAAGTCTGCTAAGTTCCCGCTCAAGGCAATGAAGCTGACTTCGCTAACTAAGACATCTGCAGGAACTGTTTGTATGTTGTCCAATGAATAACACTGGATTTTTATAATATATGGGGAAGGTACACTGGAGATAAGGAGACTGTAGACAGACACCTTACACAAACAGACCAGCACATGTACAGGAACACCTGGCAGGAACAGGAGCCATCATTAAAGACTAGTTTTATTTCAAGCAAGGCTACAAATATGTCACAGATCAGAATAATATATACACCTTAAGTCAGAATCAAACTGTGTCTTTCCGATTTCCTGTAAGAAATGTTAATAGTTTCCTAATAACTAAACTAAGCTTTCCTTGCTGTAAACTGAGATGGTAACACCTCCCAGAGAAAGTGAACACCTTACTACTATCTTACCTACCACGAGCTTTTTACACACTGGCAGATACAGGGATATACACTGCTCTAATGTAAATGGAAAGCTGTTCAGTACCACTGTTGTATGCTGTCATTTCAGAGATCTAACATCCACGCACCTAGATGGCTTTTTTTAGACTCATGCAAGCTCCATTTCTTTAGGTGTTTTCCTGAAAAACCATATTTTCTGAGCCTATTAAAATTCCAGTTTCACTTCCCAAATTGCCTAAAACACTCTTAAAGAATTATGTCCAAAACTGGACAGAGTACTCCAACTGAGCCCCCTACCAGCGCTCCTTGAAGAGGAGACTCAAGCATTATTTGCTAAGGATTGAAACAAAGTTTTATCAAGAAGCAACACAATGATCCATCCACAGGATCAGGGACAAACAGCCTGCTTCGGTTAGATGTATCTGCGACTTCCAAAAGAAGTCCTATCAGTTTATCCTGATAATCTTGCGATACTTTGTAAGAGGCGTTTGATAAAGAGGCCCTTACAAGCATGACACAAAGAGGTGCAAAATAAAGTGGTCGGTATTTCAGCAACTTGTGTATTTTTCCCCTCTCATAGGTATTTGAGCTCATAGTACCCTTGACAGGTATGCAAACCATGTTTCTGTTACAGACTGCAAATTAAGAACAGGGACTCAGAAACCAAACCAAAACAGACTGCTCCACGTATCCATCTATTGCAGTTCCACAGAATCAGGTAACCGGCCTTGGCAAAAGAACTCACACTTCGTAAGTAACTCCCTACAAAGTCCATGTACTACATATTCAACTGATCTAAAAAAGATCTGTTCAATGGAGAGCGCATTGGAAAGTATTTAGTCAGTCATGGGCTTTTTCTATACAGTCACTACAAAGTATTCAGAATCACTGGAAAGTGATTTGAGGCACTCAAACCACAGTACTCAGGTCACTTTACAGAAGACAGAGCTTTGGTGCCAAGCAAATTTAAGTCAAGGATCCCAAAGATTAGGCTGGCCAGCATCAATGATCAGGCAACAGAGAAACAGGCTTCTGTCTGAATTACCACACCTTTGTAACACAGGCATTTCATCCCAGTGCTGAATAATAGCGGCTCCATTAATTTGAAATCAAAATGGAAATAGTCTAAGATCAGGTGAGAAAAATCCATTATCCAGCAAACTAGAAATACTTTTTTCTAAAATAGGTATAATATAAAACAAAAGCATTTTTGTAACTTATTACATTCTCTTGTTTTCATATCATCAGCTTGAATAAGGTAACATCTCAAAACTTAGGACACCATCTGGTGGCACAGCTCACAAAAGACAACAGCCAGATGTTAAAAATAGTTTTATCAATCTAAATTTGACTCAAGATATCTTACAAACTTTAAAAGATAAAGCGGAAAATCAATAGGAAAAAAGGCCGTCGTTTTACCTAGGCCTCTGAGTACTCTTGTAGAGGATCTGGATATGTATTTATATTACAGTAATTGTGGTTATTCTTCATACTGTACAGATATCAGAGCCCTGTGTAGATTAAAATGCATTTGACTGATGTCTCATCAAACACATGACATTTTTGGACATATGGGCTAGATGTTCCCTGAAATTTGGTGTAGCAATTGGACAGATCAATATGATGGGAAAAGGTGCTTTCACCATAGGCGTAATAACTGAAGGATCGGCACAATAGAAAGATGTTGTAAACAAAGAGGAGACTGCTCACCCATATCAGAAAATTCCAGGTTTGCAGGGGAAAGCTCCACCAAGGAGAGATCGCCAGGAAAAGATCCTTCCCCAGTTGCAGTCAGCCCTTAAACGGGCTCTAAGAGAGGTGCAGCCAGGCTCCATCCCTTCCAGTCATACATGTGAATTGCCTTCACCTGTGCTCCCAGGGCTGACCAGGTCCTTTCCCCAGGTGCTCAATCAGTGGTTGAGGCCATGACTCAACAGTTCCCATACATTTGGTCATAGCGATTCAAGTGACTAACATAGTTTGACCAAAGCCAACTATTTGCTTGAATTGAGAGTGCAGCAACAGAGCATCTATTCAAAAAAACTCCACACATAGAAATCAGTCAATGCTAGAACATACACAGTGATGCAAACGCAATTGCCCTTTACTGACAACTCAGTTGAAGCCAAGCAAAAGGTAAAAAAAAAAAAAAAAATTACATTTGTGTTTAACAGAAGTAGTAGTCTGCTTTCAGGTCAGGATCGGAACTTGTTTTCTAAGGTAAAGTTAGAAACTTCATCAGCCTGAAAGATATGCAATATTCAAACCAAACACTGCAATCCTAACAGGGAGGTACTCTCAAAGTTCATGAAAACCTTTAACCAAGTTTTTGGAAGGCTTAAGTCTTTTTTTAGGCTAGGATCTATCAGCTCAGCAAAACTTAATAAAGCAATTGAGGCTTGACTGAAAGAAGCAGCGAGAGAAGGCCACAAACAACCAGCAGAGATCAGGAGAAGCCCCACGAGATGAAAGTAAAGTCCACCAAACCTCAGTCTTGCTCTCTCAGGCAGCTGCTCAGCACCCAGCCATGGCACCAAGCCTCTTCAGAGCCGCGCTTCAGGCAGAAGGGATGGAGGAAGATACAGCACTGCCGTGGTCCATTCCATCAAGCCACTGCCACCAAAAATAGAATGATAAAGAAGGAAACCATATTCTCAAGAAGAAATAATAAACCAAGCCCTCACAGAACAACTTAAGAAATGGAGCATGGTTATTAATTGTCAAAGCCACTTCTAGCCAACACGAACCATCTCCTGTTCCATTGCCCTATTGCTGCTTCAGAAACCGCACACGGTCAGTCTCACTGTAGGTTACCGGGCATTCATCACCACATCCACTCACACTCTCACCAGGACGAATTTTGGCTTCACAACAGGAAGGACAGTAACTGAGCAATTCCGAGCCCAGAGCTGCAATTCAGCCTTGCAGGCAGCCTCCGCAGGTACCGAGACACAGCCATACCTGCACACCTCTAGTAGGGAGCCGCTCTCACAAAGCCCCATTAACCAGACTGCAAAGTGCAGCAGCACGCAGCAACACGGGATGCTCACCGCACACAGCTCCCGCTCCCCGGGCCCGCCGCCCCTCCGCAGCTGCCTCAGCCCCACCAGGTAAGCCCCCGCTGGGGAGCCGAGCGCTCCGCCCGGTACTCACACATCGCGGCCAGGGCAGGGGGCGGGCCCCCCATCCCCACCGGCACCGAGCCCGCCCGCGGTCCGCCGGCCACGCAGCGCCAGCGTCGGGGCGACCCCACAGAGACTCGCGGCGCACGGGGAGGCGGGGCAGCCCCTGGGCACAACCAATGCGGCAGCAGGAGATGGCCGCGCTGCGCGCCGGGACGGGCTCCGGCTCCTCCGCGGTGCCTGCTGGGAAATGTAGTCCCGGCACCTGTATGCGTACCTGTGCTGGGGCCAACTTTACTGATAGGGCAGCACCACCCTGTCAGTTAGGGGCGCTTATCAACAGATAATAACAATACAAAAGCCATAGCAATAAATTTATCAATAAGGATGCTACTATAAACAGACAATGTGCTATAAACATTGCATGATAATATACGCTGTTGCTTTAAAAGTGCACTTAAATGCACAGAGTTGAAGAAAGCAGCTTAATCTTGACGCGTGCGCAAACTTCCCGCGCGCCGCCATGTTGGGTGTACTGTAGCAGCGAGGCCGTGATCCTGCGCACTGCTCTGTGGAGTGGCCACTTTCGTGGCGCCATGTTGGGAGTGGCGCCGCCGTCCGATGGGAAGCTCCACCTCCCGCTTCCGGAGCAGCCGTGACGCTTCGCGGGTGGGCGCGGACGATGGGCGGGACATGGACTCTTAAAGGGGCGGCTCGAGGCGCCTGAGCTCGGCCTGAGGGCGGCGGTGTAGCAGCCTCCGGGAGCGGTAGGTACGTGGTGGGGTAGGTTTGGGCTCGGTGGCTTTCTCCACCTTAGGTGGGGTACGGCCTGGCGGCTCCGGTTCCCATTTCCGCCCTTCGGCCGGGGTCTCCCGAGGCGCTGCGGCAGGAGGCCTTGTTGCAGCTCTCCTCGCTCGGGGCCCTCGGGTTCCGTGTGAGGCCCGGCGGGGTGCGGGAGGAGTCCCCGCGAATCCTGTGGGCACTGGGAGTAGGCCCGGCTCCGTGCCTCTGTTGGCTGTGTGCCCTGCACTGTGGGAAGCTGCGGTGTTCGCTCACCCTGTCTTGCAGACTTTTTTTCAAGTGGAGCGCAGTTCCTGTCCAGTGATAACAGTTAATCTGACAGCCTAGGCCGCTGAGGTGGGAGAACTTAGGAAACCACTTTCTGCAACTTCTCTGGCTGCTGACCTTCCCCTTTTTCACCCTGCTAAAGGGCAGAGGGCACTGAACGGCTGGGTGGTGCTTTACTTCTCCTTTGTGACCAAACCTGGTGCTATGCTGCAAACAGTGGTGCATCAGAAGGTATTTTTCAAGACGAGAGCTAATGGCCTCAAGCTGTTCCAGAGGACATTCAGCATGGATGCTAGGAGGAATCTCTTCTCAGAAGGAGTAATGGGGTATTGGCATAAGGCTACCTAAGGATATGCTGGAGTTACTGAACCTGGAGGTCTTCAAAGAAGATAGATGGTAGATGTGGCACTGAGGGACATGGCTTAGAGGGCATGATGGGGATGGGCTGGTGGTTGGGATCGGTGGTCTTTTCCAACCTTAATGATCCTATGGTCTCAGCTGCTCAAAGGAGCAGCCTCCTGTGGTACCAACTGCTCTATTCGTTGTCTTGAACTATTAATTGTTTACTGACAGACAAGTAATGCATCTGTGCCTGAGCTCCTCTGTCCTGCCTGTCTTTTGGTTGCTCGTTGTATATCCCTGTTTGTGTCTCTAGAAGAAACAATGTGTTTTGCTGACTGTCTATGACTCTAAGGTTGGTTGTTAACTTGTGATGGCCAATAATTAATTTGGAAGAGGTATCACGAGGCTTTTTCAAGGACAGACATGGATTGTTGAGAGGAGTGTGGAGCTTGACGCAACACAGAGAGGAGGTGGTATTGCTAGCGCCTATTCTTCAGGCTATCGCCTCTGTGCAGTGTGCTCAGGAAGCTGATAAGATAGAGCAGGAAGCCTGCAGAGTAGTGTCTTGTTCTTTGCCTTGGCCTCCTCCCTCAGTGTTACAGATGCTTTGTTCATTTATCTTGTAGTCATAATAGCACAGAGGAATACATTCTGGTGCTGATACCTTGTACCATGCTGTATTAGATGGGCTGAATTTCAGCTGCCTAACAAACACAATAACTTCTTGTTTAAGGAAATGTCTGGGGGGAAAAAAACAACAAATAATTCCTTCCACTTTAGCAATATGAAATTTGTGAAAGAAAAACAACAAAACCAAATTAAGCCAAAGTTGCCTATTCTGTAAGCTGTCTAGTTTTTAATCTTTGCAAAAAGGCAAACAAAATCATAAATAATGGTCAGATTTTTCTAAAAACGTTGTTTCATTCATTTTCTGTTTTATCGGGGAGGCAGCTGCTGACTTAGTCAGTGAAGTACCTGAGAGCATCTGTGATCAGCAGGTGCTGTACCAATTCACTGCTGGCTGAAATTACAACTCATAAGCTCCTGGCTTTCAGTCAGTTGCTGCAACAGCAAGATTATGTCATCTCGTGTTTCATGCCTTTGTGATGAGATTGTCTATAAAGAGGCAGAGACTGCATTTTTCAGTCATATTTAATATTTCTGTCCTCATACTTGTATAAAAAAGCAATTGAAAGAACTAGTGACCTGGGAGTTATAAGATTTTTAAGGTTTAACTTTTTAATATCTTTAATAGGGGTTTATGTTAAAAGGAGGAAGTAGATGATTTATTTTCTAATTTATCTGAAATGAACAGGTAATGAAATACAAGCATTTGGAAATTGAAGGGATAGGTTTTCTATATCACAACTTGCTGAAAATTAGTAACGTGGAAATGTGTGCAAGTTTTTGTTTATTTCAAAATGTGTTATTTGGAGGAATAGAAGAAATTGTCGTTACTTCCTTGACAGAAAATACTTTATTGGAGGTTTTAAACTGTTCTATAAAATCTCCTTTACCATCTCTTTCTCAGCCTTCTCCAACCTGAAGACTCTGTATAGGAGAGTGAATTCAAGGCTTTTCTGGGCTTCTGGAACCACTGACTTGAATACATAGCAAGTGGAGGAAGTCCGTGTAGACAAGCATTCCTTTCCCTTGTCTCATTGTTCCTCTTGTCCAAAGGGTAGAAGTAACTTAATTCTAGTCCATCCTCAGCTAACTTATATCAAAACTAGAATATTATGGTCCAAGTTATAGTAGTAAGCTTATAGGATATCCTAGTGCAATTTGCATCAACTTGTGGAGAGGTAATGTCTTACCTGAAGCTTGTCAGAACTGGCATTTCCGAGAACTTTCTTCCACACCTCATTCTCCAGAATGAAACATAGCAGAGAAAACAGATTCTCGTAATTTGTTTGTTGGCATGCTGCCCTTGTTTTTTGATGTTTTTTTTTATAGGGTAGCGATAGTTAAGCTGTTGTCTTCTAATTTTGTTTGTAGAAAAGCTTCAAGGCCCATTACTTCAAGAAAATTAGCTTTTCATATCAAGTCTAGTTGTACTTTGTTCATGGGTGCCAGGTTTTCCTATATGAGTGGTGGGCTAAGAGGGGTGTTCCACTGGAATGCGTTAAACTGTAATTCATGTAGTCTGATAGCTGAGTAAATATTGCAGAGCACTTCTTGACAACGAAGTAAATATGGCTGACTACCTCCTTTTAAAAAGAAATTCTACTTTGTGTTTAGGCAAATGGAGGTATAGATCCTTGTGGGACATGCCTTGTTCTTTGAAATTTCTCTCAGCCATAGTAATGAACTAAAATAGCAGAATGGTTTTCTTTTTGTTAAATAAAATAACTAAGTGACTTTGAATGGTGAAGACTTGAGTGCTCCTTATTAACTTGTGTTCAATTGGAATAGCTGGTCTCTTCCAGTAAAAATCAACTCACCTTAAGTGTTGTGACTTCAGGAATGTCTTGGGACATCTCTATCTGCTAGACACCTGCTTTGTCCCAACTCTTCCAATTATACATACAGCTGCTGAGAGTATTTTTCTATCTTTGGAAACTGACTTTTTTGGAGATGTTTGGTTTCTCCTCAAATTAGTCTTCTGTGCTTTTTCTGGGTGTTACAAACCACTGTGTGGTGAGAAGTCATTTTATTACTGCCTAGACAACCTCTTTTCATTATTGTGGCACTGGGCTTGCTTTACAGAGCTACTGTGCAGGTTGTATGCTTGTCTGCAAAAAGCACAGCTGGCCAACTCAAATATAATTACAGCTTTTGAGTCCTTTAATGCATCAGTTTTGGTTATTCAGCTTGGAACACATGTTGTAATCAAACTGTTGTAAAGAATATGCTCTCCTAGCAGGGAGATGCATCATCTTTGCCATATCTCAAATGGCAATGGCTGAGAAGTGAAGGTGGGTGAGCTTGCTGTGAAGTCTAGAGAAACCAAAGGTGCTATTCTCAGTGATGTAAGAACTTGAGAACTGATGAGAAATGACTGGAAAGTAGCACAGATAAAAGATACAGCTACAAGATAGTCAGAACACTTGCCTCAGTGTAATGAGCGGTTTTGTTTGGCTTCCACCCACAGAGGACAGTTACCGTAGGAAGTGTAAATTGGAAATGTGAGCTATCACTGTAGACTGTTTTGTTTCACAATGGGCAAAACGCTCTGGGTGTCTAAATAGGAGCATCAGAAGAGAAGCACAGGCATATCAGCAGAACAATTCTTAGTGCCTTCTGAACATGTGTTGTGCTGTGCAAAATGCTGTTTTGACTTGTACAGTATGAATACTTGAAATAGCTGGTATCTCTTATTACAGTGTGAAGATTCTCTTTAACTTGATTACTTGCGAGTGATAGCTCCTCGTCATGGCTGAACTATCACCTGAAGAAATTCAGCTGAGGGCAAACCAGGTCACTGATGAGGTAAGTGTTTTAAGAAGCTGCGTGGGGTTAGAGCAGTTACCTAGCAAGATTATGGTATCCTTTAAAGGCAATCTAGAGTGATGCTTCTGCAAGGGTATAGCAGAATGTTCCCAATCACTCTTGGTAAGTACTGGATCTGAGGCTATTCCTGAAAGTAACAATGAATTTTAAACCTCTCAATTGTAAAGCCACCTGCTTGAACGAGTACTCACCACCCAGTCCTGATTACTGAGAAAGTACAGGTTGAGTGCCTTTCCTAATCAAGTTGGTATTTCATGCATCTAATTCCTTTCTATTGAGTTTTATAAAAGGAAAAGTAAATGTATTTTTACTTATGACTTTCACTTGGGATAAGCAAAGTACTGGGGAGATCTGGAAAAGCAAGAGTTTAATAGTCACTGGGGGGGGGGCGGTTCAGAAAAAACCAACACCTAGTATGCTACATCTGTGTAATAGCTGAATATTGGAAGGCTTTGGACCCTGCCAGTATGTAAACTAGTTGCTTTACTGCAATGAACTGGTAAATAACTTTTTCGAGGACTGATATATGCTGTTAATATGCTCATAAAATTCTTTTCTTCCTAGTCTTTGGAAAGCACAAGGAGAATTCTTGGCTTGGCCATTGAGGTAAGCAAAGGCTTTTGAATTCCTTAGGGATGTATAAATTTGAAGAATAAGCAGCACCATTTTAACTCTCACAGAGTGATCTTCATTGCTTTTTGTTTTTCTCAAACTTTTTTTGAGACATTTGAGTTAGGATGACTTTATGCAGTGTGAAAACCATTGGGCTTAAGTCACAAAATCAATACTGTCTTTTTGACTGTTCTCCTTCTAAGCAAAATGGTCAAATCTCCAGATGTTTCAGATCAGTTATAGACACTCATCTGTGACAGATGGCTTTGGCGGCTTCATCTCTTGGTTCTCAAAACAATTAATATCTTTTTCCCCTCTATCTCACTTTGTCCTGTTTTTAAGTGGGGGGTAGGGCTTAGTAGGGTGTGGTAGGGTGGCAGAGGGCAGGGCTGCTTCCGCTTCTTCCTATACAAAAGTAGTTCTGCTTATACCTTCTTGCCATCTGTTCCCCAGTTATACTTAACTGCTTTTAAAATTATGATAATGAAACTCTTAACACCCTTGTACATTACCTGAAACAAATCTCTATTTTGGGTTTATCCAGATGATGCTATCAATGAGTTCCTCTATGCTTTTATGACTTGTGTATCCCATTGTATATTTAAAAAAAAAAACAACTGTAGAAAGCTTATTTTTCATTATGTATTTCTGAAAATAAAGAGCAGATCCCTGGCAGGGTCAACTCTGTTAGAGATAACAAAGCTTCTGTGATTCAGTTGAGACAGTTTTGCTGGTACTTGTGCGTGCAGTGGACAAATGGGAATACAGAGACTGGCCAGTGAAGCTGATGACAGGACTTCTAGCACAGAGGATGAGATGACTTCTTGTCTATGTGAGATTAGTTAAAAATTAATCCTACAAATGAGAACCCCAGTGTTTAATTAATGCCGCCTTAGAACCTACACTCACATGCAGGTGGTAGCAGACTGCTGTGGAACAAAGATGCTGCTGTTATCAATAAGATGCTTGATTTAGTATAGCCTCATGAATTCGTCTCAAACATGGATGTCAAAAACACACAATGCAACAAGGTTGCCTCTTTTGGTATCACATTTTGGTGTTATTTCAGCTCCTAAGAATCGCCTACCACTGTTCTGGGCTGCAAGCTTACAGTAAAATGTGGGTGTAAGCTTGTTTGCTGAACTGAAGACTTTGAGCCAGTGAAGAGCTATAGCTTGGTATGTTCCTCACTACCAATTTGTTTTTGCCTGGTGATTGGCTAGTTTTTTTCCTGGTACCTTCTAAATTCCCAACAAGGGTTTTCCAGGCTTTGTCTTGTTGTTGTTGTTTTTAATTATTATTTTTAATTATTTTGACTTGTGGCCTCCAGACTAAAGGTCTTTTCAGTCCTACTGAAAGCTGTAGGGATAAAGAATGAACTAAATGCCACTTATTAAAACAAGATATGGCTAGGTTTTCTTTTTTAGCTTGACCTTGACATAGTTCAAGCTTAAGTATTGTAATCAATTTTTATCTTGTTTTAATAATAGTAAAAAAAAAAAAAAAAAATCGTGAGATGGCGTAACAGGTAAGAATATTATCAGCCTAGCAAGATCAAATTTGAAGTTTAGTATAACTTTACTGTAGAAGCTATTCCATAGCACTGTAGTTTATTACAAACTTGTTTGACTTGTCACATTTATTTTAGAGACATTCTGATTTTGCACTGATGTATTGAAATAACTTTCTTTGTACAGTCCCATGATGTTGGCATCAAGACTATCACCATGCTGGATGAACAAGGAGGTGAGTTCTTTCCCCCCAGCACTAATGACTAGTTCTATAACTGTAAGAAAAAATTATCATCATCATTCAAGTGTTGTGGAAACTAAAGGCTTATTCAAGACCCTTATGTGAAAGTAGGTGACAAGTGATAGGGCAAAGAAATCATCTCAAGTTGTACCAGGACAAGTTTAGATTAGATAATAGGAAGAATACTTCTGTGGAGAGAGTCTTCAAGCATTGGAATATGCTAACATGAGACGTGGTACAGTCCACACTACGGGATGTGGTTTAGTGACGGGGCTCAGGTTGATGGTTGGTGTGATGATCTAGAAGGTCTTTTCCAGCCTAGATAACTCTATGATTCAAAAAATGAGGTCTATTAATTGGATGCTCTCGTGTTTGTAGCATTTATAAGATAAAGTAGTTAAGAAATCATATTAGTTACAATGTAATGAGGCTTCTGTTACAGAAGCAACTTCTTTCCATGGTGATGTGACTGCAACTGTCTGCATTTATTCTAAAGGCAGCAGCAGAAGTGCTGTTCTGAGGATAGGGAAATAACCTGGTTTTTATTTTTACTGTATTAAAAAGTTTCCTTAATTTCTTTCTACAAAAGAAATCTCAGAAGGCAGGAAAGCAGATGAGACTTCAGCTTGATATCAAGATGGAACTGAAGCTTATAGACAACTGCTTGAAAGGAATGCATATACAACATGCTCCTGAATGTCTGTATTTATTCAGGTTTATTGTTTCTCTTCTAGAACAACTAAATCGCATAGAAGAAGGCATGGACCAGATAAATAAAGACGTGAGAGAAGCTGAGAAGACGCTGACAGAGCTCAACAAATGTTGTGGACTCTGTGTCTGTCCTTGCAATAGGTTAGTTAAATTGGTTTGAGAATTTTCACACATAGTCTTTGTTTTCTGTAGTTGGCAGTCTTATTTCACTGAAATTAAGCTACTTACTGCCACTGAGCAAACTTGGAATTTGTGAACTGCTATGGCATTCCAAATACAAAAATAACAATAAAAGAAATAGTGCTGGGTACCAAAATGAGCAGAAAATTTTATGCAGAAAAAATTGTGAGATAAGTAAGTGGAGGGCAATGAAGAGGAAAAGGAATGTCTTTATTTACTGCTATATCGAATGCTCTATCAGTGTCTGAGATACTTGCCAACTGGTTATCTCCAAAGCTTTTTTAAAATGTAAATCAGAGCATTTAATTAAATACTGTAGGTTTTTTTTCTAATTTCCCCTAGGCTTAGTCAGTTTATTTTTAAAGGCTTCGCGATAACATGAGATACTGGCAATACTCTAATATAATCTGTATACTAATCTGATTTACCTGTTTGCTGGTCTTTACTGTTCTTTCGTCTTTCTTCTCTAACACTGATGCTTGCTTTCTAAAAATGAAGACTAGGATGAGAAGCTGTATTCATTTAACTGGGGAAAGCGGATTTTAGGACAAGGTCAGTCTTATTAGTGCAGCATATGCATTTTACCAGCTGTCTAAGGCAGTGCTTCTGTTGGATGTGTGCTTGCTTGCATGTGCATGATATCTGCATGCAGATCTCCTTGTGACTGTGATGTGTTGTAATAACTGTGGATAGAAAATGACAATTAAGGGTTGCATTAGCTGTGACAATACTGACCAATTACTTGAAACCTTGCTGTTTTAACAAGCTTTGTAGATTGCCTTACTCTTACAGAAACAAAACTTGAGGAAAGTGAATGCATAGTAACTTTAAAAAAAAAAAAAAGCTCTTAAAATATCAAACAGTGAAAACAGAGGTTTTGTTTTTAATAACTATACTTTATTTGAGTAATTTGTTTCTACCTGTCTATTTCAGCTGAGAAAGTACTTTTCATGCTGCTTGTCTTTTCTCAATGAGGTCTTTGCTGTTACCTCTGGCACTGAATACTTTAATTCAAAAGACTAGTGTACGTATCTCACCTGCTGCTGCAACTTTAGCATGAATGAGATAAAAATATAATGCTTAAGCTATTTGCAGCAAGCAAAGGAGATCTTAAAGGCTGTGTATGCGCAGAATTGACTAGCTCAGGTTTCTTCAGGATTCTACTGGGTGCAACATTTCTATTATGAACTGAGAGCTGACTCCTTTACTTCCTCTCAGTGTATTCATACTAGATTATATTTCATAGAATCATAGAATGGCCTGGGTTGAAAAGGACCATAATGATCATCTAGTTTCAACCCCTCTGCTATGTGCAGGGTCACTAACAGCTAGATCAGGCTGCCCAGAGCCACATTCAGCCTGGTCTTGAATGCCTACGGGGGTGGGGCATCCAAAGCTCTTATAAGAATTTCCTATCTTGATTATATAAATGTCAAAGGAATGAGAAGGGAATATCTCTTCATCCTAGCAACTTCACACCTCTTCAAGAATGAAACATCTGGGATACTGATGTTGAAGGCACTACAGATATTGACGTCAATTACCTGTAATTATAAAGTTAGATGTAATGAAAGATACAATACATTGGCCTTCATGTTTCCAGTGAAACAGGGAAGTGATAGTGGTGTCTGGATTATACAACATAAACATGAAAACGACAGCACACAAGTTGAACATTAGAATATTCTTCTCAGAATACGTTCTTTAGAGTTCATGAGATGTTACCCCGATGTAAATCACTTTTCTGTTTATATTTTCTTCCAGTCTTGCTTCTGTAGCTACGTGATTCTTAAGATTGCTTCATGTTACTGTTCTATGGTTGTTTTTGTTGCTGTTTGCTCTTAAATTATGTAGTAAAAGTATAATGGTAAATTTCAGAATGAAGGAGCTGTATAAAAATGATTAATGTTATTTTGAAATGTTTCTCAGGTTTGTTTGTATTAACTTTAAAAAGGACTAGGATATAGAAACTGTTGATCAAAACAGTTGAGATGAAGAGTGATCTTGTATAGTGTAGCTGCTTTATCCCCTTTTCTTCCCTGAAAAGTATTTATGCCCAATTGAAGATTAGCTCCTGTTCTAAATACAACTTCTTGACAATATAAACTTTCCTGATACTGTTGTAAGCTTCCTCTATTCTGCTAAAGTACTACTTAATTGAGGAAGATACTGTGCCTGTATTAACACGTGAGACAAGATTAGCCAACTGTCCATGGAGTAACTTGGTTATGCTTTTACTATTCTGAGAAACTATAAAAAGCCTTGTCTAGGTAGTACATACAAAATCGACTATCTTTAGGGCCCAGTCAAGTGTTTCTGACAATCCTAGATTAATGGAGGACCTCAGAAAACCATTTTTTTGATAGAGCAGTTCAGATTTCTCATTTTTATGGAGTAGGACAAAGAACTTTGAGTCTACCAAAGCATACAAAACAACCTGGGGAGATGGAACAGAGAACTCAGCAGATCATGTGATATCCATGCAACCAAGAAGCATAAATCAGCAGCAGCCACACAATTCTAGAGGACCAAGTGGTGGATACATTACAAGGTTTGTTTCCTCGTATTTATCAATTCCAAATACAGAAATCATAAGCTGCTTTTAGACAGATTTTAGTTAAGTTGCTAAATAGCAAGTAGCAAGTTTTTACTGTTATTTGGAAGAACTATTACTTAGAGAGGAGGTGGCAAGGATGAAATGCTACAGTACTAAAAGCATACATCTTGCACTTCCTTGCTCTATCGTGAGAACTGTAGAGCTCCAATGCAAGTTAGAGAATAATGTTTTAAAGAAGTGAAATACTCTTACTGCCGTACAAATATGAGACAAACTAATGTGGTAAGTTTCCTCTAGTAGCTGCTGTTTTAAACTCTAGGGCATTTTTTTCTAATAGTGGGTAATCTAATACTGTCCTTTTGATGGACTGTTTGCTTAGAATATGTAGCTTTTAAATGTTAGAAATGTACCTTGGCTTGAATAGCTAGCCTGTTGGATGACTTTGAAATAACAAAAATACTGACATTTAGAGTAAGGAAAAGTGAGTTTTCTTCATGGAAATGCTGTCTTCATTGTTTGAACAGGATAACAAATGATGCCAGAGAAGATGAAATGGATGAAAATCTTGCTCAAGTAGGAAACATTCTTGGGAATTTAAAAAATATGGCTTTGGATATGGGCAATGAGATTGATGCGCAGAATAAGCAAATAGACCGGATAAATGTAAAGGTAAGTATCAAAGGTATTCTCTGCCTTCAGCCTAAGTTGACAGCTCGTTGTTACTAAGAAGTGATAAAGATAGGCTCACTCTTACCTTTCAGTATTTGCAGTAAAATAGGCAATTAAGATCATACTGTCCTGTAGTTGCAGTAATATAAACAAGATCTTGGTGTTTGGGTATGCAGCTGAAAACTCAAATATTTTCAAGTTTAAGAACCTTTAAAAAAGAAAAAAGCCTTAATATGGTACAGGTCACTTGTTTATTCTGAAAATAACTCGTTTGTATTTACCAAATGTTTTGACATGTATTGGAAGTAAACTGAGGGTCTGTTGCTTCCAGGTGATCTTATTGCACATGGGAGGGAATAGGGTGTGTTTATTTTGTTGCTGTTTGTTTGTTAAATGATAGCAAGACTTTTGGAATTCCTTTTAAAAAGAAACAAAAATCCCACAAACCACTGCCCTACTCTATTACCAAAAGGTAATTCTTTGCTGTAATTCAATGTCTCTTGAGGTCTGTCCATGAGAAATAAGTTCCTGTGCATCTGCAAAACCTATTTTACTCCTATTGCACATTAAGTTAGTCCCAGACAGTAACATTTTTCTGCATCCCATCTTAACCCAGTGCTCTAAAGGTAAACTTCCCTAAATTGATAAATAGTATATAAATCTGATTATAAGGGGCTTTCTTTCAGTGGGCAACTTGTGAGGAAGTTTAGTCATGTTTTAGAAATCCCATCTTCTGAACTCAATAGAAGCTTTCAAAGGCAATCTTGTTAAGAAAGGGAACAAAAGTTTAATGAATGGTGTGTATGAGACATTCAAAAAAGCAGAAGTAGGTATGCACTGCCGTGAACTTAAAAATGAAGTGGAATTCCAAAGTCCAAAGGTATTTCTGAAAAGCCCCGTAGGATTAATGATGTTAAATATACAGAGTAAGACAGACATCAGCAGCACTTATGTCACACTAGCCTATGTCAGCATCTCAGTTCTGTCTAGTCATTAGGGGGTTGTATTCAGTGTCAACACAGTTGTAATGGGGGTCGTCTTTCACTATTCTCTGAAGCTACAAATCTGAGGTGATTTTTAAGTAATTCAAATGTTTTAAAGGTCATTAAAAATGTTAATCAGAATTTAAAATGTGGTGTAAAACTTGATGTTTATCAAGAGGACTGAACATTGCCCAGTCTAAGTGTAAATGAGAACTAATGTTTTTAGTAATGTTTCTGGTGTTTCAAACACCTGTTTTGGCTTGGTACTCTAGTCTGAATAAATCTTGCAGGTTGTTTTATTAACTCTTGAAATGTAATGTGAACAGATTAGGATTGCCTTACAAAACTGCAAGAATGCAAAGTGCAATTCCTGGCTTTCAGACTAGCAATCTGACCATGGTCTCAGGATACTTAAATTAATCCTTTTCTGTTGATAGATGTCTTAAGATGTAGTGAACAGTGTGGAAACTGAATTAAGGTATTGAGAGTAGATCTCTAAAGGACCATATCACCTGCATAAAGAAAAAAGAATTACTAAGCTGCAATCCTGATGAATATTGTAGGGTTTTTTTGTTTGTTTTGGCACATTTCAGTAATAGGTTCCTGCTCCTCCCTAGCCATCAACCTGAAGGACAGGAAGAAAGGGCTTGAGCTGTTTGTCTTCTTCCTAGCCTGTTTCAGTACAAACTTGTGAAATACCTAATGCATATGTAGAGCTTCTGAGAAGTTCTGCTCCTGGTGGTGAGAGGAAGAGCTAGTTTTGTGCAACTGCTCATTCCCTGCTACAGGCTGGATGGACAGGGAGTTAATTCGAAGCTCATTATCCTACTGTTCAGGAAAACAGTATCTTGATGCTTGTTCAGTCTACATACAGTGGCTGATTATTTTTTTTTATTGATGCTTCAGTGGCAGTAAAACACTTATAAAATGAAGGGCTTTCCTTACAGACACTAGGATCTTTATGCTCTTGTTCTGTTGATACTCTTTCTGACTTGCTGAAGCAGACGGCTGTATGTTTTGAAGGTCAGCTAAAGATTAAAAACTCTCCTGATTTTTGTTTCTGATAGAACTGACAGCTAAGCTGACTTATATTATATCAATACATGTATATTTTTAAATACTTAGATAGAAATCATTGTGTAGAAACTTAACAGCAAAATTGTATTACTGTTAAGTCAGGTGTTCTTTATTAGCAGTGCCGGGAAACAATGGGGGATATTTCCACCATAAGCGCTTCAAAGATCACATCATTCAGAGTCTGTTATGTTTCCACAGATAGTACATAATCATCAATTACCCGTGAGATAATTAACATATATAGACCTATCTCAGGTAGTGATTTGAGGTTTCCAGTCTTCTATTCCATGGCCCCACCTAGCATCCTTTTAGCATTATGATAGTCCAACCTACAGCCTTTTATTTCATCCAATGGTCTTCCTCGCTTGCCCTCTTGATGAACTTTCTTCATTGATGCATGCTTAGTAGGAGAATGCCTATTATAAATAATTTATATATACCAAAATTGTAACGTTTACTCACTTGGCACTTGGCCATTTTTTTCTGGACGTCTGCTCATCCTTGGATAGAGATAAGTTTGGCAGCCTGTCTTTTAATGATATATATTGGTGTGTTGGAAGATAATGAGGATAGAGGGGAGTATCTTGGCATCCCAACCTATTCTGTTGCATCCCAACCTGCTCCCAGAGTGAGACAATTCCTTTTTGTGTGGAGGCCCTGGCTTCTTTTGATGTTTGATAAGCCTACTCATGTTGATTCATTATTGTGTTTCTTTTGCTGCAGGTCTCTTATTATAACAGAGTAGTATTACAACATGCTTTCTAGTCTGTAGTGCTACTTCCGTAACTATTCACAACATCTAAAAGCTATTACAGTTTTGCATGCAAGAACTAATCACATAATACAACAATGCAACAACTATATTTCTAAAAATACACTACTAAAATATATGGTAAATCTACTTTTTCAAATCAGCTATTTCTAAAAACACATTACAAAATATATTGTGGCCTACTTTTTCAAATCAATAAATATTTTATATAAAATCTAGCTTGTAAAAATGGCTTCCTTTATATTTGCCATGATAATACAGTGTAATTCGGGAGTTCATGTCAGTTTGAATTCTTAAATTGTTCTGTGTGTGGTTTGCAAATGACCTATGAATTTGTCTTTTTCAGGCAGATACAAATAGAGATCGCATTGAGCAAGCCAACATCAGAGCGAAGAAACTCATTGACAATTAGAACCTATTGCAGTTGTTCAGTGACACTGTCTCTCCATCTTCAAGCCACCATATTCATGGATCTGTGAAACTTCTCTACTCTGAAATAAGAGGGGGCTGGGAAAAATGAAACAATACCTTTTCTATAGGGATTTTTTTTAATTACTTCATGTAAACGTGATTTTTGACTCCAAGAAAGTAGTCGATGTAACTTCTACTCATTTGCCTTCACTTTCTTAAACTGCTCAGGGCTGAAAGTGTCATGGCTTTGAGAACCTTCCTGCATGTTTTACTCCCCCTCCCAGTCTCTTCTTGCATCCAAAATACAATTCATTACTGAATTTGAATAAGCAGGGTAACATGAATTCACAGTTGTGGAAAGCTGGAGAGGGCACTTTGCACTGTTTGAAATACCTCATAATTTGAGTGTCTTCACTAAAATAGGGACTTGATGAGTATTGTTTGACTTTGTATCTCTAAGCATGCTAACCATGGTTTTACTGTTCAAACCACAACTGGTTTGGGGTTGGGCTTATGGACTACAGAATTCAAGTAGCCCACTAATTACTACTTCTGGGTTGAGGGCTTTAAAAACACTTCTTAAACACACAAACTTCAATGTAAAGCTAACTGGAGGGGTATGCAGATTTCCATTTCTTTACTGTAAATTGACACTTGGAGGTCATGACTAGGAAATGATGTTGCATTTTTTTAGTAATGTTTGTGGTATGTGTTGATATAGCTGATCTAAAACATGTGCATGTGAGTAGATCATAATACAAAAAAATCCTCAAAGCATTTATTTGACAGAAAACTGTGTCCACCATCTGAAAGTTAGCTTTGAAGTGTTTAATGCATGTTAACTGGAAGGATCTGAATAGAAACAGAGTAGAAAAGCATGCAGCTTTCTCATATCCCATACTGTATTCTGTTTTTGGCTAGTTCTCACTTAAGTTCAGTTTAGGCCTTTCTCCATTGAAATAGAATGACTGAGATTGAGCTTGGTTTGTCCTCAGCAGTGACTTTAGGGGAGCTTGTTAAAATTACCAAAAGCAAAGATCAGCTTGTTATGAAACTTCTTTGTCACGGGTCTGGAAGAAGCAGTACATGTATGTAGGATCTGTTTGCTAGTTCTAAATAGATTCCTGACTAGTTTATTATTTCAGGCTTTGGGACTGGCAGCTGGAAGTACTCAATCTCAGTTGCTTAAAACTAAAAAGTTCCTCTTCTGCTGCAGAATAGATGAGCTGAGTGGAGGTACAGCTGTCCTCTTTGGAAGAGGAAAAACACTTTGGTTTGACTACAATATACCCAGGTTTATTCCTAGGGCTTTTGACGGTCCATGGGTATCTTGTAACCATTAATAGTAAATCCTAGGGCTAAAGAGATTACTGTAATCTGCTGAAATGAAAGATGAGCAATGTAACATGTTTGGTTTCCAGTAGAAATGCAATTGGTGTATAGTATATTAACTAGTATATTCTCAGTTTGCTCCCAGTACAACCTGATATTAAACAAAAAATCAAAGAAAACAACTAACCAAAGGATGGAGCTGCTGCATGTGGTAAATTGGCCGGTGATAGATGGTCTTATGTAAGACACCATTTTTAGGGGGACTGGTTACTTAAGTGCTAGGTATTGGCTTCTGGCAGTTCTTGGAAGGATAATGAATTATAAAGGAGTATCTGCTCCTATTGGTAATGCTTAAAAACACAAGCAGCAAAAAGTACTTATTAGAAATTTACTATAAGATGTTCTTATAACCTTTTGTGTGGGAAAGCAGCAGGGATTAAAATTTGTGACATTTTGGGGTGGTGTTTTTGTTTTCCTTCCTACAAACTTCAGGTTAATTGAAGGAATATTTGCTGCTGATCATGAAAGCAAAGCATGCATTATTTGTGATCATCTCCTGGAACAGAAAACTAAAGCAGTTACCTTATTGTACTTAAAACAGTGCAAGGCTGCTCTGTAGCATCTTGAAACGTTTTTTTCTTGCTATTACAAGTCCATGTTCTTGATCTTTACTTCCCTGCGCTCTAACCACAAATTGGATGAGAGAATGTTGTGATTGGTGCACAGAATCTTAATACTGCAATGAATATCACACAAGGAAATAATTTCAGAGACTCTAAGCTTGAGTATTATGTAAGTACCAATATTTTCTGATACAGCAAGAGCCAAACCTGTCCTGTCAGGGAGCTGGTGTCTTAATGTAAATGAACAATACACTCTGCTTCTTGAATCATATTACTTGTTGTCTGTAGAATAGATGCTTACTTTCCACGTTTGTGCGATGTAATCAAAACTTGTACATCTTGATATTTCTGAGTACTATTAAGAATGAAGGTTTACAATTTCTGCTTTTGATTGTTAAACTGCATATTGTGCACAAAATATATACTTTTATAACTGAATGTGTTTTAGAACTATTTTGTCTTAGTTACAAATGTCTTTGTTTAGTTTCCTGTCCTTGAAAAACTTGGCAGAACTAGTTGCTGCTGTTATGCAAGTAGGAAGTTTCCCTTCTATTTTTATTTCATAGAAACCCTGATGCTAACACAGGAAGGGAGGTGGCTGGAAAGAGGAAAAGACAAATCTATTTTCTTAAACACTTCAGTTTTCATTCCTGCATAATCAACAGTGTCACCTAATGTCAATCTATCAGATGTGTCCATCTTTTTGAAGGACTGGTAAGAAATGAGACTACGCTTCAAGATGAAGTACTGGCAACAGATATCAAGCAAGGATCCAGTAGGTGAAATACAGAGATTTAACTTTTTGCCAATGCACTTGAAAAGCTATTTAGAATAGTATTTTCTGATACTGTAACATCAGATTGGCAGAATGCGCATAAGGGTGGAGGGAATACAGACTTGAATCAGTTCTGAGCTGCAAGAAAGAACAGTGGTATCTGGGAATGGCTTGGAAGAATCACTTCTCATATAAAGTGGGGCTGCCTAGCATATTTCTACCAAGAGCCAGGTTAAAAATAAATTTTTAAAAATTGGACAAATGGACTATATAATTATTCTGAATGTGTTGTAGATGTCCTGGAGGCATATTTATACCACGGTAATTCATGGTATACTATGAAATTCAAGCTAGCCTACGTCCTGGTGAAAAGTGAGTAAGGCTTTTAACAGACAGGTAGCTATCCATATATGAGCTGCAGTACATATTGCTTGTGCAGTAGCTTGCAAAACTCCTTCCTCTGTAAAGGCTTTGCTGTTAAACAACTTGCTTATTTGCCTTGGCACTTGAAATAACAGTACTTTATCTAAATACTAATCGAATAAACAGAGGAAAACTGTATATTTATGCAGTTAAAAAAAAAATTGGAGAGCAAATGAAATCAATATGAAATAACTGATTGTTAACTAGGGTATTTTCATTTAACTTTTTCTAACTCGGTAATTTCCAAAGTGAAATGATGTATTTTTGTGCATGGAAATAAAATTGTTTTGCATAAGGGGTGAGGAGAAGGGAAAACTGAGAAACTGCTGATGTAAAACTGCTAATAGATTAAGTGTAGTGATGAAATGCCACTTAACAGAACGCTGTTCCGTACTGTGACTTAACATGGAATTTTTTTTCTTGAAACAAATCTGCTTCTGTTTTGATACAGATTTGGATAGTCCAAGACTAACTCAGCAGCATTTAGTATTTTTCATGGTGTCCTCCCTTTGCTTTATGAAACTCCTGGTAGCTGCTTTAACTCCAAGGTAGCAAAAGAGCCTAGCCATGAGTAACTGGAAGGTTTCTAAATGTACTGGAAATCACATAAACAACAGAAATGCTGACTTAATATCGCAAATACTTCCAAACCAATGAGATTTTCTTATGACAGTGCCACTGTCACTTTTTCAACTGTTCTGCTGCTGTTCTGTTTCCTCATACCTATTACTTTATCTGTTCTTGCATACTTATCTTTTGAATAGACAGAATGCTGATAAACAAACCTTAAGCTTAAGAGGAGCAGCATGCCTGAGCCACAAGTATTTTCAGTTTAAAAAAAAAAAACCCACAAGCTTGCAGCACAGTATTGCAAAGTGCATGATATGATGATAAATTATCCCATTGTACTATTCCTATTAGGTCAATTGTTCCTGTCCCATGCATTGGGAAATCTGCTAAAATGAGGGGGTGTCTCAAGCACTGCAAGTCTGTAGGAAGAAAGCTACTACTTCAAATTGGATTTCAGGTATCAAGTGAAGGAGCTGAACTTGAAACGAGTTTGAGGCTTAACCTATTCACTGCTAGATTTCCACAAGTTGCAATCTGTGGAGTGTATTAATGTAGAGGAACAAGTTTCTGATTATCTGGCCTTGCAATTATTTTGATATGTGAAACAAAGTAGTATGGTAAACACTGTCTTCCTGTCAGCTACTTCTTGTATAAGATAGCACCTGAAATGGGGGAGTCCTTAAGCGTAGACTGGTTCCCCACTGTTGGCAACCTGGTTATAATGGCAGCAATACTAACAGAAGATGTCTGCCAGGCAAGGAACTACTAGCCCAGGAATCTGTACCATCCTTGATGTGCAACTAGGTACCTGAGACATCTGGGGTACCTCTGAGAAGTATAAAAACAAACTGTAAGAACAAGTCTCCCTCTGGAAAAAGCAGAAATTCATCAGAGAATGGTATTGTTTTTGCTTGTTGATTAAAAGGGGGGGAAGCTTTGGGAAATTAAAAAAAAAAAAAAAAAAAAAAAAAATTAAGAACAAAAAAGTGGCTGTTCTAGGTAGGAAAACAAAAGCTAGCAAAAGCAGGTAGTTGTGTCCCTACCAACCAAAAATAACTCAAAATGGAACTTCCTGATGAATCCCCTGAGAGAACTTTTCTATTTGAGATCTAAGGGATAGACAAGACCCTGGAATCTGAACACCGGGCTGACTCTGGACTCTACAATGCAGATCATCTCTGAAGTGAAACTTTGTCCCTCATCAACTACCCTCAGTCCTGAGAGCAGTTTGGCAAGTATTACAGCAGACTGGTTTGAAATAACATATCTAAGTGTGCTTAGAAGTAATTAATCATAAGTACGTACTTGCTTTACTGCTGGTAAATGGTAGCATTCAGTAATTAAAAAGTAAGAAATAAAACACCTATCCTTGCATATTATAGAATTCTCTAAGTCTACCATTGCAATCTTTATGCACTCATAGTCTGGGGAACTTGCAGGTCATGACACCTGTTTAATGATGGATCGTACCCATCCTTTAAATTAATTGATGTTCCCTGAAATGCTGTAGTACTACAGTGTAAGAATGAAATAAGACTTCAGCGGGACCAGGGAACTCAATATTCCTAAGCATCTCATGAAATAAAACACTTAATAACTATAATTAAGATTAGTAGTATGTTGAGGAAAAACATTGGCACAGAGGTCACTCCATTTTCCTTAGCTGCAGATGGCATAACACATTGACTATGTAATTTTTACACCTGCAACGTCAAGGAGTTGAATGTCTAAGTGCCTTTCTTACCACAAGTATGAAAGGTTATGTATAGAACAATAGTTAATATATGCATTGAGACTGGAAGACCATTTCATTAGGAAGAGGTGCATCTATGTTCATTTGCTAAGAAATGCACCTAATACAGTTCCTATTTCACTGTTTTGAGCATGTTAACTTAATTGCTACCTAGGTGTTGACTTACTTGACTTCTCTGCTTTCTCAAAGGGTTGAAGTACAACTGTTAACAGCAACTGATGAAACAGCGTATCTGAAGTGGTGGCTTGTAGTGACAGCTTAGTACTACTGGTTAAAGTGACAACAGCAGCAGGTACACCAAATGAGCTTGAAATGAGTTTTTGAAAACAATTTACTAAAATAAACAAGTACACTTTCCTTTTTAGTATAAGTTAAATAATTGCATACATCTTCAGTTCTTTCTAGGTGCTTTTGGGAGTAAGGCAGCAGCAGTAGGGAGACAGCAAGACTTTCACTAAGAGTCAGTGCAAGGATATTTTCCAGCAGTATACATTTTTACTGAATACACTGAAGGTGAACTTCATTTTTATTTGACGTAGCTCAAGCAGTAGAGGACTGTAGTGCAATTCTTGCTTATGGGAAAAGAAAGTCCATACAGAAAAGTATGAATGAAGAATGCTCAAATCATGATTTGCTTACTAGAGGCAGTTAATAAAAATTAATTTAGCTATAACTATCTGTGCTTCATAGAAAAATTTCTATAAGTTAAGAACTAAATCATCATCTGTGGAAGTTCTCTGTAGGAGAGTGCTTACTGCAAAATATACAATGTTTTGAATCTGCTTTGAAAGCAAAACTTCCATGTACTATCATGGAAAGATGATTCCAGGAGAAATAATACTCTTAGAAATTGATCGACAGCTTCCTGACAAAGGGAAACTGGCAAATTTTGAAATACTCTTTCCCCTTCTCTATGGAAGAATGAGCCCTGACAACAGAGAATGTGTACTGTGTGAGAAGTTATAGCGGCTCAAAAAGAAAACTGGCCCCTAGGCAGGTTCATCAGTACAATACCCGTGCTCTCTAGTTCCAGTTTATTCAATGTGGTCTTACCGACTGTATACACCTAATAGAGGGGATACTCTAATCTCCTTTATCAGTCTTGGTTTATGTCAGTGAAGCAGGTGACTCAGTCACTAGCTCTTCTCACCAGGGAAACACACAACTGGAACAAAATCACGCGAACTTCTTCTTTGTAGCTGTAAACCGTTCCATGTACTACAAAGAAAAACAAAAAAGACATTTAAACAACAATTAAATAAACAAATCTAACCATTTTCTATCATTTGTTGTAATGGATTGATTGATACTCTAGAATGAAAGACCTTACAAATGCTGAAGTCAGACTGAAGGGTTAAGGGTGAACTGATATTAAACAGTTAATGATGATGCTTCCAGTCATACTGCAGTCATCTGAAGAATTCACCAGAAGCTTCTATGTCTATATACAAACCTTGTCGTAACCCTCCAGTTCTCTGAGTTTCTTGATTTCAAAGAGGTTGCCTTCAACTGCAAGCAGTGAGATCTGGGAATCACTGAGGATACTCTGAGGAAGCATGCTAAGTTCTAGACAATTTTCTTCTAAACGCAAGACTTTGAGGCGTGGACAGTGTGAGATCTGCACTGAGATCTGGGAAATCTGGTAGAAATGTGAGAAAACAGGATTAAAATGTTAGCTATCCATGATTGCTTCAAGTGGTCTGTGCTTCAGACTTGTATGGAACAATTATCATTTTGCAAATGTGGATTATATCAATGATAACTAGTTAGCAGTACATAAGCAGCAATAATAATGTTCAAAGAAAGCCAAGTAACTTATATTCTTCCATAAAAATAGGCAACCTACACATCAGTTTGTCAGATTCCTACTCAATATCTGTTCAAATATTTTCTATATAATTAAATTCAGGATATGTTAGCTATTCAAATCAGGCAGTCGAATGTATTAGTACACAAATTGTAGTTATGATGTCTCATTTCTTCTGTGTAGAAGAGATGCATCTTCTAGCTCTAAAGTTTTGATGGTGTCAGCCTATGTTCTGTGGATGAACTATGTATAATGTAAACAACCATGTCCCACATCCACATGCCTATAACATCTGTTACCAGACCTGGTTCTGATTCAAATTGAGTTCAATGGCCTGCAGTTCTCCCACACTGTCGGGTACATTTTGGATCTGGTTTTTGGAAAGATCTACCACGTCCAAGTGGCGAAGACCACAGAGTTGTGTAGGCACAGTCCGAAGCTGGTTCCCAGAAAGATTCAAGGTTTTGAGAGCTGAAAGTTGTCCAAATGCAGCTGGTAGCTGCCTCAAGTGATTGCCATTCAAGTGCAGTGTTTCCAGTTTTTTCAGTCTACACAGCTCCTCAGGTAGAGCAGCTAGAAATAAATCACAAAGAGATGACCTAAAAAATGAATAGTAAACTTCTATAACCGTTTACATCAAATATATTTCTGCATGAACAACAGTGGTTTATTACAGTAATTTCCCACAGGATTCTTCCACGTTTTCCAATGAAAGCACAGATCCCTGCATAGAAACTTAAGCTCACTGACAAGATGTGCTTTCTAAACATCTTCTAAAAATATCTTAAAAAGTAATCTCCAGACAAGACAGACCTTCAACCCATGAGCTGAAAACGCTGCTTTGAGGATTTAATGCTATAAATTATACTCTCTACCAGCCAATTTGCTGATGTATTCTATGACATTTAATCTACCACACAATTCATAGCCTCAGGTCTGCTGCAGCCCTTTAAAGGTATCGCTCAACTCAACAGTAAATTCTCAGATAAGCCGTACTATATCAGACCAGCAGAGAAGCCTCAACAGGTAAACACTGCTAAAGTTCATCCTCATTCTATCTACACTTGTCCAACCTGTAGCACTCCTGAGTTGCACTACAGAAACAAAGAGGTTTGTAAATTACATTTGTTTTTCAAAAAGGCAGTTGATACACAATGAACACACAAAAAATAGTTGGCTTCTTTACTTCAGCCTAATTTTTCCAGAAAATGGCAAAAATTTTGTTTATCATCCAAAAGACGGCATCTCTCATAGCATAAACATATCCTGAATTTTATTGAACTTCCACTCATATTTGTCCAAAAGAAACACCAACAACTAATCAGTGGCCAACAACATTCTCTACAGGCCATCTTCAGCACCTGTTTTCTATGCAAATACTAAACTACCTGACACTGTTAAACTTTCAGATCAGACAAGTCACAGCACAGAAACTATACGGTTTTTGTACTTACATGTCATTGTAAAACTGATAATACAACTAAGTTGGCAACTAGTACTGCAGAATTTATGGTTTGATTTTTTCCTGTACATGAATTCCAAAGATTTCAGTTTATGTGACTAAGCTTCCCATTTACATCCTGTGAGAGTTAAATCATTACATTTAGTTTCTGATCAGAGTAGTCAGGTATTATTTTAAAAATCTGTGGAGATATTAATTAGCAGGCATACTCAGTTTGTTGTTGTTTAGAACAAGGCTCTTCAAAAAGGAAAATTTTCCAATGAGTGGTGGCAAGAGCTCTATTTTGTTGTTTGACAAATCTATTGTCCTTAAGTTGCTTGTTAGCTTCTGCAGCTCTTCAGGAAACTAAGAGAAAGAAAAAAGATACACCGTCTAAACAGTTGATACAGCTTCAAATGTTCAAGTAATAAGCTTTAAAACTTGAAGTGAAAAACATATATTGCTATTACATACTGTAATACGTATCACAATATCCAGACATCGTAGTGTGGAAATAAGTTGACAAATTTGTTTACTACATGTATTTTCAGCTTTGAATTTTGGCTACCCCATGAATTCTGAGCAGATTTATAGTCCCAAGACATTCTTTGTTTTTCTGCCATTGAGTCAAAGTCGAGATGATTTCTGCATACTGAAATGCAAGATGCTTGCAGCCAAGTGAACATTCTGTACAGGCTACAGTTAAATGCAGCACAAATATCTAAGCATGAAAAATTGTGGAGGATCTTTCTACATAACAATACAGTTGTAAAATTACATTGTTCCTGAAGTTCCAAGCCTTTTTATTTCTATTTTTTAACAGCACAATGCTGTATCTGCTAGTTCTTTAGGGTGCATTCACTTTTAAGCATAAGATCAGAAGCCTGCAAGTGTCCTCACAGGCAAATCCTCAACCAGAAGACAGTTCAAGCAAAAATCTGCTCTGTTGAAAAGAAAAAAACATTCTTCTGATAATATTATTCATCCTTATTTATGAGAAATACACGTATGCGTTATGACCACAGCTAAGTGGGAATTCCTTTTCAGAAGAGTCAATCCCACGCGTCATTACAGATAGGTTACCTCTGTGAGTCCCTTTCCCGTCAGCTGGAACACACCGGTCTTCTGTGCTGTTTCCAGGTGGGCTTTTAATGCACTGTTTCCCATCCTAACGCTTCTTCTTCAAGTGTATGGAGTCCGAGTGGTGCTTTCAGACAGATTCTCTTATTCTGCGATGGAGGACCACGACCGAAGTTCTGCATCATAAAGCAAAATTTTTCTGACACTCACCTCCCGCAGCTCACAGCCCGTACCGAGCCACAGGCCGCAGCTCCGCCAGGCTCCAAAAGCCCCGAAGCAGCCACGTACCGATCCCGACGCAGTCAGGCGGCCGCCGCACCCGCGGGGGGTGGCTCACGCCGCGCCTTCCCCCTCCCTTCGAGACCCGGGGCGCCGGGAGCCCTCACCGGCTCTTCCGGAAGCGGAACCCTGTCAGCCCGCCGTCACACCCGCCGTGGCGGCGGCCCGCCGCCCGCCCTTCCGGGTCGCCCAGGATGGCGGAGCGCCTCCGCTTGGTTTCCGGAGCAACGGCGCCCGCCAGCCCCGGGTCCCGCCGAGCGGCACAGCGGACCTGCGGCGGTCTGAGGCAGCGCCACTGGCGGAGCGTCGTCCCGGTCGGCTGCGGCCCCTGGGGGTCGGACGAGCCCACGGAGATAGCGGCCGTGCTGGAGAAGTGCGTGGCGGAGGGCGTCGTGAGCCAGGTACGGCGCGGGGCCGCGCGGAACTCCCGCCAGCGCCTCTGCAGCTAAAATGGGGGGATCTTTCGCTGAGAGGGTGGTGAGGCGCTGGCACAGCTGCCCAGAGAGCCGGGGTGCTCCATCCCCGGAGGCGTTCAAAGCCAGGTTGGCTGGGGCCCTGGGCAGCCTGAGCTGGTGGCGGGCAGCCCTGCCTGCAGCACGGGTTGGGACTGGACGGGCTTTAAGGTCCCTCCAACCCAAACCGTTCTCTGATTCTCTTATGTTTTGGGTGGTGGTGACTTTCCTTCCTAGGAGTAATGGTACCCTCAAATGTGTGTTGCTCTGGAGACGTCCTCTAGTGCATTCCCATGGCGAGTAAACCAATACCTTAGGGAGTGCCCTCAGAACAGTCCTTTATGATTTGTATTTTTTTTAGTTTGTGTTGATGTTCCCAAAGTAATGCTTGTGTGTTATTAGTTGTTTAGAAGAAATTAACTCTATTGCTCAGTGTAATAGGCTAACAGTAAGTTTAGACTATTAAAAGCCAATATTGAGAGTTTGCCTTTGTGCTGCTGACTGTGTCTTTTCATGTTGCATTCCTTTCACAGGAGACATTGGACTTAGCTTGTGAAGAATTCGAGTGCTTTGTGAGGTTTTCAGAGAGGGAAAAAATGGCAAACATTCGAGCAGAAATCAATGAGGTACATATGGCCTCTGCTTCTGTCAACACGCGCTCAACACCTCATGCGTACAAGTAACACATGTTACCAATGAGGCATCCAACTGCAGTGTGCCATTGTCAAATGTGTGTGTGCTCTGGAGACTTTCTTGTCATAAAACAAAGAGTGAAATGATGAAATAAGTTTTCAGTGTAACTGGAAAGATGTAGTAGTTTGTGTCTTTGACTGAAGTGTTACCTTTCTGCAGGAACTGAAGAACAAATAAGAGTCTGTAGGTCACTTACGTTCCCAAAAAATGTGTTTCTTTATAGGCAACTGGACCATTTTCTTGGTTAGCAAGAGGTAACCTTAGTCACTTCCTACTGCCTGAGTTGTCTGTTGATTTGTGTTTTATGGTGATGTTTTCTGAGCATTTGCTTGCTGGTATGCTGACTGTGTCTATTAAATTATGTGGCGTAGGCTCCAGCAGCTACTGCAGAAGTGTGACAAACTCAGCTTTTAACTTTTTGGAGAATGAATTAACTGGCATCACCCCATATGACTGACAGAAAGAAGGGACACTTTCAGCTCCCAGTAGAGTGGTTATGTAGCCTCTGTTGCTGAAAGGTTATGCTTACAAAGTACTCTCTCTGACAAATATTCAATATGCTGTGAGTGAAACAATAATTTTTGTCCTTGCTTGCAAAGCAACAGTTCTGTGTCCTGAAAGACTATATTGCTCTGTTCTGTACTTTCTTCAGTCTTTTCCTGTCTAGCCAAAATGACCTTAATTTTTTGCCACAGGAAGATACCTATTGCTTTTGTGCTCATTTATTGTTGAAAATAATTAAAGCTAAGATTCTCCTGAGAGGTCTTCTCTCAGCTTAAGACAATCAAAACCACTAAACCGTCTTCTCCAAAGGGAGAAAACTTGGGCTATGAGGTTCTTGAGCAGAATACGGATTATGAAACAGCTTTGTAGGACTTGTAAGCATCTGTGTTTTAGGAATGAGTTGCAGAATCTGTCTTTTGCAGCAGAAGTTCCCAATACATCACCAAATAGTGATTTTCCTGTGTTTGTGCGCTGGTGGTGTTTGGTTTGTTCTTTTTAAACTGTCTTCCTATTAATCAAAAATAGAATCTAAAACTTGAGAGAGCTTGATAGCATGCTGTCATGCATGTGATCAAGCTCTTATTCTCTCACACTTGCACCGTCCCCCTTCTTAATCCTCCTTCCCTTTCTTCTTCTCCCCACCTAAAGAGAGCCAAAAAATAAGTATGTTTAAGATGCATTTTTATTTGATTTTTGTTGTAGAAGAAACTGGAAACTGAACTTCTGCAATTGGAGATGGAGACAGCAGACATAGTTCATCCTTTTTATTTAAGTAAGTGTGGTTGTACTGTAAAAACAACAAGAGTGTTAAAGGTGCACATCAGCAGACTGTTTCATCTGACTACATAGTGCTCATCATGCTTCTAGAAGAGACTCCAGCTGTTTTCACTGCATAGCTTGTTAAAGGTGACAGGTATTTTGTTAACTTCCTCCAGAAGAATGCTTGCATAATATTTGAATCTCATCAAAATGACTTAAAAGTAGAAGGGGTGTGCGTGTGTATATATATGTATGTATATATGTAATCATGTGTGTCTGTGTGTCTTCAGCTTCCCAAATTCAGTGGAGCGTTGGGAGTTCTGAAATCATCAGTAATTTGTTTTCCTTCCCTTAATTTGTGTGCTGCTTTGCTGATTTTTCAATAATCTGATGCATGCATTTCTGCTCCATCTGTAGGCCCCAAGAAGTACCTTATTTGTTTGTTTGTTTGCTTGTGGGTTTTTTGTTTAGTTTTTCCTGGGAGCAGAAGGATTAATTTATTTTTCTTGCTTTTTCCATTTTGTCTTGATGGATGCTTAAAAAGATTCTAGTTTGCTAATAATGTGTTACGATAGTGAAGTATATTGTAAAATTGCTATCACATGGTATCATTTAAGAAGTGGGTTTACTTAGCACTATATAAAATGTAAAGCAGTTACAAAGCTATATCTCTAAAAAGTATGTATGACTTTCTTCAAGGTGAGTGTTGATGTTAAATTCTATACAATCCAGCGCAAGTAGTATGGAGTAATGATATGTTTCTTGACTGTAAATTGTCTTGAGCAATAGAGCAGACTTTTTTTCTCCCTTTCTGCTGAAGAAATGTTGCTCTTATTCTAGCAGGACAGTAGTTTCAACTTTGCAATTTTATTTTGTAGATAAAAAATACCAGATATTGCAAGATGTGAACAGACACTTGGAAGCAGTACTGAAAGAGAAGAGAAGACTTAGGCAGAGGCTGATTAAACCCATATGTCAAGAGACGCTGCCTATTAAGGCTGATTTCCACAAGTAGGCATATAAAAAATAATAGTTGTTTGTTTGATTGAGTCAAAATTAATCTTAACTCATGGGCAGTAAATGTCATATACTTTAATTCACATCGAGAAGAGATAAAATGATAGCAAGACCAAAGCTAAAAGCTAAAATTCTACTAACTGCTAAATTCATGGAACAGTAGTGATAATTAGTTTTTGTGACTATTTGCTTAGTTGATTTGTCTTCTGAATTTTACACAGTGGGAAATACGTGTTTTCAAATGAGCGTGTAAAATGCTCAATTCATTATGCTTCTGCATAGGTAAGAATCACTATTTCAGCTTTGGTATCTTTCCATTATGACTTGCACAGAATAAATGTGTGGATGATTCTCAGATATACATTGTATATGTTTTAAAACTAGTCTTTCTTCTCATGGTCTAAAAATCTAGTCCAGTTAGTGAAGTGCATACTTGTTTCTGTAACTCCTGCCCTACATGTTGCTGATAGTCGCAGAAGAATTGTAATTGCACAGAAGTTAATGTAGATGACTAGGAACTCAAATGAAATTGGAGAAGAGGACTAAGAAAACCCACAGGGGAAAGAGTGAAGATTTTGCAAGTATTAAATCCTGCATTGTTTTGTACAACTTCAGAATTCATTCTTGGCTACAGGTATGTAGTGGAGTTGTTGACTGAGGCTGTGACTTTCATTGAGAAGTTGGAAAACCATTTGCAGACTGTAAAAACGATCCCTCAGGTACCCGCTTTCATGAAGAATCTGGTGAGTGGCAAAAAAAATAATAATTGAGCCTTTATCTCCTCCAGCATTAAGAATTCAGTGCTGTTTTGTTGCCTAGCATCTTTTTGTTTCCTGCTAGATTGATAGGATGTGTAGAGATTAAATCCCATCCTCTTCTGCTTCAGGACATTGCTTTGGCAAAAACAGAGGTGCTGGTGACAGACTTGGAAGAGCTGACCGAGCAAATATTGCAGTGGAGAGAAGTGCAAAAAGAAGTATATTCTGACAGCGTTTGCAATACTGCTGAATTGGACTTGGGCTTATCTACCTAGCAAATGATGTTTTTCGTCATGAGATTACTGCTTGAAGAATTGCCATGCAAGTCTCCTGTGGAAACTGCAACACAGCTGTGCCTTAAGCTAACAGGGATTTTGTAGATAGTTATATTTATGTTCTGACATTGTAGTTCAATGTTTTCCAACTAGTTGAAAACAAAAACAAATGATAAAAGGCTGAGCGGTAGCTTGTAAGTAGACAGACTACTGAGAGGACCGTCAGAGAGTTCCTCTTTGAAATAGTTGAGAGTCTCTTGGAGCCTTTATCTTCAGTGCCAATTTGTTTGTATATTTCTCACATGTTGTCTATAGAACCTCTATTCATTTTTAGAGGTGTGTTGATAATACACTGTATTTTGTATGTCATTATAAAACTTCAATAAAAGTACTAGATTTCAAGAACTGAGTCTTAGTTTTTATTTTGTTATAGAAACTTACATTTAAAACAAAACAATGATACAAAATGCTATGGAAGCATAAACTGGAACTTAAGGGTTCCAGCCTGGAAATTTTACTAGTTTTAAGTTACAGCTTATTAGAGGTATGATGTCGTTGAATGGAAAAGCAAGGAATGGAGCTGGTGATGTGTAGCAGTTCTTCTGATTTGTAACCCTGATTTCTATGATAGTGATAGCTATCTTATTCAGTCTCTTCTATTGCTTGCCCTGTCTTCAGCGACCTCATTAGAATACAACTCATTTTCCACAAGTATTACTGTCAGATTTTTTTCAAGATTGTTGATGGTTGCAGTTCACAGCCTGAGTAACTTTTATGTGTTGAAAGATGTGTTGGTAAAACATCACTGGCAGGACATCTATAAATCAAGAAGGTTGGTTGTCTTTGGGGGATGTCAGTTTTGTCCTGAAGACATGGATCAAACTGGAAGCGATGCAGGTGTATTCCTTTCTATTGCTGCAGCCTCTGTTACCTGAATACTCTGTATGCACAACTTGTTGATTTCAGTTTCTAAAAAGGAGCCCTTTAATTTTTCAAAGTAGCCACCAGGTGGCTCATTACCACACAAATTTCACTCCAGTTTATCTGAGAGCTGCATCAAAAAAGTAGCATTAAGGAAGAAATACTTGGTTCTTTGTTGAACGCACTCTAATCAGATTTACTTGTAATTGGTCTACCCAATATTAAATACTTGAAATTTTCAGAGAGCCACATCATTCTACGGGGTATGATGTCAAAGTATTGCTTAAAAATTCTCTAATGTAACATACAAGTGCAGCTGAATTTCCTTTTGCTTTCCTTTCTGTTGCTGCTGACTGAAGTTAAAAAGACAAACAGCTTAGATTAAGTGGAGCAGAATGTCAGGAGATAGGATCTGAGAACAGAGCTGGAGTTCGGAGTCCTGTAAGCCTTAATGGAGGCTTCATGTGAACACTTGGTATATGATGTTGTGCAATCTGAGCACGAAGTCCCACATGACTGTTCTTTCTGATTCAGAAAAGGTCTTCCACAATGTTGCAGAAGAGCTGTATTTTCCCTTTTTCTGAGATGGGAGGTAACAGAAACTAAACAGAGTCTAGACGTTTAGTCCAGTGCCTTTATCACGGGTTTAACCTGTCTGAAATTGTTTTATGGTGATGGTTTACGTCAGGTAAATTAAAGCTATTGTAACTTAAGACTTTGAGGAATAGGATGAGAACAGTTCTAGTTACTTTGTTCATCATAATTCCTTGAAACAAAGATAAATATGTACATTTTCCCATATTCAAAAAGTTGAATGTATTTCCTTGTTCTACTCTATCCATTATTGGAGAGTTGATTGTGGAGATGGTAGAACTTAGCTGATGCCATTAGCTATGGTCAAATGAAGTCATTAAACCTATTGAAATGTACAGCAATTCACAATTTGTAGGGATTTGTTTTAATATCTCTGTGGAGAGTCATGAGTTGAGAAGAGCATTGAGTCTGAAGAACTTCAGTCTGGAAGGTTTCCGTGTTGTGGTACCTTTCATTTAGATTCAATATTTCTGCAGTTTAAGAAACGTGATCTCATGAGGAGAGCTATACTTAAAGTACAAAGTGTAGGGTTGTTTAAATGGCCTTTGTGGCAAGGCGCTCCTATCTGGTGTAAAGGTACCGTAGTTAACTATTCAGATACAGCACCATCTTCAATATTTTGAAATGCAACAACGAGTAAAAGTGAATGACCACATTGGGCTTGGATTATTTTTTTTTATGGGTGTGGGTTGAGGGGAGGGTTGTTTGTTTTTGCCTGTCAGAATCTCTCTGGGCAGCCAGTGTCCTGCCTGTGGGTGTGCCTGATGCTCTCACATCCCTATGGTCACGTTGGTAACTGACAAGGACGATATTCTAAACCATTTTTTTCAAGTTTTGATGGTTTTTACATTACTCTAAGTGTAAAACTTTTGTCAGTTTGATAGATTGAGATTGCCTCCAGTTGCAGTTCATGGAGTATTTTAAAGCATTACAATAAATCCAGATAATATAATAAAATAATATAATAATAATATAAATCCAGATTTATTACAATAAATGCCTAAAGGTTGGAGCTTCTAAAGCAACTGCAAATGGTCAAAAGCTTAGCTTTCCTTCAGTGTCAATCAAGTCCTTACTACCTCCCTTAAATTCCTGTCACGTTAATGAAATGTGGGATGCTTTGTGCTCGAAGCACTCTGGAGTTCTGGATTGCCCGCACCTTACTTGGAAAAGGAATGTGTCAAAGGTACATAGGAGTAGACCAAGAGCGTTTTATTCTTGAAACGAAAGCCTGCTATAGCTCGGTGCTGCCCAGCGCTGCCGCCCTCACACCACCACCGCCCGCCGCTCGTGCCGCAGCGGCCTCGCGTCGGCGCTCGCGCTTGAGCCGCGAGCCCTCGCTGCGGCGGTGCACGTGCAGGGGAGCAACGCGCGAGCACCGGCTCCTGGCTCCTTATCCGGCCAGACCTACGGTAGGCGCAGCGACCGCCGGCTGGCTTTTAAATAAGCACCAAAAATGCCCAGTTTCACTGCTGGAAGGGTTGCAAAATTTCCAGCCCGGCCCGCACAGCTGTTTAGGGCAGGGTTTTCCCCGACTCCAGTCCGAAGCCAGGACGGCCGGGGCGGACACCGCTGTGTCCCCGCCCCCGGGGCGAGGCGAAGCTGCACGGGACGGGGCGGCTCCACCCCGGGCACTGGGTGGCCGCGCCGGGGGCGTGATGCGGGACCGGGGCTGCAAGGCGTAAGGCGAGCCATGGCAAACGTCAAGGTGGCCGTGCGGGTCCGGCCTCTGAGCAAAAGGTGCGGTGAGGCTCGCGAAGGGAGCGCGGGTGGCTGTGCCGCTGCCGGACGGCTGTGAGGGGCCGGGAGGGACAGCGCTGCGGCTGGGGATCGGGCAAGCGGTGGGCAGCGTCGGGTGAGGAGGCAGGATGTGTCTCTCCAGAGTGCTGCGGAGCTGGGGAAGTTGCTCGGTTTCTGTCGCTGAGCTCCTCCAAGCAGAACGATTGTCGCCCAGTGCGAGGGAACGTGCTCTTCCCCTTTGGTTGTGGCTGTTTGTCCCGAGCAGGCGAGGGCCGGATATTCCCTTTGCCTCCCCGTTCTGCTCCCTCCCGGCTGCTCGGCTGTGGTCCTGGCCGGCATGCAGCACGGCCCGGAGACAGCTCCTACCAGCACGGAGGGCCGCTGCACCGCGTCGGTAAAACCGTGCGGAGTCCGGAAGTTTGGGGAGCAAAAGAAAGGAAAAGCAAGTTTTAGTGGCCAGTAATTTGCTTCTGCTGTTAGAGAAATGCTATAGTGCTTCAGGCGGAAGTGATCTGAGGACGGGTCCGAGCTCCGAGGGCAGAGCTGATGTGGGGCAGCCCGGCCGGTTAGTGTGCCTCCCGCACAGCGTCTTCTGGCTTCATGGGCCTGTGGTAGATGGCCCTCCTATGGAGCAGAGTTCTCATTATGTTTTACCTTTTAACTCAAACTTAACGGATTTAAAAATCCGTAATTATATTACACAATCATGTTTCTTTTTAAAAATATAATTATGATCTATAACACAGCTGTGAATGGAACACGTTTTGACAGATGATGGTGTATTTTAAGAGGAGTTGCAGCATGGCAATAAGCTAAGTTTGGCCTTTCATTGCTTAGTGTCGCTTTAATGCTGGAGGCATTCCTTGATTTTATTTTCTTCCATGTTGTTTGTCATTCCGAGCATAGAAGTATTGACATTAAGATGAAAACATGGTAATGAGATCAAGCTATTCATGGGACCATTTTGCAGAGTCTTGCCGGGTTAACCAGACGTTGAAAGAGCTTCAAAGTTTGACTTGGTGATGTATTTTGTTGTGCAGCCAGTGACATTTCTCCCACAATAGCATTTGGCTTTACATCACCTTTGGCTTAATGTTTCTTCCCCACTGGGTAGTATGTAACTGTGCATGTGTCATCGTAGCATTAAATTGTGCCTATAGCTCTGCCAGGTGAGGTGTGACGAACAGGGAAACCTTTGGCATAGTTGAGAGGGTCAGTGGTATGACAGCGTAGTTTGGAGGGATGGGTGGGACCCTGGGTGGGTGGGATCCCGGACAGCCTCCTGCACAAGGGCAAAGTGAATCTGGCACTGACATGGAGATGCAACAAGAGGGAGAGGATAGCTCAAGGTGTAACAGGCAGACACTGAATAACTCCACTGCTCCAGCTGTGGCAGCTTCACTGATGACTTGTGGTATTTGACCATGCAGGCCGTAAGCTATTTATTCTCTGTACTGTGTTGCCACAGCTCAGGTCAGCAAAAACATTCCAGATGCCTTTTTGTATTTTATGAAAGGGAAGGGGAAGTGATTGACTGCTGTCTGTGAAGGCTCTGGTGGGAGAACTTGCTTTCTGGCCTTGACCAAAATTGCCCAAACATGGTGAATTTGAGGCAAATAGCAAATACTTGAATACTTAATGTAACCCTGATAGAGATCGCTGAGGGTAGAGGCTTAAGCTTTCCATTCTAGTTTCTTAAACCATCTCCATGTTGTTGTCACATGAACCTCTCACACTCTGTAACACAGCTGTGATGGCCATTAACAGATTGCCACAGCTCCAGGGACCTCCTAGGTACTTTGAAAGGAAAAGCTTCCTACAAAAACTCTTTGAGTTAAGCTGGATTGAAGTACTGTGGTGTGTGCAACTGCAGTTCCAGTGATTAAAGTTTTCATTTTCAAGAGTTCCAAAAAGCTGTGAGCAAAGGCTAGTACCAAAGTCTTAGTGGTCATTTCTAGAATATCCAAACTTGTTCATTGCTACATTTAATTTATGTGAGCAGGTGAACTTTGGTTTTGCATCTTAAATTTACCAAATATTCAGAAGTTAAAAGGTCTTATATGGGAGATCATAAAATCCTACTTTCTGTTTAAAGTATCCATTTATTATAA
Organism: Pavo muticus; assembly: GCA_016647715.1. Taxonomy (NCBI): domain Eukaryota; kingdom Metazoa; phylum Chordata; class Aves; order Galliformes; family Phasianidae; genus Pavo; species Pavo muticus. The sequence continues at coordinate 1,179,870 of JACDJE010000021.1, read as the reverse complement.
TCTGTATTATTCACATCTGCTATTTGCTACTTAGCATAAGGCCAAGTAAAGAGAGGTCTTTTTGTTCTGTGCCTGGACAGTGCCCATCACAATGCATTCTTCGATAGAGAACTCCTACACACAAATAATCCCCAGTAGCTAAAAAGCATGTACAGTTGTACAGAATGCAGAAGTTCTTCCTTTCCTTAAGCTTTTAAGAGCTTGTAGCCAATGTTCTTCATAATGCCATCAGTTATACAGTAATAGACTAAGCTGTTTTTTTTTGTCATCAAAGCATTGTCCTGTGAGTAAAATCCTGCCAGTATGTTCCTTGGAGCAGCATTGCTTCTGAAAATCTTTATTACACATTTACCGTTTTAAGTACCAAGAAATAAAGTGAACTTGTTACGTATGGTTACACAGGTACTCGTTGTGCATAACCACATTCACTCCTCAGAATGAAATATGGAAACTTGAACGGGTGAAGTAAATTGACTACAGCAGTAATTTTCAGGTGTTAAACAGGAGCTAGGAACTGGTGAAATCCCTTTGGATTTCCAGATATACTATTGGTTTATTTCCAGATATACTATTGCTTGGTCTGTTAGATATCAAACTTTTGTAATGAAAGCCCAATGTTGTTTTTGGCTGAGGGGTAAAAGCTGTTGATAAAAATGCTTGCAACACTAACATGTAACTATGTGAAGTAGGGATATAGGCACTCTTTCCTGTTTCTCCAATGCTGCTGTGGAATACGCTGCAGCATGGTGGTGTGATACTGTATCTGATCCAGACATGGAAGTCACATGGCTGGCTGAGAAACAGGATAAATTACCTTGACGTTAGGGCGTGCAAGTTTCCCTGGGATGCTTTTTGTGAATGTCACAGGGAGCATTGAGAATTGGGTCCTGAGGTTTGGGAGCTGCATGCGTAGCACCCAGCAAAACAGAAAGTACATTCTGCTGTCGGAAAACTCTTTTCAGTTGCCTGTGGAACCTGGTAAAGAAGAGACAGGTGAGGAGCTCTTAATGGAAAGGTACTCTTGGTATCTTTATTAACTCACAAATGAGCTCTCCATCCCCCGTGAGCCTCATAGACATGTCAGTGAAAGAGTTGCTGAATTAAGTGAATTAACCAGAAAGCTGCCCTCAACTTTTGGTGCTTTGCCTGTTTCCAGGCTGTGACTTGAAGGCCTCCGTCCTGCTGTTTATTTCCCAGTCCCCTGAGGAATTCTTGAGCCCGTCCTGCTGGCAAATGGGACTACCCAGACATTTCTTCAGTGCTCTCAAGTGGCAAAGCTGATCTGTGCTTCCAGCTGTGTGGGTGTTTACTGTCACAGTCTGAGCTGCAGCAGCAGTTTTTGTCATTACTGCTGCCATCTATGGTGTAGACTTCCAATGGCCTTCCTATGGTGCAGGAGGTAATGAGGCTTGAGGGCAGGGTAAGGAAGGAGGAGTTCAGTTTGAGGTCTTTAGACCACAGGTGGTAGCTGTGAGCTTGGGAGTAATTGTCTGGGGTAGTAATAGGGGAACTTTCTCCGTAAGGACTTCCAGAGAAGTGCCTCGTGTGTTGGGAGAACTTAACAATATGTTGAGTTGATTAAATCATATTCCTTTTAAAACATTTATTCTTCATTGATTGCTCACTGTTGCCTTTTTCTAGCATGATTTGAAGCAACCTGTTCTGGTTGTTGTGGTATCTCACTCCTGAAACTTCATAATGCTGTTGTTAAGGATGTATTATGAGCAAACATAGCCAGATGAGTTGAGGTTCATATTTCAAAAGCGTTTTCAGGTTATATTAAGGCAAAAGCAAAAAATCCCACAATTCCTGTAGTTTATTCAACTTGATACACACTTGCATTACGTACATTTGAAGTGAAACGACCCAAGGTATTGGCATCATTAATACATTTATATTTTTGTTTACAATTTCAGTTTCTGATTAAGTTAACTTTTCTGTATTTTTAGAGATTTTTTTAAAAAGGTTGTATTTATATTTTTCTTCGACAAAAAGAACAGGATTTGCAAGGAGAGGATATATGTTTTCCATTATAATGGTAGACATGAGCATTTTTTTCCTTCTTTTTGTTACTTATCTCTGACTAACTTAAACTCTGAAGCTCAAATGTTTGTTGGAGAAATTAGCTGTTATTGGAGCATTGCCATCATCTCTATTAAGTGCTTTACTGGATGTAAAATGAAATAACTTACTTTGAAATATGTATATATTTTACATTAGCACAAGAAATATGTTAGAGATGAAAATTTTTGGGGGAGTGGATGAAGCAGAATTTGGTTTTATTATTCGGCATATGTTCCATATGGACGTCATTGTCAAATACGGGACAAAATACTGCTTTTTCTTTTCTCTTTTTTTCTTTTTTAGTTTTTTGGTTTTGGGGGGTTTTTTTTTGCTCTTTTTTTTTTTTTTTTTGATAAAATGGTGACGTTGCTCTTGATTTCTAAGAGACTGGAATGTCTCTGTGAAAGGAAAAGGTCTAAATACTAGAAAACATAGGTGACAGATGCAAGAGTAGGGAACACCTTTTAGCTTGTTTAGGATTGTTAGGATACCTCTCATGTATAACGGAGTTTAGACTAAGGCAGGCCATTGAATACAGTTGTGCCGTTGAAGTGCCTGTCTTCTACCCTGGCTGTATTTCATTACCTTTCTCAGTTACATACTGTAGATATGTAACCTTGGTGATTCACCCCCGTTGCCCAGACGAATGGCAGGCTGCTTTAGTCTGCTATGGCAGTTAAATGGGTGCTATTCCTCTGTGTCCTTTTCTTACCTGACAGTTCCTCTTTTCAGGCGGTGGTAGCTGAATTCTCCCAAAAGCTGTGGGTTCAGGGCTGGTACCTGATGGTGGGAAAGCTGTCTCAGACCTCCAAGAGTTGTCTGAAATTCTGCACAAACTGCATTGGCTCTGCATTGTTCATGATTTCAAGCTTTTTGTTTTGTTTTTCCACAGAAGAGCTGATTTTTTTTGTTTTTAAGAAAACTGATTTTGTGTTTATAAAGGAGTTCTCTACCCCAAAGAAATGTATTTTAACATTCACATGTCCTGTTTTGTAACCTAGCCTATTGTGAGAAGATTATCTTAACATCTTTTCCCTTCTTTCACTCAAATTAGTTATTTTCCTTTGCCTAGTCTATTATTTAAAGTTTTGTATAAACTATCACTGAGATGGCTGCTCTTTTCTCTTAGTAACTATACTTGGCATTAATAGGTCATTTGCATAAGCAACATCTGTGTTTTTATGAGGGCACTGCATCAGGAACCTTTCCCAGATGTATTCTTGCAGTCACACAGAGCATGTTTTCTAACTTTTCCACAGGACAATCTTTCTGGCTTCTTAAAAGGGCAGGACTCTGTGTGCTCTGAGTGTCCAAATGCTGCAAGGCTACTGCAACCACAGACATGCTTCTGCTGATGTTATGTGACAGCCCTGTGCCTGCCCTGATGCAAGCTGGGAGGAGCACAAGGTGCTAGCTGCTGGTGGGTCCGATGTCTGAGTAAGAGGCTGGCTCTTTCTTCGCTTCTCTTGTTGCCTGCAAAAGCATCTGCAACAATATCCTAAAACAATATCACCACTACCTTTTGAAACTTTTTTAACTGTAAATTTCGTTTTCATAGAGCACCAAGTCCTGTAAGTACTTTATGGACATCAGAATGATTTGGAGCAGGGATCAGATTTTTTTTTTTATGCAGCAAAGAAAAATCAGACATAATATAATTAAATAACCTGACTAGAACCAAGTCTGTGCTGGGCAGTTTTGATTTCTAACACCACACCTTCTCTCTGAGAAAAACTGTATTAATGTAAGATGATGTGGCTGTATGCATCTGCCATCTGCCCTGGGAATGCTGCAGAGGTTGGAAGCTGCTCTTGTGAGACCTTTGTGCAGTACATTGTGAGATACGAACACTGCACATATGGAAGTTGGGTAGAGTTTCCCCAATTTCCTTTTCGTTAATCCTACTCTTTTAAAATTCTCTTGCCATCTTTCTATCTGTGTCATAGTTTAAAAAAAAAAAAAAGTTTTGAATGTCTGTTTTTTAGAATTTAATTGTTCTCTGTCGGAGCTGATTGTGGTGTAATAAGATAAATAATTAGGCAAGTGAGATGAGGGTGCATTGCAGCATTCAGTGAAACAGTCATTTGTTTAACTGTGATCACGGACTGTGGTTCTGTCCTGTTGGAATGAAAACTGACCAGTGTATCTAGGTTCTGATTTCCAAGGAAATCACATGGCGTAGGCTCAGAATTCCTTTTTGCTAAAGTTGATGAATGTCTTGTTACTCAGTAAACAGCTGGGGAATTAAGGGTGGAAGAGTATTGGCTTTGATTGAAACTGGACTGAATGGGGTGCAATATTGTTTTAAATCCTCCTCCTTTCATGCTGCTTGGGCGCTGGTGGTATAGATGAGTTTTTCCTCTCTGCTTCCCTCCTCCCCCAAATGCCTCTGTCTAAGAGAGAAAGCAGTGTCATTTCAAGGCTGTTCAAAGCACCGGTGAATCATGAGCAGCATTGGATTTTTCCAGGAAGATGCCTGACACTCTTGTTATAGCAGTACAAGGCTTCAAAAATGGCGCAGACAGGGCCACCGGAGGAGGCCATCCAGCACTTCTCATGAAGATACATATCAAAAGTCTGAACATGATTAAGAAAATGTTGACCATTTGAGCAGGCCTTAATCTTGAAGGGGCACCAGCAGTGGCTCAGGTTTCTCTGCACCAAATATTCCTATTTTTGTTGCTGTATTATATTTGCAAAGAACACTAGAGGGAAGCCACTCTGATCGTGGTTTTTGTCTGTCGGATTGCGTCAGCTATTATTAGAGCCAATGAAAGCTCTGTACAGATAACTCGAGCTGCATGTCTAGTATAGCAGTGTGTTGTCTTGGTGAACTTTGTGTACTTGGCTTCAATATGGATTTTTAAATTATTTATCAACATCTGTTCTGAATTTGGTAGGAAAGTTGCTGACTGGGTGTGCACTCCTCTTTTGCAAGACCCAATAAAATACTGACTTAGTAAGAAATATCCCAAATGGTATTGGTTGCCCAGCATAATGAAAAACACTGAAAACAAGTTTTAGGTGTGTTTGTTTGTTTAATTGCTGATACTTTAAAAATAAATCCTGCATTAGCCAAAGGAAGTGTGTTCATACTGTTTGCAGCTTGTGAGTTTACCAGTTTACAGCAGCAGGGCTGAGGTACAGATGATGCTGCTGTCATGGGGAGATGCTGTGCTGGGGAAAGTTGTTGTGGGTACCTTAGCTTGTCAGTAGAGTGCAGAAGCTCTCATGGCTGAAGGCGCTATCAACTCTCAGTGCTGAACTCTCGAGGCTGAAATTAGTTTTGGAGTTAGCTTGAGTCATGGGCGCTGGCAGGAAAAGCATAGGATGCATGCAAGAAATGCATTGCAGGGTTATTTTAAAAATTTATATGAGAAGGTGTGTACTGCATTCTTTCAAGAACTGTTTAGGATTTCTCACGTACTTGAGTGGTGTATTTTGGCTTCATTATGTTTAATTACCTCAAGTATTTGGTGCTCAGTATTTGTAGAAGCTGTTTTGTTGTATTACATGTCTAGAGCTAATGATTCCAGTATTTTTGTTTTACTGCATGTACATGTTTTTAAAATAAATGTGCAGCTTTCAAAAGTCAGCTCCTTTGTTCTCTAAGTGCGTGACTGTTATTTGAGAGGGTGGAGGAGAAGTGGTGCAAATTTTATAAGCCTAAAATAAACAACTGCCCTTCTTCCCACCCACTGCTTTCTCCAGCTCTGTGTACCTATTTGCACTTCTGCACTCTGCAGTCTGACCTAGTTTCTTTGCAATCCAGCAAGATGTAGAAGTGTTGCTCTCAGGGAGCCTTGATCCTCCCCTGATTCTGTTCTGCTGGCTCCTTCTTCCAGGTCTTTCAGCATCTGCTGTCTCTCTAGGATTCTGTTTGCTTTGATGGGCTGCAGAAATTATTTGTCAAAGGACCAGCAACTGTTAGAGGAGATTTTCCATTAAGCTCCCCCCTGGTTTTGGCTGGACTGCTGCAGTAGCTTTGCTTCCATTGGGTCTCTCTTGTAGCTCCTTTTTGCAGCCCTGCTGCTGCATTTTGTATTTTTGTTACTGGTCTGTCACTGGGTTTGCATTTTGCTGAAAATTTGTGGGAAGATCCAGGGCTGTCCTGGGCCCACGTACCACAAAACGGTCTTTTTGCAGCTCTGCATGAGAAAAAGTTGTTTCTACGAAGTAATTTAGAAGAGAAGCATTTCCCAAATACAGCACAATTTATTCAAAAAGCAAGAGAAAGGATGATAGGGAAGCTGATTATTTAGATCACTGTGACTTCTGAACAGTGGGAGTCAAACGTATCACAAGAGAAATGAACTTTGGGGGTGATTTTTTTGGTACAAGTAACACAGTTTTCATACCAGTAGAGCAGAGCACCCATTCATTAGGGACGAAATATTGTTTTATTACTCAAATACAGACTGTGATACATGTATATAACTTGTGTGAACAAACTTGATTTTTGCTGCAAGAGCTTCTTGTAGTGTTTGTAATTTGGAATTAAGGCAGAAAATCTGCAACATCTGTAAATGTGCTTTGTCCGCTGGACTTCAGATATTAAACTGGGCTTCCTTTCCTAAAGTTCTCTGGTTTGTACCTAAGCAAAGTATGAAATAAACACATACTTACAGGGAGGCTGAACAAATGATTTTTAGGACTGGAGGCAGCTACAGGTCTGGCTTTGTTGTATGTTGGATATTAGGAAGAATTTCTTCTCCAAAAGAGTGGTTGGGCACTGGAACAGGCTATCCAGGAGGTGGTGTAGACACCATCCCTGAAGGCATTTAAGGAATGGGTAGATGTAGTAATTAGGGACATGATTTGATGGGCAATATTGGTGGTAGATGGCCTGTTGGACTAGATGATTTTAGAGACCTTTGCCAATCTTTGCCAGCCTTAATGATTCTATTTAGAAAGAGCTCAGTTCCCTTTCTCTCAGCTGTAAGCTGCTGCAGAAGTGTTCTCTGTTCCACCACTGCATACCCATGAGCTTTCTCTTGCTTTGGCTTTAGCAGTTGTGTGTTTGTTTTCTGATCACAGCTGATCTGAGTCATTGTATGGGGGTGTGATTGCTAGATCAGACACACACGCACACATACACACAAAAAAAGAAATGAGAACACACGTGAGGCATTGGTGAGAACACTAATTGTCCCTTCCAGTAACAGCCATCAGCTGAGATAAGTAAAGTAGGCTGTGAATCTACATCCAGAGCAAGGGATTAGTTTTATTTCTGTTTGCTGCTGGCTTTCTAGTGTGAGTCTTAACAAAGCTACTCAACTGCTGCATAGTGAAGAATCATCGTTACCCTGTGCTAGAGTGTGGTGTGGTAATTTGATTTTCTCTTGTTTCTACTGTACTGTCATTATATTATAAGTATGTAAATATGAGTATTTTAGCTTTATATTTGAGAGTAATTTTTATACCTTTAATGTCTTGTATTTGGAATTTCTTTATCTTGGATCTTCAGTAATGACTTAAGTCTATGAGTATATTGGTGATTAGAACCATATAAATACATGTGTTTGTAAGGTTTGCATGGCAAGTGTGGGTGAATTATTAGTACTGGTGGGACTGAAGGTGCTGACTGTTGTTGAAGTTTTCTTACATATTCTGTGAGAATACCCTGACTTTTAAAGTTACTGAAAGTTACTAGAATTATTCCATGCATGAACACCTGTTTCAGGCAGGTGTTGCTAATTATTTTTAAGCTTTGTCTGGATCAGTTCAGCAACTATAGAAGATGAGGTTAAATATTTAAAAGTAACCTAGGGTGACTTCTATGTTCCAGTGCCCAACCACTCTTTTGGAGAAGAAATTCTTCCTAATATCCAACATACAACAAAGCCAGACCTGTAGCTTCTATTTGAATTTTTCATTTATTTAGAATTGGAAATTTGGTGTGTATTTTTTCAGTTGAGATTTGAACAAAGCTACTCAACTGGCCAAAAGGCAGGCTGCACTGTGCTACATTCTGACTGAAAGTTAGCTGTCAGTGAAAGGAGAAAATTACTTAGAAAGTAATTACACCCTGTACAAATGTAAGGAAATCTGTTAAAACAGAGATTTGGAGTCACAAATGAATGGTGGTCAATCAGATTTGAGTTTTCTAACCCTCATTTTATCTTATCTGCCTTCTAACTGATGATGCTAAATGAGGTGATTACCAAGTGATTTTATGCGAATAATGTATAGGAGTGTATGGTGCTTTGCAGCTGTGGAGCAATCAGTCTGTTTACATTTCAGGACAGGCTTGTTTTGCTAAAAAGAACTTTTTTGAGGACTACAATAAAATCTTTGGGTTATGTAGTAAAAACTAGATGATAATACCTGACAACACTTCTGTCTCGTGGGTCTGTGACTTGGATCCTTACTCCACAAAACATTGCCAGTCTACAAGGGCTCCACACTGCTTCAGAGTAACAATGCCAGTGTATGTTTTTAAAATGAAATTACGTTCCCTTTAGGAATACAGTGTTTTATGAAGTGTTTTGTATCTGTTTTAAAACTCTTGAAAGGAAATGCAAATTTCTAGTGTTTATGAATTTGAAATGCATCTTTGTCTTCGTATTTCAAATGAATTTTTGAATGTGTTTTGATTCCAGAGAGAGTGCGGAAGGAGGAAGAGTGATTGTAGAAGTTGACGACAAAGTGACAACAGTCAGGAATGTAAAGGTATGCCTTTTGTTTTCTTATGCTTCTCCTTTAAGGATCGTGATGTGATGCTTTGCTGCGTTTGTTTGGCCACTGGATCATTTTGAAAGAAATACTAGGGGATACATTTAAACTATCATAGCTCTAGAAAGTTTTTTTTTCTTTTCTTCTTTTCATGTTGTCAGGGAATGTAGCATCTAACTGTTCTCTGTATTTTGTTCTTATTAAAGCTACTGTGCTTTGGCTGTGGGCCATTATTCAAAGCTGTTGGTAATTTGTTTATGATTTTGGGCTTATCTTACTGTTACCAAAATCTGGATGATTTCTTTTCCTGTTTCTCTCCTCCTCTCTTATCTGTACTTGGAATGTGACTGGCTTACATGAAATGTGTTTGGCTACACTTCAGGCATTAGTAAAAGACCAAGAGCTATTAGAATAAAATTAATGTGGCTGTCTTTCTCTGAGAGCTCTAGAGTCTACATACATAGGAATCAACCCTGTGTTTTAGACTCTTAAATGGCTTAAAACTGCCATGTGCCTTTACTAAACTAATGGAATGGAAACCAAGTAATTTTGTGTTGTCGAACATCTGTCTGCTTGAAAAGCAAATGAATGAACTGTGGAATTACTGAGGTGAAGGTAGGGATTCTAAGAGATGGATGTGTTCTCTGTTTCTTTATAGCTGTGAGGAAGTCAGTTATTTAGCTGGTTGGCTCAAGAGAAATATTTTGTGAGGTTTTGAAGAGAAAGATGGGGAAAAATAGAATGTGTGGTCTTTGAGGTTTTTTTTATCTTTTCCTGTTATAACTTTTTGAAATGACCGTGGGTGTTCTTTTCTAAAGACAGAAGGGAAAAAAAGTTAGCTGTATGGAATGTCTCATGGATGTAAATTGTTGCTAATGATCTTTGTATTGCATTTCTTTACTGGGGCTGGTGTTGAGGTGCTGATGCTTCCAGGGCTTGCTTAGTTCAGTCAGCAGAAGTACTGTTGTTCTGACTGTGAGTTACCATTGGTAAGACAACACTTCTCCTGAAAATAGGGCTAAAAGTAGCTTGCAGTGATCTCCCTCCTGGTCAGGTGTGAATGACTTTGCAAGGCTGTATTTACAGAGCCCAAAAATCACTATTCCCTTGAACAATTTTCCCCAGTTCTGTGGGTGTGTAATAAAGCTCTTCAAGAGGCAGTTGCTTTCCAGCTGCAAGCTGTCCCTAATTTTCTTGGGGAGGGTTTTGGTTGCCATGCTGATGCTGCAGCAACCCCACCCCCACCAGCTGGGACAGACTCTGCAGGCAGGTGGTGGCCCACAGCTGGGTAAGTGGGCCCAGCTGAGCTGTGTGACACAGCAAACTTTAAATTCTAGTTCTTAAAGAATATCTGTGGGCTGCCTTGGGGTACTGGGAAGTCAAAGCAGGCTCCATAGGCTGGGCAGGATTGTTTGGAGGTGTAAGAGCTGACTTGCAAATGTTTTCTCTCCTGATGTTTCATAATTGGTGAGTTTTTTTAATGCATAAACTGAATTTAGACTGCTTACTGCAGTGCACAAACTAGTATTTATACACTAATGTTTGCATTGCACGTGAAGTGCATTTGCTTTGTAGCTAAAAACAAAAGAAAACCTTGAAAATTAGGAAGGATGCCAAGGTTTACAAGGTACAGATTTTCTTCTGTCAGGCAGGAGCACATCTCCTTGAGGTGAAGGGATTTAGGGCTTTTTCTTTGGTTCTTTTGCTTTTCATTTTTAAAAGTTGTGATAGTTTGCAGTATTTCCTTCCTGTCTCTCTATTGCTGTAGAAAATTTAAGTAAATAAAAGATTACTTAATAAAAAAATCTCTGAATCAAAGCACGGTGAAGATGATCAGCAGGCTCATTAAGGTGTGAAGTCTAGCTGAAGGAAATTTTGATTCTAAAGATATTATGTTGAATCAAGTACAACCTAGTGAGGTTTTAAATATGCATAACCTGTTGAATTTGAAGGTACTGTGACATTACTTCTACCTCTTCATTTTGCCGTTTCTTGGCTTAAAGAAACAACAACAAAAAAACACCACAAAACCCTCAGATGAGCCTATATATTCATTTTCCCTGTAGTTTTACAGTTGATGTTAGTCTTCAGCATTTAATGCTATTTATTCAGTAATCTGACAGACAGTATAGTCACCCACTGGTTTGTGGTGACATCAGTGAAGAAGTTTGTTTAGGTATGGAGTAATATTGAATCTTCTGCTTATATTATTGCACATGCTAAGGTTACGATAAAGTTATTGATTAGTTCAGTAGCTTCATTTGTAGCATGCAGTCGCAGCAAAAGATGTATTAGCTTGTCAATATGTCAAAGCAAAGGGGAATGAGGGAATAGATTTGGATTTTTAAATACAGCGTGAGAAAATGGGTTTTGTTTAGCTCTTCTTGTGCCTCATTTCTGCGATGTAATTCTCTGTCATTTCTCAGTTTCACTGAGAAATATAAAAAGGATTATACAGCTTCTCTCTTTATACTGATGTTGTGGAGATTCACAGTTGTTGATTGCATTTAAGCTGAAAAGCCTAACTTATAGAAAACATACCCTTCAGCAAAAATTCCTCAGCAGGTTTGTCATGGACATCCCTGCCTCCTCACTCTGTGAATCAAAGGAAAATGAACAAAGAGAAATAACTGCTTGTTGTTCCTTTTCCACAATACAGATCCAAGATAAACTTCCTGTTAGTTCTAAAATGCTTGCTTTTTATTCGACTTTGGAGTGAAGTCTGACTTTTTTCCTTCTGTTGTCAGGTTGACAGCAGGCTCGATGGCACTTGGGACTCAAGAGAAAAGACTGCAGCCTTCAGCTTTGACTACTGCTACTGGTCGGTTGATCCCGAAGATCCGAAGTATGCATCTCAGGAAATGGTAAGTGATGCTGTTCTTCACATTTGTGTTCCCACTCCATTTTGTCCTTCATATTCATATCTACTGGAAGAGATTGTGAAGTTAGATAAGAAAACTTTGTCTATCTGCCCCCATCTTTTTCTTAACATTGTTTGTAATGCCATAGTACTCAATCTGCAATACTCTTGTGCGTAAACAAATTTTTACTTTCATTAGATCTGCCAGCTTTGGTAAAAATCCATCAATTGTGATGATCTAAGGATGCTAGCTTAGTGATGAAGGGATCAGGTTCTAGAATGAGAAAGCTATAAAACTAAAAGAAAAATTTCAAAGTGATTCTACTGAATTCAAAGTGATTCTGATCAGGAATTAAGTAATCATGTATTTAAATAATGGTGGTAAATTTTATTTATAGCGTGTTTTGAGTACCTCTTCTTGCTCAACCATTAGGAATTTTATAACTGAGTGGGGTCTGATAGATTAAGATTTCAGTATTGAGATATGTTAAGATTTGCTTTTTTATTAAAAAAAAATGCTGTGTTATTGGATCTACTATGAATATCATGCATGGTAAAGCTGTTCAAAGATAGATGCATACACATACAGGGAAACATGTCAGTGTTATAATGAGGTTTTATGGCTCTTCTGTCTTCAGAATTGTTTCTTCTTTCCCCTTCTTGTTAGTACGGTGGTTCGTAATGTTCTAAACTGTGTAATTGTGTTGTTTTTCCTTTAACTTTTCACAGAAAGCATCACTAAAGCCTGAACTAGTCCTGTGAATTTCTTATTTCTGATGACAATGAACACAGGACTGCTTTAATACGATATTTGAAAAACTATCAGATTTGGCAGTTGTCAAAATGATTGGTCAAATTCCTAGCTTTGCCAGATTTCCTGCTTGGTGCTGTAGTGTGGAAGAGATTTTAGGAATTCAGGAATTGTGCATGTAGTGCTTGAAAAGGAAATCTTCTCTCTAAAGTACACAGCGGAAGATAAACTTCCACTTTAGGGATTACAAATGACAAATCTTTAAGCGTTGAACTGTTTTTTGTTGTTGTTTCTGTATTCTCTCCCAGCCCCCCTCAAATGTTTTCTTATGTATTTGGATGCTGTCGTCTTTGTAAGTTTCTCTCATAATATAAGTGTGCCACTTAATGCTCTTGACACTACAGTTACGTTTTTAGGTGGAATGGTTTAGCAAATGAAACACTGATAAATATAATCTACCAAGTCAGTTTTCTCTCTACTCAGTATGAAAAGAGATCACAACTGCCAAGTGGGAAACAAATATTAGATAGAAAGTGGAATTTTTGTTGTTATAAAATACAAGTGCAACTGAAAAAGGATGTAAAATTGAGTAAGTAGGTATTTAAAAAACTTTGCATTATCACACAACACAGTTTTATCCAATAAAAATGCTGAAGGGGAAATACAAATTCACTGGCCGTAGACTACTATTGCCGATTTGCTTAATTTTCTTACTTGTGGCATAGTTGTTGAATGCACCTGCTGCTGGCCAAAAGGATATCCAGTGCTGCTTCATGTAACTGTTGAGCCACTGAGCCTTGGACAAACCTGTTTTGTGTGTTAGGAAATGTTTGAAGATAGACTGGTGCTTTGAGAAGGGCCTAGAGTCATGAGTGAGTTTCTTGGCTGTTTATCTAGAGTTGTCTTGGTGACTCTAGAATGCCATAATGTCATTCAGAAAAGGACTGATGGAGTACTGCAATCTTACCATGCTTTTCTGCATTTATCTTGCCATCTTACACCGTATGAATGAAGCCTATTGTATTAATTCCATATTTTGCATCAGTTCTTCAATGCTGAGTTCAAAGTTTCTAAGCTTCTTTACAGCAATGCCAGCCAAAGGAGATTCAGTAATATTTTCATCCAATAAAAGCTTTCTTTCATGAGCTGACCTTGGATTAGTTTTTCCTTGAAGATATCCTGCCAACTGTTATCATATTGGTTGGTGTATCGGTTGAGGATGAAAAACAGATTGAAGTACGTGCCTTCAGGTTCATTTTTGTAGAGAACTGTCTGGTAGTGAAGTGTCCTTTTCTTGTCCTCTGGACTGATGTATAAAAATGAAGTCGTGGCAATTCTTTTGTTTTATTGTCACAGAGTCTGTAACAACTGCAGTGGATGGGCTGCAAATCATAGCGCTTAGTTGAAAATATGATTTTTAAAGATACAAGTCTGCTTCTCTGATTGCTTCTAGTTTCATCTGGATGTTAATGTTATTTATTTCAGATTCTGGTTCCTTGCATTTCTGAATATGACTACACAAACTGTATTTTATTCCCCATATATTTTGATCATATACTTTACACACTTAAGCCAGATCTCAGTCATACATCTGTAAGTGCTTTCAAATGCTGAGACAAGTTCAAATCTATATTTTTAGTTTTTCAAAAAAAGCTTTCTCTACTGCCTGCGTTCCACTTATGTTTGCCAAAATGTAGATATGTATTGCCCATTTTATTTCGTCTAATACATTCATATTAATGTTTTTTATTGCCATCTTTACTTGATTGGGGGAGGGGGGGCAAGGATATTTTTTCACTTTAGTTTGGGGAGAGCAGGCCTTGTAATACAGTGGAATGAACAGGAACCTAACTGAATTAGTAATGCCCATGTGACGGACTGTATGCCTTTGTTTTTAATCTTTTTTTAGTGACTCTGCAACTGGAAGTCCTTTTCCCTTCAACAAGTTAAACCAGAGTCATAAATACATATTATTTTTAAGAAATGTTATTGACTATGTATTTCTTTCAGACTGAATTTTAGAAGCAATTCTTACTTTAGAAGATATGCGAGTTTTCCTGATTAGCATTACATAAAGATAGTAAGCCTTCTCTTATCTCTGAAAAGAGGAAAGCTTTATTTTAAAATAAAAAGAAACCTGTTTTTTGACTACTGAAAGGATATCCTATCTATTTCTCAAACATCAACAATGATGTCTTAGACAACCTATTGGATAGTGGCTGTTTTCAGAAGGATATTTCAGGTGCAAGTGGATGTCTTTGAAAATGGTTTGTACTCTCATTCAAAACGTTTGAGAAACCAGACGTGAGTCAGAGGTTTGTTTTCCTTGTTTCACCATGGTTATGAGAGAAACATGAATCTATAATGTTTCTAATGATGTGCTCAATCCTTCAATGCACAGAGGAGTAAACCTGATACTTGGGCTACAGCATCATAAAGTTGTGTGGAAGCACAGAAAGGGTAGGTAAGGTGTAAGAATAAACTGAGCACGGGAACAGAATGTTGAATGAAATAAGAAAGAAACAAAAGGAAACAAAGATTTTAAGCATCTGAGTGCAAAAGGTCATGCATAGTTTTTTTCTGATCTTACTTCTGCAATGTATTACATTCATTTTCTGTGGATATTAATAATGGAATGGTAATTCCAAACCTTCACTGTCCAGGTGTTGGCTTTTTTTTTTTTTTTTTTTTTTTTTTTTTTTGGTAATAGTTTTCTTTATTCTCCCCTCAACAACAGGCAAATATGAAAAGAGCTGAGAAGCTGTAATATTTCTGTCCATGTTCCTTCTCCTGCCTTTTTTTGAGATGAACTGCTCCTTTTTCTCTTTGCCTTTATGCCACAAGATCCGGTTTGGTTTCACAATGGATGGGTGCTGGGTGTCTGTACCTGGGCTTCCCCATTTGCATCCAATGAAGTGCTGTTTCACAGTGTCTCCCTGCATTCCTGTACTAAGCTTTTTTGGAAGGTGAATTTGACACTGTACAAAGCCCACTTTAATGGAGAAGATTTCTGTAAGAGTTTTTCTTCCTTCCCGCTTTTTCCACAGTTGTCTTCAGGAAGTTTAGGATTGTTTTCCAAAGGAAATTCATTTCTCGGGCAATTGTGTAATTATGGGATTATCCTTTAGTACAGATTCATGACGTATTTCTATTTAGCAGTAAAAAGGGCTCCAAGACTGTAAGATAGGAATATTGTTTGATAATAATATTGTAGTTATATTTGATATTGTAGTGATATTTGATTAGGATTATAATTTTCAGTCTATTAGGCAGATTCAGACTTGGTGATTCATTGTGGTGGCTGAATATCACAGTATGTAGGTGCTTTGAAACCTTTGTGGTTATCCCACAAACAAACATCTAAATGTATACTTATCTAAACTTAGTAGTGCTCTTATCTGGCTTAAAACAATCTGTTTCAATCTTTTGAATTTCCTTTGTAATACCTCAGATAGCTTTCAATGGATTTTTCCTTAAGTTTGTGTTAGTTACACCAAGCAAAGACAAATGTTTAAAGCAGCTGCAAAACTTAAGTGTCCAGTTAAACCCTACTTACAAACAAAAAACCCTTCAGCTTGGTTTGATGCAAACACTGTTAAACAAAATCTTGTTCTGCACAACTATAGAAACCCACACAAGCATTGAGTATTCTTGTATGTGGTTGTTATAACTTCAGTCCTCAGCTTCCCTTCAGCCATCCTACCCATCCGGTTATTGTGTATCTGCAGTAATTGTGGTGGGCAGACCGACCCACAGGATGTAAAAGCAGGTATTTACACACAGCAGTTGCCATAGATAAGTCATGTAGTAATCTGTTCCTTTTGATAAGAGAAATACATCCCATGACTAATAGAGCATGACTGGTAGTGATGGTCAAATCCAGAAAAGTGTTTAAGTGCCTGCCTTGCTTGGATTTCAGTGGGATCCAAATCTCTGACTGGGTTTCTTTGGAACACTTTTCATAGATCTAAAGTTTAAGTTGTGTGCCTTAGTTACCAGCTAAATAGAGATCTATAATATAAAGAATTCAGTGGCACACCTTTGCTTCATACACACTTCCATGTCAGATGCCATTTTATGAGACTGCCCCTCTGCTGCCATCTGTTGCATGGCAACAAAACATGATGGGATATTGGTGGGAAGGTTCAACCCGTACTGCCATACCACCAGTATCTGCCTCTGACGTCATGGGCCAACATTATAAAATAAGAAGCATGACTTTTGGAGCAGCCCTCGTAACGTTACAGAGAAAAAGCAGTAATGGTATTTAAAAAAAAAAAAAGTCCTACTGCAAATATCAATAACTGCTCTGAAGTTCTTGACCTTCTGTTTTCTCCCCCTTATATCTCGTAAGCAGTGGCTTACTCTTATAACTGTGAATTACTGATATAATTGTGAGCTGTAAGAATACCTCATTCACTTTTGTGTTGTTTATTTCTGAACTTGATGTATCAAGTGATACGGGATCTCTCTGCTTGCCTGTCCAATGCACATGTATGCTAGGAAGAACTCCCAATCAGACGCATCTTAATTTCACTGTGCAATCATTTCTATCACTGGTTATAAATATTGTCATTAGGAAGATTGGGTTTTAATCTGTGCTGTAAGTACAGAAATGGAGGCTACCAAGGCCAGCTTCTCTAACCGAACACACATGATGTGTGAAGATGGATTTTTCCCATTTCTTATTTGTATTTAAAATGTCATAATTGTTTGCACATTTGGCTTCCCATTGTATTTGCGTGTGGTTGTGTTTTCTTTTTTTCTTAATACTGGTTTCAGCTAAGGAATGTAGCTGTGGAAAGGGCTGGAAGAGTAAATGATTTTCTTACATCTCTGTCAGAGTGTAACTGAAAAGTAACCAGAAGATAAAACTGATATATTTGTTTTTAATATGCAGCATCCTTAGTGCAGCATTCTGTTTCTTGGTTTGTTAAGAGTGGGAGTGTTTGTTTGGTTTTTCTCTGTTAGTTGAAAAAGCTTTAAAAGGTTATACAAGAGCACTGTTTGGAACCAAAACATTACAACATACTTTCCAGATCTTCATGAGATGCACTCACTGTACTTGCAGCTTGGTAGTTTGTTTAATGCAAGAACTCAGATTGAGGATCCTTTCCATTTTTCATATGAGTCTGTGGCACTTCCATGCCTCCACATGTTCCCTGTGATATTCAAGCTGTTAGTTGCAAATCTGTTCCCTGGTATATGCACTTCATTACACTATAATTCTTTAGAATTAAGTGCTGACTTATTTCTGTAATCCTTCAATTTGTTCTCTCTTTATCCTTTCCCCATCCCCTTCATACTTGTAATGCTGGGGTGAGGTGGAGGCAGCAGTGGGTGTAAGTGGCATTTTCTTATGAATTATTTGAAAAGCAGTAAGCATTCCATCCGCAATGTTTTTTTCCCCAACCCAGAATGAGAAAGAAGTGGAAAGGAGAATGTACTGTATGAAAATGGCTTTTTGTGGTTGTGAAACCACTGTGAGTGCAGGTTATTATGTATCTTCGACCAGCAGCACAGCTGCTGTGTTCAGTTCACAATCAAATAAAGTCATTCTTTCTGGCTATGCCAGGATTTCTTAGCTCTGAAGAAAACTGATGTGGGATTCATAGCTAATATTTGTAAACTTCAAGGCAGGCTTTACTAGAAGACAAAAATTGAATGGATTTTCCATTTACCAGAGATAACATTGATTTTTTTTCTTCTTTCATATACATTACCAATTTAGATTTAAATAAATAAGGCATTCAGTTAATTGCAAGTAACTATTTGCATGTGCATTCATATGCAACTATAATTTAACGCAGCTCTATTTGAAAGACAAAGCCTGAGTACACAAGAACGAATTAAGCTGTGTGTTGGTAACAAGGTGAGGGAAATATTTAATACTAAAACAAACAAAAAAAAACCCCAAACTGTTTCAAACAATGAAATTCAACTTTACCCAAATGTTAGATGTGCTAGTACTTATACCCACTCACTCATTTTTCCTGACAGGCACAGAATACATGGCGCACTTCATTTGCAATAGGCAAGCTATATAATTCACCAAACAACATCGGAAGGAACTGTAACTATATTCAGCAGCCTAGAAGAAGAACAGTAAATTCTTAGTGTTATGAGGTGCTGTGCATCTTGCAGTGAGCCTGCACCGTCACAGCTGACAGTTCTTCCATAACCACTGTGTTTTCTACGTGTCTTGCAAATGAAGGCAAAAACTTTGCACTGGTGACCTGCAAACTATCTGAAGTTGCTTGTCAGCATATTGTTATTATAAAGGATTTTTTCTTTTTTTTTCTTTTTTTTTTTTTTTTATATAGATGTGATGTTTCTCCTTGCAGTCCCTGAGATGAATTTTTCAGACCTGAGGGGTTTTTATGTAGATCTGTCACATAGGATGGGGTACATACTACTTAGACTAGACTGCCTCCTCTCTCCATAAGAAAATCCACCAGCAGCACTGTAACACATGCAATATTGATGATGCAGCACAGGAATACAAAGATGTGATGTGTGTGAAGGAGAGGTGTGTCTCAAAGTCCAGAATGGAAAACACTTGGAATAACATTAGAGCAGATGTTAATGTTAAATTTAATAGCTGTAATTTCAGTTGTGATTCAGCACTGTGGGAAAATAAACTGTTAAGAAAGGTCCAGTTCAAATGGTCCATTCCAGAACTTATTATTCTGCAGCTTTTTCACATGACAGTGATATAGCCTAGCAAGATGTACTCCAAAATCTATTCCGCAGCCTAAGATACTGAAACATCATCGTGTGTGCTTCAGCTAAGAATGTCCTGACTTTAAAACACAGAGGTTATGCTGTTAGAGAGTGAGAATATATCCAAAATACTATGAAAATCTGTGGAGAAGGAAATCTAAACCAGCATTCAGAATTTTGACTTTTGTGTTTTAAGGCTATAGTAAATGTTTCTATACTGAATTACTTTTATTCATTTTCATTCTTACGCAGTTTAGGAACACTGCTAACAAAATCTGTTTTAGCAGAAAAAGCACAACTGAGCAAGAATGTTAATTTGCTTTTCACAAATGAGCTCTCAAGGGCATACTTTCTGTTGATAAAAAACAAAGCTGAATTGGGAGTCAGTGTGCAGGTGCTCAGATCCAGCCAAAAGGATGATTCATTCAGTTTGTCTTCAAGGAGACGCGCTTATCTCTCTGAGGCATATCTTAATTAACAGGGAAGTATAAAAGCTAAGTCCTAGCAAAGAAAAATAGAGAAAACACAAATTAAAAAAAAAAAAAGGGAGAGAGAGAGAAAGGAAAAGGCTGTTTTTTGTTATAATATAATGGAACAGTTGCTATTCATACCCAACACTTTAATAAACAGTCATACAGGACTGTTTACATGCATCGCATCATTTAATTTTTCAAGCATTAACTATTTATGCATGCAAGTCCAATCTCATGGCTGGAACATGTCAGAAACATGGCACATTTTCAGGAATAAACAAAATGGCTGTGTTGATCTTGATCACAGCTGCTGCATAAATGTCTCGCTATTCAGTGCTAGCTTAAGCCTACCCAATAAAATCTTTCATAAGCCAGCTGCTTGTTAAAAGCAAAAAGCCCCCAAACCTGTCCCAGTCTCCCTCTAAAAGTCTATCAGCCCTTCAATCCAGTGCTTACACAACTCTCAGACCGGTTCTTAGAGATTTGGTTAAAGCACAGCTAATTTTCCCATAGTTTCAGTTGCCAAAGGACTAATCTAACTGTGGAGTCATTCACACAACATTACTAACAGATTGGAGAAAAAAACTGGTCTTCATTTCAGAATAGATACAGCAGAAATGTCATTCTTTCATGCATGGAAGTGGCAGACACTTAAACACAAGGGAATTGAAATTGTGAATGCTTATCTCCAAGTAAGGAAGAACAACCAACAGCTTATCTATGTAACAGATTAAATAATAATTAAATAATAATTTAAAAAATCAGAATGGTGGGTTTCTTGGTGGTGGTTGTTTGTTTCTTTTGTTTTTAGAAAAGAAAAAAAAATCCTTCCAAATAACAGTGTGCTGGCATGTGAATTCAAAAGGCTTTTGCTTTCACTTGCAAGACATCTGGAAATCGCAATGATTATAGGAAAACTGTTCACTGCAAGATGTGTGACAACTGGCAATGCGAAGAACTCACTTTTCTGAGATTGTGTTCTTACAGATCTTTCCAATATTGTTTAGTGAATTATACTGCTTGCCTGTTGGAAATGATGCACTCTGTATATCTAGTGTCTGTCAGGAAAACTGAGTGTAAGTGCTAACAGCATTTGCTTTGAAGAGACATCTTATCTTTTGTTAGTTTATATTAAGTGTTCTCTTTTGGTAGCAGCTAATGGATTTGAGTAACTGCTGATATACTTAGAAATAGATAGTTCTGAGGGAGGGCTAGAAACAAAACCTTGAAAGTTTCGTGGATGATACTATGTTAGTCTCTTTGGGAAAGAATGAGGTCTCCTAATGGACTTGAAAAGCCAAAGACCAAGGAAAAATTATCTGCCCAGCTGAGCAATGATTCCCAGCCTTTTGAAGCAAGCCCCATCACATCAGACCTATCCATGACCTAGACTGCTGGACTCACTTTGCTGTGTGACCAACAAGTCTGACCTGAGCACTTTGAAGTATGGTAAGGAGGTATTCCTTATATAGTGCCCTTGGAAATGCATGTCCCCACAGTTTCTCTCTGAAGTGCAAGAATGCATACCTTCAGCTGTGGGCATTGTGCCCCGTGTGATTTTTCTTGCCTCCTGTGGGCCTTGGTCTTCTGTAGTCTCTCTCATGTAGCCTCTCCAGGACCCTTCTCTGTGTAGGCAATGTCATTGCCAAAGGTAACAGTGGGGTTATCCTGCATCAGGCATGTCAGTTGTGATGTCCTCAGTGATACTTCTGTAAGGCCGTTTTCCTTGTCCGTCTATCTTGTTTTGATGCTCTTAGTTGCATTCCTTTTTCTTAATGACTGAAGATAATGGCCAGAGTAGTTCATGAGTGGCTGATATTTTTTTCTTTATTGCTGCGTTTTACAACTTCTTTGCTGATAGAATGAAAGTTCCACTTCAAAATGTGTGTTTCTGACTTTGCTGACCTTTTCAGTAGCTAAACTGAATGTAGAACCTATTTGCTTTTATCCTTTTTTTGTGTGTGTGTGGTTTTACAATTAAGAGCATATTTAATAGCTGCTTTGAAATAGAGAAATAAAAAATAATGGTGATATCATGTTTAGAGTCCAGAGGGATAGTCAATACGAATTTATCATTGAAGCACTGATGTTTTGCTCATATTGCAAAGCTCCTGTTCTTAAGCACTTTCTGTGCTTTTGTTATTTTTAACTTAAACTCCAATTCAGCAGAAACCTGTCAGTGCCTTAAAGATATTTTTTGGTCTGAAATCTCAGAAATTTTGAATGGTTATAGAAACTTGCTTCCAGCTCCTCATGTTGTTCTCCTTTGTCTCATTTCTATTATTTGATATTGCTTGGTACAGCACAACAGTTTTATTGTCTCTCATCCTACTGTGTGTAATTTGCATAATTGTATTGCTCATTACAGTATGCAGAATGTAATCTTTTTCTACTCCATCTATTATCAGTGTAAGTGGCTTTCTACAACTGGATGTAATTGTCATGATGGAGAGCAAAAGAGATCGCACGGTCATATTTAACTCCTCATTTTATTAACATAAAGTTGATGCACTTTTATTCATAGCACCTTTACAAGTAAACTAACCAGTTCAAATGAATGTCAGGGAATATTCACTGAGGCCCACAGCTTGATCACCTACACTATTGTATCACTGGAGCAGTTCCTGCTCCTATTTGGGCTGGAATAGCCAGCACTTCTCGTTACAGCTTCTGGGCACAGCTGAGGAACTGGCAGGACCATGTCTATTCCCAACCAGAACTCTGTGGCCATTTACACTGGCACTGCAACTGACCACTCCTTGCGGGACAGGAAATAGTCAACAGTGTGTGTGCAGCTGTGGTGGGAAGTGAAGGATTCTGCTCTCAGCAGAGGGATTAGATCTTGAGATTCAGTTATGAGGAGCTGGTTTTTTTTTACATGCCATTTAGTACCTCTGCTTAATGGTGCATACAAAGCACCAAGAACCTTTTTTTAATAAGCTGTTAGGTCTAGCAGTGTGTGTGTGCACTGTGACATTGTCCTGGGGCTCTGATACACTTAGGACTGGTTCTGAATAGCTTAGTGCTGGAGCTATTTCTTTCACCTTCTGCTATATGCTGTAATTTCTTTTATATATGTATTCACTGATTCAGGCACTTGTCTTGTGATGGATCTTCTGTCACGTCACAGAACATGGGGACATGTTCTTCGCCACATCTATATTGTGTCAGAGGTCCCTGAAATTTTCATTAATGTTATATATCTTCCTTCTGCATTGTTCTACTCTTCTGCTTGATTGGGTTTTTTTGCTGTACAGATAGAGAAGTACTTCTCATTCCTCTTGCCTAGAGGGAAGTGGGGATAGGAGGCAGAAAAGAGAGATGAAACAAAAACAGGACCTAATTAACAGATTTGAGGTAGTAACTGCAGCTTAAATACATTTTTAAATGTTTAAAAAAACATTAATAAGACCTACAAGGTTAGGCAAGGCACAGGCAACTTGTCACTTGAATGAAAGAATGCTCCCTTTTTTTTTTATTTTATTCTTTTAAGACCTAGCTATAAGAGAACACTACTAAATTCAGGCTGCATGGTAAGTCCTTGCAACTATTTCCATGATGGGTGCAGCTTGCAAATAATGTGCATAACCTTTTCTGAGAACAAAAAAAGATACTGACATAGTTGGGCACAGAATTGAGCTCCCTTCTTCTCCCTTTCCTTCCAGAAGCAGACATCAGTTGTAAGTTGCTTCTGATATAAAAGGCAGTTACTGTCCACCTAGAAGCTTTTTGTACTTCACAGGTTCATTCCACGTATTGTAGAGTACCAACCAGCTTTTCTTACAGTTTGCGGTGCAGGTACCTATAGATTATCTATGTGTAATGTTATTAATGAGGCAGTATGAGATACGCGCATGGAGAAATAGCCCATATAAGAGCTGAAGTGTATTCTTGTTAAGTTCAAAATGATATCGACTTGTCAGTTACCTATGCTACATTATTGTTGTATGCTAAACAACAATTTAATAACTTTGTAGTCCATGTATATTGTTTCCTTCCAATACACTTTTTCTCTTGGTTTTTAAATAACATGTATACCTGTATTATTAATTTGCTAGGATTGCATGTGCAATATACTTGAAATGGAGATGGCAATTTGAGAGTAATTAAGCATGTTGGAAATAATGAACTGGTTAATGTTACTTAGAATAATGACACATATTCATGACATTTAAAAATATTTTGCCATAATTTCACTGTTCTGTTGTTACATACCTGAGAACTAAATTATCTTCTGTTAAGGGTACTTTTTAAAAATGCACAAAAGGAGCCAGAGGGGGAAATTATTTGATAAAGGAAATCTGGAGGAAACAAGAATTTACACTGAATGGTATGAAAAAAAGGTTGACTCTTAAAAATCCTTTTCTAGTCAGGCTTTTACTGATTAGGCAGTTGAGGGTCTAGTAAAAATGATGTGTTACAAGTGAAATACTCTGATTTGTACAGAGTACTACCTGTTTGTGCAGCTTTGATCAGAGCTTGCAGCTATCTTCTAAGACAAAGACAGAATTTGTAGATGCTAGGATTGTTTTTGAGGAGAGCACACAATGTGGATTTTGAAGGCAAGAAACACTCTATGTATCTGCTGTAAGTAATTGTACTGAAAAGAGAGAAGCATGAAATTGTCATCTGAACTAGCACAGTTGTATGAAAATCACTGGTGTGCTTCAGCACACCATCACTATATTTGCTGTAACTTGTGAACTACAAGTGACAAAATTTGTATCTTATCATAAAAAATATTGCACCAACATGTTGGAAAGTAAATACAGAATGATGGGGAGTTACTTAAAACCTCGTGTGAATACGTGAAAATCTTGTCGCTCGATCCTTTTTAAGTCATTTTTTTGAACATCCAGTTATTTGCCCATTTCATACCTTTTTAATGTGGCGCTTAGCACAAGGTTTTAATTTGTAAGGAAATAAAATCTAATGCATCCTCAACTTGGGAAATCTCTAATGAAATTTCTAATGAGATTTCTGATGAAATCTCTACCTTCTGTCTCATTTTAAAACAAAACAACCAACCAACCCCACCTTAATATAGTTCATTCATTGTGGACAAAAATATTCTGTTTCACTTAGACAACCAAGTGTCCCCCCCGAATAGTTTTATGGTTTTTTTTTCTTTTATTCTTAGTAAGTATTATGTATTACAGGGAAACTCTAGTTTTATCTTCAAAGGAAGTGGCTTGACGTAGTATTATGAAGAATTCTTTTTTTTACATTCTGCCAGAGTGTCTTCATTTGTCTTCATCATACCAAAATTTGGTTTATTACTGGGCTTGCAATGACACAGAAATATGCGTCTATGATTGAGACTTAAGAATTTGCTGGTTTTGATGCCTGTTTGTTCTCTAATCTTTACCAGATCTGCATGGTTTTCTATTTGAAAATATATGGCAGTGATACTGCTTTGTGAAAGTACGGGGGAGACTGATTTTTGTAGATATTTTTCTACTGCTTTTTGCTTTCTGTCTATTTAATGGTGTGTAGTAGGAAATGTTAGCGATCTTCGTGGTATGTTGTGCCCATCTTGAGCTGGTTGGATATGAAGTGAGTGGGTAAGAGAAGGACTGTATAAAATAGTAGAAACATCCATTAATTTCTGTCAGCAAGGGAGCAAATATAGAAGGAACTGATAGTCCTTGCAGCCTTTTGAGTGTGGTGTTTCTAATTAGGTGAGCTGTGATTGCTCACTGCACCTTTGGCCATTAGCGTGCTGCCCCTCAGTAAGCTGGAAATGCGCAGGGGCAGCTGACCTGGCAGAAGAGTGGAATTAACAGTTTCTTCAACCACTAGTCCTGGCAAACTTTGTTGTTAATATATTGCTGAGAATGAAATGCCAAGAGCCCTTTCCCTGAACTCACAACTGACCTTATATTGCCTCCTGTTGTTTGGATTCTCCCAGAAAATACTAAAACCATTTAAATTTAGAAAGTATCTTGTGTGAGTTCAGAACACTTTTTAAAATAGTTGTGGCGAGTATCATAGCCTGCATTCCAGCATTCTTTTCTTTTCTTTCTTTCTCCTTTTTTTTTTTTTTTAGATCATGTTTTTTAAGGAAAAAGAAGTGAAAATGTAACACTGCAACAATTTTTGAAAAGCTAACCCAAAGTCAATAAATTTGCCTAGGGATCTGACTGCTGGTTCTGAATCTTCTCAGTAAACATGGAAGTGATCTGTTTTCATACAAGTCTGTATACTTTTCCATCACGTCCTTTTTGTAGGAAGATGTGTAGTCCTCTGAGCAACCAGGTGGGTGTACAGGCAGTTCCATTGCTGGTAAGGGCTTTACTCCATAGGGAGACAACGTGGCTGCTTGTCCCAGTGCCTGTGAGAACAGTGGAGCAGATCCTTCCACTGTGAACCATGTTTCATGTTTCTTCTGTTGTGCCTGGGCTGAAACCTGCAGATTTGCAAGTAGGGATGATGATGGGATATGCATTCCTCGACCTGTTCTTTTGGCAATATGCCCTGCACGTATTCAGAAAAGTGGCCAAGCTTTCCTATTTGAAAGCCTGTAATTTTAGGTCTGCCATCTCATATATTTGGAAATCCTTTATTCCCAGGAAACAAGCAACAGGGGAAAAAAAAACCTCTAATGACTAAAACAGATTTAGTCTCAAGTCTAATGCCTAAAACTATCAGGAATGCAGTAATCTACAACTTTTTTTTTCTTCATGTGAAAGACAAAACTAGATGTGACTGCTGTGTAGCACAAATCAGTGTCTTTTGAACCTTCTCATCTCTTCTACTAGGGAGCTATCATTTAAAGGGAAACAAGATTATTGCAAGAAATGCAAAGTTCATTTATACATATGCTGCTACTAATGAAGTCCACTAAAAAGTGAAGAATTCGTAATAGCTGCATTTCATTAGATTTTTGATATTTTGAACTTGGAGAGTGAAAATAGTTTAAAAATGAAACTGCATTCAAGTAACTTTGAGTGCTGCACTTTTTTGTGCTTTTAGAAGCCTTTGGGGATTACTTCTTTGAGTCAAGTTTCAGCATAACATTTAAAAAGCGATAATTCTGGCTTTTCACTTCTATGAGTTCGGGGGTTTTATTAACTTATATTATTTACATGGAGAAAACTTAGGACACACCGTGTTAAAACAATTCCTGTATCTACTTCCACCAGCCATCGTAGTTGTATTCATGAAAACTGACATTTGAGATGCAGTTGAGGCCAAGCACTGATGAGCCCCATGAGCATTTATTTGCAAGGTTCACCCATGCAGTAATTTCTTTCAGCAATGCTATCTGATGTTGTATGAAAGTGGATAAATTAGCTTATTTCTAAGAAAGTATGTTTTATAGACTTAAGATTTGTTTTCCAGTGCAGTGATTTTAAGAGCTGATGATCAAATAACAGAAGTATCAACTTGAATTAGCTGATGCACGAAAAGAGAATACCCATTTCCAGCTGAAGGGGGTGGGGGGAAAAGCAGAAATATTATCTTGATAACGTCATTGTGCTGTTGTTCAAGTATTTCAGAAGATGGTTAGCCCTTACTGAATTACTGAAAAATTTGGATCGCTGCTCCTCTTTCCCCTCCTTGTGATAAAATCAAGGAACAATCCTTTTTTCCACCCTCTGTCCTCTCTTAAAAAATTAATGGGCAGTTATTGTTAGAGATAGCTTAGAATTGATACTTGTCCCCACTGCCTTAAAACAATAAAACTTAGTAATTTTTGTTGTTTTGCTTTACTTTCCTTTCACATGGAATTGCAGACATCCGCTAATGACCTGGGATCCCAGCCAAGAGCTAGCTGTGGTGGGAGAAATGTGGGATATTTATAACTTCATTATCTGTTACTTAGTCCTTACTCTTTCCATTGCAAAAGAGAGTCGGTTTTGTTTTGTGGTGTTTTTTTTAATATTGAACCTGAACAGCTCTCTGTTTATTTTGCTTATTTAAAGATTACATCATTAAAACTGCTTTTTTTTTTTTTTTTTTTAATGGTATCATAACACTTAAATTGTCAACTCACGTGATTTTTCTGCTTTTAAGGCAGTAGAGGACATGAAGTCACATCTGGGCCAGGGGAGTGGAATAGATAAAACATTTACTGGTCTCAGTGTAGTAAAGCAGCATGATTGTAAAGGGCTCTCTGCTCTTCCTGCTGTGACGTTATCCCTTAGAAAAGCTGAAGTTTTCCCTGTGATTCTTTTCTTGGGTTTTCTGGACCAGAGTTCACTCAGGAAATATCTTTCACTGTGTTTCAGTGAAGGAGCACAGAGCAGAGGCAAATCCCGGTCCTCAACTCAGCCAAAGGCACACATGTGCCCACAACAGCACTCAGACCTCCACATCCCCCATTGCTCACACAGTGCAACAAAAGCTGTTGCGCACCTGCTCACTAGGCTGCTTGTAGCCACAGTGTTGCAGCCTGTGCGTAGCTATCTGTCTATTTGTAATACTCTCCTTCCTCCTCTAAAACTTATAGAAATTTTAAAGAACTAGGTAATAGAGTGATGCTATGGAGTAGCCACTCCTTTGCACAGGGTAGGCTTAACCAAACGTCCTTTGTGGGTTTTTTTGATCATGTCTCATCTGTTGGTGTGTAATTCTGTTCTTAATGCATCGGTTTGACCTTTTAAAAAAAATCTTTATTTATTTTAACATCACTATTGTCACTTATTACAACAGTATCCAGGAAGATTTAATTACTTGCCCTTCATCCTCTCATCAAACAAGGAGATTCCTGTAGCAGGCTTGTAGGCAGGATGTATTTCTGAAGTCTAGATAGGAGATCCAGAATTACTCAGCTTTTCTGACTTTCCTTTGATGTGCATGAGAACCTGAATATGCCCAGGTAGCTATATCTTTAAGGACTATGTTAAATAAATGGAACAGGGCTCTTGGAAAAACAGACTACCTGTAAGAATTGTATTTTACAGTGCATCTGCAGAGAGAGGACTCAAGTCTGAAGTTAGGCTTCTGTCAGCTGATCCCTAGATATAGATCAGAAAAAGAAAGCACCCCTACAAGATAAGCAGTGTTTTTCCTGTAGTTACTCTTAAATCATTATACTTCAGAACCATTAGCTCTTGGGTGGTAGAGGGAAAAATGGGAAGACATCTGCAATGCGTCTCTCTAACAAATATCTGTTGTTAGCAAGCCTACTGTCTGCTTTGCATTGCACTAAGCTAAATGGAAAGGGATTCATCCGGTCCTTAATGGGTAGAGTTCTCCTATGCTGATTCAAAGGGTGGATGTAAAAGCAGAATTCAGTTCACGTGTGGCACAAAATAAAATGTGTAAATCTTGATTTCTGGCTTCATTAGTGAATATGTAAGTTGTTTTCTAGGTAGAGAAGTTTATCACCACAACTGTATCTGAACTAAGCTGAGTCAGATATTGGTGAGTGTCACACACTGGTTTTTGGATTATACTGCTTGTTGTGTTCAGATTGTGACTGCTCTTCTCTTATCCTGTAATAGCATGATAAGAATCCCCACTGGGCAGGAAAGGAGGGTTCTGTGATGAATGTGGCTCTGTACAGGTAGACGAAAATAGCAGGTGGTGTTTTTGTGATGGCTATCTTGTCTTTCAGGTTGATCTTTACAATAAAACACCAGCAATTTTTATTTTTATTTTTTAAAGCAGATGGAGTTGTGCCCTTACTGATAGAGCACTTTTAAAAATTTGGAATTTGTCAGAGCATCTATAAATTAGATGGATATGGAAAGCATAGGGCTATTTCTCTCTCAAAACAAAATCAATTTTTGATAAACAGATGAGGTATATTTTCATGATTGTGTATTTTAGTGATTAAATAGCAGAAATACAAAGTGACTGTTCAGCCTACTTGGTGTTCCTCATTCTTCCACCCTCTATCCAGAAGGATAGCATGTTTATTTGTCATGTAAAATGCTAGGAAAAAGTCACAGATAACAGTTCCACCCACATACTTTAACCAAGCTTGACTTACACTATGTTTAACAGCATGAATGTATGTGCATTATGACGCACACAATAAATAGCTTTTGCACTGGAAAAAATGACAGCTGATAGATGAACAAAGACATGATTGTTGTCCTTCCCAGAGGGAATTCAAGCACAAAGGGATTTAAGAGCACGCAGGAAGCTTGTTGGCAGAGCCTACAACCAATCTCTTAAGTTGTGGTGCAAATGCTCCTGCCACAGGCCAAGCAGCTCAAGCTGGAGGGAAGCCTGCTCTTTCACTCAGTTTCCTGTTCAACTGGGAAAAGAAACTGAAAAGACTGGATAGAGGGAAGGGAGAGAAGTAATCCTAGCTGTGGAGCTGTGGCCTCTTAACAAGAGAGAAGAAATGTTCCCAAACTAACGGAGCAGTGCTTGGTTTTTGTTGTTTTTTATTTCCCTCTTCTATTTGGTTTGAATGGGATAATGTTGCTGAAGTAATCCTAATGTCACAGTAGAGGGTTCTGTGCAGTTGATCCGCATAATGTGGTTCCCTTTGCTTGTGTTTTCTGTCTGCGTACAGAAAGCCCCTCAGTAGACATTTGTTTAATATTCTTTAAGAGAAGACACGTGCAGAAAAGGCTTGCATTATTGGAGTAAAAGCCTAGATTTGTTTTCAGATATTCCTTCCTTGAATCCCCTTTCTGCCTTTTTTATTTAAATTGATCTTTGAGGTCTGGGGAAATTTTTAGAACAAAAGCTCTCATTGTTTAGGCAGGAAATGTTTACTTCTGAAAAATTTTATTCTGTGAAATAATTTTTTCATCTTAAACACAAGCCTTGGATGCTACTTATCAGATGTAGCAATTTAATTAAAACAGAATTTGGTCATAATTTGGGCGGTAACTGTTGTAGGTGGGCCAGATTCTGTAGGGAATCATGCTACGTGAGATACTGCATATCTGCTCTTCGTTGTGGAGATGGTGGCAAATGGATACTGCAGGACTGAGCCTCCTGTGTTTTATTTTGTTCATGCAGTTGCCTAAACTATCCTCACTTACTGATTGATTTGTCTATACAGTACATAACGACACGTTTTATTTTACGTAAATCCATTTTGTGTCTGGGTCTACTGCAATTGTCATGATGATGTCCTGAAGCTTTCTACCTACTCATGAGGCATCTTTTTAATTGCTGGTTTGCACGTCAAATCTTTAATGGGAATGGAGTTGTTGAGTCTTTTCAGCATGTCAGCTATATATAAAGTCAGCTATTTATTCTGTAGTAAGATGCAGCTGTTGGCCATATTTGTTCTATGTAAGTTCAGTCTCTTCCTCTTTCATTAAAGTAGCGGAATTTTAAAAGGCTGTTTTTAAACTGTGCTATGCAAGAAGATAACTTTTTTATGGTTTTGAACTCAGTTATTAACTGGTGGGAGTTTATGTTAGTATTCTGTGTTCAGGCTAATGTTTTACAATACAAGCAGTCGTCTTTTAGTGACTTTTTTGTTGTTGTTCACATTGATGTTTGTGGACTATGACTGTAGTAAGTGGTGATTTTATTTATTCAAAACCCCTTTATAAAAAATACCTTTTTTTGTCTGTTTGTTTTCCTTGACCATATTCCATTGAAATTTCTGAAATTCCCAAGATCTGTTCATATTCCTAATGATGATAGAAAATATTGACCTCTTCAGACACATGCAAATCAGAAAATGGATACTGTACCAGTAAGATACAAAAACAATTGTTATCCTACTTGTCCCAAACAGTGCAGCTCACACTCCTGTCACTTCCACCTCCTTCCACTTCTGCTCTTGTCAGAGTTTGTCCCAGCCCAATGTCTAAACCAAATGCAAGCACTGTTTACCAGAAAGTACTTAGAGTTAAAAATACACAAAAGTAACTTTATCAGTATGTTTTTTTCCTTAAATTTGCAAGCTTGGCATCGCGTGCTGTCCCTGTAGGTTCACTGGATTTTTTTCCATCTGTCTCTGAGACTTGGCTTACATTTCATTTTCCCAAAGTATTCAACCCTCAAGCATAACAGACAATTTACTGTAGTTTTAAACAATTCTTTTTTTGTTTCCTTCTGAGATTCAGTTTCTGATTGAGCTAAGAAAGGACAGTTTTGTACTTCTGGAATTCATATATTACCAAAACTTTATTCCCGTTAGAATGCACTCATTATTTTTGAAATTAAAGCATTTATTACTGTAAAAGGGACATTATCACACAGTAGAGATCCCATTTTAGTTACAATGTAATATATGTATTTGCTTTAATCAACTGTCTTAGTTGTAGATTATTAATTCAATGAAAAGTCAAAGATACTCGATGTTAACTGTGGCTCGTTCTAAGTATTCACTAGGATTACTTTGAATTGTGTGCATTAAACGAGAGTTTAATAATCTCCAACTGTTTGTCAGGATCAAAAGAAAATCTGAGAGCCAGCATGCTTCTGTATTAATTTGTGTGTGACACTATTGGTTTGATAGTAATGTAGAGGTCAAAGAAAAGAAAAATATTAGTAGATAAAGGCTCCATAATAAACCCTAGCAGTTGGGATAAATAGAATATGGTAAAACTTTTGTTATGAAGTTAAACATACTGTTTTGAAAAAAAGTGAATGCTAAAACCAAAAAGCTTCATGCTTTTAACATCCAAGCAGAGATTTCAGTGTAAAGTAACAAAGTCCCAAAAAATCATTGTTAATAATAAGCGTCTTACACTTACAGTGTCTGTTTGGAGGTGCTCCATGCCTTACTTATTCTCTTCTTGGCATTAGCACAAAAAGTATGTCTGTCCATTCCAGAAGAAATTATTGCCATGTGTCTGGTATGCATATTTATGCATACATATGCAAGTCTCATGATAAAATTCAATATACTCAGGCTAATAAAAAGGGTATTTTTTTTTCAGTACCTTGAGAACTATTTAAGAAAGAAGTAGAAAAGCTACTGTAAATTTTGACTCTGAAGCCAGCAAAAGAGATAGTTGAGAAGACCTTGCACAAAGGTTTGTTGTTTTTGTTTTTGACTGAATGATAGAAGTATTTGCCTCACTGGCATAAACCTATGAGCACAAACTTGTTTTAAAAAAAAAAAAAAAAAAAGTTTAAATTCAAATGGTCTCTTTTCTAGTATGAATGAGCTATGACTAACACTGTGATTTTTCAAAAAACAAGTTCTGTGATACTTTATCTAAGTTAGGAATAAGTTGTAAAGTCTTGATTGGTGCCTAAGAGTTGAAAGTGTTTTACCTTAGTAGATATTCAGGTCTTGGTTTTACATGATCCTCTGTGGTTTCTTAGGGGCAGGAGTCCTACTACAACCTGTCTGTGCTTCTGGCTTACGGTAAAGCTGCTAATGTAAGATTTCACAATGAGTGTACTAGCTCTGCAAATAGTTTATCTCTCTGAAAGATGTATTTTCTAACAGAGTATTGAAATAGATTTCAAAATACTTCAAAAATACTTACTTGAAGTGATTCATATCTGTTGTAAAACAGTTTCAACCCCAAATATGTTCATATTGCAACAACTTGGACAGCATTTTGGTATTCCTGAGCTGTATGATTACGACACAGCTTAGTTTTAGACCAAGCCTTCCCCTTTCTCCCATTTGTACTAAAAGTTCTATCGTGAGGACTAATTCACATGATTTGGGGTTTACTAGATTAGAACTGGAAACTGGCCACTTCAGAATAAGCATGCCAGCAAAATACCTTGGATGACAACAGTTGTCTTAATTCCCTCTCGTAACTTCTTCAGAAAGATGTGTTTTTTCCCACTATTAGCACATGGATGGTAATAAGTTTGTTTCATAAATCACCATGGGATATGTACCAGTTACAGCTGGGTGAGTGCAGAAACAAGGCATATCAAAGCCAGTAAAGGCTTTGCTGAAAGAAACATTCTTGTGTGGAACAAACTAAGCACTTCCAATCACGTAGAGCAGCCATACATGGAAGACTCAGAATCTTTGGCCAAATGGAATACAGGCTGCAGGAAGCTAAGTGCAGCTCATGTTACTTGACAAACCTTATATTTTTGAAGTTTCATTTTAGAAGAAAGAGTTGAGAATCTCAGAAAAATCTTTTTTTTTCTTATGAACAACAGAAAACACCGTTTTGTTCACTATATTATGAAATACATTAGTACACATGTCCAAAGAGCTTAATTATCGTGCATTTTGTATAACATACAGCTGTTGATGCTGGTGGAATTTGGACTAGTGCCTTTAATATTAGCACAGAAAAAGCTTTAATTTCAATTACTTCTCTTATTTTTAAACATGTTATGAATTCATTGCTATGCTTTGCTTTTCCTTCTTTTTTTTTTAGCACCACACTAAAGCTAAGAGGTTTTCTGACTGAGTTGAGACTTGTCAAGTAGATGAATTGTAATTTATCCTCACAAAATGAGAGAGGGTAATTTTTCAAAACAAATACAGGACAGTTCAAATCAGCTTTTAATAGGATTTCAATAAATACTTTTTGAAATTCTAATTCATTATCATAATAGGGTTAAGACACTTTGTTTTCTGAGCTGCCCAGTTTGATTGTAGTAAAATATCTTCTCTTGAGACCCAATTCAAAAATTGATTTGAAACGTTTGAATTGAAGCATGAGTAGCCCTGTGTAATTAATGGAGAGTAAGCATAACAGCGCTTTGCTTAACTGGAACTTTGTAATTCTATGCTCTTCTTTCAAAAAGTTCACTCTGGATTGAGAGATACAGAGCACCATAAGAACTTTCATAGCATTTTGAGACAAAATCACTAGTTCTTTTATGAGCACTAGTGAGAACACCCCACAGTTTTCTACTGACTCTTTACCCATAGGAATATTGGACCATAAAATTCTTAAATGGATTGCACAATGTCATACAAGAGTTTGAACAACAGAACTAGAAGTAAAATGCGGTTCTTCCAAGATTCTAGCTCTGTCCAGATCTTACTGCTAACGTTGCTATCAGAAAGATGTGCAAGCTTGTGAAGATTGTGTTGTTATAACTGGATCAATTAATAACTCCCGAAAATCCTTTATGAATCTGCAGAAAGAAAGGCAGTTCCTACCGAGGAAACAGTACTGTAGAACTAAGATGCTTTCCTGAGCTGCATTTATTTCTGTTGTAAGAGGTTCTACCATTTGATGAACAGGTTTCTAAACTGGAATGGAGTACACAGACGGCTTTTAGGCCACTTCCACTTAAAATGAGACATGCTATATTCCTGAATGTATTACGTATGGGTACTCTGAAGGGAAATGAGCACATATTCACCTTGCTCCTATGAACTTCAAGATGGTGCTTCCTGCATTGTCTTATTCCTTTCCTTTCTACAGCTTGATTCCAGCCCCAAAATCTTGCCATCTAGGCTCCAGATCAGTGAAACTTCTGCCTTTTATGCTTTTCTCCCTGAGTATCTTTGTCCTCTGTACCAACTGATACTATCATCACAGTCTAGTGTTTTCCTTTGCTTTAGCTCCCAAACTCAGTCTTTCTTCAATCTCTTCCACTGATTTCTTGCTCCCAGTGGATGCTAGTCCCACCTTTTCTCCCTTAACCTCTTCTTATTCAGTCCCAATTTCTTTTCATCCCATCTTTTTGCTGTCACTGGTCCTCAGTAGTTGTTGTTTTGCCTGGGAGTTCCCCAACCTCACCTTAATGCTCAGATCTGGCTCTTACTGTCTTGTACTTGGATCAGATTCCCAGATACTGAAAGTCATTGAGCCACTCTTTCAAGAGAAACTTTCTCTTTGTTCTACTCTGGATTTAAGTGTCTTGTCTCAGAGATATCCTGGCCCGTGGCAGTTCAGTTTAGAACCTTAGATAACCTTTAGATAATCTTTTGTCATCTTCAGTGTTTAAAACAACTTTCACAGAATCACAGCATTGTTTGAGTTGGAAGGGACCATAAAAGGTCACCTAGCCCAACTCCCCTGCATTGAACAGTGACACCTACAGCTCGATCAGGTTTCTCAGAGCTCCATCCAGTCTGACCTTGAATGTCTTCAAGGATGAGGCACCCACCACCTCCCTGGGCAACACATTCCAGTGCCTCACTACTCTGACTGTGAAAAACTTCTTCCTTATATCCAATCTAAATCTCTCTTCATTTAGTTTGAAACCATTTTCCATTATCCTGTCACAACAGACCCTGCTAAAGAGTCTGTCCCTTTTCTTCTCATAGCCCCCTGTTAGATATTGAAAGGCTGCTATCAGGTCTCCCTGGAGCCTTCTCTTCTCCAGGCTGAACAGACCCAGCAGTCTCAGGCTGTCCTCACAGGGGAGGTGTTCCATCCCCTGGATAATTTTTGTGGTCCTCTGTAGGCTGTACAACATAAAAGAACTTGTCTTATAGCCTACGTTGATGAGTTGTGCCAAGAATCTGTTACAGTGATTTGTATTACTGCCATTAATGCTCATATGCTTTTCCAAATAACTTCACTGAAGAAAAACAGATTGATCTGTTATAGATGTCAGCCCCATATTTACGGCATTACTTTCTTCAGTACAGCTTAACTGAGAATGGGAGAGTTTCATTGGTGTTACTGAAAAAATCTTCATAATAAGTGGTTAGAACGTAGCTTACTTGATGTTTATCACTATGCTCTGAAGCAGTGGCATGATTATGGCCAAGTGTTGTGTGCTTTTCAACTCCAGCTGTTAATTGTGGTTGGTTTTCTGTTAGCAGATTGCCATGATCACTGGAACAAATGGTGACTCTCAGTTGAGAAGCAGAAACTGGGCTGGGATGAAATAGGGATGCTCTGTATACTGTCCACAAATAGCCAAATGTAATCAAGGTATAAACCCTCAAAAGCAGTAAATTAGGAGCAGCAAAGTGCTCAGAATATGTCATGAAAGTGAACTCTAACAAATACAGGGTAAAGTTCTGTAGACCTTATTCATGCAAGAAATCCCACTGCAGTTGGTCCCTCTGAATCTCAGAGATCAAGTAAAGTGAAAAGCAACAGGGCTTGTTGCACATTTTGATATATTTATTCACTTACTATTTTTAAGTGGAGCTTCCATATAGAAGAGAAGTAAGTAAAAACAGATGTTGAAACAGTGCTACAAGCAACCTCTGAGAAAACCCAACCCCCAGCCTAATCCCTGCTTTTGGACTTTCCCACAACTCAGAAGGCAACAAGCCTCATGGGTGAAGTGCTGCCTGTGATCTTGTTTTATACTTTCCAGTATGTACATGATTTATATGGAACAATTTTCTCTCTGTTCTGGTTGTGGCATAAGGAAACATTTACATCTGGAGTGGTCA
This sequence comes from Pavo muticus, assembly GCA_016647715.1. NCBI lineage: Eukaryota > Metazoa > Chordata > Aves > Galliformes > Phasianidae > Pavo > Pavo muticus. The sequence goes on along the minus strand of JACDJE010000021.1, from coordinate 1,143,148 downwards.
ACAGGATAACTGCTTTTGTAAAAGCTCTGAGAGGATTTTTAGTGGTAATTCCATACTGCTGCTGGAAGGAAGAAGTTTCCTTTTCCCCTTACTACATCAGATACAACTTTTCTTCCTTACCTACAAGACTCAGAACCCACTTTGTGATTGTTCCTTTTTTTCACCATTCTTTTTCCTGGTGCTTTGAATGCACAGCTGTCATAGCTATCTTACAATTTTTTTGCCTAGCCTCTTTGATGCTAACACTCAGGCTATTAGAGTCCCTAGGGCTAGATGTTCTTCTTCTCTTAAACTGTGCACTTTCTTTCCATAGTAGTGCAGTAAAACTGATGTTGTCATGTCCTTCTCAGTAGCTTTCTTCTGTACCATTTGCATTTCTGGGTTCTTTATAGAGATTTTAAACCTTTCTGATGGCACTTATTTTGATTTCACGTCTCTCTCTCTCTACTGATATTTATGTATGTAATGCAACATTTATTTTAATAACTTTTAACCATCACAGTAATATATCTGTTATTTGTTTACTCATCCATAAACTATGCATCGTCAATGTGTTTTGCTAATAGTATCACATACTTACTATCCCTCTGTTCATACCTTTTTATGGCATGTTGTCCTTCATAAGGAATTACTAGCAAGACATGCTGCAAGTAAACTAGTAGTACTTAGTGTACTCTGGACTCTTGAATTTGATTTAGTGAAAGGCCATAAATAGTTGCTTCTGATAATATGATTAAATATACGTAGGCCACTGATGAGGCCATTGCCTCATGTGGACTCCAGAAACTCAGGACTCTTTCTGCCCCTGGAGGCCACCAATGTGTGCCTGGAGACCTAGAGGTCTCTTCATCTCAGCCTGATGGGTGAGGCAGCTATTTTTCCTTTTGCAGCTTCAACCAGTAGTGAGTTTCACTCTAATCCAATAACATGGTCACTGACAAGGGCAGAGGACACAGGATGTTGGCTGGTGATATTTTCAGTGATATTTAGTGTACCCTAACTCTCCAGGTCTAAGAATGTTCATGACTACAGATTCCTCAGGTGCCAGTATGGGCCCTCTGCCCATCTAATACCCTTACACAGATCGTGAGCCCTGCTCTGTGGGTCTTCTGCTCGTCTGGTAGCCCAGCTTGGTGCTCTCTAGTGAGTGTGCATGTGCTGATGGGCACCTCTCTGCTGAATCCCTGAACTACCAGCATGGAGTTTCTACCCACTTAATATTCCTGGCTGGACTGTGGACCTCCTGCTCAGCAGTCTGTGTCTGTTTATTGTGTTTATGACTTTAATTGTTATTTGTGGCTCTCCATGAACTGAAAAGGTCCTTGATCTGATAATTCTAATGAAGCAGATGTTCTCATGTTCTACGTACGTATCCTTATGAATATAGGTGGGGCTAGCCAAATTCCTGTGAATGGGATTATTATTGATTCTTCAGCTGGAAATTAACAGCTTGTCTCACCTTGAGTTGAAATATGATCTGAAAATACAAGCTTCAGGAGATAATTTTTTATCTCTTCTAGGCAGTTTAGGTGGAATGATATCTATGAAATATGTTTTGCTATTGAATTTCTTCTCTACTGGACAGATATATGTATCAATTAGATAAAGAAAGGACTGGCAATTAATAAGATTTTGCAACAGGAATATAGTGAAATCCTATGCATCTCTCTGAACTTCTAAGCTAGTTTCCTATGTGAAAGGCAAAAGTATTAAGACTCACAGCACTTCTTTTGGAAAGCTAATGCTGTGCTAAGAAATTGGCAGCCGGCCTACAGGAACTTTTTGATCCACTGTGCACTTCCTAGAAAACATTGCCAGGTATCCTTTCAAGTGGTCTGTGGTGGCTTTGATGTCCTGAGAACATGGCCACAATCTGGGGCAGCTGTGTCTCTGAAAAAGAAAAGGGAAAGCAGAAGGAGCTATTATTCAGAGCTGGCTATGTGGGCAGTCTAGCTGTGATGGTCCAAATTCTGTAGCCCCAAGGAGACCAGTGCAAGATTTAGAAGTTGCTGATGCTGATTTGGTGTCAACTCTTCCAGAGTCTGTGTTATAAGCAGAACACACATCACTGTGCATGTAGCATGACCAGAAAAGAAAGCATTTTAGAAATTTGTGGCATCGCTTCCTGACCACGTGGGTCAGATAGAAGTATTGCTTGGACAAGGTATGGTCGTAGTCTCTGGTTTAGACTTCACTTTGTTTTTGACCTGTAATTATCTTGTCTAATGCTCCTACTGATCTTACTGCTTCAAAGAGCCTTGATCAGGATATTCTTTTAGATTTATGCAGAGGACTGTAAAAGATTTGGGGAGGAAATGGGGATCTCTATTCCAAGCATAAAATAAGAGATGACAGGCAGGGAAGTGCAACAACACTACTTGGTGTCAGCACTTAGTATGTCATTATCACCTAACAGGCAAATGCTGGACACTTAACCTTGTGTCTGATAGATTAGAAAGACAAATACTATGAAACTCATTGTTCGCATGATATTATTAAAACTGGAACATCTACAAGTAATGCAGAATGTTTCTAGGGAGGCATATTATTCATGGATTGTTCTGTCTCTATTGATCTTTCCAGGTGTTCCAGGACCTTGGCACTTCTGTGTTGTCGGGTGCATTTGGAGGATACAACATCTGCCTTTTTGCATATGGACAAACAGGTTCAGGAAAAACTTACACAATGATGGGAACACCTGTGAGTTATAGCATTCATTTTACATTTGGGGTTGAGGGTGGGATGCCCCTCAGAAGTATTGCTTTATTTTTCAGCTGTGTTGTGTGCTGGTTGTACAGGGTGCTTGCATATGTTGTTCTTGTTATTATTATATATAAAATGAGAGGCAAGTCTTTACAATTAGGTAAATAACATAGCATCAGCTAAAAAAAAGGTGTCTAGATGATATGATGTAATTGAAATATTTCTTTTAGATGTCCCTCATCTCACCATGTGTGAAACCTGTTGCCAGGTTAGGAGGCAAAAAATCTATAATCTAGATAAAATTTACAGGCTTCATTCACTACTTAAGATATGTGTATTTATTAGAAGTTGTACTTTGACCTGTGGAAACTAATATTTTCTTTGTTTCAAGTTTTGAAATGAATTTTAATGGTGTTTGTAGAAACTGTTGCATTTTAAGACGCTTGGATATCAGGAACCACTCAGTGCGTTTTAGTCTTTGTCCTCAGCACAGTGCAATCAGTGGAGGAATTCCTTTGCTTGGCTGTAACACAAGGCAATTTTTTTCCTATCTGTAAATGTTCTTGGCTGTTGGTGAAATGTGAGTTGCTAATTGACAACAATTTGACTGTTTGTTGAATGGGACACTATTTACTATCCCCATGCTAATTCAGACATCAGCAGTTGGACTTTGTCAAATCATAACTTGCTTCTCTGTTTGTTTGTTTGTTTTTTTAAAAATCAAACTTAACTCTATGAAAGCCTGAAGAGTTATTAAAATTAAGTTAATAAGAGATAAACTAGGTCATCTGCATTACATTATTTTGAAAACTATGTTATTATTTTGAAAATATGTTAGCAATTCAGAATAACCAACTCTTGAAATTATCATTTCTTTCTGAAGAAAATTCCAGGTAGTTATCTTTCTAAGAGATTCTTGGCTTATAAAGTGATTTGTTTCTTCAAAGAAATCTTTCTTTGATATAGTAATGTCTATTCATTGTGAAACAGTGATCATAACTAGGAAGAATGAAATGTTTGGTCTAACCAGAACTTTTGTCCATAGTAGTATATTTACTTGAGGAATCTGGACTTTTTCTCTCCCCTCAACCCTTTTCAAATGTTCCTTTTAAAAGCCTTTTGTGCTGGGATGGTGAGGCACTGGAACAGACTGCCCAGATAAGCTGTGGATGCCCTATCCTTGGAGGCATTCAAGGTCAGGTTGGATGAGGCTCTGGGCAGCCTGATCTTGTACATGATTTACTGGCTAGTAACCCTACCCATCTCAGGGGACAAGATGATCTTTAAAGTCCCTTCCAACTCAAGCAACTCTATGATTCCATTCAGTAAAGGGATTCCACCTAAGCCTGAGAGTCTTTCTCTGGGTGTGTTAGCAGTGTAATCATTGAAGTGTGAGCAATCACGTCAAAATAACAGTTTGCTACACAAAAACATAGCATTACTTTAGTGCTGTCTAGTCTGTTTGGGCAAATTTTAAACTCGGTAGTTTGGGTGATTTTAGCAGCCTATGTCCTGTTTTCTTTGGGAGATTAGATTTATAACTCTAGAACATAAAGTTCTGTGATTCTGTAGCATAAAGAAATAAAATATGACTAACCTGTCAAACTAGCCTATGTTATCCTGCCTTTATGCTGCAACACCTCTGGCAAAGGCATGCCCAGTGTCTTTACATTGAACAGCTCTTGGATTTAACTCAGAAAGTCCCTAAATTTCTCACTGATGCTGCTTAAGTTGCTCTAAAATGACTTTTGCTATGAGTAGGATTTTTGCTGAAGCTAAGACAGTTGACACTGTACAGCATACTAATTCCTGCAGTCCTTCATGCTCAAGGTGCTTTAGCTGGAATAGTAGAGCACTGCCATGCTGTTCTGAATGACGATCCAGAGTGGTCTATGTTGTAATCTACCATGCAGTCATTACTTTAATGCTGTTCCATAATTCTGTCCTTTTCTTATAATTCAACTTTTATTTAAATAAGAGTTTTGAATGAGTAATAGCAAGTATATTGTTTAATTTTTTTTTTTTTTTGTTATTATTTGAAGGCATCCATTGGGCTGACGCCTCGTATATGTGAGGTATTTATTTTTATTAATTTCACTTGCATTTGATTAAGCTGCTAGATTTTCTTGATGTATTTAAAATTTACACAGACTGGTTTGTGCAGGGCCTCTTTTCAAGGAAAGATGATTACTCAGACCAGACGGCATCTTGCAGAGTAAAAGTCAGGTAAGAGTGTCACTCTTTTGGGCAATCCTCTGGATGCTTTCAAAAAATACATTGCTGTAGTCAAACAAATCAAAGACTGGTTTATTGTTTTTTATAGATATTTTCTCAGATAATAATCATTTGGGCCAAGAGAGAGAATGTAGAGGATGAGAAAGCATTGTTGTTAGCTTTTCATCTCAGTATAGATCTCTGCATACTATCCGTTCAGTTTAGTATAGACAGCTGAAGTTGAACTGCATGAAGAATTTACTTAATGTTTGTGTAACTTAAATTCTGAGTCATAATTCTTCATTCCTTTCTTATTCTGAGGTCTCCTTCACTTAATGAAGCACTGCATTTGGCAACCTGAGGATCTGAACTTACTCATTTTAAAAATGCAGATTGTATGAATTTTTAAATATAGCAGTGGATACCTCTTGCTTCTTGGAAGTCTGCTACTGTAAATTCTTTCTATATGTACTGTGTAAGAAGGAACAGTAATAGAGATAATGGAGTAATTAACTTTGTCATGAATGATCAGTGCAACATTCAGGTACTTACACTGTCTAAATAAATGCTTTTTTTTTTTTTTTTTTTTTTCCAATTGTGTGCACTGAACATTACATTTGTTGCAGTTTTCTAGAAATCTATAATGAGCGTGTCCGAGATTTGTTAAAACAGTCAGACCACAAGAAGCCTTACACTCTCAGAGTCAGAGAACATCCTGAAACAGGACCATATGTACAAGGTGAGTGATCAGAATTTCAAGTAAAATTCAAGTAAATGTGGATCAGGTCTTCAAGTATCTTTGCATGTGTTCTTGGCCTGATCCTAATTGCTTCCACTCTTCTGCAGTTACTCTGTTCAAATATTTTGCTGCTAATATGAACATATATGTTATACTGAAGTCTTTGCCTCTGTTATTTCAATGTCTGCACATCCTGCACTGTTCTGTTTGCCTTTCCAGGTGCAGATCACGTATAAGCCATAGTATTTTGCTTTCTTGCTTTCTTTTGTTTTGAATCCAATTTAATCCAGAGATCCACCAACATCAGCTCCAAATATATTCTACAGATCAGCCTAAGATCCCTTGTATTTCAGTCCTTGACATCAGTATATTTGTAAAATAATAATAATTAGAAAGTAGATAAACGTAGCTGTTTAATATTCCAGATTGCACCTTGAGAAGCAATTAAAAATCTGTATTACCCAAATGGGAATGCAGTATGATTATTGCCCTTCTTTACACTCAGAAGGCACAGGATAGGTAATGTAGATACAGTTATGCAATTAACATCACAAACTTTTTAATTCACACTTCAATAAATAGCAGTCTCTTGGTTTTGTGTTTTCTTGTAAATCATAGCTTTCAAATCAGGTTACAGAAGATGGATAAAAACAAAAATAATTTATTTCTTTTAATTTCAGGTGTCTGTTTTATTTTTAGTTCTATTCTCTCTCATCATTTCTGTACTTTCGATTCATTTCCATTTTTGATTACTATCTTCACTTCAGGGTCTTGCATAGCTTTAGATAGGAATTTGGCCATTGTTGCCTTGTAAATTGATTAGCACTTGCTGTAAAATTTGCCTGCTACACTGCAGTTTATCTGACCAATGACTGACAAAAAGCCTGCTCCATAAAACTCAGTGCAAAATCATACAGCGTAGCTTTACCATAGAGATCAGAAAGAATAGCCTTTCCTGAACTGGTGCAAGTTTAAGAAGTTGGCAAGTTTGTTTAGAAAGTAAACATACACATTTCCATGTGCCTTGTCTCTAGTGTGCAGAATTCCAAACGATTCCAATGGTATTACTGACTCTGCAAGTGCTTGGCTGGCTACCTGAGGGATATGCCTTTAATATGCAAAGTGCATATCATGCAGAACTTTATTGGCTTTATCACCTCAGATCAAATACTTACATGTTCTGCCTTTTAAATATAGAGTTCTTGTTTCTATTTCTTTTGTAAATTCATCCTTACTGGTTCAGTTTTCTCCCTCTGTTTTTCTTTATCACAAGATTACATATCAGATTTTTACCTTCAGAGATTAAGATGAGATGTGAAAACAGATAGGGTGACTTGTCTAAGTGAGTCATTGATTGAATGGAATTTGAATTTCACAGTTCTGATTTCCTGGCCACCTGCAGTATCAGTAACAGTACATCTAACAGCTGATAGTTGTTACTGATTCCTTCTCTCAAAGTTTGAAATAAGCACTTGGGGGGCGTTTAATTTGCATGGTCCTAAACATAAGGAACTATCTGACGTTATGGTCATTTCAGCTGTGCTTTCCCAGCACATCAGCACCCTGTTTAAGGAGAGCTGGAAAGTAGATGAATTGATGTTCTCATTAGTATGGCGAGCTTATCATTCTTTGAAAAGCAGATTCATAGACGTTTGGCCTTTTTTGAGTCCTTTCCAAAGTTCTCTTTCTACCTGCTTGTTATCGGAGAACTTTATTGTTGATGGAGTACAGATACTAATTATTTTCTTTTAGCAGCTGCTCTTTCACCACATGAGAAAAGGTCTTTAAACTACTTCCTTCCTTGGCAATTTCAATCCCTTTTCTCAGGACTATATCTCCAATGATTCCTTGGCTACATATAATGGAGTTTCCTTGTTTCAAAAGTAAATGAAGTTATAGCTTCTGCCAATGGGCTGGCTTGCCTTTTGTCACTATTCTGTCTTCATCTGGAACTTTCCAGGCCAAGTCTGTTGCTTCTATTCTAGTTCTGATTTTTAATTTAGATTTACCCCTTCTGAATAAATATGTACTACTTAGGCACAGCTAAAATGTTTAAAGTAAGCCAGTTTTTGTTAGAGCTCTGAAATATCCCAGAAGACTTTTCTTTTGATTGTATTTTGTAATTTTGTACTATAAGAGAAAAATATAGTGGAAAAATGTTAACTTAAGTAATATTTGCAAGTTTTGGTGCCATTAATAAATCCAGCACGAATGCTTTATTTTAGGAGATTCTCTCCGAGTGTTCTGTATCCTGTAACAGTCTCCAAAAACCTTAGTTTTTCATGTGCATGAAAAATGAAATGATTTCTCTGTTGAAAGGATCATGGGGTGCCTTTACATGCCCCTGTGAGAGCACATAAACGGAAGTAATTTCAGGCGAACGAGTTATAGGGCATAAGTTCTTCCTTTTTCATATGTATTTGCGCGTATGTGTATATATGTTAACACAAATAAATACGCTTATGTACAGCTTACACAATTAATAACTGTAACAGTTTACCTGGGACAACCCTTACATCTTTTGAGGAGAGGGACTAATAAAGAGCTGGTTATGTCACTCTTTTTGGAACTGCACTCAATATCTCACATTGCAAATAACAATTGGTGAGAAAGTCCAAAAGTATTTTGCATGGAGGTAAAGAGTACAGTCAGCTTGACTTTAGTAATATCAAAACGAAGAAGATGAGGTGGTTCAATATGTTAATACAAAACGACCTTGTCAACTGCAGTAATATATTGCTGCAATCAACAATTTTTGATCTCTGTAATGAGTGACATCTAGATGCTGAAGCCTATTGAGGTTTTATTTGTAGTTTCTCAGTGCAGAACAAGAATGCAAAAATATGGTATCCAGGAACTAGATGGCTGAGATGAGAATTATAAGCAGACTTTCAATTATTTCCTATAGATCCAATGTATTAAGGACTAGCGTCTGTATTTGCATTAGGCCTCTTGCAAGTTAACAGCAATTCTAAGGCTTGCAGGTGCTCTCCAGCGTTCTGCTAGGATGTCAGTTGTGTGGCTGATATCGGTATGCAGAGTACAGCTAGCACTTGTATGAAGGACAGAGAGTAAAATCAGAATTTAACCTCTTTAAGGATGCCTAGTTACTCTGATACTTGCATTGCTCCAGGCAATCAATTTTCCATTTCAAGACCAGTCAGGAAGTCCCAGCTCTGAACACTAAGTATTTTGAATAGTTTCAAGCCCATCATTTTTCCACGTAAAGGCTGTGAGATTGTAGCCTTTACAATGCTAAAAGTGTTTCAGTGCTTTGGATTGGAATCGTTTCAAACGTCTCCCTCACAGATGGTTGCACTGTTAAGGAATTGGCCTCTCTTGAATCAGGAAATGATGCAATCTATTTTGTTACTCTGAGACAGATTTCTGGGGGTGATTCTGTCTTACCCCGAGGCAGATTTCTAGATGACCAAGAGTTTTTGATCTTTCTATTAGACTTCAAAATGATCTCTTCTTCTACCAGCCAAAAGAACACTTTGTCATTACTTCTCAAGCAACATTTACAACATTTAGTTTACCTCACTGAAAACAAAACTAGAACTCTGTGGTAGATTCAGTGTTCCACTGCTTATGGAAATGTAGGTAGGCAACAGTTTCCTCCATGCCTCCTCTATATTACCTCCATTATATTGTATTCTATTCAGTACCCTGAAAAATGGTATGGGAAAACAATAAATTATAATTTCCATATTCTGGGTTTTGATGATCCCATTACTATTGGAGAAATAACAAACTTCTTTCTCAAATGGAAAATGTGATGACTTTGGGAATTATTGTACTGGAAAGCAAAAGTAGAGAGCAGAGGAAAAGCTTTTTGTTTGAAAACTATCCTATACATTATGTGTGCAAGTATGAGAGGGGTTTTTCTTTTTTTTCTTAGTGTGTCATTAAGGGATTAAAATAAATTCCTGTATTTGGCTTAGATTTTTCTTTCATTTAAATCAAAGTAAGCTGTTTCCACATGAGATCAACTCTCTCTAATATTGTCAGAGACCTCCCATTTCAGTCCTGCTGAGTGTTGTTCATTTGACTTTAAGTGTAGCAGTATAAAAATTACTTGGTCCAAATAAATAACATTTTTAAGTACTTTGCCTTCAGTCCATGCTTCTGTGGCCTGAAATAAAGCAAAACAAACCTGATTCAGTGCATTAGTATGGAGGGAAAAAAAAGTTGTCCTGAACTGCATGATGAGGAATGACTTGCTTAAAAAATTAGGTGATTTCCTTTAGGAGCCGCTGCAGTACAAATGATAACTAATCATCACCATAAAGTGCAAATGAGGCATATTAAACAGGATTTATGTGAAATACAAGCCTGTTGAAATTAATTTTGTGCATCTGCTAGAATTTGCATGTTATATGGTACTGGCAATGCCACTACAGCATAGCAATGTGCTGCCCTCCACTGGGACCGTGTTAGTCACAGTGACTGCTCTAATACAGTGGGCTCCGCAATGCAGTATTTCTTTTGTTTTCTATGTGATATTTTCCCCTTAAAAATAAAATTAAAGAGCATATTGAAAGTAGAAAGTATAAAAAGACCAAGTGTTTCATATTCGCATGCCCTCTAGAGAGAACAGCATGAAGACTCCTCAGCGTTGCAGGTTCTAACCTAGTTAAATAAATGGTAAATATTCACAGTGGTTGGTTCCCAATTCCGTTAAGTCATATGAGCAGAGTCATTATTCAGAGGCAATGGACAAAATCTCCTTTACAAGGTGTGTACCCAATTAGTAGCAACGATATAGCTGAAAATTCCTTACGAAGATGTAGTTATGCCATTTTTAAAATACCGTTATTTTACAAATATGTTAGAAAAGGTCTGTACTTCGAATGTACAAGGCATTTTTTATACTGATAGCGCTGTGTCTGACAGTTGCAATTTTTTTTAAATGAAAAAGTTACTGTAATTGAGAGACTACTTGTATAGAACTGACTGGCATCCCAGCAGAATATCCTTATTGCTCCTGGCATTGGGTAAATTGTTGTTATGACTCCTGAGTGGGTAATAAAATGAGCTGACTGAAACTCCTGAGAAAAAATATGCATTTAACTCTTTTTAAATCTTTGACAGGATTATCTCAACATCTAGTTACAGACTACAAGCAAGTTGTAGAACTTCTAGAAGAGGGAATAGCTAAAAGGTATTTTCTAAAACAAACCAGCTCCATCTTTAACACTTCTTTCACTATACGTTGGTTTCATTTCATGTCATGTTGCCAGTACTTTGTGATGTCAGATTTTTTGATGCTACATATCCACAGTAACGCTTACAAGGACTCATGAAGGTGTTGTTTCTTCAAAACTTACCCAAAAAATTTCACCAGTTGTCTGGAATGAAAAATGTATGCCAGGAAAATGTTTTGTTGTAAACAGACTTTATTTCTTCTCTATTTGCTCATGATGCTTTAAACCACATAGCTTTCAACTCACTTATCAGCATAACTTCATGACTGCTGAAAAGATGGTGTATTTTTGTATTTGTTTTATAATTATCTATTACAATTTTTATAAATACTTTTTTTTTTTTTTAGTTCTTCAAATCATGCACATTTGCTATGAAAGAACTGTGGGAATTATAATAACAGTGAAGATGATGATTTGGAATTTGGCCATCACTAGTCAAGAGATTTTTTTTATTTTTACCTTTTATTTTTCTACAGACAGTTTTGGTCATCAGTACATCTGCTGTTAAAGTGATAGAAAAGGGTATAATTTGAATGGATCCTCCAAACTAATATTACCTCTTATCATAAGAGGAAATGAAATGTTAGAATCCTAGTGATGCTATAGTACATCAAAAAGCTAATCTACATTAGGACAAAGACATGGAATTTATGCGTGGATTCTGTTGTAGTGATCAATAGATGTAACTCTATGATAAGAGTTTTTCAGAATAGCAACAAAATTCCAATCTGTGTACTAACTAGGGCTGTCCTACAGTGGTCTCATTGCTGAGGTATTAGCTTCAGGAAAAAAATAAAATCACATGTTCAAAATTTTGTGTAAATTTATGTGATAATGAATCTTAAACTTCCTTGCATGAAACTAGGCAACTTCTCTTTTGGGATAACTTTTCAAAAACGTTTTTGATTTATCCTATTTACCTACGGTCTCTATTTTTATGAAATATTCTTTGGAGTATTTATTAGCACATTAAAATTGCAATCAAGATAATTTGAAACATCTGCAGTGTGGGGTATGCTACCACATGAATATCTGGAAGATCTAAAAGACAGAGAAGTGGAGAACATTACAATTGCCTCCTGGCCGGAGGCAGGAGAGAAGTAGATGAGGCACGATGGCCTGCCCATGCATAAAGAAAAGATCAGAGGAAGCTGCTCTTGAACATGGTTGGTGCCTTTCCTGGGATAGAGATCTGGGCTAACAAAAAACAAAGTTTATGGAAGACATTTTTTAATACCAGCTGGTTTTATGAGACCACTGCCAGCCCAAATCTGGTTGCACCCATCTATTCTAAAAATAAACAAAATTTGGTTTTTCAACATGCCATTGTTATTTTTGATGTAACTCTCACAACTTTTTTTTTCTCTTGACACTTTGCCAAACTTAGTCTCAAATGCCTAAGAATAAAATTTTAAGAATGCCATGATGAAATAGAATATGTGGGAAAAATTATTGTGTACATTCTCCCATTTCACTTTTACTTTATGAACTTCAGAACTGTTCCCCTGTATTTTCTGCCCTTTGTAGGGTTGTTTGCTGTTGTCTACCCTTTACCTCATTGTTTGTCTTGGTCCTCCAAGATCTGGAGATTAGATCACCTTCTCCTGCTTCCTTAAGTTAAGGCTAATTTAAAATTATGATGCACTAGGCTGATTGTAGCTTTTGGCAGTGCTGGGTCACGTGGCTATGGAGTTGCAGAAAATAGGGAACAATAGGTAGTGGAGTCCTGGTTTTGGCCTCCTGTGGGGCTCACAGCTGCTGCTCACATACAGCTGCTGTTCTCATGCAGCTGCCACTTTGCTCTCTACTGCAGCGCTTTTGGGCAGTACTCTGGTAGCTGGGCTCGTAACAAACATATGGTCTCAAAGTCCTTGTCTCCAGTAATAAAATTACCTCACTGTCAATGGTAAACTCAAAACTTGGCGTCAGATCATCAATAATATGTCTCTTTGTACTCAAGACAAGCTACAAGAGTGACAAGGAAAGTATCTGTCATCTGGCTTCAGCCCTAGGCAAAAGTATGCTTTCTTTGAATTTGTCACAACAAAACAATAGCAAAGAAAGGAGTATTTCCAAAAGTTTGTTACAGAGACCTCCTCCGTCTGGTACCCACTAGCCAGAATCCATGGGTCAGAAGGCTGGAGATGGGGGACTGACCTGTCTGTGTGGGAAAGGCAAGGAAGTGCTACTTGAGTGAATTAACAGCATTCATTTGATACTGGTAGGCTGGCTAATCTCACTGCCCTCCTCTGATGATGTGAAACTACTTGCAACAGCCTTGTAACAGAAGGAATCCATGAAAGTGGTGTAGGAGTCTTTTTGGACCCTTTGTGAAGGGCCAAGAAATAAAAATGGGAACAATATTATGAAAAAGATATTGGACTGGTACATTCAGTGCTGTCTGGGATGAGCTGTATGATGCCATCACTGGCTGTACTCCTCTGCTGCGTCTTACCCTTGTACAGAGTTTTAAACCTGTACTGTAGGACTGTTTGGGGATATTTCTTCAGAGTTCTGTTGTGGGCAAAACCACCTCTAGCGTCACAGTTTGTTTAGATCCAGCTATGTCCTCTGCCAAACTTTGTGTGATCAGATTGAAGAATGCAGCATGCTACATCCACAAACTTTCGTGTTCCTTCTTCTGCATCATTTTTTCCTCTATTTATTTGTACTTTCTCTGAATACAGGGAAATAAGCCTTTTGTAATTGAATGGTTTGTTCTTTTTTTCTAGAATTACAGCAGCAACGCATATTCACAATGCCAGCAGCAGATCCCATGCAATCTTCACCATCCACTACACTCAGGTTAGCTATAAATAATCCAACTTCCTTTTCACTCTCAAAAAGCATTGTTTGATGTGTTGTGCGTTGTTTAGTTGTCACTGTTTTGTGATGTTTTTAATGATCTCTGTGGAAACTGTTACTTATTTCCTTTGGATCACACTGCAGATGTGTTACACTTCCTACACCACCTGATATGCTGTGCTGAGTGTTTACTGAAGTATTCTTGTTCTTTTATACAAGCTTGTAGTTAGCAGTGATGCTGTAAACTTGCTGTAAAAAGAACAGTTTAAAGCTTTAACCAGCCCTTTGAAATGCAGTGTCCCCTGTAAGATGCAGTAAAAATTGTTTTCTGATGTCACACTCATTTAAGATCCTTAATTGAAGTATATCATTAGTTTAACACCAAAATTTTCTATCTGTCCAGCATTTCAGATGTGCTCATCTCTTTAGCACTTGGCATCCGTTCCTCTCAAAGACAATGCACTCTTTCTGTGGAGGAATTATATCCTTTTCTGGCAGGGAAGTCTTTCAGTGATCCAATAGACCTTTTCTATCTCACATGTCTAACATCCTGTAATCACAGAACATTTGGGGATATTTTTCATTAGTTTCACAAAAGACCTTTGGAATATATCAGTGGAAAGTAACTGTGCAAGATCTACAAGAAATGCTTTCACAGTTGCTGGGCAGTAAAGGTTTTTTTCGAGAGGAAATCCACATATGAGGGCAGTTTCTCTGTCAGCTGATAAAGATGTTGAGTTAATGGTTTGAACACAGCGAGTGAGTCATGGTCACAAAGAACGACAGCAAGAGTCAGAAGTGTGAATTAATTTCAGACAAGAGAAGGCACCTATTTTATTGTCATTAATGAGTTACTAGGAATAATCTTCCTTATCTATGTTATCCTTCTCAGGCTATATTGGAGAACAATCTACCCTCTGAAATTGCAAGCAAGATCAACTTAGTGGACCTTGCAGGCAGGTAATAATACACCAAATGGCAAAAAGATAATTTTATCTGGAGAGAGTGGTAGTACTGCCTTAAAAATATTAAAACTTCAGTAAAGTGACAGTAAGTCCAAGTCTGTGTACAATATTAAGGAGCTAATAATCTCTGTTATCTATTCTTCTGAACTGGACACTGGACTTCATTGTGACAAAATTGCCTGAGCAATACTCTGGTGTTGCAAACACCTAATATTGAATTCTGTTCAAGCTTTTATCCTTTTTGGGTGCATTTTTCAGTATCTATTAGTGGAATTAGAAATCTGAGCTTGAAAAGAGGGGGGTGGGGGGTGGGAGAGAAAGGAATATATTCTTAATCGCTACCTAGCATGGGAAAATTGTTGTATCTCACTGTCTGGGTAGATCTTTAGCAGCAACTTATGCTGCTGATTGTGTGGGCTTTCTGAACCAGACAGTGGTGTTTCATGGAAAGTGTTCAAAGCATGTGTTTTTTAAAATTGCACACTTGTCTATTTCTGTTTTCTTGTAAGGAAAATGCATGATGCTTTTGTATGGATAGTATGTTAATAATTAAACACATTTATTTGGTTTGCATTGTCTTTACCACACTTTTGTGTTTCAGTGAAAGAGCCAATCCCAGCTACTGCAAAGATCGAATTACAGAAGGTGCCAATATTAACAAGTCATTGGTTACACTTGGAATTGTCATCTCCACTTTAGGTAAGCACAGCGGTTCTTTATATTCAACAGTAGTGATAAAAGTATAGGACACAGCCACAGTGTGTTATATCTTTACAATACAATCTGAACAGAACAGCTGTGAGGCTTCATAAACTGTAATGATATATAAGAAAATTAGATAGTCATGACAGAAGAAGATAAATCATTTCCTGAACACTTTTGCATTTCTCCTTCAGCACAAAATTCACAGATATTCAGCAGCTGCCAGAGCATAAACACCCTGACGAGTGAAGGGGAGAACAGCCATGTGGACAGCCCCTCCACAGGCAGTGTCAGTGGGAGCAGACGACCAGCGTACATCCCATATCGTGACTCCATCCTCACCTGGCTTCTGAAGGACAGCCTGGGAGGCAACTCCAAGACCATTATGATTGCCAGTGAGTTTGATTTCTGTTAATTTTTATAATTCTGCACTGCATTACACCCCTAAAACACAACTCTGATGAGGTTAGTCAGCTGCATCACTTAGAATCTGACCTTTTCATGAATACTTCATATGATACATAAGGAAATAGAAAGTTGGATTTCTATTTGAATTGTGCATGAAGTAAAGAATGAGAGTCTCTTGAATATCACAGCTTTGATTAAATACTCATTTGTAAGTATGATCTTCTGAAGTCATTCTCTGAGCCTGATGAATCCTAAAGGATATTTTTGGATTTGTTTTCTAAAGAAGCAGAATTCAAAAACAAAAACAACAAAAATAAACTTTTTGAAAAAGTGTTTGGTTAAACTAATTACTATTAAATAAAACCACTGTTTGCTTTCTACTTGTTAGCTATTTCTCCTGCAAGCTCCAGCTACAATGAAACCATGAGTACCTTAAGATATGCCTCAAATGCCAAAAATATTATTAACAAGCCCAGAGTGAATGAGGTGAGGCCTTGAGTTCTGCTTTTCATTCTTGTTCAGTTTGGTTGTGTATATTCTTTAAGTTTTCTTCCGGTATATCTACTCTCTGAATAAAATGTATGCCTCTTTTTCTCGTGCTAATTGGAGCTAAATAGGTGACTGGTTATTACAGAAATCATTTATTTGATTCACTGTAGCTTAAATAATTTAGTATATCACACCTACTATGTATTCTTCATATCTGTCCCTTCTATTTCCATCTTTTATTCTCTTTGAATGACTATGACAATGCATGTTTACTCAGTCTTTATCCTTAATATTGGTTAAGTTAGAAAGATGGGATCCACCAATCCCTGAGCCTGTAGCAGAGCAATATTATTGTGAGTTTGCCTGTTTTCATTTCTTTCTGGCTCTTGGAAAAGCTCTGCATCACTTTTTTTAGCTAGAATTTTTAAGAATGGTTTTCCCAAGATCTTTGTCTCAATGTTTCAGGATGCAAATGTTAAACTGATTAGAGAACTGCGAGAAGAAATTGACAGATTGAAAACTTTGCTGATGAGCTTTGAACTGGTATGTAGGAATGCTTCCCAATTGTAGCTTTAATGGTGCTTTTGATACCTTAGTTTCATCTAATCTCCATCATTTCATGATAATTACAATAACTGCATTTTTGTCATTTCTCCTTTTTCTGGCATAATATTGATAATCCTGAAGAAAAGCAGCTGTGTGATGATTTGAAAGGATTTTCTTGCTACCTTTCATGGAGTTGGCTGGCTTTGTTATCCAGAAATACCTTGAAATTGAAGCATTTTGTCTGTAGGGAATACAGAAGCATGAAGACAATGCAAAGTATTAATCACTGATGTATCTTCTTTGCAAGATTAATCACAATCCTCTTTCCCAAAAATGTAAGCTAGTAAACCTCAGCAGCAGTTTGGAGGCTTCAGTCTGCCTGTGCCCTCTGTCTCCTGAGAGAGGGTGTGAGTCTCTAAGCCATAAAAGTGCAGCTGGCATTCTTTGTATTTTTGTCTTTGGAATAATAGTAGCATCTTGGCTTTCCATGTTATAGGGAGCCTATTTTCCTGAAAGACACTGGAACCACAGGAGTTATGTACATAGAAATCCCTCAGTTAATGCTCTTTCACCTGCTCTCCCCCAGATTTGCATGCGATATTTACAGAGGAGTAGGCATCATTGAATGTCTGTGTATTTTGTCCTTTTTCCTGAATTCACCTTGAAATCTTGAAAGAACATGCTTGCCAGTGGTGAATAAGGAAACCAACCCTTAGATCTCTGTGACTGTTGTTTGAACAGAGGAATTCCAGTCCTTGGAGTGATGACAGGGATGGAAATCTGACTGAGCTGGTTCTTCAGAATGAGATGAAGGTGTGTATGAACCACCTGTAACCTTTTCCCATTCCAGAGGGCTGGGAGGGATAGCATTGCCATTGTTTTGAGGCAATGATGAAAATGTTTTTGCATTAATCCTTTCTTGTTTGCTCTGAAAATGCAGGAAACAGTCGTCCTTAATGTGTATGTTGCATGTTCTCTGCCAGTGGTGAAAGCCTCTTGTGTCCTTAATGGAATGATACTGTTCACTGCATATTACTAGGCCTGCACTATCTATTACTTATTTGAAAGCCATCTAAGTGTGTCACAATAATTCATTATACAAATCTTTTGTCTTCCAAGATTAAGATTAAACTCCTCCAATTTAATTAAAGAAAATTATTGTATAGTCACTGAATTTCTACAGATTTATTCACCAGAGATGCGGAGAGATTTTGGAGTCTTCTGGTTGTAAGATTTACTCAGGCTTGTCAGGACAGGCAAATTACGATCATATATCTTTCTGATATTTTGGGAATGAGTTTTCAATGGATTAACCTACTTCAGTAGGTTGCAGTAGTTCCTACCCAGGTTTTGTTGCCGCAGAAATATTCTTCAATTAGAACATTTATGAATGAGAAAAATTCAACTACTTAGTAAATGAAATTATTTCCTCTGCTATTCTTCTCAAAGATTGAGCAACTGACCAAAGACTGGACAAGTAAGTGGATGGACAGAAAGGCAATTATGGAAGAATACAGCGTGGACATCAACAGAGAAAAAGCTGGAGTAATAATAGACTCCAATTTACCTCATCTAATGGCAATGGATGATGATATCCTCAGCACAGGAGTGGTGCTGTATCATCTCAGGGTGAGATTTTGTCCCTTGTTTTGTTTTTCCTTTGAATTTAAAAACATGCTTTATTTGCAAAATGGAGTGTGGCTAAGGTGGCGTTACAACAAAAGTTAGCAAAAAATAGAGGCTACAATCCATAAAAAGAACAAATACTCAGATAAAAGGAAAACAGCAGCAGAAAAGAACATAAGAAAATGAAAGTGGAGGAGAATTCATATATGGAATAGTAACTTTACCTTTTATGAATGCATGCACAAATGATAATGTGCATGCAATAATGTGTGGTAAGTGAAGTAAAGTACCCAAATTAGGCAGTAGTAGTTTGCCCACAAAGCAAGAAGATAGGTGTGCATCTCTGTAAAGGTAAATGATGGTGCCTAAAGAATACCAGAATTACTGGTCCAGATTTTAGTAGATGCTTGTGTACTCAAGCCTGGAATATTTGTGTAACTGTAGCTCAAGTATAAAAGCAAACTTTGACAGGATCAATTTGGCAATGACTGCTGCTTATAGCTGTTGCTGTTTTCATGAAATAGATTCCACATGTGTAGCTTGAATGCAAATTAATCATGATTCTGTTTGGTTATTTTCCAGGGTCAGGTGGAAATCCTGTCTTCATAGAATCTTCTTTTCTGTGTAGCTACACTTTTAAGAGATTTTTTTTATTATTTTTTTTTTACCAATAATCTTTCATAACATCACATATATATTCCTCTTGGTTGTGGCATAAGATGTGAGTGACTTGGTCAAATAGTTTCAAAGTTTTTTTTTTTTAGTCAGGGTTAAATGTTAAGCTGGGATTTAGTTTTTTGAAGTTGTTCAGGAGTTATGAAAACATTGATGTTTAACATAAAAAAAAAAAAAAAGATGGATAAGCACATATTCAGAGGCACTCTTGTTAGCAAAAAATGCATTAGATATTGTTGTCTTGTGAAATTGATCTTGTAGTGTGTCTGTCTGGTAATAAAAATAACTGAATCCAAAGCTAGGTTCTGTGCTACTTGATATAGTTCGTGAACACTGTATTTTTTTCCTGTTAAAAAAACAGCAACAAATGTTTGAAACGGAAATCATACTACTCTTTATTAAGTTGAAAAACAAACCTTATTATTGATTTTTCTCATGCCAGCACAAAGGAATTGTACCAAATAATAACTAAGGAACAAGTAATAACATCCAGTGCCGATCAACATGCTTAAGCTTTACTACTCCATCATTAACATTAAATGTTCATTCAAAGTAACTGCTATCGCTTAAAAGTTTTTCCATTATGTGCAGTTTGGAAACAGTAGATATTTTCACATAGTAATTTTAACAACATCTGAAGTAATTTAAAGGTATTAATTTTGATAGATAAGCCTAGTTTGAAGGGTCATCTTCTGAGGTCATTAGGCAATCTCTGTCAGACTAACATCTTTGTTTCCTCTTTCTTTGCTTCTAGATGCTGCCTTTTCTTTTCTTTGTGCTTTGCATCTTTTAGACTCTGGTGTTTATTACCTTCATCTGAACAGCAAGAAGGTAAAACACTAGCGGGTTCCTTATATATAGGGACTTCATTGTATTACAGAACTTTATGTTGTACTTGAGAGAAATCATGGCATCAGTCTTCAGATCATGTGTAACAGACATTGTGTTGCTCTTCTATTTTCTTGTTATTCTGTAGTGTTAATTGCACTAATCCACTGTACTGTGCTTAATGAACCTTTCTTTCTTAGGTTCTGTTCCTTTTTTTGGGCTTTCATTAACGAAAATACCTATTTTTTCTGTAGATTAAATGATCTTAAAAATATGGGTTTTGTTTTCATTGTTTTAGAAGATTTTTCACAAACTTTTGAAGCTGGAGTACTCCCAAAACTGAAGGAAGTAATCTCCCTCATTATGCTTCCCTAATTTGCAGTGGGAATTCTACCCTTAGTCAGGAAACACTGCCAGAAGAGAAAAACAACATAAAATTACTTACTGATATGAAGAAGTGCCTTTGTATGTTGAGGTGAAGTTATGCAATCATTTATTCTGAATTGTATGCCTTTCAATTTATTTATTTATTTATTTTGGTAGACTAATCAATATTAAATTAGGAAAGAGTATCAATATTTATTAGCTCAGTTAATAGCATTTGAAGAAACTTGAAATAGGTCTTGCTTATGGCTAGTTGGTTTGCTTTTGTCTTCAACTTTAGTTAGTTGGCTTGCATGCTATATGCATCCTTGTTCTCAGCTGCAGTTTTCAGTTGTACTTAAACTCATCTAAATTCACTCCACTAATTGGGATGCATTTAACTGCTGTGAATTTCACAAGCCAATGCAGCTGTAGTATATTTTACTGAATTAAACTGTATTACAAGAAAGTTATTTCAGAATATTGTAAAAAAGTTTCATTTGGTATGATAGTAACTATCTCCTTGCTTAGTCAATAAGATAATTGATGAAGTGGTGATTTGGGAGTTAATTTGCTCTCTTTGCATAAGTCATGTGGTGCTAGTTCACTCGGTTTTGTGAGGTAAGTCAGAAGCCAAATGGATTATAAGGTTTTCCACAGGTGAGTGTTTGGTGGTTGAGTCCACTGTGAATGTTAAGCTGATATTCCCTCTAAAGCAGGGAAACTGGTTGTGATCTAGCTGTCAGCCTCCCCAGCAAAAAGGAGGTCTCAGCATGGTTTGTAGAAGAGGGATTTGTTCGTTCAGTTCCTCACTGTTCAGAGATCCAAGCTATGCGAGGAACTGAAAGGTATTTGTGCTCTTGACCTCACCTACAAGAACTCAGTACGATTTATTTGTAATTACCCATAACTGTATTATCTTACAGTAATGCACAGTTTTGAGGCTTCCAGTTACTACATCTCATTTCAGATTTAAATCTAGGTTATAATATGCTTGGAGCAGAAACCATATGCAATTTATTCTCATGAGAATATGGAAATCAAGAAGCTTAATGACCATGATTAATTTAAAAATGACTTAAGGAGTTGTTTTAGAATGTGTAGAATAGTCAGTTCATAATCATCAAGTACAGTATCTATTCTAAGCTCTGGGAAGTGGTCTTGCTTTGTTTTCTTGAGAGAAAAGACAGAAATCAGTAATGGAATATACTAGGCAGGTGTTAAATTTGTTGCCTTTACTAGTAGTTTGTTCTCACAGGAACAATTAAATGATGTGACTTTATTGGTATTTGAACTGAAACATAAAAATACTGTCTTTCTTTCATCGCTGGCTGATAATATGCTTTTGATCTGCTGGTTCTTGAGACTTTTGTTCCTGGGTAGCTCTTTCCTATGAAGTTATTTAATGTTCAAGTTTGGGAACATATCCGCTTATTTTAATCAACAAGAAGACTTTTTTATAGATGTCATTTACATTTTGGAAGAAGTTCTGCATTAGTAGTTACTTTGAACAATTCATAGTCTCCGACATATATTTCCTTTATAAAATTGAAATTGAGTTACTTTTATATTTTGATTTTTTTTTTTTAATCGTGAAATCTAAAAAGACCTGGTTAACTGAATAATATCATATTGTGACTTCTTTCTTCATATGTGAGTATTTAATTGTAATAAAATAATCCCATTTCTGTAAAAAAAAAAAACCAAAAACTCACTATAAAAGTTCAAAACATCAGAACATGTGTTCATGTTCAAAATATTTGTCTTCAACAAGTTCCAAAAATCATGTAATGAGGGTTACTCCATCTACTGGAATCGTAATAGAAGCTGACATAGCTGCAGGATAAAGAAGTAGTTGCACCTCTATAGCAGACTAAGTATTATGTACAGCTTGCTCCAGAACTGAGAGGTTTTTTTTTTTTTCAAATATTTGCTAAGATTCTGTGCTAGAGCTTTTTAATCCTTATATAGAGTTCATCCTTGGTAACTGACATTATATTAGTTGGTTTTTTTTATTTTAGGAAGGAACAACCAAAATTGGAAGGAGCGATTCAGACCAAGATCAAGACATTGGTAAGAGAATCATATTACAGACGACTTTATCATATGTTCAGATTGAAACAAGAGGCTTACATTTGTCCTTGTAATAGCTAGCTTACGTTTCCTTTTGTCAGTTTTCCTTGTAGAAGAAGGTAAGCAGAAAAGAATAATTAATTATGTAAGTTGGCTAAAATCTTTCAGGTTTTTTTTTTTTGTTACAGTTTAAGAAGTCAAAAAGTCAGTGGAAGTGACTGAGGTCTCTTTAACGATTTCTTCATGCATGTTAAAGTCTATCATAGAGTTTAGAAATATCTCTGTCCGACATCCAAATCTTGGTATGTCCTCTCTTAAACTAGCAGCATGGGTGATTATGATACTCTAGGAGAGTTGAAAAGCATTTTGAATGTATTTTAGATTTTAAATATGAATTACTCAGAATATTTTTTTGTTTCATTTGTTCCTTTTTTTTAACAGTCAGAATCTCAAGATAATAATGATACAGATTGAAACTTTATACTGAAATAGGACACTTTCTGGAATTTCAACTTTGTTTGTTTCAAAATTTTGTTCTAATGGATTAGTAAGATTATAACCAATAAGTGCTATAATAACATTAAGAAGAATTTGCACACCAGCTTACAAATCAGAAAGTAGCTTATAGTTTACCAGAACAGGAAATATTTTGAAAGACAATTCTGTTTTCAATCTGTTTTTTTTTTTTATGATTTGGTATTGGGCTAACAATCAACAATGACAATTGGCTGTCCTTTTGCTGCAAGTGAGAGAGTTCTTTGAGGTATTAAGTATGCAGTCATAGGGTAAAAACATGTGGTACTCCAATCTTGAGGGAAATACACGATACCTGACCCCTTGAACAGATGAAATAAAATCAGGTATACATTCTAGTTTTGAAGGGGCGGTGGATTGAAAAGGACCATTGTATGATAGAAAACAACTGCGGGATCGTGACATTACGACCACTTCAGGGAGCATACTGCACTGTGAATGGATGTGAAGTCACTGGATCGTGCCGTCTGTCACAAGGTAAGGCTTGCTTTTTCTGTGAGTCATACATTATAACCAACCTATCTTAGGAGTTTAGAGACAAGCATTTACCTAGCTCGTGCAGACCTAAGAAATACAAATTTCAATCTACTGCTGTCTAGCACTGCAAGGCTTGATGGCTAGGGCTTCTAGACTGAGACAAGTAAGTGACTACCTACAGGAAGTAAAATAAAGACACAGGTGACAATATTAAGACAACTTTTGGCAGCAGTAGTTTGTAGCCTTCTGAGAAGAAAAGACCTGTAGTCTGAGTCAGTGTTGTGGAAAATAGTGGAGGCTGGCTTCAAGCCAGCAGACCACTGGTGTTTAAGGTAATATGGTTGAAATGACCTTCAGTTTATTCATAGTGTGTTTGGGTAAAGGATACTAGCCATTGAGTCATAGGCTATGATGAATAAGCTTAGCTGAAACGTATTGGGCTACCATGATTTAAGGTTGTGTTTAAAAAAAAAAAAAAATCCAGTGACTAGGAACTTGGATTGTATAAAAACAAGTTTCTGATAATGCATTTCTTCATTTTTTGGTATTAAGTCATTTAGTATGGTATTTAGTATGGGAATGGGGAATTTAATGCTACATTGGATTTGCAGAGGATCCTATGATTAGTTTAGATGCCATCATTACAGAATGGTAACTGTGCTGTTCCATAGTGGCAAGTTAAAATAGTTCTCTGTTCTGTGAATGTCAGAAAGTTGTTGGTCAGAATACATATATATGAATATATGTATATGTGTGTGTATACATATGTGTGTGTGTGTACATATATATACACACACACACATATATGTACATATATGTGTATATATATATTTTAACAAAATATTTTATAGTACTTTAAATACGCGGTAGTCTTTATACAGCAGTCTAGAAACCTGAATATTCAAGGCACTGTTTGTTGTATTATGTCTGTAGGTTTCTAATTCATTTTTGTTTACAGGGGCCCTTGTTGTCTTGGGCAAGTCTCATAAGTTTAGATTCAATCACCCTGCAGAAGCTGCTGTCTTAAGGCGAAGAAGATCAGTAAGTTCTAAGGCTCTGCAATTTTCTTTTCTAATTCTCCACTGATTTCCTGATTCTTATTGATTTTCCTTTTTATTTTCTATCTAAAAAGGGTGCCTGAGAAAGGTAATATTTCTTAACATCATCAAGTTTGCTGACTTCATTTCCTGCACCTAATGGCCTATAGTGACATAAACTTTGTTGGAGGACACTATTTCTTCTTTCAGATGCACTTGTCAAATGAAGATGTAGATCCCTTGAATAATTTAGCATTTCCTATTTCTAGTCATGACTACAGTGGGATTGAATCCTAAAGGCAGAAGACTGCCGTGAAGAGGCCAATTAAGAGTCTTTCCATTTTTGATAATTTTCTGAATGACTCCCTATGTGCTGTCTTTTCACCACCCTTAATAAGATATACTAACAGAAATAGAAAATTTTCAGGATTAAGTGCTTGAGTGTTTTTAGGCCTGAAGACTTTTAATTGTTACATACACTGGAAATAGATAAAATATTTATTGATACGGTAATCACAAGAACTAACTGCTGCAGGATACTATTTGATCAGCTATTTAAATATCTCTCCCTCCCCCAAAAGAAAAAAAAAAGTAAATTTTCTGATTTAGGACATAATCACATAAATGATGATACTGGCAATAAACTTCCTTTTAAAACAGTATTTTACATACTGACATTTGGTAATCTCTACCGTCCGTTTGTACTCACTTCTGTGGCTGAGATAAAGGGCTTAACTTCAATTTTCTTTCATCCTTTATTTCTTGATTAATACAACATGCACTGTATTAAAGTAGAGCTTCAAGAATGGGTGTCCTCGGTAACAAATTCTTAAGAATTTTACAGATTACTGAAGACTAAGCAGAATTGTAAGTGTGATTGTAAGCTCACTTGGGTGATATTATGCATATCCTGCATATTATACAGCACAGCATGCAGCAGTTAGCAGCAACAGTATGATTGATACGTTGGAACTTCCTAGATTGCTGTGATTTTTTTTTCTCTCTGTTCTTATATGCTTAGATTAATGATGTCCCGCCTATTCTGAGCTGTGGAGCTTTGGACTGGCTCAACTTGCATGGAAGTCACACTCATTCTCCTCATTATATCCTTTCTTCTCTTCAAAAGTAAGTTTAAAAATATAAAACAAAGCTATTTCTTCTGTGGTACAATGTCAAAACAGGGATTTTGCTCAGATATAACTGAGTTGTATATAGAGTAAGTCCTATAATGTTTTACAGCTGGTCGGAACCAAATGAAAGTGTCCAGGAAAATGCATTAGCTAAATTACCAATTTAAAAATGTTAGGACATTCAACCAATATCTTGAAGTAAAAAATCTTGAAGTAAACTTCAAGAATTATTTATTGATACACAATGAATATTAATGTGCAATCAAGAAAATGCTTTGATTGAGACTGTCAGGCAGTCTTAATTTAGTTCACTTGCACATGTGTATTATGTTTTTTTATTTTCAAGCTAGTCTATAATTTTGCAATATTTGTCAGTGCACAGAAAGGACTTTTCTCAATATAAATTGGGATTTAGCCAATATAATTATCAACTCAGTTTCCCTGCTAATTTTTTTTGAAAATAAGATCTGTTTGATCAAAAATACCCTGCAGCTCAAGTACTTATCAATCCCTATATCTCAGAGGGCAATTGAGATTTTTTTTTTTTTTTTTAAACTGAGCAGTAAGTAAGGCAAAATAAGGCATAGGCTGCTTTCAAAGTGTTGAAGAGCTGCTCACATCCACAACATCTAGTGAATGCTTTTCTTGAGAGAGGCTTTCTGAAAGGAAAGTATCGGTGTGATAAAGACAGTGGTTAATATATATATCAGGCATATCACGGAAATGAATTAAGATACCTCCTGTGTTTCGGTGTATGATATTATGAGAGTATAGGAGAACTAAATGTAATTGGGTTCTTTTTTCTTTTTTAATTCCTCTCAGCCTGGCACATTCAATTGACCTGTCAAAGGCAAGAAACAGCCATCTTCTCACTTGTATCTGTTGATAGTTCTGCTTCTTGCTAGAGTGTTTTTGTGTGGTTACATACTGGGAATCTTATCTGTTTCTGGGGAAGTATCTCATCTTGTTTTTACGAGCATAAAATGTTTTCCCTGTTTTGAACATCTCGTCATCCTTCTATTCAAGTGGCTTGCTTTCCACCTTGGGTAGTGTGTTTCTATGTGCTCTTTTTAACTTACCTAATCTCTGCACTTATTTTTTTAATTTGCCGCAGTGGTATTTTCTGTACAAAATTGTATTCGATATTTATTTCTTTATTTAGTTAAATTTTAAAAACCATTTAAGAATAATAGCTTTTCTAATTATCTCAGAAGTAGATAATACGTCGATCATTACATGGGTTTAAACATAGACAGTGGAGCATTTGTTACAGAACTAGCTCCTAGAAACACATGCAGAAATCTGAAAGTCTTGTAAGCAGTTTAGCACAGCATTGTACTTGATTTTGCCCTTTTTAACCTGACAAGGCTGAAGAATAGTTCTGATTGTTTTTTTAGACTGTGTTCAAGTAACAGGTTCCTTTGTGTTGATCACATTTTCAACCGTTTGGACAGGGCTATGCATATTATATAATATAACTTTACCTGAGAACTTATCCCAAGTGTTTCAAATGATTACTTCACTAAAAATGAGAAGTATTACTGTATTACTTTCACGTGACTTTTATGAATGTTCATTTATTAGAGAATTAAGCTGTAGACTATGTCTAAATTACTTTTTTTTCACTTGACATAATCCAATGATCTTTTTTTTTTTTTTTTTTTTTTTTCCCCTTGAGTAATTATTTTGGCAAAGGCAAGCTGAATTGATGCACTTGGTCTTCCCTTAAAATAACCAGCAAGCCCATCTTTCCATCTTTCCGATCGGGCAAGTAGCTGTGCTCATGGAGGGAGCTATGATCAAGAAATACAGCCTAGGATCTGTAATGTGAGAATAAAGTGAGATAAAAGGTCATTCAAAATGTCTAGCCTTTGCAAAGTCAATGTCAAGTACTAAAAATGTAAGGTACTTTATAAACAGTAATATAGCACTGAATGAACTACACAGAGTGCTTATTTGCTGAAGCAGTAAAAAAAAAAAAATCCACCTAACTTAGTGTCTTGTCTCAGTCAGAGAGGTACTTAGAGGAATTATAAAAGAATGGGGTAAGCTATATGTGTATTTCACACACACACACACACACACACACACACACACTCTTCATAGTTCATATATGCTTTCCCACCTGCTACCAGTCTGCATCTTAGAGCATTCTTCTACTCAAAATTATAACATCATCTCTGTGTTTAAAAGTATTCAGTGAAGTTTTCTTGCCTTCTCTTTGAACATCTTTGTAATTTCCTATTTTTATATTTACAGTAAAGTATGTACAAACTGTAAAGAAAAAAAGCGTTCTCCAGAAATAAGGTAAGATACGTCTAAATCATGCTGAATATTTTGGTCCCTCTAGCTTTGTCTTTCTCTTATTCTACACTGATTTCATCCAGAAGAAGCAAACTAGGCTCTAAGTTTTAATTTGACTTTATCATGTTGAAACAACAATCTTTACTTGCAGCTGAATGATAAGCATGTAGCCTGTATTTTAAAACTTCAACCACAGTGGGATTTACAATAAATTTGATGTCAGTAGTAGGTACTGTAAATACTCATTAGTATATCAAAATTTCTTTAGGCTAATTGAGTTCTCTGCTGGTGAGAAGAAAATGGCTTTATGGAAGAGTCCAAACAAGAAGTCTTAGCATAGAACATGGTCAATTCATACAAAGCTGGATGACAGTTGTGCACAAAAATCATTCTGAAATTGTTGGGCTTCCATGCATTTAGAAATCTTTCATCAGCAGCTGATGGTATTTTACTTTCTTCTGGAGATTTTATTTCAGAATATATGGACATATATTTTATTATAATTGTTACTTACAGTCTCATCTCTGTGCTGCAAGTAATATTACATTATTTTGCTCATCTGCTTTCATTGGGTTGAATTACCAGTTCAAGCCCTAAATGTATATTAAAATATTTTAAAAAATGAGAGAAAACAAATTTTTACTGTTAAGCCCAAATATTAAAACTTTAAGCATGAAACTTTCCTTGAAAATTGATAGGATTTGTTGTACTTGTTACTTGGCTGCTTGTTCATATACCCTACTTATAAAAGCCCCTGCACTTCACTTTCTTGATGCTCACTGTCAGCAAGCAGACACATGGAAAGTTTGTGGCTGACAACAATGATCATATGACAGCATCGCCACATACAAGTAGATAATGAAGTTATTGCTCCTGTTGTTGCCTTAATCCCATACTCTGTATAAGTTTAAACTCTAATTCTCCTGCTGGTCTGAATAAAAAACAAACAAAAAAACCACAGCAGTTATGTCATTAGAGTCCAGAAATACGGCAGTACATAGAGAATAGTAGCTGCTTGGAAAATGTCTTCTCCTGAAAATGCAAGACAAAAACAAAACATAAGAATGTGGAAAATGTTACTAAACAGGACAGGAAAGAGTATCTCTAAATAAAGCATCTGATACTGAGGAACACAACAGAATTTTCATGCTACTGTGGTACGCTTAAAACATCTTCTCATTTGTAAAAATAATGTCAGTGTTCTTACTAACAGCTTACACTTGAGAATTTCCAAGTGCTCTACAAATACAAGTTAAAGAAGTCTTTTGCAACCCTTACTCAAATATTTCACAAAGAAATTCACTGTCAATTACAGCAGCTCCACAACTTGCAGCAAAATAGTGGTTCAGCAGGGGAGTTGATTCTATATATAATAGAAATCATAAAGGGAAAAATTGTGATGGAATGTAGTTACAGCTGAATTGGAATTTAGCAATGCAGCAGTGACCTTTAATGGAGTGTGTCTGTGTCTTGTGTCTGTGACTTCTTGCCAAAGACAAGTCTGTTTTAGAAGCATCTTTAAAGGATTGCCTTAACTAAGTCATTACTTTTCTGTCACTTTGGGGATTCAGTGAAGCAAAAGGAAGTTTATTTGTGAGAGAGCTAAAAAACGAAACAAAACAAAACAAACCTGTAAGCAAACCTGCTAACCAAAAATCTGAGTGATATTTTGTCTGTTGGTTACTTTCCTTAAAGGGGACTCCTCTGTGCGTATTTCTAAATGTCCCTTTTTTCCAAAGATTTCTGACTGCTGGCAGTTGTTACTGATTTCTCATTTCCGTCTCCTGCCCCTCACCTACCAACTTTTGCTATGAATTGTGTGAGCAGCATTGCTTCAGAGCTCCTTCATCATTCTTCCCTTTGCTTTAGGGAGGAGGAGGGAGAGGTCTGAGCCACAGTGATAGGCAGAAGCAAATGTACACAGTCTTTGCCAGTCCTGTGCAGTGTGATGCTTGCTGCTGTGCGACACTGAGACCCTGTGGGAAGGGCCCTGGATTGGACACGTGTAGAGGGAGGAGGAGAGGATAGAGGAAGGGGGGAATGTGTATCAGAGGATAGGCTGTAACCCTGACTTGTGATTGCTTGCAGAGCTGGGATTTGCAAATGTGCAAAATGCCTTGCCAACATCTTTTTTTTTCTGCTTTATTATTAACTCTTCTTCCTCTGGAAAGAAAAAATCATTAGTAAAAGAAAAAAAGACTTGAACATCAGGCAGACAGAAGGATGGACATGCTAACCTGACTGGTGACCTGACTGAGTTCTTTAGGAAAATGGCAAATCTCAGCTTTTAGCAAGTATTCCTTGCTTTTTCTTTTTTTTTCTTTTTTTTTTTTTCCACTTGAGTTTCTCTAGCTGAGCCTTAAGATTTTGTTGCAGAAAGCATTCTGCCTCAGCACAGAGCTATCGCTGCCATAGTTACTGAAAGCTGCATTATGCTGTAGGAGCCGCCAGCCTCTGCAACAGCAGTAGAAGTGTTTGGGGAAGAGGGGAGGAGAATTGCAGAATAGGATCCCGGAGAGCTGGCGACAAAACAGGCTGGAAAAAATGTGGATTTACGGATGGTTCATTTAGCATGCGTCATGCAAACTTTGTGGAGAGAAAAATGAGATGGAAAAACAATCCGGCAATATGGGTATAATATGAAGATTTTCACAGTAATTTGTTATCCTTATTTTAAGATTGTCGTCTTTCTGTTGTAATTTTAATTCCTGTTTTTAAAGGTTTACTTGGAGGGAGGAGTAACTGTTGACACTTCTTGATGCATTTGGTATACCTAGAAATCTGCATGCTTTTATGAAACATTATGCAGTGTTGCGTTTGTTTTTAATGCTGAATGCCAGAGTATCCAAGTCCTGTGAAATGAGGATTTTGTTACCTTTGTCTTGATATCAACAAAAAAGAAACTGTTTGTCTTACATTTATCCTGGGGTTATATTATTTCCTGCTAGAGCTATACTGGGGGAAGGTTGCTGTGGGAAGGAAGGAATAGAAGCAATAGCAGAAATTGATCTGTACTCGATTGCAATTTCATAGGATTCCTGTATTTCAAGTCTACATTTAATAGTGTATATGTTAGTTAAGATATTTTAGATTAAAGAAATGACTGATTTTTGCTTATTTCAGAATGTAGTATTCTTATGTTAATTTAACTGATATTTGTTTTTATTTTAGCCACTCAAATACCTGTTACAAAAACTCTTTTTAAAATTGTCCACCGGGTGATTTAGCCTCTAAGTGGGTGTGAATCTGCTGTTTTCTTTCGGGGCCACTGTCATCTCATTTTTGAGTTTAATTTATGGTATGATTTCTACAAACTAGCAAGGATGTATTGACATGACATAGCATATTCAGGAGCAGAAAGGGAGCATTCTCAATTCATGGTCTTGGTATCAGCAGTTCTTGAGAGATAGATCTGTATCTCCAGCCCAAACCAGCCAGTCATTTTGCTCTTGTGGTCAGTATCTCACAAGCAGAAAAGCATTCCCTCTTCTGCCATAATACCTGTGTTATGTAAGTGGCTGTGCATGAATTTTCATTATCTTTTTCTCTTGCTTGAGAAACCTATTTTTAAAGAGCAACTTTGTAAAAAGCTTTTTGATGTTCAATCTCCTGTATTCGGAGCTGTCCTTACTACCCTGCCTGGCTTTTGTTTTGTACTGTTAAAAATTAGGAGATAGGAGATGAGGCAAAGAGGCACTGAAATAGCAGCAGAACTGCAATTCGTATATATACCCTCAGCAGCGGTGAGACGATCAACCTGCCTTTTATCGCAGAAACTTTCACCTTATGTAGAGAATTGTACCCATCAGCTACCTCACCAAAACAAGGCAGCAATAATACTGTGATGATTGCTGTGATGTTTCTTTTCCAAGATCTTAAAGCAAAGTATGGCTATGCCTGTGTACTCTTTGCCCTTATGGGGTGTAGTCATAGTGTGGAGCTGTAAGCAATAACGTTCGTTTGGCCTGCATTGTGTTCTGCTTTATGTGCAAACACATGTGCCTGTTGGAAAAGATCTTACAGTTTCATGTTAGATCAGGAAAAAGCTATTAACATATCCATGAGGGAATATGCTAGTGCTGCTGAGAACTGCAAGCACCACACTTCTGTGTCCATTGTTCACACTGCTTATTCTCCAGCTCATTATAATATATGGCTGGGAGTTGGTTTCAGCATTGTTGGAAAGTATGAGCTTGTTACCCTCTCCCAGATGTAAACAGATGTTACTTAACTACATCTGCAAGCATTTTTTGAGGTCTTAGAACATAACGCATTTTCCTAAAAGGAATTTTATCTAGTTTTAGTAAGTAGATGCAGAACAAGAATTCTTTGTCTGCTTTTTTTTTTCTTTTCAGCATTATTGGCCATAACTTATTCTATTTCCTCAGTCTCATACAGAATACTGCTGATAATGTTAAACTAATAGAATTCATCTCTTCTAATACTGAGCTTTCTGATGTTCGACGTGGTTAATGGATCCTCCTCACTTCTCTTGGATGAATGTACTTTGTTTCTTTTGCGTTGGTCTCAAACTAAGTGACTTTCCCAAGGTCATGCACACGTAGTCTCAGATTTTCCAGATGTGTTACCACCATATAGAGCTTATATATGTCAGCAAAACAGACTAAAGTCTATTCCACCATCAGTATTTTGCAGAGACTTTACATTTACAATTGCTATAAATGTTCATTGCTATTAATGCATTTGCAAGAGGAGGCTTCAGCTGACATAAAAGCTCTCTTGAGCTAAGAAGTGCATAAGTAGTCCTTGCCCTGAAGACCTTTCAATGTAAGTGCATGAAAGCACAGAGGTGATATAACTGCTCCAAAACCATTGAGACTGTCTATCGCAGAGTGGTCGCAGCATAATAAACTCCAGATTATATCGCTGCTTCATTACATTTCCCTTGGAAAATATGTAATGTAACCTGGAAGCCTCATTTGTGGAAAGCTTCCCTCAAAGTTACAACTAAAACCATGGGAGCTTTTCTAAAATGAGACCCTTTGGATTTTGTTTCATACTCAAAAAGTGATTCTTTTTTAGTTAACCAGCCTACCTTTAACGTCTGCATTTGTCCCCCAGTAGCTGTTGTCACTACAAACAATTGAACAACTTGGGTATGAAATGCCCATAGGAACCTTTCAGTGCAGCAGTGAAGTGTGTATTTAAACCTACTTCAGGCAAATAAGAAACCAGAGAATCCAGTCCTATTTCCTGGGATTCAATCACCGTTTATTAAATATAAATAAGTACACATCACAGATTGTTGAAATCTTAGCAGTCAAGTCAAATACAAATGGGTCTTGAAGCTCCCTATTGTAATTTGTTTCTGTAGGTCTCAAATAGACTCAAAAAAATCAGAAAATGGAAGGGACAAAACTTGTACTCAGATTGCTTGCACCATGTCAGGTAACTGAACAGAATATGCTCCTCTTCTGTTATTCACATCAGCATTACATTTACATAAACATTAAAAACAAACTGAATTCTGTTTTCCTCAGGTGAATGACAGAGGATCAGTAATATTTTCAATTATTGAGAATCTTAAGTCTTTTATGTAGTCAGGTTTTCCTGCTGCTTCCTAAGAAAGTGAAAACGGATGTTCAGTCTAGAGGGACTCCATCAGACGTGTAGACTTTAGCTGCTTAATTGCTTCATCTGCTTTGTCTGCTAATCTGGTACATAAAGTTGTTGCTGTAGAAATAGCTGCTTCAAACACATGCTTATGGCTGTAGATAGAAATTACAAATAAATTCTGATGTAGCAAAGGTCAGATGCTCGTTGACCTTGGATTGATAATGACTTCACAAACATGACGTTTGGTGTACAGTCAGGAAACAGGCCTCTTGAGGGATTGCATAGGATAGTAACTTTTCTGATCAATGTTCTACTCCAGATATAGATGCAGTAACCTGTAGTAGTTGCATACAAGAGAGAGTTGGGTGATTGAGTTCTTTCCTTGGTGCTGCCAGAGACTTTCAATGTAATCTCAGCAATTCCTGTAATTCTTTCCAGATTTAAAATTTTTAATCGGTAAGGAAAAAAAAAAAAAAAAAAAAAAGCTTTTCATTTCTGTAAAGCATTTTTTTTTTAAGTACTTGAGTGAAAAACATCCTATATTGTGATCATTAACTTGTAAAACATAAACACCACCCTGCCACCTCCCGTTTTTCCCTCATTTTCCTTTTTGAAAGCAAAATGACAAGTGACGTGTTTTTTAAATTGTTTTTACTGTTATCTTTCTGGTGATGGAATTTTCAGTTTCACCATAACAATTTTCATGGTGAAAGCTGGCATTTCTGACACTTCGAGGACTGCGGCCTGCTGTGATGTGCATATACTGTCTACCATCATGAGTTCTTTGTGTAATGCACCCTTACTGAACAAAGCAATATCCTGAATGTTGTCTGTCTTTAGTAAGATGATGTGTTGCATTACAAATGTTTGGTATTTTTTTCTTGTTTGAATTCATTGTCAACGTTTCTAACAGCAGAGACATAGACACTGTGCATGAAGAGTACAAGAAGAAACTGAAAGAGCAGGAAGCTTTCCACAGAAAACAAATCCAACAGCAGCAGCTCTATGTTGAGGATTTAAAGCAACAGATCCTCAGAGGACAGGTTAAAGCAGAGAGAGAACTGGAAAATGACCAAGCCCTCATCAACCAGCAGATCCTAGAAAGTACGTACCTGCCTCTCTCTCACTTTCCTTCCGTAATTGCATTCTTTCATCCTTTTGTCCTAGTTAGGCTTTGTATTGTGGTGGAAGTTTTTTTTGTTGTTGTAATTTTGTTGGGTTTTTTTGTTGTTGCTATTGTTTTTTACAGCACAGTACTAATCTTCTCCTATAATTATCTCTCCTTTGAGAACAATTATCAAGCTTTGATTACCTTTGCAGAGCACCAGCAGCACTGTTTAATTAGTTCTACAGGTCTTGACTGGGATAGACAGCACTAGCACACTGCTCCTCCTGTGACACCGAGCCTCTCATCTGGCCAGTTACTCCCCATCCTGCTTCTCTCTAGTTTTGCTCTGATTATATCTGCAGTACAATTCTCCCTTGCGTCAATGTAGACAGAATCTGCTGTTGTATTTTATATTTTTTCTTTCAATATTTCTGTGCTTCATAGAATGGCTTGGATTGAAAGGGACCTTAAAGATCACCTCATTTCAACCCCCCTGCCGTGGGCAGAATTGCCATCCACCAACTAGATCGGGCTGCCAGGGCCCCATTGAACCTGGCCTTGAATGCCTCAGGGATGGGGCACCCACAGCTGTCTGGGCAACTTGTTGCAGTGCCTTTACCCTCTGAGTAAAAAATTTGCTCCTAGGTAAAATACTGGTGATATTGGTTTGACACAAACTTCAACTTTATGCTAACTATGCCATGAAAAGATTGAAATATTTTGAAATCACAGAATACCTGAAGATAAGGGATCTTTCAAAAGCTCAGTGAAAAGCTAGCTCTCTAGCTGCCAAGAATCACTTTGAATTCAAATTTCATTGATACTGGTTTCTTTGTTCATCTCAGTGAGAGCCTAATTCACTCTGCAAGCCTCTGACAGCATCTTTTTCTCAGTTTTTAATTTTCCTGTGTCTTTCGGTTTGTTCTGTGGCCTCTCGATAGTTACTGTTAGCTAGGGAGACACCTGATTAACCTGTGAAGATGTGTTGTAATACATGTTTATGCGAGATTCAATGGAAGAGAAACTAATTCTTAGGTATATAAACAGCCTGATTGGGATTAGAAAAGATACTAAGATGATTCTTGTCCAATCACTGGCATGACTACTGTTTGCTATATTGAGAATAGTTCTGATGTTCACAATTGCAGAGGATACTACAAATTTAGAGGTATATTATAATCACTCTTATAAACTAATATGGGATAGCAATATATAATTAAAAGATTCTGAGAGCTTGGTCTGTTTTCCTTGATCACAATAAAGCTGGAAGTGATTTCATCCAAGTCTGTAAGTAGGAACAAGGCTTCAAAAGCATGAAAGAGAATGTAGGAAGAAATTCTGTGGTAGAAATGGAAGTGAGAGAAATTAAGATTAAAATTAAGATGCAAGTTTTATTTACCCTAAAGATGACTGGTAAGTGGTATTGCATTCTCCATTGCTGATTTTTTTTTTTTTTTTTTTTTTTAAACAAAACGATTTAAAAAGAGAGGCATGCTTTAGTTCAAATAGGAGCTATTTCTAGGAAATTCTTATAGTGTTCTTCAAGAGTGCTAAAGACCAGATCAGTGATCAGATTTTGAATAGTAAGTAGCTATGGCAAAAGGTGGAGCCACAACATATTTGGAGAGGTGTTTATTAGCATCAGTGGCTTCTGGTCCTGAGTGATGCTGCTTTGCATGAAGACATATTTAGCAAGACTTGTCCTGATGGGGTTGAACAGACTCTTAAAGAGTTTGTAGGCAGATTTGGGAACATCTAAAATCTTAAGATGCTTTTGAGCATTGAAATAGGGTAGTTATAATGTTCTTCTAGTTGTCTTCTAATGAATGGTTTGATCCAAGTTTCTTGATAAGAAGAGTATGCCTATTGCAGAGGCACCATTTCCATTTGACAAAGCCTGCTACTGGTTCCTGGAATAATTTCTGAATGTTTAGAGGCTTCCCAGAGCTGAACTTATGCAGTTTACCATCTTTAAATTATGCCAAGCACAAGGAAGAAATTAAAAGGAAAACTGTGGAGATGGGGAGTATCAAAGAGAGACTTAGTGTATGTAGGCAGTACAGAGCTTCTCCAAAACTTCTTTCTTGAAACAGGACATGTTCTCTGCTCCTGTCCAGTTCCACTGTTCAGCTGTGCTCGCATGAAGCTTAGCCAGACAGGCAGTTTTTGCAGCCAAATATAATTTTTTGCTTGGCAGCCCCCCAGAGTTCTTTCGCCTTATTTGCACCCTCTTTTTCTCAGCTCCTGACAGAGGCAAGTTTGTGAGCAGATATTAATTAGCATCTTAGAACTTTCAGGTCTATTACAGAGACAACTCTCATCTGCCAAATATTCTGCTTGCTAGAAACATGCTGAAGAGGGCAGATCTGGGAATAAAGGGTTGAAAAAACTCTTCTGTATGTGAAGGTTAAGATGTTATTAAGAAATAATTACAGATCATGACTAAAATGCTTTCATTCTATCCATAGGGTAAACATGCTTATTTGTAAAGTATCACTACTTCTGTGTGTATAGCTGCAGACATAAACTGGAGACTTTCTCAGGCGGGAATCACTAATGAAGAATGTTTAATGAGATTTGTAGTCACCAAACGAGTGATGCTGGCAATGCTTATCCACTGAAGATGGTTATATTTCTTCCACTGGGAAGCTTCCACAGTCCCAAAATCCTTTCATGCAGCTCAGCTGTGTCATGCATGGGGCTCACGCACCATGTTAAACTCTGATTTCCTAACTCCATGAATAAGTAACTAAAGTTCCTCAGTGAGGGACTGCAACTAAGCAGATTGAAGCTAAGCCCAGCCAAAATAGCTTGTAAGATGAAAGTGCTTTGAAAAGCATCTATCCTTTGAGAAATGCTCCATGTATGAAGGAACTTTGCGTGTGGTTTTTTTATTGCTTTTTTCAGCTATTGATATATTTTTTCCTCTGTGCAGCTGAATATGTATATTTTCATAACAGCACAAAAATGAACAAAGTCTTTAAGAGAGCAGGTCCTCTTCTTTGTCCTCTACTGCTTCCCTATTGACCGTGAAGATCAGATTCTCCAAATATTTAGAAAAGATTAAGAATATAAACGGATATAATATACTGTTATCAAATAAGGCTAATCAATTGGTTTCTTAGAAAAGCATATTTAGCATTTGTGAAATTCGGGGAGTGTTCATAAAATGGGAGAATCTAATTCTCTTTGGGAGTAGACTCCTGATTTTACGAAAAAAATATGCATTGATGGGTGATATGAATTTGTTTTTTTGGGGTGTGTTCATCCTGATAACTAATGGTTGTGTTGATTTCACTTGTATCCTTGCTATGAGTGTTTTTGATTCATTTCAAGCATATTGCATGCTAAAGTGCTTGTATTCAAGGTACATGGGTTCCCACCAGGCATTTATGAAGTGTTCTGGAGCAGCCGTAGTCACAACAGGTAGAAATTTTTGTGGTTATTGCTTCACCTCAGCCCAGGTACCACACAATGTTTGTGTTGCTTGAGAAATTTCCATTGAGTGGGTTTAGAGAGCCTGGCAGAATTGAGCAGCAGGCAGCCACTTGGAAGCTTCCTAGTAGTCTTTTATTCAGCCGACTTTGTAGGTTGCATGCCTATCCATGTGCCTGGTGGCTGGCAGCAGGCCCCAGATATGACGCACATCCTGACTGCAGTGCAGGGAGATCGAGCCTTCAAGTTTACTGAACTTGCCACCAGTTTCTTCTGTGCTGAAAACAAAGTCCCTCAGCATGAGTTTAATTTCCTTCATTTTCAGCATGTATAGATAAATGAGAGGAAATAGTTGGCAGGTGGATTTCTTTTGGTTCACTCAAGTTAATTTTAAAGGAAAGGACAGGAGCAAAACTGCGCGTAAAGCAGTGTTTGTCTTAGAGCAGCTGTAAAACACTCAAACTCTTTGATGAGAAGTCAGTTACATTTTAATATTGCATTTTCTTCACTAAACAGTAGGAATTTATTTGCCAAAGGCTCATTAGTATGTGCATTAAATTTTATTTTCTTCATTAACGTAAAGGTTAAAAGACTTTGCTCTATCTACGTAGGAATTCTGTTCTTAAATGGGTCCTCAAGGCTAATTAAATTAATGAACAATGTTTTTTCTATGATTTTTACTTTCTTTCAATCATTTTGTTTACAGACCAACAGTGGCTTATAAATGAGAATAACCGACTAGCTGCCCTTCAGCAACAGCAGAGGGAATTTGCAGTGCAAACAGAATCTACGCTGTATGCAGAGGCCGAGGTACAGAGTAGCCTTGGTCTGGAGATCTCCCCTTCACTGCTACAGCAGAACAAGAAGAGACTGGTGCAGCTGGAGCTCTTGCGAAGGTGCTCCTTAAAAAAGGCAGAAAGAAACATAAGACGTAAAAAGGTCAAATTCCAGCTGGAAAGGATAGTCAAGAAGCAGAAGTTATTGGAAGCTAAGCAAAACCTAGAGCAGCTGGAAGCTAACTGCTGGTTCAGAGAAGTTCGTGTGAAACAATCCCACATCCCAAACGAAAATATTGCAGTACAGGCCTCTGTGGATCACCCATTACAGAAGAGGAGAAGGTCACTGGGTTCAAGTTACTCACTGCACAGCCAGCATTCATTCTGTAACCTCCAACTGCCCCGGGTACCCAGGTGAGTCAACATCTACCAATTCCTCTGAACTGTCAAATGTAATTTAAATTCATGGTATTTTCACTGGCTACTTATAATCCAGAATGCCTTTTAGCTTACTGAAACAGTCCTTAAAACTTGTGATATCACTTAGTATATTGTACGTCACACTGGAGCTGTTTGCTGCTTTCCTTGGATTTATACAGTGCATTCCCTACTTTTAGGTCTCTGACGTGGTCTTGCTGTTTCTTTCTTTTCTCCATCAATCCTTTCTGCACTTTTTACCTCATTGTGATAGCTTTCCCGAGCTTGCTCAACTTTGTTCTTACCTTCTTCATGTTGCTGGTAAATATTTGTTTCTGCATTATTTTATTGTGATTAGGGTCAAACTATTCCTTCAGAATACTTTTACTAGGATGATTCTGCCTTGGACTTTGAAGTTGACTAACCTTCTCAAGCCAAATACAGCACTACACAGTACTAAAATGTCAGGGTGATAGCATGTCTATCACAGCATGGCTCCAGGGGCAGGAAATGGCTTAAGTCCGCTAAGTGAATTTCTGTGAATTAGAGCCATCTTTTATTTTTAACTAACACTTGCAGCTGCTTGAGACTGTGGAGATTAAATACCAAGCTGTACAATTTAGCATCAAGGTATTAATTTGTTGTTAAGGTTGTTACTTCACATGTCATTACTCTTAACTGCAAGATGTTACTAATATGGAAACATTAAGCATGTTATTTAAGCAAGTATTGGGCTTTATTTCTTCTTTATTTCCACAGCTGTTTGTTGAATGGGGAAACAATCTCAAAGTTATCTACCTCGCCAAATATTGATCAATGCTCTGAAGACAATACACCAGGGAAGTTTTCATCTGTGGAACACTGTTACAGAAAACTGAAAGACTTTTCCAGGAGTGATGACCTTAACGATGAAAAAGGTATCTCCTTTTTAGTACAGATGCAGCTATCTGAAAAACAAAAAGTATCTTCATTTGGAAATAAAAAAGGAGCAGAAAGGGACTCTAATGATTCAGCTGTTATGGCTCATATCAATAAAAATGATCAAAAAATGGAAAAGTTGGATGACAGCCCAGGGCAGGCTGGATGTCAAAAACAGACCTCTAAAGGCTCCTCTCCTGATCGTTGTAAGGAGAAAAATGAGCCTGAAACCTTTATTTCAGGGAGAAGAATGACAAAAAACAAGGTGCTAGGAGATTTAAGTCAGCCTGCAAATAGCTGTCTAGAACAAAATAGAGCTCAGGTATCCAATAAAAAGACTAGAATGGATATCAGTGCAAAAGGCCATAGTTCTTCCCCGGAAAATGTTAACAAAATGAAGAAAGCAGTACTGTATGGAAGCCTACCATCTGCACATCCAAACCAAGCAGCCAAGAATTTGAAGAGAGAGCCAACCTCAGCCTTACAAAGTCATGAGAACTCATCAGTGGAACATCAAGAATTTCTGATGGTGGCAACGTCAGTTGGAAATCTCACTAAGATGAACACACAGGCACCACTCTCTTATGTTGAAAAAAAATGGCATAGTGCTGAGCTGTTAAGTGCTGGAATGTCTAAAACAGCCACAGATGTGCTTGGGAACTGGCAAGAAGATGAGGAAAATGAGATTTCTGATACTGACAGTACCTACTCTGTAGATTCACTCTCCTGCGCTTATGCAAAAGCCTTCGCAGAGAAGCTGAAGCAAGATGATTTCCACAGAAATAAATGTCTTGCCAACCCAGAAGATTCTGAGAGCGATGACAGTCAAATGTCACAAGACTCTCTGGCAGAAAAGGAAAATAAAGCCAAAAGGCAAAATAAAGGCCAACTTCAGAAATTAAAGGCCAGCCACCAGCCAGCTAAGCTTTACAAAAGCAGATCTGAATACCATGTTTCATCTTTAGTGACATCATATGCATCGCGTAGGAGACTGGGAGAGGCTGAAAGAAGCTTTTCTCTGGACAGCTTGGGTGATGGAGAAGAGGTGCCAACAGAAGATCCAGTAGAAGAATCCAAATCTGATTCATCTGATGAAGTCCCAGCAGAGATTTTTTGGAAGTTGCAAACTCCGAGGCCACCAACTGTACAGACTGAGCAAGACCATGAGTCCAAGATCTGCAGCAGAGATACAGAAGGGATAAACCACAATCTGAAGCTGAGCAGTTCCTTCTATTTGGACACTAAGCAACAGCCTGCTTCCAGTAATGCTTGCAAGCAGTTTCTGAAGGATGCAAAGGTCTTTTTTGCAGAGCAAGAAAGGTCACTTGATAGAAGACTTTATTATGCAAGTGGAAATCCTTTGCTTGCAACTGATGCTTGGTCATCCTATGACTCAAAGGTTGAAATCAGCAGCCCCAGAATAACAGCACCTTCTTCCCATGAGCATCTAGAATTTCAAGATGCTCGTTTCTATTCTTTGAGCAAACCAAAGGGTTGGCTGAAGAAAGATGAGCTAAAACAGTCAGCTGCTGAAGTTTCTTTTGTTTCTGGTTCTAAGCAGATACACAGCATTACTCATTTATCACATGGTATAAAAGAAATAAACACAAATTTCTCCTCTGACACATCAGAAGTACCTTCACCTGAAACAACAGCTGCAAGCAGAGGTTTTGAGAGTGAGGAATGTACAAATGCAGATGAAAATTCTTTGGAATCTCAAGACATAACATCCACATTTGTAAGTTCAGTAGGACCAAGTTCTTCTTTTGTTCATATTTCAGTAAAACCTGATTATTATGAACATTCAAGGGCAAATCATCCTGAACAAGAACAAATAAATGAATTATCCACTTACAGGTCTACCACTGAATGCACACAAGCATTCAGCTGTTTGAAAAGCTTCTCCACTGCAGACTGCTTGTCACCAATACCCAGAAAAGAGGAGGATTCTCTCCCTACAACTCATCCAGAAATACTGAAAGATCACAAGCTGAAAAAGCCACCTTTTGTTTCTGTGTTGCCTGTGCACATTTTGGAGCAGAGAAACAGTTGTGTAGAAGCAGATTTAGAAGACAGTTTCCTCAGAACTACTGAAAAAGATGACCTAGATAATGACTGCAATAACTCGATGATAGAATCAACTATAACAGATTCAAACACTGGCAGTGCATCTGCTGCTGGATCTTCTACAGAACTTGCCTATAATGTAGTCTCAACACAGGCTTCAGCAGTAAAACAAGTACATTTTGGAAACTGTGTGCAGCTTTTTCCAAGAAGGGAAATACCAATGAGTTGTGATGAAAGTTTTTTTCTCAGTGACTTAAATAAGAAGTGCTCCCCAGGAAGCATTCACGAGCATCAAGTATTGGCTGGACAAGGAGCAGAATCAGCTGTTGCACAAGGTCTCCTCAGATCTAGGGAGAGTAACTTGGAAGCAATGCAAGATACAGATTATGAACAAATACCTGCAGAAGCAGCAACTGTAAACACAGATTTTTCCTCACAGAAGAGAACGTACAAATGTAACCCTTTAGTTATTGCTTACAGTGCAACACCAATAGAGATGTGTGAAAAAGAGAAAATCTGTATGGAAACAAGCACGGATAGCCTATCAGAGATTGTGTCAGAGGAGCCTTCACTCAGAGAGAAAGAAGAACGCAAACCAAAGGATGAAGACTTGTCTTCATTAAATCATTATGAATTTAAAAGCAAACCTGTTTCAAAAAATTACTCCTATGGGCGTTCACTAGCAGACAGTCCTGTAAGATGCCTGTCCCGGCACATTTCAGAAAATTCTACATTGTGCGTTGACAATATAAGAGAAGAAAGCAGTGAAAGCAAAGAACACGGTATGTTGAATTCTCAGGTTGTAGATCAGAAAGAATTTTCATCCAAATACAAGAACCTACTGGTAAATGAAGTAAGTTATCTCACAGTGAATGTAAATGGGCAGGACACTGAGTCCTTCCCTGCCGCTGTGTGTGAGAACACAGGTGATTTGCTCCCAGAATCCAATTCAAGCATATTTTACAAAGCTTCACCAAAAGCTAATTTTTTTCAAAGTGCATCTGAGACTGAAAATTATGATACGCTATTAGAGCATGTTACAATAGTGAAAGGAGATTGTGATGCTACATCTAATTATACTGTGGAAGCCAGGGCCACAAAAAGTTGTTCTGTCATACATTCCAACCGTCTTTGTACGACATGCTCTTCAACATCAACAGGGGAGAAGAACAATATGTGTAAGATGACTGACAGTTCTTTGGAATCTGATGCAACCATTCTTTTGGAAACAGAAACAAAGAATAAATTCTTAATTGAATCAAGAGAAGAGAAAGAAGCCCTTTTTGAAAGTGATTGCTCAGAGGACATTTTGCTTGTCGAAGATCATTTTAAGTCAGAATTGGGAAGAGTATTTGAATACAACACAAACACACTAGGTACTGTTTCTCAAGAGGAGAGTCTGTGTATAGATAAAGAATCCAAGTTTTTAAGAAACCCAGAAGCTGATCCAGAAGAAACTGTGGTTCCTTATCAGAACACAAAAGCAAACACTGAAGAAATGACAAAGTTAAACAACAGTGCAAACAACCTAGAAAAAAATGGAGTGGAAATGAAATCAAGAGAGATAGAAAGTGTACCTGACTACCCAGTAGCCAAAGTCCAAAGTGTAAATGCAGACAGGAGTAGTGAGAATTTTAAAGGCATCGTTCTATCTCAGAATCCAAAGAAACCCATTGATATCGTAGATTCTGAAGTTCAGTGTGAGTTTTATACAAATCTGCACCTGACTCTTGAAGAGGCAGAGAAAGATGAATTACAGGCAGTTAGCACTGGTGTAGAACACACTCAGGAGTCAAAAGCACTCATGCACTCGGATAGCTTTTTCCAAAAAGAGGAAAGTGAGAAAATAATCAGTATTTATTCACCAGAGCTTTCTGTTTCTCCCCAAAGCTCGCCTTCAGCTACGCGTTCCCACAGAATAGATTTTATTCAGAATGCTCAAAGCTTACCTGATGCTTGTGAAGGGCTTTTGCAGATGAACAGAACAAGAGAAAATGTGTTTAATACAGAGGATATAGATACAACAGAACTAATCACAGATAGGCAAGGAAATATTTTAGAAAAAACTGAAAATGAAGAAAAAATAGATTCTAGCAATTTAACTGAACATTACATACTGCATTGTTTGCCTCATGAAGACTTTGACAAGGAAAACAAGATTAATGTGTGTGAAGTGACTGGGAGTGAAGAACTAGTCATCATGACAAACACAGAGGGAATGGTTATTAGGAATCAAGAAGACACACAAACAGATGAAAACATTCTATTTACAGAAGAATCTCCAGCTCTGCATCAGATGTACT
The DNA here is from genome assembly GCA_016647715.1 of Pavo muticus. Lineage (NCBI taxonomy): Eukaryota > Metazoa > Chordata > Aves > Galliformes > Phasianidae > Pavo > Pavo muticus. The sequence continues at coordinate 1,098,722 of JACDJE010000021.1, read as the reverse complement.
GTAACAGAGATGACAAAGAGGAAATTTTAAATCAGTTCAAGATCCCTGAAAGATACCTTACGCCTTCAGGACTAGGAGAGAATATACTGTCAGTAGATGATTCACAATACCACAGTCCTCTTGAAATGAATGAAGATGGTGGCTCAGAGGACTCTGCTACAGATACAAGAAATACAGCTATGGAAGATATCGATGTGTATGAATATTCAGTTGATGATAATATTAGTAATGACCAATACAGACTTGAAGAAGAATCTAAAAGTCTCCATATTAAAGAGAACAGCCATGTGTATATGAGTTGTACAACACGATATCCTGAGCATGGTACTTCAGAAAACTTGAACATAAGTGTTGTTAGAAGACCTGAAATTTGTGGACTGGATGCTATAGGCTCAGGAGTTGTTGATGAGAAAGCGCATTTGAAAGCAGTGGACAAAATAGAGAAGCAGATGTTTTTAGAAAACAGGGAGGAGGTAGAACTGATCGTTCTACAAAACCTGAATGAATTATTCCCTGAAAGCAAAGACAGCTGTCACGATGACAACAGGTTCAATGAAATCTTAAGAGAAAGCCAATGGGTGTCTACTAGCTTTTCTACAAATAATGGAGATAACAGCGAACAGCAAAATTCTTCAGCAGCACTGAAGTCTACCAAAAACATCCAAGAAAGTTCAGTTAAAGACTCCCTATGCCCATCTGTAAATCACCTTTTATGTCTTGAAGTAAGTGATAATTCCTATGTTGTTCAAGATGTTCCCGCTGCACTGGAAGGTCACACAAAACCATCTAATGGCAATGTTGGAACTGAAGCTGTTCTTCTGTACTATGAAACATTAATGGAGAATGAGGCCTCCGTTGGTACACCTGTTAAAATAGTCAACAAAGAGGGAGACGACAAAACTCATTCTGATAAAATTCAAAGTAAAAATGAAGCTTCCCTGCAAAATACAACCACAAAGGACAGACAAGAGGAAGACCTCTTTGTATTTAGAAGTGATTATTCTGCATCTGGGCAACCTGTCAATGAGAACAGCTTTTGTATGCCCTGTGGAGTGGGCAGTCATGAACCTGAAATGGTTGAGCTTAAGCAAGGGCCAGAAGGAAATTCATTTTCCTCAGAAGAATTAGACTCTTCTGAAGATATAATTGAGGGTGTTAACTCACATGAAGAACACAGTTTAGATTTAACGATTAACAAAATATCAAAAGACTGCTTTAATTCCACAGAAAGAAAAGATGAAGAGGAAGAGGATACCATAATGCCTGATGAGCTGCTCTTCAATAATTCGAGTCTGCTTTCTTCTTCAGAGAAAGAAGCAAGGGAAGATATGGGGGAGAAAACAAAGCATTCTTTACTGGAAATCTCTTCTCAAAATATATTTCACAACATTAATACAGCTGAGACAGAACTTCACTCAGGAAGTTCATCACAATGTGATAACAAAGAGAAATGCTTAAACACAAATTATACTATAACAAGCAGTAATAATGATAATGGAAGGTTTCCTGATATCAAGATATGCCAGAGTGAGCCAAGATGTTATCAGGGAAGTGAGACTTCCAAAGATTGCTGTGTAGACTATCCAGAGATCGCTGTTTCTGAGAACACTTCGATCCTTTCAGTAATGCTTCCAAATTTCAAGAGGAACTCTTGTACTTCTGAACATTCTGCTGGTCTCCTGAATAGCCCAAGATCATTTGCAAATGATTTGATTGACAGCAGTGGAGAGAAATGTAAAAATGATGCTGTTCTCTCTGAAGAAACAAAATACTTTGAAAGTGAATCAACTGTTTTAAGTGCATGTATAACTTTTTCTGATGTTTCACAAAAAGGAGATGAAAAGGATGATAGTTCTGCAGTTACAGAGGCTACAGATGCTCAGAGTAATAAAATCCCCGAAGAAGCTGTGGGAACTGATCAAGAGGGGAAAATAATTCAAGATTCTTTCCAGAACTTCAATGATACTAAAGAAAATAAAATGCCTGAATACTTAGAACACTACAGTAACACTTCTAGTGTGACTATACCAGAATCAGCAGTTTTTCAAAGCCTAGGAAAGACTGGCAGTAAAGAATCAAAGTGTGCTCCATTCTACTTTGCAGAAAATACCCCAAGTGATATTCTGCTTCAGAACTCCAAAAATGTAAGCGTTTTCAACGCTAGTTTACTTGATGACTCAAAATCTCTAACAGTTAGTCAGCTTGAAGTCCCACTTCAAGACACCTTTTTGACTGAGCAGGTATCGTCTAGTTCTGCTGATCTGCACTCAGTGAAAGAAGACTTTCCCCAAGCATTTGCAGAAGTTAATCACCCATCCATGAGAGCATTTTCAGAATCTTCTCCAATTTCAGATATAGACCATGGTGAAACTGGCACGTGTGATAGATCACACACAAGTATATTAAAACATTCTCCACTTGCTGTTTTACAAATGCAAGACACTCAGTCTGATAAGTCTGTGGTATTTGATGAGCCAATACATGCTTCAGGAATTATTTTACTTTCTCTTGCAAAAGCAAACAAGCATTACCCAGTATCAGACACAAACTCTGCTTCATATGAGATTTCTGCTGTAGATGTGGAACCTGTTTATGGAATTAATTGTCAGCAACTTGACAATGACACTGAAGTTGATCAACATCACTGGAGTAAAGTTCCAGCACAGAAAGCTTGCACAGAACATGCAGAGAAAGTGCCAGATGATGGCAATACTAGAGATTCACTCTCAATACCTCTTTGGGATACTGGAAGATCAGTTCTGGTTAAAGAGGGACAGATGAGAAAAGTACTTAACAGAAACGAGGAAGAACTGCATTCAAGTACTGAGGTTGAACATTTTGCAGTAAAGAAAAAGCAAGGAAAAACAGCAGATAAAGAACATCTTGAAAAGCAAACTAAGGTATCTTCAAATTCGACAAATGAATTAACAGTCCCAGAGGTGTTGGAACATCTGTATCCAGGAGATGTTAATGTGGATCCTGAACACACCTATGATTCATTTGGTCCAGCATATCCCACAAACAGCAGAAGTACTGATCCCAGACAACCGTATCACAGTGTTTTAGGTTTTGAAAAAAGTCCTGCAGATCTGCAAGGCAATTGTCAATATGTGCCTACGGGTGATGATAACACAGGTGGAACAAATACAGTTGATAGAAAACAGATTTTACTTTGCAAAAATAATGCAGGTTCCAATGTTCATGCTGACAGTTTTTCAACAACAGGAGATGATATAATGAAATCAGAAAGACTGAAATTTTCTTTAATGAATAATGAAAGTACCCCCTTAAAATTTTTACCAACAAACCATGGTTTGCCTTCCCAAGAATCCAAACTGGTGCAATTCAGGAGCAGAAGGCCATGTTCTACAACACATAATACAAAGAACTGTAAAACTGAACACAGACCTTATCTACAAAGCCATAGACTATCAGCCCCAGCCTTAGCTGTGTTTTCTGATTTAGATGATACTTTCAAAGCCTCATCTCTGGCAGATTCCTTGTTATATTCTGCATCTAGATCATTACAGGATTTAAATATGAGTGTGGAGCCTCCATCGCCAACTGAAGATGATCTCCATGTAATTGAAAGATTTTCAAAGCAAGAATCAAAGAACATTCTGCAGGTTAAATCTAAACCCAGATTTCAGCAAAGAATGACACAAACTAAGAAGACTGCGACCTCTGATCCAAAAAATTTACAAAATTATGCAGCAAGAACCCAAGGCAGCCAGTCCTTAAAAGACAGTACTGTTCATTCTCCATCATCTTTAATGCCCACAGCTCACAGTTCTGTGGGTGCGAAAGAAAATATCCATTCAAAGAGCAGTTCTGTAGCTCAGTGTAGTGAAGGGAGAGTTGAAGAAGCTGGGTACCAGCCAGGAACAGATTTATTTTTGCAAGACAGTAAAGATGCAATGCATTTTAGTTCAAGTGATATCAACCCATATATTCATCCATGGCAACAAGAAGAATCGTGCAAGATTGGCTGGAAGCAGTATGTCTTTGGAAGTGCAAGTGATGTCTCTTGCCATCAAATGCCTTTAAACCTGGATAATCGTAAAGTTACGAGATGTTCTAGTGTGGACAATGGATTGAATTCTCAAAATTCTCCTTTTCACTCTCATCTCAGTTCATATGCTACAGCAAAAGTTTTATCAAGCACTTTAAGCAGCATTGAAGGTCTTCAAGGATGGGACAATGCCAGACCAGGCTCTGAATCCACATACTCAAGTGACAGTAACAAGCAGTACAGCAATGTGTCCATTGAAACACTGGAAACCAATCCAGAAAATGACGCTGCTAAACTTAAGAATCCTTCTGCACATCCTGGTAACTCTTCAGTGCAGGTTGATGAAATTGTATTGTTATATCCATCTGAGTCAGAAAGGTCTTCCAAAAAATCACCAGGGATTACCTGTGAGCAGGGAACACAAACAGCGACTACAGCAAGGTATAAAAGGCAGAGAAGACACCAGAGAAGCTACACAGATGTTTCTGCAAGAAGGCAGGAAACAAACAGGGATCTATTTCAGCAGCATTCTTCTTGGACAAGTATGCAGAATCTGTCTATGCATCTGTCACAGCTTATTCAGAACACTTCTGAGCTGCTGGGAAACCTCTCCCAGCAAAATATTATAGATAACCAACAGAATATCAGAATCTACCAAAGAAGAACTGAAGAGGGTACAAAAGCTACTAGTACTAGATCAGATAGCTGCACTCAGACTACAGCAGATATAGGCACTCAAACTGAGATTCTGGAAGAATCTCAAAGCAAACACGAAGAAAAACGAGTGCAGACAAAATCGGAAAATGAATTGAGGGCAGCTAAAGCAGTAAACTGTGATTTCAATGGAATCGGTGCAGATACAGTAGATAAGGTTCCCAAAAGGAAGGAGAAAACATTCTCTCTGGAAGAAAGATCACAAGAAAGAATAGAGATGAGAAATATAGGCAACACTGACTTTCATGACAGCCTTGACAGCATTTTGGAAGATTCCTTTATGTGCCTGCCTCCCTTACACAGAACCTCCACCTCCACCTTAGATTTTCAAAAATCATTATTAAATGCACGGCAGAATATTGCTCCTGCTAGTGCCAGAGTTTCATCCATCACGTCCTCTTCAGTGAGTTCAGGGCAAGATGATTCTTCATGCACTGTAGTTAGCAGCCCTTCTAGTAGCACCTTTCAATCTCCATCATCTTATGCTCAGGATAGAAGTGGTGTCAATGAGCTAGAGGTTCCAGCAGAAAGAAAACTTCGATACAAAAATACTCTGTTGGTGGATAGGGCCTCTTCCCCTATTCTTACTCTTAGTGCTAGTCCCAAAAGCCAGAACGCTTTTAGTAAGCCTTTCTGCCCTATTAAGGAACCCTTTGGATCTTCCAGTGATGCTTCAAGCCCCCTTCACAGTCAGAGAAAGCAAAGATCAGGTCCACGCTCCGGTATGGAACCTCACGTGGACAATTTTTCACAGACTGAAACAGACAGCGAATGCAGCATTGCCAGAGACAGCAAGGGCCTAAGAAATGCATCCGGAATTTTCTTAGATAAAAAAGCTGCCAAAAAGCTTTTAGGAAACGATGATTCAAAAGCCATGGAACAGCACAGGCTCACTGTTGGCACACACACTACAATTTGTGCAAAACGACTGTACCACTCTAGCAGCACATTAGAGGTCTCTGGCCGTACAGAGTTTTTAACAGATGATGTTAGAGACCCCAGTCCGCTGGCACATTCGCTTCGTTGTATGTATGTCACAGGCAGAGGAAGATCTGTGCTCGGGGGAATCAGACATGAGAATTATGTTGGGAATTCTGATACTGCTCTGATTCACAACCACTCACCTCCAGATTCTGACTTACTTTTTAATCCAAAATGTAATGCCCCTTGTTCAAGTCAGGCAAACGTTAATGAGTCCTCAGAACCTCTTGTAGGAGCAGCTTCTCTACAGTTTCATGATTTGTGGAAAAATGAAAACAGTTGCTCTCTTCTCTCTGATGTGAGTGATGCGCAAATTTCCTTACAAAATGACAACACAAACTCTGTCACCGAAACTGAATGTGACACTGAAATTCCTCTGAAGAAAAGTACTACTTTAGTGAAACCTTACAGGCCTCGGAGCTACAGTCTTCGTGACTTACCCATACACAACAAGTTTAGCAACTGGTGTGGTGTTAAGGGCAGTCCCCTGCCTTCGTCACTCAGCTTGAGTGGCAGTGCAACTGATCTGCACAGCCAGGCAGAAAGTAAGCCCAGAAGCCAACAAGCAGTGGAAATCGAAGGCAAATCCCAGATTTGGGGCAGCAGAAGCAGAGAGATTGAGAGACTTCAGAGAGAGCGCACTCAGATCATGTCTGGCATACACCTGGATCTGCACCAGCATCCCCTTACTGTGGAATTGACTGAGGCAAAGCTGAACTATGGCATTGGTGAAACGGACGCGCTGCTGAGGGTTCTGCAGAGCGGAACTGCAGATGACCTGATGGCGGTTCCAGTAAAGCAGCAGCTCTATGAAAGGTAAATTCCTTGAAGTTGTTCTGCATTAAGTATTTTGAATAGACTTCATGTACAGCTTCATACAACGTAAATAAAGAGCACTTAATCGCTTAGTCACGCTGAATGAACAATATGTGAAGAGGTACAGTATTACACTTATATAGTTAAATAATGATTTAAGAGAAAATTTGGGGGTTATTTAAGGAAATGAGGGTAAGTGTAAGATTCGCTGTAATTCTGATCTAGTGTCACTTCATTCTTACAACTTCTAGTCACTATGAGAATGGTCATGTGTTGCCTGGTGACCATGACGGTGTATTTCATAGATCTGTTGTGACGTAAAAATAATCCATGCATCTTGATTATGAATCTCATGCTTCTCTGAATAAACTCTGCTATAGGAATATTGGAAAAAAAAAAAAAAAAACCCTATAACAATGCCAAATGAATTAGGAAAAAAATCTATACCCTAAATTCTAGTGATTGGATTACAGAACTGTTTGGGAAGTTGTTGTAACTAAACTGGTTAGGAGGAGCCACATTCATCTCCTTCCTCAGTTTTCCTTTCAAAAGCAGTGGAATTTCAGATTTAAAATTCTTTATCTGTCAGTGCGTGACTGAAAGGGATATTTGTAGGGGAAGTGTATTTTATTAGATTCTTATAATTTTCATGCTACAAAGCTACCTAATATTTAAGACTTTAAATTGTAAAGGTTAAAAAACAACCACAGAAATTGTAACTTTGCAGGGTGCATTTTGTCACTCTACTTGTGCTTCCCTGACAGACACGTGAGGACTACTGAGACCTTGAGGAAGGAGAGAGAAAAAAGGCTGCAAAGATACCACAGGAGCCGAAGTCTGAGTCCTCAGAAGCATCTGAGTCTGTTGCAGACTCTGGATGCAAGTCACAGAGATCTGGATCTCCCTAGCAGGCGCCGAGAATATCTGCAACAGCTGAGAAGAGATGTGGTGGAAAATACCAGGTAGGGATTCAAACCCTCACTCTTGACCCGACAATCATTAAGTGTTCACAACGGGTGTGCGTTACTGCTTCTTGTTAAGACTCGTGGAAGAATTCTTAACTGTCTCGGGATAAATGTGTACCTGATTATAGGAAGCATTCATTAAAATCTTCTGTCTAGTTTCAGTTCATAACCAGCACCTGCTTTATGTATGTATGCCAAAGATTCAGTCTTGACTAATCTGTCGTCTTGCTCCATCTCTAACTTGTAAATCATGGCAAATAGTTTAATATTAAATATCAATGAAGTTCTGCAGAACCTTCTATCATTTTAAGTTGTGTTTTCTCATCCCCCACCGTATCCTCTTAATGATTTCTGCTTCCTTTGCAGTTGGGCAGGAGGCGGCATTTTCCCAACACGCAGTTACTTTGTGGGTGTTATGCAAAAGCCATAACCTTAGGTCTTATAAAGCTTAGAAACCAGAGCAATTGCTAGAGTAATCTCAGTGGTCAACTGCACTCTGAGTGAATTGTTTTCCAAGATTAATGCTCATACAGCCTTTAGTGAGCAAAGGAAGATTTCTTGGTTTTCTTTTATTGCTGTTCTGGCAAATTGTCCCATTCCATGTTGACGGAGGACTCTCTCACGACATTCCATGAAGTGACCTAATTTCAAGTAAGTATGCAATCTTTTACCCCCTTACCTATCCTTACAGAGTTCAAGAACCAAAAAGAAGAAGCATTCAGCACCCTTCAGAGATTGAACTGATGCTCAGAGACTATCAGAGGGCACGAGAGGAAACCAAAACCGAAATTGCGCGAGCGAGGGACAAACTTCGGGAGAGAGCTGAGCAAGAGAAAAGACGTATAAGGGAGCAAATATTTGCTCAGTTACAGAAGGTGAGCATTACAGAGGAAATTGTTCTCCATTACTCACATTGATGCATTTTTTAAATAAACTTCCCTAGCTCAGTAATTTTCCTGTCTGACATAATGCATAGAAAAACAAATAACGAAATGCAAATTTGGGCTTAAAAAAATTCTCAGTAATCAGTATTACTGAGATTGATAACTGTTATCTTATTTGTGCTTCTGAGCTACATCTTCCTGGAGCTATTTCTTGAGCACGTTTTTTGTGCAAGAAAATTCTGTTTTCAATTTGGATCAAGCTTACAGAGCCATCCTGCTGGGAACATACCCAGTCTTCGGAAAAGTTTTTTTTTAAAGTGAATAAGTTTATTTCAGTATGTCCTTAAGCAGAAAGGCCTTTATTTATTTCTTTATTTTTCCTCTTGCTAGCCTGTCCTGTGTGCATGTTTTGTTTTAACTTCTGCACTTTGTTACCTATCTTGCACAATCTGAGTGGGACTTGTCTGGTATTTGAGGACAATACCTTGTTGGAAAGTACATGTTCTGCCCGGTCTCTCACAATACCTTCTTGCGCTAATCTTTGTCACAGCCTGACAGTGCAGTTTTAGTTAGAACTGCAGCCTTCCTCTCATAGGTGGTGAGCTGTCGTTTCATTCCTCTCTGCCCTGCACCTAGAATTCAGGCATCTCCACTGGGTGACTGGTTCTTACCACGTCTGCTTCCATATTTGTCTTGTGAAACTTCAGCTGAGTTGAAAACCAAATATTTAAAGTACCCTTGGAAGAATAAATCATCTTGAAGTTCTCAGTATTTTCTTATGTAATTTTTTCTTCATCTTTTGGGCTGGCACTGAGCTGCAGTAAGATCTTCACTGTAACGACTAAATTTGACCAATAATTTAAGCTCAAGAATTAGGCAAAAAAGTAACAAATGGAAGTGACAAAAGATCTTTTTTTAAAACTTCCTTTCCCCTTTAGGATGTTCAGGAATTGGTTTGAAAGCCTGCATTCTTGTAGCAAAGGAACAATGTCAGAAGCTGCAGTTATCCAGATTTTCCTAGACTGATGCATTGATTTGCTCATATAATCTTACAGTTTCAAATGAGCCTGCTTATGAAATACCTTCTGTATGAAGCAAAAAGTAACAGCTTTTGTCAACACTCCTTGAAAGAAAATGGACTTCATATTATTCCTCTGTCATCTTCCAGTGCTGTTACTGATTTGACTAAGTGCTGTACGAGTTTGTGATGTTCTGATCTCTATTACAGGAGGAAGCAAGGCTGAAGACTCTTGCAAGTACAAGCACCTTATGTACAGAATCCAGCCTCAGCCTATCCTCTGGCCCAACATCAGGTTACAACAGCAGCAATACTGCTACATACACTGCAAGTAAACTCAGCAGCTGGGAAGGACAGGTGAGAAACAACTGGCTTGCAAGACCGATGTCCCCTAATGCTTTAAAAGTAACAGACAGATAACAGGGACAGAAACTTCATTCTAGGTGGTTTATATTCTGTCACAGCTATCAAGCAGGACAAGTTTGTGTCACTAACACACAGACGGGCTACATGGGGGAGGAGGGAGCATTAACATGTACTGCAGAGGACAGCGATCATTTCATTTTTCTGATATTTTTTTTTTTAACTTGTAAGTAAAAGCCAGTGTGTTACTACTGACAGCAGTGCTGCTGTCTGTCACATTTTAGCAATGAGGAATGTTTTTTTTGTGATAAGCCAGAATCTAGTATTGTCAATGTGCATTCTTCATTGAAGAGAGATGCGCGCATGGACTTGAAAGTTTGTGTGTGTGAACACAAACTTACTTTAAATTGCTTTTTAGAGTGTGCACCTATGCTAGCTTATCATACTTGGTCGGCTGAACTTCCTGAGTTGAGCTATCATTTCATAACCAGCTGAAAGGCAAAGAAATTAACCTATCATAAAGTCAAGCTTCCAGTTTCGTAAAGGCAGGCTAGTTATGGATATTTCTCTTGATAATGTAACAATTTATTTTTCTTGGTTCAAGCTAAAAGTCCCCACTTCTGCTCTTTCCTAAACCAGTTTTCTTCTGGAAGTGCATTGCTTTCAAGAGACACACGAGGTCGTTCAGCTGTTAGAAACAGTCAGCTTTTTATGATAGAGCAACTACAGAAGGATTCAACACTGGGTAAGTAAAGCATATGTCCATCTGCTTATTTTTGTGTTGTATCCCAAAACCTAATGAGGTTTCTTATTTATACAAATCCCAATCTAATTTGATTCTAAGCATTTGAAGCTGTCTTACCATCACATGAATTCAGAAAAAAAAATTGTCAACAAGTAGCTAGAGCTTGGAAAAGTAATTGGAGATTTACTTCCTCTTAAGTAAGTTGGTCTTCTGATGTTGTAGCACTGTTGTATAATGTCCTTGGAGAGGCTGTGAGCAGGAGAATGTCTTGAATGAACCAAAGAAGCACGGGGCTAAGGCTGCAAGAGTATAGGATTGCACATGCAAGTTGTTATTTGTATTCCCAGAGTCATGTTTCATATTCTTCTTTAGGTTAATAGCTTATATGTGCTTAATAATGTTTAAACTTGAGTAACATAAAATGTAACTGCAGTGTAATTACCAATATGTGAGCTGTCCAGACAGGATGCTAACAGTCTTTCTTTAGGAGGGTTGAAGTCCCTCTAACTGCTCAACGCTACATCTTCTGCACCACTTCAATGATCATTTTCCTTTTTATTACTGTCCTATGACTATTTTGTCTCCCACAGAAGACAGCAGAATTGAGCCACCACTTCCTTCAGACAGCATCAGTTGTAGGTTCACTCATGGATTAACTATTTCAGTAAGCTCCTCATCAACACAAGGATACCAAGATTTATCCAAACATATCTTGGCTAATGCTACCACCGAGGTGAGTAAATAAGCAGTTTTTGCTTATTCTTCTACCTTCTACTGGATGTTGTACTGAAAGTTTGTGAGACAAACCTTATTCTTCTGCACTCCTAGTTGATACTTAGTGCCGGGTATAGCAAGATACGCTGAGCAATTTTAAATAGTGGAAGGAAACAGGCTGCAACAGTGGAGCACAGGAGAGGCTGCTGCATGTGAGCAGAAATATTCAAGTGAAGCTGGTGCTAATGCTTCTAGCTCCTAAGGGTTTGTAGAGTGCAAGCATTAGATCTCTGTATGCCTGTGTAGCCAGAAGGAAAGCATGCAATCTTCACATTTCAGATCGGATGGAATCACTTGACTTGGAGATGCATGCTTCCCCCAGTGCTGTTTTCTCACAGAGGCCTACACTATTGTGCAGGCTGGACTTATCAGTTTGACTGTTAATACTCCCAGAGTATTACTAGCACAAGAAAACTAAATATTTGTTGTAAAGCCCACTGAGTAGCTTGAGTGGAAGACAGTGTAGCAGCACACACAAGCTGAACATAATTTAAAATTTAGACAACTTCCACTTACGTGTACATTTGTCACTGTCTTCTAAGGTAATGGCAGCATGCTCTCATAACCTGAGGAATCTCTACGCCTGCCAAGCAGCAGCTGGCTGGAAGTAAGTTTATGGCAGGTCTTTGTAATGGGAGATCTTTAATGCAGTTGATCATCTTTTGTGCCAATATCTTTCATTTGTCTTTGACAGATACCAATGTACAGAAAAAGAGGTGCTGGTTTACTACAAAGTCTTCCCTTCAGCAACGAAGCATGGGTTTTTGGGAGCAGGAGTGATAGAAAGACCTCTTGCGTATGTGTGGGGACTAGTGAGAGATCCAGGCAAAAGGCATCTATACGACAGATCCATCAACACAGCTCGAATACACAAGAAGATAACCAGCCACATTCAGCTGGGTGAGTACCAACATCAATGACTGACCAGAACTATCATTATGGACTCTTCAGCTCAGATTATCAGAAAGAAATGTACAGTCATCTTGTTTCTTCAGACTTGAATAACCAGTTTCATTATTTAGTGTAGGAACTTCCATTTTGCAAGATTTTTTCAAAGTATGGCTATTATAAATCACATGCTGCAGAAGTGTAAGATACAGGTACTTCAAAAAAGTATCATCTGAATTGCAGTATCTTAATATTAGCATCTTCATGTTAGCTGGAACTTTGCTGTTAGCTGCAACAAGTTCAAATAAGATTTGTTTGTGCATTTGAAGGATTGGGGGGAATTGTGATAAGTTAAAGTTGTCAAAGCCTAATTAATTCCCCCTTTGTTTGTTGTTGGTTTTGGATACTTCTTCCGCAGTGTATTTAGTGACTGATACCTCCCTGTGTTACCTACAGCAGCCACGGGATTTCTGCTGCATTACTGTAGAAGCCAAAGAGGTAAGTGCATGTTTTCTCTAAGACAGAGGAGACCAACTAACTTGTCTGAACAAACTGTTCAAGAGCAGAAGGAAGGGAAGGTTATGCTCATAGTTCCAGAGAAAACTGTAATAGGAAGAAAAGCTATGCTCATTTGACAGAAATGAATTATGTATTAAATCCACTGGCCTCTGACAATTGTTACTGTCTAATGGTGCTTGGTTCACAACTGTTACAGCGTATTCTGGTTACAAATAAGCAGGATTCTGACAAAAAAAAAACCCACAAAAACAAGAGCTTATTTAGTGAGAAATATGTCTCATGGTAAGCAAAACAATACTGCATGCATAAAAAAATTAAAATTCTCTTCTTTACACTTTCTTTCATGCAGAAGAACTTGTCTGTCTTGGCTATTCAGTCTGTGTATGATGCATCCATGCCTCGCCCTTGTAAAGATATGGTGAGAGGGGAAATTTTGCCCAGCGCATGGATCCTGGAACCTGATGTGGTGAACGGAAGAGATATCACCAGAGTTATTTACATGGCACAGGTAGGACCTTTTGTTACTGTACATCATGTTCAATAACAGTCTAATTAGGATTCTGCTTTTATGTCTTTGATCCCAAGTTTTTACACCACACGAATAACTCCCTTGGACACCAAGTCTCTTCTGTATATGTTTATTCACAATTTTTGTACATTCTGCTTTTGCAGAGTGAACCAGTACATGATATGTTCGGTGTTAGGGACTGGAGAATCTTACTTGCATTTCTGTCTTGTTAGAGACAGAGAAGTCCACCTCTCCTAACACTATTTTTTACACGTATGGAAATGCGTATTGTTTGTTAACTTCCTTCAACAGAAGTCATGAACTCTTTGTATTTAAAAAATACAAAAGAGAAGATGGGGATTCTAGTTAAGAATGAGAAAAATCTTGCCCTCCATTGACTACAGCCATCTGAAAAAGAAGGCTGCCTTTAGGACAGTGGTGCCGAGCACCTAAATACATCCAGAAAAGAATACCATGATTGATGTATAATTTATTTTAGAAGGGGGCTAGTTGACAGTTAGAATCAGTCCTTTAAACTTATCCTTAAAACACATTTTATATAGGTAATTTTCTTTAAAAAAAACTAAATAGAAATGATTAGCATATACCTTTATAACACATTTTAAAGTTTTCTATACATTTCATGCATGTATTAGTGGAAGTGCAGTATGTGTTTTCAGTAACACTACCCACACCTGTGTTTTGAACTAGCAACATTTAAGCTCAAAACCAAAACCATGGTTGTACTTGCTGAAACTATTATCAAATACGCAAAGCCTTCAAAGTCTATGAAGTATTGGGAAGAAAAAGATCCAACCCACCAAAGAAATTACAGTATTTGGCTGTAAACTACTTTTGTGCTTAATACATAATGTGCAGCACCGCAGCTAGTTGAGGCTGGAGAAAGCGTTTGTTCAAAAATGGGTCATGCAACACATGCCTTTCTTCTACCTTGTACAGGTGGATCTGGGTGCCCCAGCTATCCCAGCACGGCTCCTGAGCTCCATCGCTAAGCGGCAGCCTTTGGTCATTGCTCGACTAGCGCACTTCCTTGCCAGTTAGCATTGATCAAGAAACCGGAATATTCAACAGCATCTGAAAGGTTGCAAGGAGATACAAGCATCCTATAAGGGTAATGTAAAATGTTTGCTCTTATATCAGGCACAATCAAGCCTCACTTGAGGAGCCTAATTACTAACTCTGGACTAGTCAAATGTATAGCTTGGAAAAAATAACAAACATCATTTTAGCTAACGCTGCTTAAAAGAAACCTTATCTTCTGGAAGCAGCTGTGAAAAACCTCTATGAGCAGGAGGAAGAGGTGCTGTCTATCAATAGCAGAGGAAGAGAACTCTACAATATCCAGAATTGTACCATTTTGTTTCAGTTTCCAAGGAGCTATAAAGATTGACTTTCTCTTTTCAGGAAAGTGAGCAGTGGTGAGAAAAAAGGCAATGAAAGCAATGAAATGCACTAAAACCTGGAAATAGTATTCATGTGGCTTGAGACCTTTTACAAACTTTTGAGCAGAAATGCAAAGCCACTTCCTCGTGTTGAGATGAATATCAAATACAGAATTCCTCTAGCAGCATAGATAGAGTCAGCTTGCCGAGGTAAATTATTTACTTCCCCTTGGAGAGAAGCTAAAGCAGCATGACATCCATAAGTCATCCCACCTGACAGACTTTTCTCATAGTTGGCTGACTGCTTATAGCCAGTACAGTACAAGGGATTTCTGATAACCACTACACTATGCAGCAACAGTGGAAACCACCAAACCTCAGGACACAGTTTTACTGCTCTGCAGAATTAGGTGCTTTGAAATAGAGAAACCAAACTTACAGTTCTGAACAATAACTCATTAATAGGAAGTAGTACAGAGTAGTCAGCATGTTTCTAGAATTTTAATCCTGCTCATAAGAGTAGCTCCAGCACTTTTCCATAATGGCTTTTTCCATCAGCCTGTCTCTACTTTTACCCAGAAGCATTAAGAACTGAAAATCCAGCCTGGTCCCCCTTCTCATCATTGTTTGTGTTGTGAACAAAGAAACAGCTGCCTCCACAGCAGTAAGCACAGCATCTCCCCACTCAGTTACCTTGCTGCTGCTGAGCTCTGTCCAATGCTTATGTTGTCAGGCTTCAAGTGTTTGGTCACTGGTTCCTAAAATTAAACAAAACCACAACCAACTCAAGTATCTGAGTAACTTCATGTAGGTCTTCAGCACAATAGTACAGAATCACCTAAACTAGCTTCTCTAAGCAATAAAGGTTGCTATAATATTGTTTCCTTAGCTCAAAGAAGCCCGCGTTGTTCACGTGGCTGTTGGATTTTACATTTGCCAAGTGAGAAACACATATTCAAGCACCCACCTTACCAGAGCTGTCTCTGCTACTGGAACACGCATAGGTACTTTGGATCAGAGATGCTTTCCCAGCATACCACAAGCTCACTGCACCTCCCACCATAGCTTCAAGAGCCAAAAATCTATTTTTAACTCTATCTTTGCACAGATGTAATTTTGGCTCTCAGCTTCTATGTTACTTCCTATCATTAATATATTAAGAAGTTTTAAATGAAGTGACAGTGTCTATTTTAAATTGATATTTAAGAAAATAGCAGTTTTGAGGCATATCAGCCCAAGGCTCCTCCCTGCCCAGCTACAGCAGGAAGAGTAATAAAACACATCACTTCTTATAAATTTGCTTTGTGTTTACCCAAGGTGGCCATGGTTACGTTACCCTCAGTGTATTACCATTCTCCTGGGGTGAGGCTCAGCCTTTCTTAGCAGCCTGCCAAGCTGTGTCAGGGTATGCTTCACCTGCAGCACTGCGCATGTTCCACAGCCTCAGCAACTGCAGCAAAAGGCAGATGTCCAGATTTGCAGCCTGTCATACCTTTTTGGGGGAGGCAAAACAAAGAAGCTTGAACAAGGTAATACATTAAAGCCCTAGAAAAAGTGAGCAGGAACTGCAGCAAGGTGTATTTATTGGCTGTCACCAGTGCTGCTTCCAGCAGGGACTGCAGAAGGAGATGAGTGGCCTTCAGACAGTCCACAAAAGGTTTGCTCAGTGCTTCGCTTTTTTTCCCTTTTATTTTGGACACGGCACTAGAGTTAAAGCAGTTTGTGTAGGAAAAACATCTAGGGGGACGCCTGTGTCAATGAAACCAGTGCCTACGAAGGATAATGTCTTATTGTACAGTGCATCAGATGTTTATTTTTATATATACATAAGATTGGTTTTTCTATGTTTACAAATTAAGTTATTTATATATGCTTGTTTTGAAGCATTTTTATATGCTATCAAAGCTGATTTTTATTTTTATTGGTATTAATGTAACTTTTTTTTTAATACAATTGTCAATTGATACTAAAAAGCCTATTTATATGGATGTTTTCTTTTGCAAATATAACATTTTTTGGTACCTGTTAATGTATGGCAATGGTTTGTTGGGAAGGAAGAAACAAAACCTAGCAGACATCATCTACTTTGTTAAACTACAATGGGGAAAAACCCAACTTCCTGTCAATTACTGCTGAGCAGTAGATGATCAGACCAAGCATCTGTACCACCTGCTTGCATCTCTGCTCTTAATCAAGATTGCTATTTTCATATCCACAATAAAATGTATTTTCTACACAAGAAAAAAAAAAATGCCCTGTGGTATTTGCTCCAGTTAAGACAGTGTCTGGAACTGTACTTACACAGGAGGAGGTGTTCTACTTAGTGAGTGCTTACCTGGATGAAGCCAGAAAAGGTTAGCTTGTGATAGAAGATGAAGGTCTCCTACTTGCCCAGAGTGCTGTATGCTTCTTTGCAAGGTTTGGCTGCAGAGTCAGGTGCCTGGCTTCCCAAAGCCACCAAGGATAAGTAATGGGAGACACCCAGGAACTATGTAGATTAATGACATGACAACATAAGAAAACAGAAGTAGAGGTGTTTTCTTACCTGCTGGACAACACAGAAGAACAGACTGACTTCTGCGCAATCAGGCACAATTAATTACATTCTCTGGGAGTAGTAAACTGGTCCTCAGGTTTGATCCCTTTTAAATAAATACCTCCAAGCACATTGTATTACAGAAGGATAACTGAGGTAGTTTGAGTTCATGAAAACACCTGCAGCCACAGTATCTATACAAATAGTTTTAGATACCCAAATAAATTCAGTTCCAGAGACTGAGCACTTTTCCATCACTCCAGCTTCTCCCTCTGTCTCCCCCAGTCAAGTAACAAAATAGAAGCAGTACTGCAGTACAAGCAAAACAGCAGCATGCAGGGCAGAAGTTACCGTACGTTTTCTGCACCGTGCTTTGGGGCAAGGCACCTTTTTGTGCTTTGTCCCAGTACAAAGAGGCTACATATCACCAGCTTGGACACAAAACAAAACATTTAATCATATTTATTATAACAAACAGCAACTTCAAGTGAGCTCTGCAGCAAAACATCACATAACGCTCAGCCTCAGGGAGTAGGTATGAAACAATACACTGTACTCGCTATGTCAATTCACATTACCCTGCTTTTACCAGACACGCAGCATACCAACTTTCAGGGAACCTCAGACTCAGTCATGTCTTAAAAATCCCTAAAAATAAAAAAAAAAAAAAAAAAAAGGCACACAGATGGTGTGTGCCCTATCAAATCCAGAAAAATCTCAATGGAGTTAGGATGCTGTGATTTCTCTCTGTATCACATATTTCAACAGATGCCACAGTTCTACCTAGTTAGTCCTGGTTGTGTTTTTTCCCCTCCACCTCAGTTGAGAATGCTACTTTTTTCCACCTTACACAAGGAAGAGGTAAGTTAATCAGCAAGATAACCAGCTTCATTTTGTCTAAACATTGGTCTTAACACAATATTTGCTTTCTGACAAACCTGTACTAATGGCAGACTCCTAGACAAAAGGAAAAAAAATCCTCTGAAAAGAAAAATTGTCCTGAGACATCTAATGAGCAGGCAATTTTCTGCTAACCCCCAGCAGTCCCAAGCACAAACTCCCTCTGGAGGAGATGCCTGGTGGGTGAAAGGGAACTTGCACCCTGGCTTTATGATCATGGATAGATCTATCCACAACAGTAGGAAGTGCCCACTGCCCTCCACAAAAAGGATTCCTTTCATACCAGCTCTCCAGAGGGTGGCACTGTTTTTGTTCCACTAAGTTTCTTGTCTGTTCTTCCAGTCTGTAGTTTACTCGCTGAAGTATTTCCTGTCTGATAAAACTCAAACTCAAGGCAAGAAGGATTCTAAAAAACAAGGAATAGCAGCTACATACCATTTATGTTCACATACTATAAAAAGAGTCATAAAAATACTGCCTTCATCTGCCTTCAGTAAAAAATATAATCAGGTATTTTCTCCCTTATTTCAATTAAAAACTCCAAGAAATAACAAGTTCTATTCCATCAATAGGTGGAAAAAAACTTAATCATCTACATCCTTTAAGAATGATGTTACGCATGTTCTGGTGTATATATATTTAATATGTTTTAACTTCTGAGTCTTAAAAACATTAAAATCAAATCTTTGAAATTGAGTTCACAGTGAAAAATAAATACAGGCTCATCTTCTTGTAGAACAGGTTTACCTTTCCCCTCCCCTGGCAAGAAATCACATTAAGTTCAGAGATGAGCCAGCCACCAGGAAGCAATCCCCCTGCTTCACAGAGGGACTTGTCCACTCGACTTGATTCCTGGTTTGACCACGGTCTGTTGCTGTACAAATACAAAAGTGTTAATGAGTCTAGAAAACAGCTGCTCTGAGCCATGATCAAGGTGCTTAAAGAACTTCTGACTTGGCGACCTATTTGCTGATATGAATCCTTCAGCAGTCACCAGTGCAACACATCCACACACAGAAAGACCAGTGCTGGTTTTGCACACAGAGGCCTCCTATACGCAGTATTTTCCCAGCAAGGACCTCACAATGCATTTAGAAACTCAAAAAATTCCATCTGCATCTTCATTAGTAATTTCTATCCTCAAGGAGTCCATCTCCACTAACTTTGTGCTGTCACAGTACCTAGAGATTGTCTGGTTAGGTCACAGGGGTTACTCCTGGGCTCTTCTATAAGATGCTCCGATAGAAATAAACTGGAAACGCTTTCCAGAGCTTTTAAGAAATCCTGCAACAAACAGATACAAACCAGAGAATCTTTATTAACAAGTATCAATCTCCAATATGCAAGCATCACCATCCATGAAATAGGAGCTACTTTGCAGCACAGGTCTCAGGCCCTTCCCTGCATTTTGCCCCTCTCTGGAATACTCTGGCTCCTCTCCCATTCTGGATGTGAGAGGCAAAGAGGTCTGAAGGTGAGTGGTCAGCTGGGCCCCTTCCCAGTAAGGTCACTCTCAGCCAGTGCACTGCAAATGCATACAGGATGGAGTAAAAGATGGTAACTGAGACTGGTCTCCAACTTGGGTTACAGTTTTCTCGGAAATGATTCCACTTCATGGAATATTCTGGATTCACTCAGGTGCAGATTTGAGCCAAAGCACTAGCTACAGTAACAAGCTATTGTTAAACAATCCCCTTGCTGTATTAAGCAGGAAATATAGATAGGGCACTGTTACGGACCACCTCTACAGGAAACTGAACTACAAGGATTTACCACTCTGTAGCTTTACTTTTTGCTCCACTAGTTATTCGCACACACACCTAGTTACTTACTGAGGGCCAAGGGAGCTCTTCAAGGCTACGCAAGCAACTCTCTATTTCGCTGGTTTGCATTAGGTCACATTCTACAAGACCACGAAGGATGAAAAGGAACAAATCCCACTGCAGAAAAGAAAAAACATCATATCAACATCTCTCAAAAATAACTGCATTTTGTGTTTGCTTCCTGATGTCAATACAATTCATGAGTTGCCTTCTTGGACCAGATCATGGAGAAAAGGAGCAGAAGGAGAAAGCAAAGAGCAACATCCAAAATGAATAAACAAAATTACTTTAGTTCATACACTGTATTCTACCATAACCTTCTCAAAACCAAACTAAAAATTTCTAGTTCCCCGTTCCAAAACGCACTGAGTATTTAATTCCTGTGTGTTCTGAACAGCTTGAAAAACATTCATCTCCTTCCCAAATAAGCTGGTTTCAGCCTGCAACTAGGCAGGGCAATTTTCAGCTTGCTAGCTGGGGATCTTGTAAGGTAACACCTACATGTATACAAAAATGAAAGCTGAAGGAAGACACAGAGGTGACCAATTGCACAGTCATGTGTGTTCAGTCCTAATAATCTCCTAGACCCGAGTGGCCATTTCATCACTTGCTCCCAAATTAAGCTGTGCCTTCCCAACAGCCCTCAAGGCAAATGCTGGACACTGACAACTGTGCAGCCCTCTTTTTTCTCTGCCGCTATCAATGAAGCCTGATGCTGCCAGCCTTGCTCCCACAAGCAATGAGTTCACACTGCAAGTGAATATATCAGACTAGAGCAGGCAACTGGCAGCTCCTCAGAGGTGAATAAACCCTACCTCTTGCTGCTTCACTTCTGCAAGATAGCCAATGTTCTTCCTGCTGAACATCAGCTGCACAGGAACAGGTGTCCCAAAGTCCTCCTTCCAGACAGAAAGCAGCAGTTTCAGAAGGTCACATGTGGGATTATTCTTCACTCGGAGCCTCTCAGAGCTCTTCTCTGGGGGCTTGATCCCAAGACTGAGAGGAACACGACCTGAAACTGTAAGAAAAGGAGGGAAGATGAACTTCTGCACCTGCGTGTTTTCTTTCTACATCCATCAGCCCAGTCCAATAGCACATTTTGGATAGCTGATAACTAAGCAATCACTGAAGTAAACACACCTCTTCAGCGTAAATCACTGAACCTAAGGGGAGTAGAGTCTGAAACATGCAAAAGCGTGAGCTCTGAAACTATACTAAGGAGCATTACATGGGAATATATTTATATTTCTCTGAGGTACAGAAGTTAGTTGGCATACAGTCCCAGGTCTTGAAAGGTGATTGAACAGAAACTGAAATACTCAGCCTAGCATTTAATAGAAGAGGAACAAGGTATTATTTCAAAGAAAGAGTAACAGAGGAGAACACCATTTAAACCTAGGAAAGATTAAACAGTTGTACATTGCTTTGACTATAGGCAGAGTTTACACAAGTGAAAGTAAAGTCCCACAGAATTTAAATGCAGCTAAACATACACAGAGGGGACAGTATCAGGTCTTCCTTGGTACACTCTAATAAAAAATGGGCAGATTTGCACTGCTATCCCCCAAAGTGACATTTCACAATATTAAGACATGGACTGAGAAGTGAACTGTGTGCGAAAACTCCTTAGGAAGTTTCTAAAAACAGGGTGCCATCTGCATGCGGACAGCAGGCTCGCACTGAGAAAAGCACTGTGCTTAACAGATTAGAGCAACAGGGGAAAAAAATACAAAACACCTACAGAACTCACAATATGCAGTAAACAAGTGACTCCCATTCTCTCAAAAAAAGAGCCATGAAAATATAACTGAAGGGAATAAGGCCTCTGCTTTCAGGTGGAAAAAAACAAACAGTTTTCAGGAGTAGAAATACTGAAAAATATAGCACATTTAAATAAAGATCTCAATAAAGGAAAACCAATGAAGATGTGAATAAGAGCACCAGATATGAAGGACAGTTAGTAACCTCCACAGAAGGTATAAGGAAATAAGAACAACCATCCAAATTTGACAAAAAAAAAAAGCCCACAGACTCAATGGCACCAAGAGAACCAAAGACGCACATGCTCTAAATAGCAAAATCTCTGAAGCCAAGGATTCAAGAGAATGTTAATAACACATTTTAGCTTTAAACAGCTTTTCATGACTGACTTACCCAGCAAAGAAGCCAATTCAACTGTGCACTTCGCCAGCTGCTGTTCTGATGTGGGACACATGAACTGGAAAAATACAGAAAGAGTTGCATCTTTGTCCCCACGCTGCAAACTGGACAAAACAGGACTTCACAAGGGATAAAAATATCAGGGGATAAAAGCATCAGAGAATAGCAGGCGGTTTACAGCAGGAAGCACAGAGCTGCAATCAGGAGACCAGTGAAGACTGAAAGACGAGATCCTGAAGGACAAAGAAGTCCACAAAGGCAAGTTGTAAGTAACAAGCACATCTGGAGACTAACAAATGCAATGCAGCTGTGTCAACTTTGCAAACTTGAATTTAGTTTAATGTTCTCTGTCTGAACTCAACTGTGAGACAGGGCAAACAGGCATGAAGATGACTCACAGTAGTCCAGCGTTTTCACTGTTACCACTTCAGCTGCTTTTTAACTTTTACCTTTCTGCACCGAAGCGTCTGACTCAGTCGTCCCAGCAAGCACTCCAGCCAGCCGGGGTCAATCACTTCCCCTTCATCTCGTGGGCCCACAGCAATGCAGAGCACATCCTTGATGAAAAAGACAACAGTGATTCAGCTGCTAATATTCTGCACTTCCCATGAACAGATCTTTGGCCCTATGACAGAGGAGTGCTTTTCAAACAGAGAGGTGAAAAATAAAAAGGGAATAAGGGAAAGACAGCAAGCCAGGAAAAATGTACCTTAATCTCATTGATTATTTGAGAGGGAAATGGTGCACGGTGCAGACAGCCCGGAGAGCAGTCCCTTCTCAACTCCCGAGCATCCTCATTGGGCAAGGGAAGTCCTGGGACTTTCAGCATTCTGTTGAACGTTGCCTTCACTTCTCTTTTAATCAGTGCTATAAAGGGGAAAAAAAAAAAAAAAAAAGAAATATAACCCATCTACTTGCACCTTTCTCTCCAGGGAGGCAGACAACCTGTTTCCAAATGCTACCCATATCTGCCTCCCATTCTGAGAGCCACTGTGAGTGAGGAAAGGACTTCACACTTTCATACCCTCCTGACTCTGAGCTCCCACTATATTAATGGCCAGAGGCACAAGCGAGGAGCTGCCCATTACTACCAGATACCACTGGGAACCCATCTCATTTTCCATCAGAAGTGTTTCAGTAGCTGTAATGAACAAAGTAGCTGAGCCAGGAAGCATTAGCAAAGAAGAAAGCTGAATCAGCATGACCATACCAGTTCAGCCACTGTGCCCATGAAAGACGTATGTTTTGTACCAAAATAAATTTTGACCAGCATCCAAAACACTAATCCCCTGCTGCTGCAAATGGTGCTGGATAGTCTTTCCCAAATTCTTGGCAGCATCTCCTGAAACAGTGGATTTTGAGAGACTCTGAAGAGCTGCCAGAGCACTATTACAGATTAAAAGGACTACAGTTGCCTTCAGCCTGCTGAAAACATACACAGTCGAAGATGTGTTTGTTGTATAGAAGTTTTCAGAAGTTCTCTACACATATGGACCATAAGGTGGCTTGACAGCTGTGTCCTACATTTGAAATGCTATGACAAACTCACCCTGGATGATATTTTCAGAAGCATTCATTCTTACCATCCTAACAGCCTCCATAATTAAAAAGCACTCACAAGGGCCAAGACTGAAAAGTCTCTGAAGAAGATTTGTGGAGCTAGAAATCACTCCTCTTATTACTAAAGAAGGAGGGACAGAGCAACTGCATGCCTCCCACTAAAGGAAAAGGGAGCACACTTCCTGCCTGCCCCCCCCCCTTGCACCTAAGTACTTCATAACACCAGAATAAACTTCAACCCCTTGATCTCAGAAAAAGTGTATAATATACAGGTTAGAAGTTCAGAGTGAGGAAGCTCACCTGCAATGTTGGCAGAAAGCCAGCCACAGGCCTTCTCAGTAGCCAGCTCCACTGCAATGTCTTCTGCACTACTCAAAACCTTCGCAGGGAGGAGGTGATAGGAGGCTTACTACCACAACACTAACAGTCAGTGGAAAATCAGAAAAAAACTCCAGAGAGATACAGCTTAATATGGACACGCAACATTTAAGTAGAGCATCGCCGTTTCTAGACAAACCATTAACTCTGAACAGCAGAACAAACCCCGCTGACCCCATACAAAGATTATTAACTATTTGTGAAGTTGATTTTAAAATCAGAAGCATTATCCTTGCAAGATATACGTGATTTACCTACCACTCTAGTCACAGCAGTTAGCTATTGGCTAGAGTATCACTTTAGTGAGATATCCGGGCATAGCCTGAAGGAGGTGACTCTACTTAGCTGTCAGTTTCCACACCAGCGTGTCAGTAAATTCCATTGTCCTAAGCTGTTAATGGGTAAGCGAGGCAGCAACAGAAAAAAAGGTAATACAGACTCAGAGTCAAGGCCTATAATGAGTCTTTGTGAAAATACGTACTGCTGCAGATGTTTCCTCCGGCAGTAAGACCCTCACCGCCTCAGGACCTTTCTTTTTGCAAAATCTGCAAGCAAATAACATGTCTCCGTATTACAGAAAGTTCCTGGACAACAGTCAGATGTTCAACACTGCAGGAATTTTCACTTGCCCTCCTACAGTCAAAATTAGCTGGAAGACTGCAGAGAAATAAAAGCCAACAGGACCAGATAAGGAAAGAATTACAAGCCCCCAAGCTGCAACACTCAGTTTTCCAAAGAAGGGAAATACAACAATTGCAGTAAACGCCAGTTTGGAGCTGGATGCAGAGGTACAA
The DNA here is from genome assembly GCA_016647715.1 of Pavo muticus. Lineage (NCBI taxonomy): Eukaryota > Metazoa > Chordata > Aves > Galliformes > Phasianidae > Pavo > Pavo muticus. The sequence goes on along the minus strand of JACDJE010000021.1, from coordinate 1,073,981 downwards.
ACAGCACCTTGATTCCTTCCTACAAATATGGTGTTAACTGGCTGGAGGCACAGCTGACAGTCACCCTAAGAAGAGCAGAGGTCAGGGTCTGCAATTACCAGAACCTGAGCAAGACAGGTCAAGCCAGATTAGAGTTACGGATTCCACAATAAGAAGGGAAGGCAAGGGTTAAAATAACTTTTCCTCCTTACTCTCTGCCTTTGATAAGTGCCTGGGCTCCTTCATCATATAGATGAGCGCACACCTCTTCAAGCAGCTTATCATGATTAGCATCCTCCTCCTTCACTTTATCCTGCAACATGACTTCAGCCCTTTGAACCAGCTCTGCTACCAGCGTTGCCCTGTGAAAATACAATATAAAGCAATTCAGGCATACTGAAATCAATATAAGGAACAATGCACGCTAACTGTAATCAGCTGTTTCCCTCATTTCAGGATACCTCTCTCTCTCAGGCAGAAATGCAACTAGCTACTCTAATTAAACAGCATTAATCACACTATTTCTTTATCTTTTTTTTTTTAAACCAGAAAGGTAAGGAAGAAAGCAGCAAGTAGAGATATCAGAATAGTATTAACACTCCAGAGTCAAAAGTCTGAGTTTTAACAGGAATAAATGGTTACACGGTAACTTCTCTGGCACCAATGCTTCTACACTCTCAAAGAGTTGTGGTCAGAAATGCAAAGATGTCAACAGCAGCACAGTACAACCAGTGCTCCTCACAGATTGATACTGCTTTATGTATTCCAGTTGGACAACTGGACAGAGTAAATCCTCAGCAAGTTTATGAAGGCCATGTGAGGAGTCAGGGCTGCCTCTCAGGACCCCGACAAGGTGAAGAAATGGTCTGACAGCGGGGTAGCGATTCTGTACTGGGTGTAAGGGCCAAGGTCTATCAGCTAGGGACAGCTCTGCAGAAAAGGATCTAGCGTTCCCAGCAGACAGGCTGTACCAAAGAAGCGCGGCCTCTCACTGGCCTCGGGTTACCAAGAGCACAGCCAGCAAGTCAAGGGGAAGTTACTGCTCCCCTCACCACTGTAATGCTGCACTTGAGACCACTAACACAGCTGGGATGCTGGAGCACATGGCCTACAAGGAGAGAATGGGGTAGCCTGGCTCATTTAGCTTAGAGAAGGTGAAGTGGGAGGAAAGGGTCATTGAGAACACAGAACAAGACTTCCAGAAAACGTATAGCAAAGGTATTAAAGGCAAGATGCACAAGCTGCAACAAGGGAAATTCTGATAGGATATAAGGAAACATTTTTCACAAATACTGGTAAAATTATGCATTGAAACAAGATGCTAAGAGGCTGCTGAATCTCCGCCCTGGAGGCTTTCACACCTCAACTGGACAAGGTGCCAAGCAACCTGACCTAACTCTGTAAGTGGCCCTGCTTTGAGCAGGAAGTTGGACGAGATGACCCCCAACTTCCAGTTCCTTCCAACCTACATTTTTCTATAATTAGCAAGAATGCTCTGAAACAGATATTAAATCTCAAAATGCTACTCCGTGTTCACATTCCAAGTGTTCCACAGTCATGCAATCCTCCTCTTTGCATCCCATCACAAATACCCCCTGTGAAGGAAATCTGATGTCACTGGACATAATGTCATAGCCCAATACAGCCTTGGTGTTCTGCTGTACAGCATGCCCTGAAGGAAGTTTTCTTTCCTCCATTCCTCCTCCTCTGCACACACAACTTTAAAGGATCATCTCTCTGCCTCATTAGTACTATGTTGTTTCTTGTATCATGGAACAGATCACCAGCACTTACTTGATGTGCTTAACACAGTTGGATCCCACTCTCTCTGCCACAAACTCAACCGTTCTCCGCAGAGAGGGAGGCTGGTTGTGGAAGAAGGCCTGTTCCAGCTCTACCTGTTCAAAAGAAAAGCACTACAATTGATTAGAGCACTCCATCTGCATCCTCCTCTCCTCATCATAGGAGCAGACAGAACTGCCATACGTAACTGTGCTACAAGGCACATAATTTGCCTACATTTGAGTATTCTGCTCCAGCAATATTTGGTGCCCCTGTAAACTACCCACTCCTCATTTCCTTCTAATCACTTAACTCAAAGCTCATGATCAGCGTTTATGAAGCTACAAAAGCAAATGATCAGTAAAGAGAAGAATGGGAAAGCTCTGACAGCAGCTGCTCATGGTAAGTCACCACATAGGGCTTCTTTTTGGAAACAAAGAACCCTCTCTTTTAATGCCTGGTAATTAATTCTGTATGCTCCTACACTCTACAGAAAGCATGGCTATAACCTAACTAAAAGCAGTTGATGAGAAATGTGCCAACGTTTTATGCTAAAGAGGAAACAGTTATTCCAAGAATGCTTACTAAACTTCTCTAGATTTCAACATCTGTGTGGTTTCCCAGCCAGGTGATTTAACCAGAATAACAAAGACTAAAGATACCTGACTGTCAAACACAACATTCCTTGCTGTCTAGGCCCATACTTTTCTTTCCCTAATACCGGGATACCACTGTGTATCCTACCGTCATTCAGGGAATTCCTCCTGCTCTGCTTCCACTCGTGACTCCCAGATTACCTGCAGTTTCCGTTGTGTAATGGAAGTCTTTGGTGTCAAGGACTCTGCAGCTGTTGGAGTGATTTTCCTTATAAAGCCACCATTTTTTACTCCACTGCCAGCCACAAAAGAGGCAAGTAGTTTCCGCAGCTCTCCTGCACAGAGAGACACGCAAAAGCCGTCATCATCCCATAAGCAAGGGAACAAATCAAAAATCCAGAGAGAGAAATTCACACTGTCAGTCTTGTTTCCAGAGCAGATTCTTTCAGCTTCTGTGAAAGCTGAAGTTTCAGAACAGCAGAAACAGAGAGGCATTCCACCTGTCTAACCAGCAGGGCAGAGTAAAGCAGGCTCCAAAGGTAAAACAGGATCCCAGAAAGTTCCCTGGCATGTACAGGCTTGTTCAGAAGAAGCCATTTCTATGAAAACCTTTTTAGCACAGTAAGCAGAAACCATAACAAAATCTACAAGGACAACAAGACAAAAAAAGATTACAAAAAAAAAAAATCCAACAGAGTCAGAAGAAAACCACAGGGGAAAAACTCAAAGAGCTCTTCAACCTCTAGCTTTCATGATGCAGGAACACCAGGGTTATCACATAGTTTTCTTAGTAGCCAAGTTCCAAGAAGCAGAGGACCATCCCACCATCTGGCCTTCTGCTCTCTACACATAAAGACTTCATCAATAGCAATCAGATTCCAAGAAAAAGATGTCTGAGACAACAACATGATTAAGCAGCAGGGCTCAAAAGGATTCTTCCCCTCTGCCTAACAACAGAAACACACCTAAAGTTCAAGATACTTCTCACAGTACAAATGCCTACACCTAGGATCCAAAAGTTGTATACTTACTCGTTATTGTGTTTCTTCTCAGTTCATAAAGGACAAGCTCTCCTTTTCCTCTACATTCAAGCTCTGTACAACTACCCTAACTGTGTAGCCTCCCTCCCCTAGAGTCATCAAATAACTATTCTCAGCTGCAGGTGTTTCCAATACAGATTTTTACACACAGCTGAGACCCAAAGCTGTGAGGAGGGGTAAGAAAGACAATCCAAGGACTCACAGGACTAAAGAATGCAAGGACAAAAAAAAAAAAAATACTCACCAAGATAGGGGCAGCAGGTATAAAGTAACTGCTGATCCACCAAGGGCACAGAGTCCTGGTGAGAGAACAAAAGAAAAGCTGAAGCAACACAGCAAGAAAGAAATCCTATACACATGGTCACATGCAGGTTTCAAAACTGCCATTATGTGAAAACAACAGAAACAACCAGATTCCAAATTCACGGTAAAATTATGTACTTTGCAGCCCAAGCATATCTCAACCTTTTCTTCTGATCACTGTCAAAGCTCAACTAAACTTTGATAGTTAGAAAACCAGGACTGTTGCCACAGCTGCTATTTGTAAAACAGAAACCTAACCATAGAGGAGAATAAACGAGGAACACCTGCTGCACATTAAGCCTCCACAGGTGTCTGCACCCAGACTTGCTAGAACACCACGCTATGGAGTAACACCATCCCAGCATTACACAGTACAGGCAGAGGCATTGGAGGAAAAGCAACTTCTGATCCCATCGGCATGGGCAGCATGTAGTGCACTCATTTGCAAAATAATCAGTTACCTCTGCATCTCATCTCTGCCACTAAAGAGATGATGCAAAACAGAGGTTTCTAATTTGGACAAGGCTTACGTATGTCTTCAAAAACATACTGCTGATTTTTCACAGAATACCATCTATTCTCCTGCATGTCTGGGAGTTACCTACAACATCACACATGCTCACCTACCCCTCTGCTTGCTCAAATTATTTTCAGTTTACTCACCCTTTATCATGCAGGTGGTCAACAGGTGACCAAAGATAGTAATCTTGCTTTGACAGAGCTACTGTACTATTTTTGTTGAGTTTACTATTACTATTAGTTATCTGTAGGAAGAGCTGCAATTTAATCAGCTCACCTTGTACTGAGATAATCAGAAAACAGTATATGATCCTCCCACATAACTTGGCATCTATTCTGTGAGCCATCACTGCAGCTGAGATGCCTCCTGCCTGACAAAACCCCAAGTTCTGAACACATACAGTTGACAATCCAGAATGCAATGCAAACTAGCAACTTGGACAAATCAGAGAATGACAATAGCCTAGATAGTCTCACTCACTGCAGCTGCACTGAAGCCAAGTTCCTGACAAAATCTTAAACTGAGGCCACAGTAGGTCCACCCTCATCCACGGACTCAGAGGGCCTGCTACTGCACTAACTCACCAAAGCCTGAGCAGATGTCACAGTATCCATCACCAATCCCTCCTGCCTGACATCCGTGGCAAAAAACAACTCTTCAGGGACCGATGGAACCTGAAACAGAAACCCCAGTTGGAACAGCCCAAATAGCAGTCAACTTATACCATTTCTGACAGAAGACAGTAGTTTTCTAACCATTAAAAAAAAAAAAAAGATAACAAGGATCCTCTCTGCCATAAGGAGACTTTTCCCCATAAAATTAAAGATTTAATTTAATCACTGTTACGCATGCCATCTTCCTTACCCTCCCCTATGGTATCTTTAACCTTTCCTGCAAGTTCCTGCTAACAAACCACCTTACTTCCAACTGAAGGCACAAAAGAATTTTGAAAGTTTATCACATACCATCCTTCGATCCAACAAAAAAAATCTCCATTCATTCAAGGCTGCCAGCTAGCATCCCACCTTTGTGTCCCAACTTCTAACACAAATTTGCCAATGTTCTTACAAGGATGTGGATTTAAGGTCCAAGTGTGCTTCAGAAGCAATTAGAATTCATACTGGGAAAAAAAGTTACATCACACAGTTTGACTACAGGACAACAACTCTCTATTATAATACAGAGGATTGTTTGAACCCCACAGTAGCATAAAAAGAACCTAGTAATTTCAAGTGTTTTAATTCATTTCAGTATTGAGTTTTTACTGGGTCCTGTGGTCTGCCTTTTCTTTAGGGAAAATCTGTGTGCACGCAATAGACTACCTGAAAAAGCCAACCCAGAACTGCAAGGATCAGCAGTTTGTTCAGGAAACTCATCTCCTTATCTTCAGAAAGGACCATAAGCCTGCCATGCATAAAAAGCAACAAGAGGCAGTGTTAGATTTCATTACTGCAATTTACTTTAAGGAAAAACATTCCAAACCACTCAGTTTCCGATCATACTATTTGTAATCATTCCCTACTTGTTTGCCTACAGAATGGAGAGCAAATTCTACCCTTTTGCACATCCACGTTTGAATAATGTGCTGTTTTAACACTGAAGAAACCAGTGTTAAGCAACTCTCTAGAATGTGCTTCAAATTTTCCTCACGTATGTCACAAAGAAAACTAGAGCATTAATTAGGCACTGCTCACCCTGCAGGTCTGAGGTTTAAATTCAAGGTTTAAAATTCGCAGCTGCAGATGTAGAAGGGGTGAGAGAGAATTTAAAGAATGTTGTTTACTCTATGAACATGAACTTATTGCATATCTCTCTCTTTGTTTAGGATATCCTCCCTTTGTAGTGCTACCTAAGATAGGAATGCTCATGATTTGCGCACAAAAAAGTACCTTTATAATAAACTCAAACTAGCACCTGCATGTATTCTCAAACAAAACCATTCACAGAAGAGCTTTTTGAACTGATACATTTTCTCTTACCTGTATATCTGCAGCAAAAGACAAAATACCTTCCTATAATAATCAAGGAAAGGAGCAATATGATCCACAAGGGAAAGAAACTCCACGATCCAAGGAACAGTGAGGACAGAACGCTGATTCCGAATGGATCGTCTCAGAAGCTTCAATATGTCCAGTACAGGCAAAGTCTTAATGAACAAAAAAAGTTAAAGCAGCAGCTTGAAGTTATCTTTTGATAACTGAAGAAAAATCTTTTTCTATATCATGACTATTCTTTCTAAGATTTCTTCTGCACAAATAAGAGTTGACTTTTTTGGCTAACGGAAACATTTCTCTGCACACCAGGAGAGAGAGAAACTATGCTACGACAGCAACCACAGGTCCCGCTGGGACTTTCAAATACAAGGCTGTAACACTAAAAGCATGACTGGGTACAGGTGGGGTCAAGGTTTAACCCCTGCCTTCTTGCATTCATTACGTCACACTGCTAGGAGGTGAATGAGAAACTACAAAATCATTCCTGGTAGCTGGATTTTACACTATGAAGGCAAGTTTTACCTAGACTCATCAGAGTTCTGATATAGCAGCCCCAGATTAGCAAAAATAACACAGCATCTCGTACCTCACCATCAATGTATTGCTCCTTTTTTCTCTGTTACATAAATTTTTCTTCTCCTGTTTCCAGCTTCAGAATATGTGATGGGGCTCAGAATAGTGTAACACCTTCCCAGCAATCACTCCCTTGCTTTGAACAGGCATAACAATTCATAATACCCTTACTGGATTAGGAAGCCTGCCTATCAAGAAATAGGCCACATTAGATTGAAGTGCTTGGTTTCTTACTTGGTTCCTCAACGCTACTGCAGTGTCTTGCAGGTCTCTAGTTGGTTGTTCCACAGTGCGATATGGCAAGAATACAAGAAAGCCCAGGAACTTGGCAAGGAGTCTCAAGCTTAACAGTACCACAGTGAAACGCTTCTTTTCATCCTGCAGTGAATAAAAGCAAGCTGGGGAAATGTCGCCCTGAGCTGGCAAAGCCACTACCCACGCTAAACTTCTATTCCCTTCATGTAAAAAGGGCCACATAGCTTCATCAATGCTTTCCATAACTGTTCCCCAAATGCATATTTGTCACACACATTTTAAATTGGTTCTGCCTCTACTGCCTCACTTACCGTGAGAAGAAATTAATTTGAGAGCTTTCTAGAACAAGAAGCTGCTCAGTCATATATTCATATTGACAACTTTGGAGACAACGAGAACTGACCCTCTGTTGCCTCCTTTGCAACACTACTGCTCTGCAAGTTTTCATGAATCTCTGGGTGCTACTTTGCTAACAGTCTAAAAGCTGTGATATTTGTGATAGGTATAGGTGAGTTAAGGGACATGTGAACAGGCTTGACCACAAATTCATTGAGTCTTTCTTCATGGAATAGCAGCAATAAAGGAGCTATCAGAACTGAATGCAACAACCAAACTCAGTTGTTTCAATGATGAAACAGATCTAACACAAGGTACTAACAGTCAAAAAAGAGGCTCCTCCACAGGAGATCACTTTTCAAACTAGCACATCTTATCTCTTAAGACAGTTCTATGAGACACTCTGAAGCATATGAGTAAATGAGCAGGGCTTGGACACTGTACAAATCACAGAGTATGACAAAACAAAAGAAAGAAACCCTTGTCCCGTAAATTCACTGGTAGAAACTTAAAACAACTTGCAACCAAAACAGTTCCTTCAGTACAGGCTCAGTTCAGGGAAACTCCAGCCAGACGTATGTGCAAAATACAGTCTTACCTGTTCATCCATATCTGTTTCCCCATCACCATGCTCATGCTCCACCAGAGTAAGGCCATCTAGCTCAAGTATCTTCAGGCACAGGCTATCCACCAGGTGCTGATTGAACTGGTAACTTCAGCAAAAGATGATGATGAGTCAGATTGGGCTGCAAATAGCAGTAAAACCTCAACTAACACACCACAAAATTTAAAGCTGGTCTCTCAAGTTGTATCAAGCATTAGAGGACAAACAAAGCAATTGACAGAAAACAAACCAAGTGATAAAACTAGTGCTGGCTGACCCCCTTTTCCACTCTTATCTTAAGCTCTTCGAAGCAGACACTGTTTAGTTAAGTCCCAGCAAAAGGATAATAATATGGATCTGTCTAAGCAGGAAGCTATAAAGTAAATGAACTTACATTCAAATCTGCCATATGTGGCAACTCATCTATGCTCTGGACTGGGAAAAACTCATTCAAGAAAACCGTGAAACTGGCTTCATCCTCTAACCCCTTTGCTCCATGTACTACTGCACAAGAAATGTTTGGACAGGCCCTTGTCTGCACTTCTCAGCACTGGGAAATGCAGGTAGCCTGTGACAAGATGTTATGGTTCAGTGATTACCATCCAGTCTAACGTAGTGCAGAAACGCACTCCATGCCCCAAACAGAACCTGTTTGTTGATGTGCTCACTGGCCAAGGACATTAAGTGTGATGTTATGCAGGTTTAAAATATTCCCTATATGCTCTACCTCAGTTACACTATGCCCCAAGGCCTCTGGACACCCCTGCTGCAACAGCAGCACGGTTTTCCCCACACACCCCACGCTTTGCTGTGGAAATAGTAACCAGCTGACCTTCCTGCACTGAGGATGAAGTCTCTGAAGAACTGCTGGCACCCTGGGAATGAAGGGGGTGGGCAAGGTCCCCTGATGCTCTGAGGAACAACAAATCTTTCCTGCAACCTCTTCAGACGGCTCAGATTATCAGGACCCAGCATATTAAGGACATCCTGGTCTGGGGTGTCTCCCCAGTTCACACCACCACCAATAGGATCTTTACACATCTTTAAGAGAGAGAAAACACAAGAAAGTAGAAAACTCATAATCAAACATTGTTTCAATTTGCCTCTTCCCCTATGCATTCTTCCTTCTTCATGAGATTTTGTTTTAGAAGGAATTCAAGCATGGTCTTTTCAGCCAGCGCACACAGAAAAATCTCTTGACCTCATGTCAAGACACACTACCCACCTTGGCCATAAATAGCCTAGGGATTCTGAGAGACGGATAACACACAATTAACTCAGGAACATCTAGCAGCCAACATTTGCATGTGTGGAGGAACATCCATCACTTGCACAGTCTTCACCTGACAGAACACTGATGCAAATTCAGATTGGACACGAGGAATTTTCAATATTGCAATAGCTCACATCTTTTATGTAACGTGTGTGGGTTTTTTTGTGTCTACTCTGCTATCCAAAAGGAACCTACCAATAAGCCAGCCACTTATAGAGAGAATACAGCAAGAATTTAGACTCCAGTCAGGAGCATCCTTTCTTTTTTCATTCCTTCAGCTACTGGTCAAAAAAACTCCTGCAAACTACAACAGCAGTACTACACCAAAAAGAGCCTGTTGGGCTGTTACACAGAAGAACGTGAGACTCTCTACAGATAGTACACTAATGTTGCTAAGGAATGGAAGTGGGAACCTCTGCATTTCATACACACCAAAATGTATTGTTATCATTTCTAAACATTAATTGTGCTAAAATTAGAATGTCAAGGTTAAATAACCACGAAGAATAAGTTCTTACAGCTCACGACACATTCACTGCGCCTTAGAGCTGGATAAGAATCAGTAACTCATCACTGATCTGTATTTCCAGAAAATGCAGGAAATTCTCTTCCTGAAGACTGGGCTCTCCCAAAAAAGAAAAAGTTTCAAAAGGAAAGTCTCAAATTTGCAAGACAGCTTGTTTTCTCAGGCTGAGGAAGGATCAAATCACTTTTGATGCATATCTTCATGAAAAAAAAAAAGAACAACTGAGGAACTTACCTGGGTGAGCTGCTTCTGAAAGAGCCTGGCAAAATGGCTGTGGTTGCAGGTTGCAGACAGGTGAGCCATCATGGCCCTGTGAAGGAAAACCTCACAAAATGCTGACTAGATCTTTGTGGTACAAAAAAAGTGTTTTAACTTCAAATTACACTGAAATCACAAACTAACAGCTTGTAAGAAAGCGATCTTCAGTTTTCAAAGGCCGCTGAAAAAAGGAGCCTCTTTGTAACCAGGTTACACAAGCCCCATCTGCTCATCATGAAAACAAAAATTCTCCCTGGATTCTCCCTTAGCGTCTGCAGAGCAAACACAGATTTAAAGACAAAACGACTCTCTTCTTTTCCTACAATAACACTTTTACTTAGGAAGAAAAAGTACACATTCATCTCCCATTTCCCCCTGTGCACTGAGCTGAGAGTTCACATAGCTGCAAGTAAAAAAAACAGCAAAAAAGCAGTAGTTCTGATGCCCAAAGGGGAAGAATGTTCCTGAGTTAAACCTCAGCCTTGTTTTGCTCCATGTAACTTCAGTAGGCTGGTGGTTAAGATTAACACAGAAACCCACAAGGCAACTGCTTTCAAAAACATTTCAAAAACAATTTATATATACATTGTATTTTGATTAGACGGTAAATAAATAAAACCATTTGCTTTCCATATGAAGAAAAAAACTAGTCTTGTTTTCAGACAAGACACCAGAACCCGCTGAAATACTTACAAGAGATAAAAGCTCCTGTCCATATAACACATAGATGTTTAAAAGGAGTGGGGCACTGGAAACATGAACTACGCACAAAAATGCATTCAGACCACAACGTACTGCTTGTGAGAGTAACTCTTCCTGTGACTGGGAACAGGGTAAGCGTTACACCAAGACTCATCACACTAGGCCACCACCACTTACGCCTTGCTTCTTTAAGAGGATAGTTGAAAATGTTAAATATAGAAGCAACTTTGCACTGACACTACCTGCCAAGAAGCACAGCCCCTTACAGCTCAGACCATGAGGATGAACATAGAAATTAGGATGCTGAGTCTGGTATGTTGCACCAGTAATTCAGCTACACTAAAGTTAAATTTCGGTTCTAAATGGAGTTACAAGAAGACTCCTACCTGATCTTGCTGCCCAGAACTCTTTCAAAGTCCCAGCCAGGTTTTTCATGGTTATCCTCCCATTCACGCAGCAGTTCATAAAAGATATCCCTGTGAACCAAGATATTTAAGGATGTGAATTCCTACTCTTCAAAATTTGAAGTAGCAACAACGGAGCATTCAATTGCTTCTAAACTACCCAGTGAGACTCTACCTTAGATTAAGTAATTCAAGCATCTACATGTTCTGATACTTCTGCAGAACTCAAAAACGTTAGCAGTACTTCAGCAAACTTCCATTTTCCATGTCTTTGAAGAGCAAGCAATTAAGCTTGTTATGCCTAAGCTCACACAGAATGACCAAAGCACCCATTTACCAGACATACTGAAGACGGAGAAGCGGGAAAAAATAAGCCACACAAAATAATACCTATGAGGAGAAAAAAAGGACCAAGATAACTTGCCGTTCTCCCCTCACTCTGTTGCTGTAAGCATGGAGGGAGGTGGCAGGAAGAATACAAAGCATACCAGATATATATGCAGAAGCAACCTACAGAAGCTGCCACACTGTACTGGCATTTACCAGAAGCCTCAAAAACTTCTGAAGAATTAGGCTATCCTTCTCCAAAGACATTAAACATTTAGCTCCTGCAGTCAATATGGACAAAGACTTTTCTTAATTAGAGTGAAAATCTACAGTATGTGGCATAAATGGGACATTCTTGACATCTTTTGTTCACAACTATGGGCAGATAGTATCTTGTGAGCCATACAGTAAAAGAATCTTACCTTTGTTTCTTAAATATGTGAAATGCTCTGTCACTGGGAAAGTTGGAGCGATTGTCGGTTTCTGGCTGGAAAGAAACAGATTGCACAGAGCACGGCAGCAGCAGAGACACCTGTTGAAAACATAAAAGCAACAACGAGGCAAATGCAAGTGTAATTTATCCAACAATCTGACACCCAGAATAAGCAGTGAAGAGAGGTGATGGTGAAAACAGGTACCGCTAATTGAGTTGTTCAGACTCTAGTCATTTCTCAGTTGCTAGCTGCTGGTAAACACCAATGGCTGCAAAACCTACATTACAGTACAGAGACAGAATCACTCAATATGAATGCAAGCTTCTCATCTCTCTAGGAAAACAACTTTTTTTTTATTGCAATCAACAGATTGCAATTAGTATTCATACGGTGTGGAAAGAATGATCTGCAAACAGCCAAACCATATCCTCAACATAGGGCTTCTAACAGTGCAGGAGGACAGAAGCTGGCAATTTCGGTATTCTCTCTCCTATTCAGAAAGCATACGCCTTCAAGTAACAAAAAACCTTATCTATAACTTTAGCAAAACTGATCAGTTATTGATGTGCCTTAGTCGCAGGAAGCGCACTGTACTTTCTTTGTCAGATGCAATGGGATGCATGAAACTAAATAGAAAATGGATGCATTCCTAGCATCGAGCTTCAGTTCCCTGACTCAGATGATCTGATCAGGAAACTCATTTTTCCAGACTGCAAGCTTTGTTTGCCTCAAAGAGGTCCGTAGCAATGAAACAAATTCTCTTCTCCCCAACTACTTTACAATTTAGCAACTAGCTGGCCATTTTTCTGGGATTAATGTTGATTAGATACAAATCTCAAAAGCAAAACTTGGCTCTGTTGAAGTCATTAGCTGTGGTTCACAACATCAGGGCAGCCAGCAGCGATCCATAACTAACAGTCATGGGATTATGCAATTCACTCACTCCGTGAGGAAAAAAAAAACACACAAAAACAACTTTCAGACACTTCCCAAAGAAGACACGACAAAGAGACTCACAGTAGAAAGAACGAGAGTTAGCATTAAGGCCAACATAAATAAAACATCATCACCACAGAGGTATAAGACAGCATTCAGTTGAGGTCTGCCAATATTTACCTTGGCTGTGCTGCTTTCGTACGCCTGCTTGAGCCTCTCATGCAGAGCGGGAGAAAAAGATGCAATCCGTTCATTTTCAGCCAAGAACTTCAGTGTCCCCTTTTCTAAATGGGCAATAATTCTGCCAAGACAACATCCATAAAACCCACAGACATACAGACACAAATGACAACATGATCAGACCCAAAGAAATGTTTATGTCATTTTTAAGAAGCTACCAAGTAAAGAGTTCTAAGCCCCAGTCACCCAGGATCAAATCTCACTGACATCTGTAGGGACATTTTTTCTTATTGCATTCATCTCATTTCTTGCAAAATCACACTGAAAGCCAGAACAGGGAAAATTCACAGCCATCCAAATTTAAGCCAAATTTAAGTGTATTTTGAGGGAAAGTTAGTATCTCCATACCTGGAATTAGTAAAGCTCTAAGATCCAAGCACACTTGCTTCATCTCACACACAAGCAGAGGAAATAAAAAGCACCTCAACTCACTCATATTGATAATCCAAGACTTGGACAGCAAAGTAAACGCAGTTGTGCACACTTTGGAAGTGCTGCCTCCCTGATGCATCTAATGGGAAAAAAAGAAACATGCGACAACAGCACCTATCACAATTTACAAGCTAAGCAATCAATAATATGCTCCAGAGGAAAGAAGGAACTGCCATATCCAAAGAATGAAACCCTCTTCCAGACTAGTACCCAGTTTCCAGAAGTTCCCATTCCCTGGCACCTGATAAATCCCCATCTTTCTGATACTAATGGCAACTAAATTGGTTGATGCTGTACGGGAAAGCAAAGATTCCTTCTCAGCTTTTTGGCCAACAGTAAGCAGAGCCAAACAACCAGCAGACCAAGTGCTGCTGCTCCTCTGAGCTCAGCCCTAAGAAACACTGAGAAGCAAAACAAAGGTTAAACAAATAAAGCTTTCTGAAGGGAAGTGTCATCTTATAGCCACTCTCTGCTTTTCATACCTAGATCAAACTACTGACTGTATCAAGAGTAAGTACGAATTTGCCAAAAAATCAAATGTAATAATTATTTATCTATATTAACAGGCCCCACATCTGCAACCCAACCTTTAATTTAAGAAACACACAGCAAGAAAACAACACTTTTGAGCTGTAAGAACCAACAGAGGAGAGACTAACATATCTGTCCTTCTCTGTTAAAAGTTTGCTTTAGCAAGATGCTGCAGGTACTCACACACAACAGCAGAAAAGTAGATTCAAACATGATCTAGCAACCCTGATCAATCATGTTGAAGAAATACTTCCCATACACACATGGTTTTTGTCAGCTTCTCAGATGAGTCCCACTGTGTTTTTTATGGCATTGAATACTAACAGTTCAGGCTACGGGCAACTTATCTACATCACATTATCATCATTCATGGAAGGACATCCTTTCCACTCAGTTCTACTGCTTACCTTTACTTCCCTCATTGACTTCAAGGTCACTCTCTTCTTCCTCTGAAGCAGAAGTTCCTTTAGATGTTAACAGTTGTAGAACAAAAAATAGCTCCAGAAAAATATTTGGTACCAGGTTTTCTGGAAGAGAAGAAATGTGATACTAGAGATGAATATTGTGTTTTAACCTGTTTTAATGACTGAAGGTAAAAAGACAGACAACTGTTCTACGGCAAAGTCTGTAAAGGACTCCCTCCCCACACACAGCCACAGCATATATCAACATGAAAAGATGTGCGAGGGAAGGGTCTGGTTGTTCAAATTTACCTCATCAGATAGGACCACGCAACTGCAGCCTCCTACAGGTCAGAGTACTGCATCACCTTCATCTACTTCCCTAAATTTTTATGTAAAATCTATTTATTTTAATAACTGAGTTGACACAGCTTATTCTTTTAGGAGTTATTTATACCCAGCAACTACACCAGAACTTCTCCTTGTTATCTGCCTTCCCCCCACAGTGCACGTAGAAGCTCAAAGCTCACAGAAGGGTCAGTCTCACATCTCAGTCTTCACCTGCTATACACGATGAGTAGAGCTGTGCCAGACACTCCAACTGCTTCTTGCAGGAAACCTTTGCAGGATCTGCGCAGGTGACCAGATGGCTTTCAGCAGGAAGGCTAGCACTGCGAGTGTAAGTGGGCTTAGTAGGAGTCCCAGGATCGGGAGATACCCCTGCAGGAGAAGATGCCTGGTGCAGCAACTTACATCTGAAATTCAAGAGCAGCAACATACCGTGTGGCTTAAATGACACACAGCAACCACGTGACCAGAAGAGAGACCTTTCCCTGCCAGCACAGCATGAAGGAAGTCCTGCAGTAACTAACCAGCCACATCATTTATACTGTCTAAACCAGCCTTTAGCATGGCAGTGCTAAAGAACCACATTCAAATTCCTACTCTGATGATGCAGGCTGTCACTTTGGCCACTTACACTGTTGTTTCTTCTCATCTAAACCAGTATTTGTTAAAAATATTGAACCTGTCCTTAAAAAAAAAATACCGTCCATGTAATTTCTGACAGCTAGACACTGCAAAGCCTATGAAAATAAGGTTCAGCTCCAGACTCCCAGCTATATTTACAGGTAAATGATGTCCTGAGAAGAATCAATATGAGTACGTGGAAAGGCAATGCAACAACTGGTGAAATCCCGTATCGACAAGTTGAGCAACAGAAGGGACAATCTACTTACTTAAATTGCTGGATTCTGAATCAATAACAGCTACTCAGTTAAATACACAGGTATTGCTTAAAAAAAGCCCGAGGCCACCCAAAATGCAGGAGCATACATAAGACACGTGAGAAGCAAGAGAAAAGCCATTAACAGCAATATGAAATGGCCATTTAACATCCCAATGAAACATCCACGCCGTGAGCATCACGTCCACTTATGTCCAAATTGTCTCAAGAGTAAAATCTTTAAAAGTCACCTGAAAGGCTATGGAGAAGACACAAACATTTTTCATCACAGCCAAGAACTTTTTTGCTGGCCTAACCTCGAACTGCAGCAATGAAAAACAAATCAGTCCCAAAATGGAAGCCGAAAGGTTATTTACTAACATCTCCCTTGCAACGAACGTGAGCGCTTCATCAATTAGAACTGAAAACTACTTCATGCTAAGCACTTCTTAAACCTACCACAGTAAGCCTCCAAAAACACAGTTACACTCAGCTTCATTTCTGCCTCGGTGTTGCCATCTACCTCAGCATGAATTTCTCCCTTTGAGCCATTGCTCAAAAAAGAAACCCAGGCGGCTGGAGACTGTCTTAGCTTTGCTGCTCGCTTCCCACTGCTACTGAGGATGCAGCAGCAGCTCCTAGCCCCAAGCACTAACCTTTTTGTTGAAAGCATGATGGGCTAGATGAGATCACCTCATGGGTCCAGTCCAGCCCATGTAGTGCTATTTCACCTACTTTAGTTCATACAGATTACTGGAACACTGCAGGTGGAATTCAGACTGGAATATGTGCTTTGCCAAAGTGCACAAAGGTAGGTCTGAATCCTGACCAGTTCTGGTACAGGCCTTGTACAAAAGGGAATTTGTAAGAACCTGGTGGGTCTGTTCCAGTCTATTCTGGTCCCACTGGAGCAAACTGCAAGCCTGCCAGGGAAAGAATTCCACTCATGTCCCAAGGAGTTCTCCCAAGAACAAAAGCTACAAGAACACTAGCAGTTGTGTCAGCAATTATATATTACCACGCTTTGCTTTTTTTCCAGAGCACCAACCATCACAGTGATGACATAACAGTGATATCATTTTACAGACGGAGGAAAGTCACTCAGTATCCAAGCAGCAGACGAAATTAGAAGCTAAAATTCACCTCATCTCCCAGCACACAATTTTAGACAGATAACTGTGGTAGCAACTTTAAAATTTCTTAAAATTCAATTTCCTGCTACCCATGTCCCATTTCTCTGACCACAAGCCTGTGCTAGTTTGCCTAAATTCTATTAACGTTTTCCCCACATTTGCACTGTTTTCTTCAAACTCAACAGTGCCTTCCGTGACAGATGAAGTCTTCAGAGACAGCCTAATCACATGTGCTCAAAACAACACATTTCACCTCTACAACCTAAAAAAGCTGGACAGGAGACAGCCACATGTGCAAATCCATGAAAAGGCAATGGTAAGAAAGTAGTAAAGATTCCTGAAGATAAAATAAGGGTTGTCGTTCCAGAGTTACTACACCTTTAAAATGACAAGCATGAGCTAAACGCATTAATGTTTTAGACAAATTATAGTTTAAGATTATCACCATCTGTTTTAGATACTCTCCTGGTCATTTCCACTCTCCTATCAATACCATCTTCAGACAAGAGAACTAAAAATCAATACAAGCCCTTCATCACCCTGTTCAGACTGTACCGTTCTTTCTTCAGCATCTCCCTCTCCTCTTGAAGGCTGCTGCTTATCACAGAAGTTGAGTTTCCCTCCTGTACAGTGGTAAAGGCCTCAGGGCTTGACCCAGCTGAAAATCGAGCAGCTGGAGACTGGCTGACAGGCGTTGAAGTGAAACACATCTTTGGCTTTGAAAGAGGGCGTTCAGCACTCACAGGAGTTGGGTTGATTCGCCTTGACGGCTTGCTTTTGCTGAAAGAGTGAGAAGGGACTTCGTTGAAATCACCAAAACAACAGAAGAAATTAAATCTCAAGACTGATACGCATTAAATTCTTCCAGAAGAACCTAATGCTAAAATAAAACAGATATCAAGTCAGCACTGTGAACTTCTAAACTTTATCTGTAGATACTGTCAGTACTCAAGGAGCTATGGACGGCAAAAAAACAGCCTGCTGCCCCTTGCTGCCGACACATGTAATTATCAACAGTGCACAGAACAGTGATAAAGACTGCCAAGCAGCTCCTCCAAACAACTCTGGTTTAAAAGGACAGCAGATGAATTATTTTCACATGAAACCAATTCACCAGCAGTTTCTAACACAACCACAAATAAACAAGCTACCACTGTATCCCAGTAATGTGTTATCCTTAAAGTCCAGGGGAAACCATTCTTCCTGCATAAGCTATCTAGACTGGACCTTCAGGAAGAGGCTCCATAATGCAGTAAGAGGCATCTCCCAGGCAGACACATAGACTATCAATTTTCTGCTGGAATTCTACTTGTCCAACTAGAAAGTGACCCCTTCAGAGGCCACTGCCTGGCTTACAGAGCGAGCAGCCTGACAAGAAAGCATTATACTTGCTATTAAAAGTTTTAAAGAGTGAAAAAAAATCAAAGAGAGTAGTGAGGCAATCACAAGACAAACAGCTGCCCAAAGCAAAAGTAGTATCATCAGGGAGAGTAGGGCCTGCTGAAGACCAAAGCAAATATTAGAACTAGCCAGCTATTTGTCACATGATACAAATGAACCTGCGCAGTGATGCTCGTTACCAGAATTCACAGAACATCAACCTAAAAGTTTTTTTCTTGCATGAGTAAAGTTGAAGAGCCTTCCAGGGCTGCACGTGATCAGCAACTGCTATTGTGTTAAACAAGAAACACGAAGAGCTTAGATAATGCTGACTTGTTAGAACGCAGAAGGACAAAGATGCGTTCAGCTTTACGGCAGCTGGCCTGTGCACCAGCAAGCTGCAGGCACAAGCACAACACAAGTGAGAGGCTGAAGGGGCACCGAGGTGAGCACACAGGGTCAGAAGCTGACTGCCTGTGATAGCAATATTCCCCTCTGCGGCAGCAGTATAAGGCTGTTCTGGCCAAGGAGAACAAGAAGTCAGCCCAAGGGTATTGTTTGTGACAGCATCTTTTGTATCCGGAAGTGCACAACAGAACAAGCTAGTCATGGAACAGCAACCTGTAGCACAATGCAAATGAGACAGCAAGGCAGACACGATCTTACTTTGTCCAGCCAGAGGCAGTACCCATGGGCGGGAACTCCTCTAGGTTGTTAAGATTTAGCTGGCTAGGAGGTGATCTAGCAGTAACAAGAGGCACTTCACTCCGCTTCCTTCTCCCTCCACTCCATGATGCACTTTCATTCTTTCCATCTTCCTCTTCGGCCAGGGAACGCCCCAGGTCCCGAGCAACCTGCCGGCCAGAGGCACTGACAGAGCTGCTGCTCTTCCTCCTGCCCCGCCTTGCCGGCAAGGCCTCTGGTGCAGCAGCGAGGAAGCTCCCCAGGTTGGCCTTCTGAGCCGAGCGCTTCTCACTGTGGGTGAGCACAGGGCTGTATCCGAAGCTTGGGCTGCTACTGGACACCACACTGGGGAAGTCACTGCAAGGGCTTGACAGGTTCGACTCAGAAAAGGAAGAGGAGCCACTGGATGCAGCAGCAGGAGAAAAGCTGGTGTCTGTGGTGCAGGAGGTCACCGAAGTCCTTTGGGAAAAGAGCTGCACTCGGCTGCTAGTCGCGTGGCCTGCTCTCCTTTCTGGTCCTGTCCTTTGGCTCCTGTGGGCCTTGGAATTGGGAGTTTTAGCAGGAGTGGAGGGTCCATTAGTCAGTATCTGGCTGGTCTGCTCCCTTAAAAAATTCAGCAGAAAAGGCACAAAATCTTTCTGAAGCAAACTGAGCGATACCAGCTTGTCATGGATGTGGTTCTCCTACAAAAAAAGGAGGACAAAGCATTAAGATATAAAGTTGCATCCTCATTCTTTCTTTTCACTTGTCTAGACTCATTTAGTATTGCAATACACAATAAAAAGCAACGTGATATGTCAAAGTAGGCCAATACAACTCAAATGACCTTAGCACAAGTCATAAGCCTCAAAGCCAGCCTCCACACAGTCATTTTGGCAGGAGATTCCCGATGGAGTCACTCACTTTGGCCTCCAGCTGGGAACCAGCAGAGCTGTCCCCTGGAAACAGCAGTGACGCTTACTGGAGCTGCGGTCAGCAAGAGCCTGGAGCAACTGGCACCTCTGCGTCCAATGTTTCAAAGTAGGGCATGGATATTCAAGCAGCTAATTCTAACACGAAAAACTAAAGCCTACAATTTCTCCATTCCCTACTTATCCACAAATGCCACCTACATCCACAGAGGGGTGCTGTGAGAACAAGTGTTTAAGTACTTTGAGTCCTGCGGTGCCAAATATCAGATGACTTCAATTAAATATTTCCTCTCAGTTGAGACCCCCCCCAGAAAGCTAACAGAGACTGCACAACTTCAACATGCATGTAAGTAACAAACTTTAAATAAATAAATAAATAAATAAAACTAATAAAAAAACCACTCATAGAATCAACACATTACAAACCTAAACAGGTGGTGATCTTCCCAGGGTAACACTAGACAAAAAGACTTCATACCCCATGCATAGCTCAAGGCCTTGTACGCTAGGAAAAGTGCGTTTTGTTCCTAACAACATACACATTCCTGTTTCCTCTCCATGGTACTTCTGTGCCATTTCAACAACAGTAGAAGCAGCGCTCACAGGCAGCACCTTACTCCTTAGTAACATGAAAATAACTGCATGCACGTTCTGCTTCATTTCTATTCACATCTCCACTTTAAGAAAGGAGAGCAAACAGTATTTTGGAAGTAGGCACCACAAATGAAGGCAGTGAGAGCAGAGCCATGATCTGACTCCTGCCATCCTTGACACCAGTGCTGAAATTCTTCCTTGAAAGCATGACAGCACAGCAGCTGCCTAGTGAAGCCTGAGGCTGGCACAGCCTTGGTACAGTGCGGACTTAGCATGCTGATGCCCTGTGCAGACAAGGGCTAGCACACAAAACCCACCGGGTGCCAGCAGTGTAGAATTGCCTCATGAAAGCCAGGGCAAGATGTACTCTACCATTCCTCCGTTGCTGTAAGCAACAGCTTACAGTCCGCACACATGGCCAGTCAGCTCCTCAAACCTTTCTGAGCACAGCGTGCCTTTACTCCTCTCTCACTGTGCAAGTTAACAGAGGTTCTAAGCCCTGCTGTAGGGCGTGCTGCCAGCTCCCTGCCTCCCATTTGGCCTTCTCACCCCACACACCACCTGCAGGCCCCTGGCAAGGCGAACCCCCCAGCTAGCCAGCCCACAGCTTCCAGTTCAGAGCGGTCAGCGCCTCGAACTGCGTGGCATCCACAGGCCCATGTCTGCAGCCCACGGGTTAAGAAGTGCTGGACACCTGGAACACTGCTCCCTCCTTCCCACAGAAGTTTAGGGTGACAGCAATAAGCCCTGATCTTAATTAAAGGTATTCTAAGGAGCTCGGGCTGAAAACGCTTCACATATAGACCTTGTTCTCCACGTTATCACTTCAGTATAAGCGCTCCTAGTCAGTGTGTGGCTATAAAGGATTCTACAACCACGGGAACCCCAACGCTCAGCCCACGGTGCGTTACAAAGCTCCGTTTGCTCGGAGGCAACGGATCCCCACGCTCAGACCAGCAACAGGTCGGGGGACACCACAGCGTGTCCACAGGGCCACGAGCAGCTCCCGTTGCGCAGCGGGAACCAGCACCAGCCCCGCTCTCGCTGTAACTACCCCTGACGGCCGTGCGGATCTCCCAGCGCCGCTCCCACCACCGAGGCGGCGGGAAGCGCACCCCCCGCGTCACCGCGCTTCCCCAGCCGGCACGCGGCGACGGGGCACCCGCTCCAGGCCACGCTCGTCGCCATTCCGCCTCTGCCCCGCCCCGGGGCCCGGAGGGCGGTAGCGGTCCCGCGGCCCCAGCCCCGCCTTCCCGCCGCCCGCTCGGCGGAGCTCGGCCCCCCGGCGGCCGTCCCCGGGCCTCCGACGGGCCTCCCCCGTGAGCAAAGTTTCCCGCTCGGCCCGTGGTGGGACGCGTTACCCGCCCGGGCCGCAGAGAGCGGGGCGGTGCCGCCGCGCGTTACCTCAGCCGGGCGCTGTCCCGGCGCGCACCGCAGCCACCGCACCACGGCGCCGACCGCCACCTCCTCGCTCAGCAGCAGCTCCAAAACCGCCGCCATTCCCGGGCGCCGCAGCCGCCGCCGCCGAGCAGGCGCACAACCCGCGGCGGGGCCGGGCAGGGCGGGCCGGCGGCGG